>AP028918.1:5655000-6255000 GCA_036186465.1 Nesidiocoris tenuis
TACTGGTGCTGAAGCTCTGTGCTGGTGCTGAAGCTCTGTACTGGTGCTGGTGCTCTGTGCTGGTGCTGGTGCTGTTGCTGGTGCGGGTGCTGGTGCTCTGTGCTGGTGCTGGTGTTCTGTGCTGGTGCTGGTGTTCTGTGCTGGTGCTAGTGCTCTGTGCTGGTGCTGGTGCTGGTGCTGGTGCTCTGTACTGGTGCTGGTGCTGGTGCCCCGTGCTGGTGCCTTGTGCTTTTTGCTCTGTGCTAGTGCTGACGCTGGTGCTCTGTGCTGGTGCTGGTGCTCTGTGCTGGTGCTGTTGCTGGTGCTGGTGCTGGTGTTCTGTGCTGGTGCTGAAGCTCGGTGCTGGTGCTAGTGCTCTGTGCTGGTGCTGGTGTTCTGTGCTGGTGCTGGTGCTCTATGCTGGTGCTGGTGCTCTGTGCTGGTGCTCTGTGCTGGTGCTCTGTGCTGGTGCTGGTGTTCTGTGCTGGTGCTGGTGTTCTGTGCTGGTGCTGGTGCTCTGTGCTGGTGCTGGTACTGGTGCTCTGTGCTGGTGCCGGTCCTGGTGCTCCGTGCTGGTGCTCTGTGCTGGTGCTGGCGCTGGTGCTCTAGCTCTTGACGCTGATGTAAGAGGCTCCTTCGTTATCCTTAAAGAATGGTATCAATTCCAGTATTGATAAGCCTCACGATTAATGAGATGGGAATCGGTTCATCTACCTATCGTTTTTATAATCATAGAACATTAAAAATAAATAAATTCTACTTTCATGCTGGAATCAGGCGATTTATTTTCTGACTAAAAACAAGTCTCTTTCAAATTTCTTTAATCGAAGGTTCTTTTCTGAATGCTGTCGTATCACATTTTAGATGTGGAGTGAGGCTGACGTCACTTCTGAGTTGCGGTGGTGCCAGGAAGCTGGAGTTCTCTCACAATGTTCTTCCATGTATCGGGCCAAAATTAGTAAAAAAAAATTTATCAGGAAAATCCCTTTTTCCCTTTTTTTTTTATTTATACAAATCGAAATTTTTGCAATTTTTTGCCAGATAAATAAAATGGACGAACATTTTCGAAAACGTCCCGAGCTCTGTTTGCAATGATGCAACTTGGGGCGCCAATGAAATCGAAAGTGGCGCATTTCAGGATGAAAATTAGGCTGACGGCAGTGGAGGAAGGTCGTTGAAGAGATCTCAAGTTGGAAACCGATCTGCCGATAGAACCGGTTTCCAAAGATCGTTCTCTTTCATAAGGACGGTAAAAAAAGGCAACTGCGCCTGCGCAGCAATAACCTGCAGATCGCCGGTAATGTGTTCAAGGACGACCTTGTTAATTGTTGGTACCGTAACTGTAAGGATCTGAGAGGGATGATTGAGGAAAATGCGATATTTTGATGTTAGCTATTGGTAATTTTGTCAAAATTTTTGGGTAAGTGAAAGTACAAAAAACACGAACACAAAACAACAAAAAAAGGCGCAAAAGTGCTTCAAAAGATACAAAATAATTAAAACAGAAACCCTGTCTAAGAAAAGCCTTTGGTATGTATATCTGCTGGTGCAGCCATGTATTTATATCTTTATTTCTATTTTATATCAATATTTTTTCCTGCGAAACATACGTACATGGTTTTATCCGAAATTTCCCAATTTCGTCATACCAGAAGGCGGATCTCGCAAATCCTGCGCACATTATGCAACGTAATGCGCCTGCGTATACCTAGTTCTGGTTTTATAAAATGAGTTACGCTCAGCCGACCTCGTCCGGCAGGATTCGAACCCAGAAGAGGAGACGACATGGGCATGATCGCAGACATACTGACCACGGAATAGGTCAACAGACGTTTCCTCCAAGGTGCCGTCACACCTGACATTTATATCGCGTGATATTTTTATATGGAAAACAGCTGTATGTTGTACCCGAAATTTTGAAAGTTGCAATATTGCATTGGCGAGATTGACCAATGTTGATGAAACCTACCTACCTATACCAGCATGGACCTTAAAATGGTCTCCTAAAAAAAATTGTAGTCGTCGATTTATATGAGATCAATAAAAAGGTATAGGTACCAACCCAAAATTGTTTTATTAAAAAAACGTTATGATTTTTTTTGTATGATTTTTTTGTGTTATTTGATCGATTGATTTTTTATTTTTTTAAATTCCTATTTTAGCTTTCTGTAAGAGGGTTCCCTCTCTCGATAGAATACTAGGTGCAGGTAAGGTACCATCCCAATATTTTTACTTCCATATTTACAGAGTAAATGGAAGTATTGTGATCGTCCTAAAATCGAGAATCGGAACGGAGCTTCAGAAAAAACTTTTTCTTATACACATTTACTCAGAATCACTTCCCGAACAAGTGTCTGTGTGTCCGTGTGTCCGTGTGTCTGTGTGTCCGTGTGTCCGTCTGTCCGTCTGTCCGTGTGTCCGTGTGTCCGTCTGTGGTCATTTACAAAAATGGCCATAACTCCCTCATTTCTCAACCTTTTTTCAAATTTCTTGAACTGAAATGTTTGTCTCGGAAAGCCCTAACACCCTGTTTAATCGGAATTTGGATAACGCACAGTACATCCGATATATTTGCATTTTTAGTGTTTTCTATTTCATTTTTTTCCGGCCACAAAAATGGACCGATTTGAGCGTTCTTGGTCTCAAAATCTTCGTTTTACCTTGCAGAATATGTGGATATTTTTTTATATTCCAAAAATGTACCGAATTTTTTTTTGGCGAATTTTAAAATTTGCAAAGCGAATATTTTGACATTTTTGACCTAAACACCCTTAAAAGCAGTCAAAATATGATCAAATTGTGTCTCAATTTTACGTTTCAAAATATGGAAGTATTGTGTGTTATCTACGCACCACTGGTTTTTTAATAAAAAAAATTGTCACGAATTTTAAAGTTTTTTTTTCTTTTTATTTGATTGATTATTCGTATTATTTGATTGTCTTTTTGTATTATTTGATTGATTTTCTGTATTATTTGATTAATTTTCTGTATTATTTGATTAATTTTCTGCATTATTTGATTGATTTTTCGTATTATTTGATTGATTTTTCGTATTATTTGATCGATTGATTTTTTATTTTTTTAAATTTCTATTTTAACTTTCTGTAAAAGGGTTCCCTCTAAACAGTTTGTTCGAAGGCGAGCGACATTTTTCTCAACTGTGCCAGCGCTCGAGATCGAAAGGTGAACTGCTTCTAGTCAGAGGTTGGTCAGAACCTTAAATTACAACTGTCGGCTACCTTTTTGAACGTTACCTATTGCCGAAATTCAGCTTTTGCCAACAAACTTGTCTATAAAGAGGTAAAGCCATAAAAATTGTCATTACGACGTCAGTAACATGAATGGAATCCGTATATCGAGCCATAAATGTGGAAAATAACTAGTTTTTTCGCTAGCCTGAAGACGAATAAAGCTATAACATTAATTGCGAAAATTGCATTAATTGTTATTAGGAAATTTTTCAAATATTGAATCTTTATTTCTTCGGATTTATCTATAGAAAAATAAATTCGCCCATTCTGAACGAAAAACCCAATTGGATATGTTATGTGCGCATTCATCGTTTTGGAACGTGAAATGGGTGAAAGTCCGATGATGGCGTTATAGCGTGTCCTATGTGGTCAGCGCACCCACGAGATTCTTCCGACGATACGCCGGCGTAAGAGATAGTAGCCAACTATCGAATTTCGACTGAACGCTTCCAAAATTCTATTTTGGGCCAGTTATGAATCCGTGATGAATTTTTCGAGCGGCCGAGAATGACCTAAATTCTCATCATGTTTATTTGCAAACTTTCATCATTCACAAAGATACAGCCCAGATCATTCAGATCAATTAACCGACGTCTCATTCATATAATTGAGCTCCAGCTTCCTGGTCCCGCCGTAACTCCAAAATGATGCCCCGCTCTCGCTCCCCAAATATATTTGCATATAATGCATATTATGCGACAGCATTGTCGATTTTACGAATTCTGACATTCGGAAAAATTCAAAATCCGTCCAGAACCTGTTTTTGAGTACTACTACCATAAAAACTTTTCATTCTTCTCCAAAAAAAAAAACTGAATATCGCCAGAAACCTGTATGCTCAAGATTCGCTTTCAGCAGCCGTTTCGATCCTTTGCACACAATAAGCCTGTAAACGCAAACAGTTGCGTGTTCCCATGTCTCCCACTGCCCAACTTGGACCGGACAAGTTATGACAGATCGCTTTCTTCCTCAAGCGGGTCGCATGATTTATGTGAAGTGAAAGATAGGCATGAAGGCGAAACTGCGCAGAGAAATGGTCGTGAGGTTTTATTTTTCGTATGCCTCTTACATACCGAGAGAAAAAATCCTTACAGAAACGACTATTGTATGCATGACAACATGTATTTTAAAACATTATTAAATAATGTTGGAAATTTTCCAGAAATAATGTAGGTAGGTACCTATGTAATCGGCCGAGCAACATTTCTTACAACACCCCCTGAAAATTTTTTCAAGTTCTAGAACACAAATCTGCAATAAAAAGTTTTTGACCCCTTAACATTTTTTGATCGGATCCCCCTGACAATATGCCTCAAGTTGGAGCAAACTTTTGGGATCAACCGCGCCAAAATCGGATCAGCGGTTCGAAGTGGCTGGCCGAAATTTTGGCCAAAAATGTCGTCCAGCCACTTCGTATTGAACTACTGATCCGATTTTGACGAAACTAGTCTTGAAAGTTGTGGTTCGCTCCAACTTGAGGCATATTGTCCTGGCAATCCGATCGGAAAAGGTCAAGGGGTCCAAATCGGCATTAGTGTGGTATATTTTCGGAAAAACACAAAAGCTCAATTTTGAAGGTGGTGTCGTGGGTTTAGAATTTTTTGAGTATTTTCCCCGGGTTTCTCGCTTGATTTACCATAGAATAAGGGGTTTTTCCGAATTTGTTTGAAAATTTTGTTTTCAAGTTGTTCTAGCTCGAATTTCTTTATGCAATTTCTCCTTTTTCACTCTTTTGCCGATTTTGATTTTTTTAGCTTGTTGGATTCCTTGAAGGGTTTTACACCGTTTTCACTCCCTGTGAGTCAAAATTGGTTGGATTTTAGTGGTCGAAAACCGGTTTGACGACTAATTGTTGACATAAAAAAAATTCATTTTTTTGACCTTTTAAAAAAAATTGTAAAACTCCAAAAAATATTTTTGAGTAGGTTTTGGGCAGGTACATAGCACAAAAAATCGGCAATTTTTTTTGTTAAAATGCAAAAAACCGAATCCTGCTGGAAAATCCAAGGTATGGCAATTTTTTTGCTTATAGCTCAAGAATTTTTGAAAAAATTGGTAAAAAACTCAAATATTTCTGCAGCCCACACTTTCGACTACGGTCAATTTGAATATCGTTTTCGATTCGTGTGAAAGTGATTCAAGGTCTGTGTACCTGAAGGGTGTAACTGGCGGTTAACGATCACGCTAATTCCGACGCTCATGTCATTAGGCGTGAAATTACGAAAGCCCGAGCGAGAGTCGAGGAAATAAATGAATCTTCTGAACTTCAAATAGTTAAAAGTTACCTATACTTAAAAAAAACATTACCCAACCCTAAAACCCAAAAAACGAGCCCTCGCCAGCTCCATCTGAACGGTTAACTTGGTACCTACCAATTTTGTGCAAAAATCTCATCTATTAACTCCATAGATAGAAAAACATAGAAAATTTTTTCGTCTTTCTTTTTTATGAACCCCAGACACGACTCATTGTCATGGCCCTTCGATGTTATCATTGCAATGGTCAATTCAGTCGGGGTCAATCGGAAATTTTGCAAGGGGTTAACGTTTGGCGGTCAAAAACCGCATCCTTTCCCATGCCGCTCAAGGTCTGCCAAGTTGGTGCAATAGGTTCAACCGACTCCGAACTCGGAAATGTCTGTCTACGTTGAAATCACATGTAGCCGAACTTGACCGCAGCGTTGCCGCACGGAGTCGCCGAATGGAATTGAGAAAAACGTCCGAAAATGTAATGGTGAGAGGTAATTTCAACTGTTGAAAAAATTTGTGTAAGAATTTTCAAACTTCGAAAATGCTTGAACGGGAATTTTCTGTAAAATGGCATGACGAGATTAACTTTGTGTTACCGGAGGAGGTTCAAGACAGGTCTTGAGGTGCTTCAAAATTGGTCTTGAGGAACTTCAAGACAGGTCTTGAGACGCTTCAAGATGACAGGTCTTGAGGAGCTTCAAGACAGGTCTTGAGGAGCTTCAAGATAGGTCTTAAGACGCTTCAAGATAGGCCTCGAGAAGCTTCAAGGTAGGTCTTGAGGAGCTTCAGGATATGTCTCAAGACGCTTCAAGAAAGGCTTCAAGATACGTCTTAAGACGCTTCAAGATAGGCCTCGAGAAGCTTCAAGGTAGGTCTTGAGGAGCTTCAGGATATGTCTCAAGACGCTTCAAGAAAGGCTTCAAGATACGTCTTGAGGAGCTTCAAGACAGGTCTTGAGGAGCTTCAAGACAGGTGTTGAGGAGCTTCAAGAAAGGTCTTGAGGAACTTCAAGATAGGTCTGGAGGAGCTTCAAGGTAGGTCTTGAGAAGCTTCAAGATTGGTCTTGAGGAGCTTCAAGGTAGGTCTTGAGAAGCTTCAAGATTGGTCTTGCGGAGCTTCAAGACAGGTCTTGAGGAGCTTCAAGAAAGGTCTTGAGGAGCTTCAAGACAGGTGTTGAGGAGCTTCAAGATAGGCCTCGAGAAGCTTCAAGATGACAGGTCTTGAGGAGCTTCAAGACAGGTCCTGAGGAGCTTCAAGATTGGTCTTGAGGAGCTTCATGATAGGTCTTGAGGAGTTTCAAGATATTCCTCGAGGAGCCTCAGAACAGGTCGTGAAGAGCTTCAAGATAGGTCTTGAGAAGCTTCAAGATTGGTCTTGAGGAGCCTCAAGAAAGGCTCCAAGATAGGTCTTAAGACGCTTCAAGATAGGCCTCGAGAAGCTTCAAGGTAGGTCTTGAGGAGCTTCAAGGTAGGTCTTGAGGAGCTTCAAGAAAGGTCTTGAGGAGCTTCAAGATAGGTCTTGAGAAGCTTCAAGATAGGTCTTGAGGAGCTTCAAGAAAGGTCTTGAGGAACTTCAAGATAGGTCTGGAGGAGCTTCAAGGTAGGTCTTGAGAAGCTTCAAGATTGAAATTTTGAAAAACTACCTATTGCTTCAAAATACTGAAATAAAATTCTAAAAATAAAAAAATGTAAGCAGCGTTATCATAGCGCATTACGTATTAATTTGGTTAGCAATCCGCTATTTCAGGTCATCTCCGTGAAGCGAATTTATTTCGCACCATCACATTTCATGTTTGTAATCCTGCATAACAGGTATGAAGTAACATGAGAAAACGCCGGCTCGGCATCAATCCTTCATATTAATGGTACGGTAGTTTCGTTGCGAAAAAAATACACTTTTCTGAAATTGCCGCCGGTGAAGTTTGGAAAAGTGGCCGGCGAGCGGATTTATTACGCGCGGTGCGTTATGCGACTGTCACACTTGTCACACAATGGAGGCCGATCTGATTGCGGTTTAGCCCGGACACCTCAAGGCAGCGCAATGGCAATAATGGACGTTATGGAACAATAATTCGATACAAGTCATACCTAGGGGAAGATGGGGTAAGATGACGAGGTGGGTAAGATGACGAATTGTGATTTTCTCCTAATTGAAAATAGATAGAGACACCGTTCCAGCGTCACCAGTGACCTTTAGTGGTCCTACTCGTAAGTCAACGGCGGACATTCGCGCCCCCGTCTCGAAACATGGTAGTTACAACAAAGTTCGATTTCGAAGATGTGTGATGTAACTTTTGCTCCACTTTTCCTAAGCGACTACGATTTTTTGGTAAGTCATTTGAATTTCACGTTTCAATATTCCGAATCTACAATTCCTATGCTACAATTTCACTGGAAAATGAAGTCGTTTGCTTTGAAGCTGCATGTTGATGCACCAGTTTCAAAAAAATATGGTGGGCTGGGGTAAGATGACGAATTTCTGTGTGGGTAAGATGACGAAAGGTTTGGGGTATCGTCATCTTACCCCCACATTACTTTTCGATTGTGAATTATGTATCTAATCACAATTTTACACCATTCTAAACACACTGTTTCTCTTAATAATTAATTGTCTTGCAGGGATCGATTGAAAACCGATAATGGTTGGAACGAGAAGAAGCCGCTCATCAGCAGTGGAAATGTGACTTCTGCGCCCCAAATTGAAGATTTTATACATCTACTTCGTCTAAATTTCTGTTTTGAGTAAAGTTTGTATGATTTCCGTTCAAATTTTTGTCAATTTGCCATCTTAACCCCCCATTCGTCATCTTACCCCGGGCCACTCGTCATCTTACCCACAACGTGGGGTAAGATGGCGAAATTGACATTTTTCCGAAAATTTAATTTTTTGACATCTTTCAGTTGAATGTAAAATTTAAAAAAAAATGTATGTTGTACTCAGATGCTCACTAAAACGAATAGTTCCATTTACAACTCGCCTGGCTGCTCACAGAGCCTAGAAAAAATCTTAGAAGCTTAGGTTCGCCATCTTACCCCCACTTCCCCTACCTACCTATCTACCTACTTGTCCCCGAACCCTGAACGATAGCGATTATAGAAAAAAACGTTCAATTATGTTTTTGAGCCAATATTGATAAGATCTATGACTTTTTCCACAATGATGACTTTCACAATTATGGCTTTTTCATTATTTATTTATTTTTTGACGAATGAAACGATAGTTGACCTTTCTTGATGAGAGACGAGGAAAAAGAAATCGGAACTGGGGCAAGTGGGCAGGAAGTCCGCACATGTACATGAATATTATGTATTTGAGTCGGTGGTCCAGAGCAGCCCGGCCGCTCTGGAACTGGCCGTGAAAAAGTTGCGCAACGATGAACTTGCGCCGGGCCCAACTTTCGCCGATGATTCCAAATCAGTGCGAATGATAATGATAGTGATGATAAGATAGCGCAAACTTCATTATTTAGTGTGCAGTGGAAACACGTCATGCGCCCGCGTGTCAATGGAAGCATTTTTCTAAATTTTATTCTCTTATTTTATTCACCTACATTTTTACGTTTTTATTTCTATTTTTTGAAAAAGAATTGCATGATGGAGATGAATGATGTATGATGTGTCACAAAAAACAAATAAATAAAAAAAAGCGTAAATAATTAATTAAGAATAATTCGATGGGGTTTTTTCTCGAATTATTAACAAATGAACCCTCTGGTCAACTCATATAAAGCCATAAAGCGAAGTATGACCTCTTTTCATCTGTAGTTGAACGGCTATAACTTTCCAGTGTTCCTTTGAACGTTTCCACATGTAACCCGCTGTATCATGTACGAAAATACAGTTTACCACGGCCGACAGGATCTATCAGGAATATTACGTAAAGCCACCCTTTTACCAACAGTCATCCCATTTGGCCATTTTTGCCTCACCTTTCGAAAAAGGAGCGAAAGAAAAAAAAACCCAAATCTTCCGACAAGTTGACGGACCGAGTCACGTTTTTTAATCGCACCGCCCGAAAATCAAATAAATTAGGCGCAACTACGAAATTGGATAATTATTTCGAACCTTATTCAAAACTATGGTTTCGACCATTCGAACATTATTAATAATTATGATAATAAATTATTATTTATTTAATTATTATTAAGAATTAATAACTAAACCAAATTTTGCTCCATCCTATGGTAGGTTCCTAATCAAGCGAGAAAACTGGAGAAAATTATTTCCCAATTCATTCCTTTCTTTTTTAATTTTTTTTTTTTTGGTAATTTCTTCCTAGGAATTTCAAAAAATTACAAACGTTATTTTCAAAAACATTTAAAAATGCAGGTACCTGGTATATTTAAAATGTAACTACGCGACCTTTTTCAATTTTTATCGCAATTTTCGCACTGCTACAATATTACAAAAAGTAGAAAGTAAGTTAAACTGAGTGTAAAACCAGTGGTGCGTAGATAACACACAATACTTCCATATTTTGAAACGTAAAATTGAGACACAATTTGATCATATTTTGACTGCTTTTAAGGGTGTTTAGGCCAAAAATACCAAAAAATTCAGTATTAAATTTTTAAAATTCGCCCAAAATAAAATACAATACATTATTGGAATATAAAAAATATCCACATATTCTGCAAGGTAAAACAAAGATTTTAAGACCAAGAACGCTCAAATCGGTTCATTTTTGTGGCCGGAAAAAAATTAAATAGGAAACACTAAAAATGCAAATATATCGGAAGTACTGTGCGTTATCCAAATTCCGATTAAACAGGGTGTTAGGTCTTGCCGAGACAAACATTTCAGTTCAAGAAATTTGAAAAAAGGTTGAGAAATGAGGAAGTTATAGCCATTTTTGTAAATGACCACAGACGGACAGACGGACAGACAGACAGACGGACAGACGGACAGACGGACACACAGACACTTGTTCAGGAAGTGATTCTGAGTAAATGTGTATAAGATAAAGTTTTTTCTGAAGCTCCGTTCCGATTCTCGATTTTAGGACGATCACAATACTTCCATTTACTCTGTAAATATGGAAGTAAAAAGTAAAAATACGTCAATTTTTCGATGATGAAAGGAAATGATTGTTTGGCGGTTACAATTTAATTTACCGCCAGACTGACCTCGGCCGGAGAACTTATTGCGGCTTTCACTTTCGAACTGAGGGCGATAATTTTCTGGACGAATCTCCAAGTGCCGGAATTTCGGTTGTGCAACGATTTCGATCGGTACTCAAATTTGTTTTACTCCACGAAGTAGTTCCGCGGATGAGCAAAATTTAAATCACAAATCACGGCCAAACCGGTGCTCCGATTTAATTTTTCTTATAATATTTTTTCTCTTTTTTCCAATTGTCAAGTGCTAGCAAGAGGACATCATGATTTTTGATTTGATATTATCTCTCTCAGATTATATACATTTTGACGTGGCCTATTTTACTAGACTTTTTTACGTGGCTTAGCTAGAGAAAAAGTATCCGTGTTAGTATAAATTAATTAACCTTCAATTACTAGGTTAATTTTATTAATTAATAATTAATTTTAATTTTACTACTTAATTTAATATACCTTATAAGCCTTATGATACTTATCTATTGGCCATTCGTCTTTTCTCGAAACCGCATAACAAGTAATCTCACTAACATGCAAGTACAAATTACAAATCCGACGGCTAATCGCATGAGGCGCATATCTACGATTGTAATTTACTTCCTTTCTAACCTGACTGAGCACTTTTCGAAAGTTGGCGATCACCAAGTCGACGATTTGACGAATCGAAATTTGCCGTTTACGATTTAGAAAGTTTCGGTTGATTTTTTCAATCTCATATTTTGCAAACCGCATCGCACCATTCCTACCATATTGTCGAAAAGTTGAAAATCGGCTCAGTCGTTCAGAAGGCATTCAAATTAAATTAAAAATTAATTGGATTAAAAAATATTTCAATTAAAGATTAAAAATTACTTAATTAAATTAAAAATTTGATGTTATTAGAAAAATGACATTTGAAAAAGTTTAATCCAATTTTAATTTAAATTATTTTTAATTTTAATTAAATAATTTTTTTCTTAGAAATTGATTAAATTAAGAAATTTAAATTAAATCAATACATTTTCGCTAGAAACTGTCTTTTAATCAAGCGTCCGTATTGGAAAAAAATTACCTGCCTTATTTTAATTATTATTATTATCTTTTTTTTTGGTTACTTGATTGCCTTTTTGACAAGAATTTCGATTAACCACAGTTATAAAAAAAATGTCGCCATTTTCTGTGTTTTCTATATTCAACGTAATAAATTAACAAAAGTTGCCAAAAATTTGCAAAAATTCCCCAAATTTGCTGAAGTTTCATCAAAGGTAAAATTGCGAAGATAATTTTTTTTGGGGAGGTTGGCAAAAATTTTCTACATCGGTCAAAACTGTCTAAATTTGCAATGTTCCAACATTTGTCCACAATTCGCTGAAATTGTGTACAATTTGAAAAGTTGCTAAAATTGTCCACAGTTAGCAAAGTGGTTTAAAATTCGCAAAATTTCTTAAATTGCTAAAATTGGTTTAAATTGCCATAATTTTGAAATGCTGTTGTAATTGATCCATGTTTTCGCATGATTGGTCCCTTTCGGCTCGAAGGCGTTGATTTCAGTAACCGTCTCAGGATGCGTCACTTGGCAACACTGGCTATCATTAAAAGCCGTGACGTAATTTCGAAGTCCACTTGTTAGCACTTCGCGTTACACGACATGTCCGTTCATGTCTGTGCAGGATGTGCACTTCGGTGGTAATCGGTGCACGGACCAGTTAACAATCGTTGACTCGTTACAGAGGCCGTTAATTGCTAGTGTGACAACTTCGGTTGCCCGGTTTGCGAACCACCTTTCAAGATTGGAATTTTTTGGCGAATCAATTTCCAAAATTGAGGCGCAGAATGGCATCAACCACGCTGTTGAATTTTGCAAAAGTGCTCCCGGGGTCTGAGGTACCTGGAAGTCACCGTCTAAGGGTGTATAGCGCTGCGTCTACGCGGCAGTGCGTCGAAAAAATAGACCGCGGCAAAGCGTCGAAAAATTTACGGATTTTCATTTTTGCAGATTAGAAGGTGAATATGAGAACAGGGTTGCGAAAATGTGATTTTGACCAAACTGGTGCTGAAATTTGACTTCCCGGAAGCTTTCAAAATTTGATCGCGATTGGTACCTATTTCGTGTTTGAAAAAAAAAATCGAAATAAATCCTCAAAAACATTTTGACCCGGCCTCATATCCAGGGTGCGGTAAGGCGTGTGGCAGCCCTCGAATAAAAACCTCCGTTGTGCAACCTTGCACCGGGTAAGTAAAGCCTGGAACGGACCGGTACCTAATCCAGATCGGTGTCTGTCGACTCCTTTCCATTTCATTTCAGACGAGGGACCTGCAAGAATAGGTCGGACAAAGAACGCGCCCCGGGGCAGTCGACTGGCGCTATCGTCCTTGAAATGCTGAGAGTACCTGATACAGTTGCTGTTTACGAAAATCCCGTTCTTTCGCTTGTAAATCATGAAGTGTAAATCATTGTAAAATTTACGATTTAATCGTGTATTGCAAATAAAGCGCCCTGAGCCAATGGTACGGCGCTGGGAGCCATACAAATCGTAAATATATTTGCAAGTCGATTTGGGACTCGGTGGAAAAAAATTAGGTACCAAGGATTTCCTACTGAAAATTGTTCAGCATGCTTGGGGAAGTACGCCCACCAAAGTTCGACCAAATTCGAGTTGCGGAGTAGCTGAAAATGGGAACCAAAGTTCAAGATGGCGGCACCCATATACTTTTTCAGAAAACCCGCTATAACAACGTCGCGTCCTACATGAAATTTCATTCTATCTAACATTTAAAGACGAAATTTCACGTAGGAAAATGTTCAGTAGGAAATCCTTCATACCTAATCCGTTCCATTTCAAGCCTTATTTGACCCAATTCGACTGGCCTCTGGTATGTACTTTTTTAATGAGTGATTATTGCAATTGCTAATAAAGTACAGATTGCGATTTTAAATTAATCGACTTTTAAATTTTTCACTCCGTGCTCCGACTGAAGAACAGTGGATTTCTCTCGAAGGAATGTTAAAAACGCAGAATCTGAGTCAAGTCTCGTCTTGCACCGGTTTGCTCCGTTCTAACGCAATCGTTGGGGCCAATTATTTTTTCCCGGAAGCGACTACCTACTTGCCGCTAAATTTGACTTCCTGCTCAATTTATGAGGCGATTACCGAAGTTGTTGAAGAAAATTAAAGTAAAGTTATTATAGTTATTATCTTTTAATTATCTATTGAGTTTTTGCCTCGATCCAAATGGATAGGTACCTCGGTACATACTCTTATTTCTTTATCTTATGAACCTGGGATACACCTAAATATCGTATTTATTAAAAATAAAAATATTTGATTGTATTTATATATTTTTGAATTATTCTTGTATTATCTATTAATTTAGAGTTTCAAGATTCGTTACCAAAAACCATAAAAAAGGTCAATAACCTAATTATAGAGTATAGAACGATTGATACATAATTGAAGAATAGTGTACTGAACTTAAATTACTCTAATTCCTCGCAAAGAAAGTTTCATTCTACGGGGTCTGCTGTTTTCTTGTAACGAGCACCTGGAACCGGACATTTTTGCTCGTAATAGAAAATAGCAATTCACTAGGTACCTGTAGGAACCAATAATTTTGTTGTAAGCTAGGTGAGTACCTATTATTACCTATTACCCATACCTACCCATTATTTGTGAGTAGGAACTAAAAACGTGATTTTCGAGACCGCGGTCTATTTCACAGAAAACTTTTCCTAGGTTTTCTATAGGCCCCTGACACCAATTCAGCACTTCCGATAAATATATTTTTTTTGCAATTGCTTTTTCGAGCTCGAACCAATTTTCTCGAGGCTAAATCATCAACTGTACTGTAGAATAAAAGGGCACTCCAAAACAAGTAGGTAGCACAGTTCGCACAAGTAGGTAGCACAAGTTACATGTAGTACGAGCTGCATGTAGTACAAGTTGCATGTAGGACACGTTGCATGAAGTACAGGTTGTACGTAGCACAAGTTACACGTCGTACATGTAGTACAAGTTACACTTAGTACATGTAGTACAACTTACATGTAGTAAAAGTTACATGTAAAACATGTAGTAAAAGTTACATGAATTACATGTTTACATGCAGTACGAGTTGCATGTAGGACACGTTGCATGGAGTAGAAGTTACATGTAGGCCAAATTACATGTAGTAAATGTGCTACATGTAACTTGTAGTACATGTACTACATGTAACTTGTAGTACATGTACTACATGTAACTTGTAGCACATGTACTACATGTAACTTGTAGCACATGTACTACATGTAACTTGTAGTACATGTACTACATGTAACATGTAACTTGTAGTACATGTAATACATGTAACTTGTAGTGCATGAACTACATGTAACTTGTAGTAGGTACATGTACTACAAGTTACATGTAGTACATGTAACATGTACTACATGTACTACAAGTTACACGTAGTAAATGTAACTTGTACTGTAACTTGTACCACATGTACTACATGTAACTTGTACCACATGTACTACATGTAACTTGTAGTACATGTGTACTACAAGTTACATGTAGCACATTTAATACAAGTTACATGTAGTACATGTACAACATGTAACTTGTACTACATGTAACTACATGTAACATGTTACTACATGGTACATGTACTACAAGTTACTACATGTTACATGTTACTACATGGTACATGTACTACAAGTACTACATGTACTACATGTACTACATGTAGCATAATATTTCTTGGCCTACATGTAACTAGTAGTACATGTACTACAAGTTACATGTAGTACATGTACTACATGTAACTTGTAGTACATGTACTACATGTAACTTGTAGTACAAGTTGCATGTAGTACTAGTTACATGTAGTTACATGTAACTTGTAGTACATGTGTACTACAAGTTACATGTAGCACATTTAATACAAGTTACATGTAGTACATGTGGTACAAGTTACATGTAGTACATTTAGTACTCGTTTTATGTAGTACGAGTTGCACGTTGAACGATTGGCGAAGGAGAAAACGAAGGTTCTAATCGCAAAAATGCCAAATAACTGGGTTATGTATACATGTGTATGTAATAAATATCCTTTCATATTTCTCAATATGCGGTTTGTGGACTCATCGTAAATTCGAGCGCCTGCCGGGGAGCAAAGTGAAAGGGAAAGTGCCGGAATTACGTGCATTCAGTGGCTATAAACCTTGGCCTGAACTGTACTTAGAGTGGAAGGCAGTCAAGTTCGAAATTGCAATTGTCCATTTTGAAAAACGGCGTCGTTTATGAGGTCGTCAAAAAACCCCCTTCGAGAGCCAGTGAGTGAGTCAAAGGACATCTATAAGATTTTCAGGCGTTTTCAGACAATTTTTTCTTTTGGCGAATCGAATTTCCATAGGTAACTTAATTTTCGAGTGGAAATCGTTAACATGTCTGCAGAGAACTAGGAAGTAGGTAAATCCATTGCGCAATGCTCAACTAGAATGTCCTATTATGTCCTAATCGGAGAAGCATTAGGCCTGATTGAGAGGCGTTACAAAGGCAGCATTAACTGTATTTGAGGAGCGGTCCGATTAACGAGTTCTCATTCCTTTGAGTTGTTAGTCGTCATTGTATGTTAGAAAAGCCAATTTATGAAGGCAATTTCCATTCATAAATTGAGGATTTTTCAGAATGATTGACCCGAAATTGACGATTAAAACGCCTGTCAACACAGCCGACACACAAGCAAGACAGCCGACAACGAGCAAGCTCTTGCTTCATTTATCATCTGTTTTCCAGGTACCTACCTATTAAATAGGTAACGATAAATTTTCGTCTAAATTTTATCCAGTTTTGATTCTATTTTGAAATCGGGTACGGTATATTGAATTTTCGTCGAGACCATCATCGATTAGGTATTTCCCAAGAGGTACCTAGGTACCTGATTGTTGACAAAAACCGACCCAAGGTCGAAGTCAATCAGCGGACCAGATCAGTCGAGGAAGTCAAGAAATAACCCATCTTACGAGCTTTCACTTATTTTAGGAATTCATTCAACCTTCGATTCGTTTTTTTACATCGCCTGTATACACGACTTTCCTTTCCAGGCATTTTTCGATGGACACAATCGTAGACTTCTACGTCTCCTCAACTGATGGGCCGATTTTAACGTTTTCTGAACCAATTAATGCATTGTACTTAGTTTAAATTAATGTATCAAAATTAGTTTAAAACAGGAGCAGGAAAATAGGAATCTCGAATGTTAGAAGCTGGCCGGGTGCCATTTCTACTGGAAGGTTTGCGGAAGTGGATTTTTCTGGATAAAATTAGAACTCCTGGATTCTTGGTGACGAAAATAGATTGATACTCTGAATCGCGGGTTTACAATTCATGTAGATAAGAGGTTTAAAAAGAAATCTTGAACAATCGCGACTCTCGACTTAGGCTATTTTTCTAAATCGAAAAAAATTGAATTCAGCAGTACTTGAGTTTGGCTCAATTTCTTGCATATTTAGTCCGATGCTATAAAGCTCCAAATACCGTGAGTTTATGGGAAATTTAACGACCTTTCCAACTGTATCCTCATTTTTGAGATTACTTCAAAATTTGAAGCTTTTATGGCTATTTTACTGAGTCAGAAATGTGCAATTTTTTAATTCTTGACTTAAGCTCAATTTTTTGATTATTTAATCCATTGCTGAAAAGCTTCAAATACTTCGAAATATATGGGGAATTTAAAGGCCTTTCCAGCGGTATCAACATTTTTGCGATTACTTCTGAACTTGAGGCACTTATGGCTATTTTACTGAGTCGAAAATGTTCAGTTCAGCGATTCTCGACGTTCACTCAAAATTTCGCTTTTTTAAATTCATTGCTAGAAATAATTAACAACTTTCGTATAAAAATTTCACGTTTTTTAATCAAAATTTTTCCTCTTACCTGGAAAAATGTGTAAAATATCCAAAATCGGCGGCGGCTCAGCTGGGAAGCGGACGCTTCGTCGTCGAAGACGGCGGCATTGGTGACGATTGACGACGGCCGATGACGATTTTCGTACGAGGGAAACAACAACAAAATTTCGGCAACGGTAACTCACGCGCACAGCACACGCGGGCCTTGCATTGCTCGACGAGGGGCGCGATCTGAACGAGGGCCAAGCCCGCCGAGTCGCCAGGCCTGGAGGGAGCTAGAGTGGTGGCGCTTGGCGAGGGGGGCCAGTCAATCGGCTTATGAAGGTAATAAAAAAGAAAAAAAAAATTCAAAAAAAAAATTGTAAAAACTGCCCCATTGCGGTCTGCGTGCGTTGCAGCAAGCTTATTCTCAAAAAATCTCGGTTACAAATGAAAAATTTTAAAACGCTTTCAAAATGGGTTTTAGACCGGTTTTTAGACGTGTTTTGGACGGTTTTAGAAGTTTTTTAGTTGTGTATTGGACGTTTTTAGGATATTTTCCAGACGTGTTTAGGGCATTTTCCAGACGTGCAATTAGACGTTTTTTAAACGGGTTTTAACGTATTTTAGACGTGTATTACTTTTCTACGCATTTTTGGACGTTTTTTAGATCATTCTTTTTTGTGGATGATAAATTTAGAACAAATTTTGTATCGATTCCTTCATTTTTATTTATTTATTTTTTTTTGCTTCATTTTTGTTGTTTGATTTTTTCCTTAAAAAAAGAGAATAACTGCTTCACAATCTTCAGTGCATGAGTTTTTCGACCATATTTATACCGGTCAAATTTTGACCGGTTCGGTAGATGATAGGCGTAGGACCGACTGGGAAAAGTTCATGCTCCCCCAAAACCAACCAAAATATCGCAAAAAAAATAGGCGTGTTGTTGAGTGAAAAGATTTTATTTTTTCATAGAATACAACATAAGTACAAACTTACGGCTAAAGAAGCGAGAAAATGCATCAGAAATGAAACGTCACTTTCTCCTCATCTGATGAAAAATTGCAAAAAAAAATTGGAAATGTTTTAAATTAAAAATTGTTGATCACTTTCGGAAACATTTATTCCAGCGAGTTATAAATAATGTGAAACAGGTACTATTCCGGTCTAAAGCCAACTTTGCCTCGACTGGCCATGCGATCACTGTTGTTTTATAGCGCTTTCGCCAATTGGGTTTTCAATGACTTGCCTGTTTTTCAAACTAGTTTTATAGAGGATATAAAACAGCCTCCCATTGTCGAACACTCATTTTGAAATACTGATAATGCAAATGAATATGGGTAATGTTGAATTATTGGTGAAATTTCAACAGCAGCATACGAACATCGAAAGTCACGTCAATGATTGAAAATCGCCCAATAGAGGGCGCCTTAACATCGAATGGAATCGGCCATTTTCTGACCTCTGATGGAAAATTAAAAACTATGGTAGTCAAAGTTGACGATTTTCACGAGGAAAATCTAGCGTTTCCGAGATCGAATTTTTTACTTCTTCTTCTTCTTCGCCGGCGACGGTTTGTCTGTCGTCGAGGCGTTGGCCAACTGCGGATTGGGAGTCGACGGCAGCGACGCGGCGTCGGATTTCCTCTTGGCGGCGTTGCCTACGTCACAATTTATGACGTTTTCAATTTTGAGATGGAGGAGAAGATGGAGGAGTGAGCAGGAGGGGGAGGACGAGCAGGAGGAGTGAGCAGGAGGAGGAGGACGAGCAGGAGGGGGAACAGGAGAAGGACGAGCAGGAGGAGGAGTACGACGAGGAAGGGGAGCAGGAGGAGGACTACGACGAGGAAGGGGAGCAGGAGGAGGACTATGGCGACGAAGGGTGAGCAGGCCGAGGACGATGACAAGGAGGGTGAGTAGGAGGAGGAGGAGGACTAGGAGGAGGGGGAGGACAAGGAGCGGGAGCAGTAGAAGGATGAAGGTGTGTTGAAGAGGAGGAGGCAGACAAGTAGGAGAAGGACAAGGAGGGGTGAGCAGGAGGAAGCCCAGCAGGAGAAGGTTGAGGAGGGATGAGCAGGAGGAGTACGGCGACGAAGGGTGAGCAGGCCGAGGGCGGCGACAAAAAGGAAGAGTAGAAGGAGGAAGCCAAGCAGGAGGAGGATGAGGAGGAGGGAAATCGACACAAATAAATTACAAATTTAATTTTTAGCTCATAAATAGCTCAAAAATGTTTACCTCCTCTGGTGCCGCGGCCTTTTCGCCGCTCAGCCTTCTCGCGCTCTTCGAGTTCAGCGTTTTCTCGTTCGATAAGCGTGATCAGCGTGTTGCAGCGCCTCTGCAGTTCGACGGCGGTTCGCGATTTGATGAACCAATCGAATCGGAATTGAGGGGTAGCTCTAAAAACAAGGAAATGCCCAAAAAAAATAAATAAATTGCAGCTCAAAATTTGAATTAATTCGTCTCAAATCTCGATCGGACTAGTACTATTTTCGGAAATATTAAAATGTCCAGTGTCAAGATGCTCGAAAGGCGCAACTTACCTGACCATAGCTCGGAGCTCCTCGTAGACGTTTTCCTTGTCGAATCCAAGCTTGAAAAGCATACAGACGAGAAACCGGTCCTCCTCTTCGGTGTAATTTTTGCCTTTATTGGTCCCGTACGAAATTCGCAATTGGTGGAAAGGCGCCTTGTACCGTCCCATCTGCGAGCATAACTGAAAATACTCAATACCTATCGAAAGAACGCTTGTCGACGCAGAATTTTCAATTAAGGAGACGGAAAGGAGACTTTTCAAATTTTTTTCAGGTTCTTTCTCTAATTTTTTTTAATAACTCAAAAACTGTGGACATTTTCAGAGGAGACGGATGGCAATTTAGATAAATTGTAAATTTATAAAAAATTCAAAATTGATTTAAAAAATCAAAATTGCAAAAAAAAATTAAAAAACCTTTTTCTAATACAAACTTGTTAATATGCATTTTAGAAAATATTTAAAAAATATGCGGCCAACAGACCTTAGCTTCCAGCGCCTTCTTTATGTCGGCCCGACGTTGGATTTTCATCTCTCCCCTTTCGATTTGATTCATGATGCGTTCGTAATCCTGAATTTCGCTGAAACGCTCCCAGAACACCTCGGAATAAGCGCGCACTTCGTCGGGCGTTTTACCTGAAACATAGCGATTGGTTGATGGTAAAAATCCCTAAATTAAATCGAGCAAAAAATTCAGGGGAAAATAATCGGAAAAATCCCAAACCCTCAAAATTGGCAATTTCATTTTTGACATTGGTTAACCCAATTTTTCTTTCACTCCAAGCGCAGGAGTAGTTTCGATGCTGAATTTTTAGGTAGGGCGATACCGGTTGAAATTATTCAAAAAATCGAATTTACCTTCGACGTCTTTCGAAATATTGTCGATGTCGTCCCGGCCGAATTTCTCGTTCGCCTTGATGAACTGGTGGAAGTCTCTTTTCGTCCAATTGGTAAAACCCTGTCGAGCAAAAATATAAAAATGATTTTTTCCATTCACATTTTAATTCTGAGAAAAGGTTAATTTATAAAGTGTCTAACCTGCGTTAGTAGAGATTCCTTTTCGGCGATTTCCTCTTCCGTCAGCGGTTCAGCCTCGTCGATTTTCTTCTGCTTCTCCTTCTGAACGCGAGCTCCTTCCGAGCCCATTTCTATACTTTTCGGAACCTAAAAATGTTCATTTTTCATGAAACGACATTTTTTTTTGGTCAAATTTATTAAAAAATGAAGCATGCGCATTTAAGTAACGTCAAAATAACCTCGCATTTACCTTGTAACCGACGGTTTTCTGGTAATAGTAGATCTCCCGGTCCAAAAGTTCGAAAAGGCGCATCGGGAAAAATTGGAAGTCCTGGACGATCGGCTGTTTCGGCGGTCGGGGAGCCTGAAAATTCCGAATAACGCTCGATTCACAATAGAAGATAAGTCCTCCATTGTTATTTTCCAGGGAAAATCACATTTTCCAATAATTTTCCAGCGAAAAATCAAATTTTACTGCACTTTTCCACAAATATTTGATCTTCTCAAGGGCGGCGGGGCACGCCCGGGGCAACAACGGCCACGCCTGGCATAGACTTCCTTCAACTTAGTTTTCGAAAGGTAAGTAAAGTCAAATTTACTCACCTTAGGAGCCTTGGGCTCGGATACGCGAAGAGCTTCTCGGAAATAGGCGTCGACAGCGTAATTGGCCTTCCGCTCTCGTTTCGGCGGCTCGATCCAATGGCCTATCGTCCCGACAACTTTTTGTTTCTCACTGCGAAAAAAAAAACAAAAATAAATTGTCCGAATAAATTTTTGGCAATTTCTCGACTTTTGACTCTTGGAATAAATTTTCAGCTAGTCGAATTACCTTTTTATGCCAAAAAAGTCGATATAGGCTTGTGGAATTTTACAAAAGTAATTAAATCGCCGTAACTCACCGGTAATCTTCACCTTCGAATTGGTAAACCGATTCCGTGGGGGCGTCGACCATGAAATCCCTCAGCGACGATTCGGGGCCCATCGCTTCCAATTTTTTGGTCATTTCGTTCGTCTGAAAGCGAATAAGTTGCACGGAAATTACGACATTTTTACAATTTTCTTCAACAATTGTTGACGCAAAGGGAAAAATCAGAAAAACTTAATTCCTTCGAATTTTTCGGCATATTAATCCAATAATCCAAATTTCAGCCAAAAAAAGTAAATAAACGCGATTTTGACGGCCTTAATGTTTTTTGAAGTATTGGTCATATTCCCCCCACAAAAAATTGTCTGTATTTTTACCTCCCCCCATTAGCCCAAATGATTAAAAAAGAAAAAATAATTGCAAATCCTCACCTTGGCTTCGCCTTTTCTCAATATTTCGTCGATATCCTCGTCGGTGATTTCGGAGTCCTTACTCGCGAAAACATGATTGGCCCCGTGACGGATCATGTTCAGCATTTCGTCCTTGTTCAGCGAAGCTTTGTTGTCCAGAAGGCGACCTGATAACAACAAAATCGATATATCGGTTACTCTATTTTCTTTTAAATTTTTCAAATTAATTTTTTCTAAAATTAAGCTTTTGTTTAAATCAAATCTTCAATTTGAATAATTTTTGAATTAAATCTATTTTATTGATTATGTTTCCCCTGTTCCCGTTTTCCAAATCCTCCATTCTTGTAGTTAAATAATAAAAAGTGCGATAATAAAAATAAATAATGAACAAAAACTGGCGGAAAATGATTTTTTATAAAATAGGTCGTTTAAAATTAAGCAAAATAATAAAACACAAAATAAAGTTAGGTATTGTCAAAATAAAATTTAAAAAAATTGAAAACTATAAAATAAATAAATTTTATAAATTAAATAAATACTTAAATAAAATTTAAAAAAATTAAAAACTATAAAATACCTACATACATTTTTTAAAATTTAAAAAAAAAGTCATGACATGTCTTGTTTGATTTTTCCAGCTTAAGAAAAAATAGTGGCGAAAAATGAGTAGATCTACTCACTTTATATATCTATATATAAAATAGGTACCTAACAATAATAGAAAACAAGATTAAAATAGATACGTACCTATTGTAAAGATAAAATTGAAAAAAAAATTAAAAAATATAAAATAAATAATGAAATAAATGAAAAAAAAAAAAGTAAAAAGCGTCAACATGCCTTGTTGGATGACCAATTTGTCCAGTTTCAATTTGATTTCAGCTCGTTCGACGATTTTCTCTTCGACCGTATTCTCGGTGATCAGCCTGAATACGCGGACTTGTTTTTTCTGCCCGATACGATGAGCTCGGTCCTTAAAAAAATGGAAATAAGATCAGTTGAGAATCGTCGGCATGAAATAGAAAACGCCTCCGGCAGGATTCGAACCTGGCACCTCCTGCTACTTGGGCGCCTAAGCCCTTTAGAAACGGATTATTAAAAATAAAGAGCTCACCATAGCCTGCAGGTCCATTTGAGGATTCCAATCGGAATCGTAAATTATGACGACGTCGGCCGTCGCCAAATTGATGCCCAAGCCGCCGGCTCTTGTCGACAACATGAAAATGAACTTTTCGCTGCCCTCTTCGTTGTACTCGTTGATTTGACGCTGCCTGTCTTCGTGGGGCGTATTACCGTCCAGGCGACAATACTAAAAAACAAAACAGCGTCAAAAATTAAACAAAAATGAAAAAGTTCAATTTAAAACAAGAATTATTACTTTTTTCGAATTAAAAAATTTTCTAAAAAATGTAATTTGTCTGTTTTTCAAATTTTTTCAGGTAATCGAAAACTCAAAAATTTACAACATCGATCTTAACTTACGTTATAGCCGCGCCAGTAGCAATAATCTTCGAGGATATCGATCATTCGCGTCATCTGGCTGAAAACCAAAACGCGGGACCCTTGCTCCTGCAATTTGGGCAGCAATTTATCGAGGACGACCATCTTGCCGCTGTTGGTGACCAAATGCATGTCCGTGGTGAAGGGGGGGCCCGGCTCCACCCCGTCGAACAGGTACGGGTGGTTACTGCATTTGCGCAATTGCATCAAAATGTTCTGCAGTCGCATTTTTTCGATTTTGCCGGCCCCGTTGACGACGTCGATATCCTTGAGTAGGACTTTCGTATACCTTAGAACATAATTTGTGGTATTTTAAGTCAAAAAAATGGATACAAGGACTCGAAAGACCTCAAAAATGAAATACATTTCCATGCAGGTTTATCAAACAGCTGCACTGGGGAATGGGATGTTTTTTCGAGTCATTTTTGACCCGGACTAGGAAATTATCTGCGATAAAAATAATCACTCACAGCTCCCTCTGCATTTTGCTCAGCCCGACGTAGATTTTCACTTCTTTTTTGGGCTTGAGCTTCTTCTCAACTTCGGCCTTCAATCTCCTCAACAGGAACGGCCTCAAAACCTACAACATCGGACGAATAATTTAGAAAAAAACACAATTTCTCACACTGATTTTTTCATGTTAAATTCTGGGAATAATGTATTGAAATTTGAAAAAATGCTTACAGCGTGCAGACGGTCGATCAGCGAATTGTCGCCCATGAAACTGTTCGTGTTGAACCACGAGTCGAAATCCTGAGGGAAAAAATGGTTTTTTTAATCGCAGAGCACAAAAAAAATTTTTTTTTTGATTCCACCAAAACGTCCGTTGAAATAAAAAATCGTGCAATCTCCACACTCACTTCGGAAGAATTGAAGAAATCGGGCAACAGGAAATTCAGCAGTGACCAAAGTTCGTGTAGATTGTTCTGCAACGGCGTTCCCGTCAGCAGCAGGCGGTTGGTCGTTTTGAATTCCCGCACGATCTCCGACAATTTGGACTTTTCGTTTTTGATACGGTGCGCCTCGTCGATGACCATGTAGCGCCAGTTGAATCTTTTGAACACGCTCTTCTCGCGGATGATCATTTCGTAAGAGGTAACGCACACGTCCCATTCGCCGGGCAGAAGGACGTCCTTGATGAAAGTGTTCTGCAGGCAATGGATAATCATGGACAATCATCAGGGATAATCTTTGGAGAAAGCCAGATAACACACGGATAACATCCTTAACTCACAGAACACTTTTTTTTGTTGAAAAATCATAAAATTCTGTCAATTTAAGTCCAAAAACTCACCCTCGTCTCCTGGTCACCGATAAGGCAAACCGCCCTTAGTGATGGGCACCATTTTTTGAATTCGCACATCCAATTGGCCAACGTTGATTTCGGCACGATGACCATGTGAGGGTTGGGAAGATTCTTATAATGTTTCATGTACCTGGGACAAATACGTAAGCTCGTTGAGTTGGAAGTGGAAAAATTTCGAGGATATCTATGGTAAAAAGGCGAAAAAAAGGTAAAAGTGGTAAAAGTAAGGTTGAAGGTCAAAGTGAAGGTCAAGGAGAGGCGTAGGTCAAAGTGAAGATAAGTTCGAAGGTGAACTTGAAGGGTCAAGGACATGCCAAAGTAAAGGTCAGATTGAAAGCCAAGGTCAAACAAAGGTGGGAGTCAAAGTGAAGGTCAAAACAGGGGTTAGGGTCAAAGTGAAGGTCGAGGTCACAAAGGCAAAAGCCAAAGGGCAAGCAATGGTGAAGGTCAAAACAAACGACAAGGTGAAAGTCAACCTAAAGGTCAAGCAGAGGTGAAGGTCAAAGAGGATTTGAAGGTAAAAGTAAGCTTGTGGATCAAGGTCGATAAAGGCAACGGTCAAAGCAAAGAACAAGGTCAAACAAAGGTTAAAGCAAAAGTCAAGGTTAAACAAAGGTTAAGGCAAAAGTCAAGGTTAAACAAAGGTCAAGGCAAAAGTCAAGGTTCAACAAAGGTCAAAGCAAAAGTCAAGGTTGAACAAAGGTCAAGGCAAAAGTCAAGGTTAAACAAAGGTCAAAGCAAAAGTCAAGGTTGAACAAAGGTCAAAACAAAAGTCAAGGTTAAACAAAGGTCAAGGCAAAATTCAAGGTTAATCAAAAATCAAAGCAAAATTCAAGGTTAGACAAAGGTCAAGGCAAAAGTCAAGGTTGAACAAAGGTCAAGGCAAAAGTCAAGGTTAACCAAGGTTAAGGCAAAAGTCAAGGTTAAACAAAGGTCAAGGCAAAAGTCAAGGTTGAACAAATGTCAAAGCGATGATCAAGGTCAAACAAAGGTCAAGGCAAAATTCAACGTTAAACAAAGGTCAAAGCAAAAGTCAAGGTTGAACAAAGGTCAAGACAAGGGCCAAGGTTAAACAAAGGTCAAGGCAAATGTCAAGGTTAAACAAAGGTCAAAGCAAAATTCAAGGTTAGACAAAGGTCAAGGCAAAATTCAAGGTTAAACAAAGGTCAAGGCAAAAGTCAAGGTTAAACAAAGGTCAAGGCAAAAGTCAAGGTTAAACAAAGGTCAAGGCAAAAGTCAAGGTTAGACAAAGGTCAAGGCAAAAGTCAAGGATAAACAAAGGTCAATGCAAAAGTCAAGGTTAAACAAAGGTTAAGGCAAAAAGTCTAGGTTAAACAAAGGTCAAGGCAAAATTCAAGGTTAAACAAATGTCAAAGCGATGATCAAGGTCAAACAAACGTGAATGTCAAGGTTAAAAAAAGGTCAATACAAAGGTGACGGTTGAAGGTAAAGATAAAAATTCTTCTCACCCAAGCAATGAAATCGTCTGCAGCGTTTTTCCCAGGCCCATCTCGTCGGCGAGGATTCCGTTGATACCATTTTCGTACAGGGATATCATCCAATTCAAACCGCGGACCTGATAGTCTCGCAGTTCGCCCCCCTGGATGTAGAAGGGTGAGGAATCGAACCGCGTGATGACTGCGGGTAGGGCGTTGTTTTCTGCCATCATTTCTTCGTCTTCTTCCTGTTCGGTCATTCGGTGCCGGTGGCTGGAACGGATAATCGACATAGAATTTTTTTTCTCATTTTTTTGTTGCCAATTGTCTACTACTGGTGCAACAACATTATTCCTTCAGCTGAATACGTACTCGGTGGCTTCGATTAATTTCTCTTTCGGCTCCTTCCTCGGCCTGCCCGGTTTGGGCTTCGAGGGGCTCGACGATTTTCCCTGGTTAGCCATGAAATGCGTGAAGATTTCCGTCTGCTTGAGCAGATAGTCGAAACGTTTGGCACGATCTCCAGCCTGGAAGGTAATTTTGGAATATTTGAGTAAGAAAAAAATTGGTATGGTACTGGACATTTTTAGACAAAAAGACCAAAGGGCTATTTCTGTGAGGTACTTGGCAATATGAAAAAGGCAGTTTTCCCTTAATTTACGCACCAATGGTTTCCTTTCGATACTTACGATCCTGGAATCGAAGTCTTGCCTGTCTGGCTGCCTGGGCCTTTCATTGCTCGTCCCAGCCGCCGACTCGTTCTGCGCACAATCGAGGAAAATGTCAAAATTTCAAAAAAGGAATTCGCGGTAGATATAAAAACTGGATTTTTAGTTCAGCCAAGCATGTGTCCCAAAATGGTATTCCCAGTGGAAAATACACGCTCAAGTACCTGGTACATACCTGGGTATTTATACTTACTTACCTATCAAACACTATGCGTGCCCAGTAAGTATGAGCGATACTCAAATCTGTTACTTCCATTCCATGAGAAAGAGAACTACATAATAGAAGGATAAATAACTATTGCAACAACCTAATCAACAAAAACAATGCATTTTTTATACAACAAAAAATTACTTAATTAGAGGCGCAGTTCACTTACCGAAGTCTCGCCGGCTTCCACTTCTAAATTCTCTTCCATTTCCATCTTTCAAAATTCGAATCGCGCTTTTTATTATTTTGTTTATTATGACTCAAAATTGGAAATAACGAGGCACCGCTCAAAATAAAGCTACAAGCGGCCCGCAAATGCAAACTCACTGAGAACAGATGGACAAGAACAGTGTTGCCATTTGTCGTCTTGATTAAGGCGGTAGACCAGGCTCTGTCAACGATTTAAAAAAAACTTATTAGCCTGTTTTTGAAAGCTTAGATTGAAAACGCCCCACGCTTATTAAAAACACCACTAAGCTTAGATATTTCCACAGGTCAACCTTTCTGATTTTACTTGAAAACTCTAGAAAAAACTTATTGTCCTCCATGGCTACACATGAGACGACAGAAGGTTCAAGGCGGGAAAAACAAACGGCAATCGAGTCGAAGGCAAATTAAGGTTTATTTCTGGATGTACTGCGAGTGATCAAAATTTTGACAAAACTGTGCGATGGTTCAAAATTTCGACAAAACTGTGAGATGGTTCTTGCCCCATGCCGTGACCCACCAGGAAGCTCCTCATGACCTTTTTTGAGGCTCTTCAAAAGCTCATTTGAAGCTCCTCCGTGCCCATATTGAAGCTCCCCTCAATCCTTCTTAGAGCTCCTCACAACAAGCCTCCAAGCCCCTCACAACCTTTCTTGAAGCACCTCACGGCCTTCTTAGAAGCTCCTCATGACCCGCTTTATAGCTCCTCACAACCTCTCTTGAGGCTCCTCATGCCCCGATTTGAAGTTCCTCATGACCCACCTAGTAGCTCATCACAATCTGTCTTGATGCTCCTCACGACTAGCCTTCAAGCTCCTCACCACCGTTCTTATCACGATTTATCTTGGTCAGGCCAAATAAAAAAGTTTCTTTCTTGCCAGCTAAAACATGTATTGTGTTTACCACGGAGATTTTTTCATAAAATCATGCACCAGCTCCGACTCACTACATTCTTGACTGGTAGGTAAGTAGAGCGGATAGAATCGATAGTTCCAGAAAATGATACATTCTCCACAACACCAGAACGAACATTGCTGACATAATTATTAGAACAGGATCGAATGAAACGAGGAATGCATCTTTTATAACAGTTTACGACCCTTCCAAGGAGTCGCTCCAAATTTGCACCATCACATCGATAGTATTCGATTCAAAATCGATTCTTCAAACGTCGAAATAATTGTCCAGCGCGCTTATAACCAATTGCTCGTCGACTTCTCCCGCCGAATCGTCGACTGTCGGTTCGGTCGTAATCTCGGTACATTCGGTCGCATCGTCGTCGCTTCCGACCAGCAGATACGAAGTGCCGTGCACTGAGCGCGTATGATTCGTCAACGTCGACACTTGGCGATAGGATTTGTCGCAAAAGTCGCACTTGAACATTTTCGTACGCGAGTGGACGAGCCTGTGCTTGTAAAGGGACGAGTATTCAGTAAATTTGCGATCGCAGCCCTGGAAAACGAGAAAATGTCCAACATAGATTCGTGTGTAGACGATACCTCAGCAACAGATGATAGTTGGTGATAGCAGGGTTGCATTAGATCAAAAAACAATGTGACAAATTGACCACTTTCGCGCATTGCACACTTACAGGGACTTGACAAGCGTACGGTTTCTCGCCAGTGTGAATTCGCATGTGATTCTTGTAATTGGCGGATGAGGCGAATATTTTGTCGCAGCCATCCTGCTGGCAGACGTATGGCTTTTCTCCTGGAAAATTAAATCCAAATTTGATAAGTGGGAAAGTGATAACGTACGTGATTTCGGGTACACCCAAGTTCATTATTTACCTGTATGCGTCCGAAGATGTATACGACAGATGTGCGACGTGGTAAAGGATTTTTTACAGCCTTCGTAAGGGCAAAGGAAAGGCCGTTCTCCTGGTGAAACATACAATGGAAGGGGTTGAAAACAATATTGTAATCATTAGGTGCCTAAATCCGTCATAATCAGAGATTCAATTGAGGAGGCCCATATTGCCGAAACCGCTTGCGGAGGATTCGAAGTACACCATACTGCTCATTCCGGGTATTTGTTCACTGTTATCAAAGATATGACATCACTTTTATCAGTAAAAAGTAATAACTTATCACTGTTATCAAAGATAACTTATCGCTGTTATCAAAGATAACTTATCGCTGTTATCAAAGATAACTTATCGCTGTTATCAAAGATAACTTATCGCTCTTATCAAAGATAACATGACACTGCTGTAGGCATCCATCTGCGTACATACCCGTATGAATCCGTCGGTGTTTCTGAAGGTCCCCCGACGTTTTGAAACCTTTTCGACACTCTTTGAAATTGCAGACGTACGGCCGTTCTCCGGTGTGCGTCCTCTCGTGGGCTTTTCGACTGTAGTCGGAGTTGAAGTCGCGGTCGCACCCTTCGACTAGGCATTTGTACGGTCGAACGCCCGTGTGCAGCCTTTCGTGCACCTGGATAGCAAAATATTCTGAGATTCTCTCTTGGCGCATTGGTTAAATAACCAGTTTTTTGGTTAAAAACGAGTTGTTTGATCAGGTGTAAGTCAAAAGTACATAATAATAAAGCGCACCTTCAGATGATGAGCGGAAGAATAAGCACGACCGCAGCCGGGCATCGGGCAGAGGTGGTTTTTCGGCTTCTTCTCACCGATTCTGGCATCTTCGATGGCCTCGGATTCGATGTCGTCTTCTATTGGGATATCGAAATTATTCGAGTTACAAGTTTGAACACCAGAGTCGCCCATCAACTTAATTAACCTCAAAAGTCTGAAGATCGACATAAATCTTTCGGGTTATTCACCTGCGACAAGGAAGCACTTGATGGCGCCATCGTCGTACAGCAGATATGGCGTTTCCTGCGGTTTCGACCCTGCATCGGTTCTTATCGCATCAATCACAACCGTGTACTTGTCGTCGGAGTTGATCTCGAATTCGCAGGGTTCAGACGTGACGATAGATTCGGACGTGACGATGGAATCGACAGCGCTGTCGCTACGTCCTGGAGACCCTGCGACGTTTGTTGAGTCTGGAACGGGAGAAAATGCTGTAAAACTGTTCCTTAATGAACGTGCAAAAGAATTGGGATCGCACTGAAACTTAAAATTAGATCAGAGGTTCAGAAGGGGGAAAAGTTACGCTTCTTAGAATCAGTTTCCAAGAAATTAGATTATGTCAATCTGTGAATGGAATAACGCTAGTACGTCCGAAAAAACGCACGTTCTTGCGAACCAAACGGATTAAATCGAGCAGACCCACAATGGCTTGTCTCCTCTCCAGCGGCCATCGTCAGAACAATCGTTATTCCACTAGAACCCCAGTATAATATTAAAATGGTATATAAAAGGTCCAAAGTGCATTTTCGGTGTTGTTCCAGTGTTGCCCCCAGCCGTGCCATTGCACGCTTGAAGTGGCGCACGCCGGGGGCAACACTGGTAAAACACCAAAAATGCCCTTTGGACCTATTTTATACCATTTTTAATATTATACCCGGGTTTCAGTGGAATAACGATGGCCGCTGGAGAGCTTATACACCATTGTAGGTCTGCTTGGTTTAATCCGTGTGATTCGCAAGATCGGCGATTTAAAACGCGACTTCCCCGAAGCGCGTTTTTCAAAATGATTCCCCCGATTCTTAACCTTTTTTCAAAATTGTTTAACTGATCTAGCGGGGCTGGTTCTGGTTTTTAAGCGACTTGAAAAAAAACGGAGGTTACTCATGTTGACTTGGCGTTAGAAAATCGAGAGTGAGATTTTGCTATAATATATGAAGGGTAAGGGGAAGGAACGAGGAATGTCACAAAAAGTACTTTTGGAGAAAAAGCAAATTTTGTATTTTAAACTCACGAAAAACCAATATTTTCCGCGTTACAGTCGGAAAAAAAAATTACCCGACACTCCTGAGTTGTATTTGACATACTTAATGGGAAAATTTCGAAACAGAAAAATCATAGGAACAAAAATTAAACGACATCAAGTGACGAAAGTACCATTTCTAAGGGGAAAAAAGGAGGAATGTCCAGTTCTTTCACATATTTGAGTGCGGTAAGGTCTTGTAGTAAAGATGATTGCGAGGATCACAAAATTTCTCAGCATCACAAAAAACACCTTCCCCATCTTGAGAACTCATTTTTTATAGTTATAAAAGTTTTCAGTTGAGACAAAAAGTCGATCGCGAAAGGTTACAGTTGGACTTTCCTCGTTCTTTCCGCTTGTCGCTTGGACAATCCTTGTTTTTTCCCCTTACACCAAACCTTTCGTTGCTTCTCAGTGCGACATTTATACTTTTTTCTCCTTGGAGTTTCCCTATACGGTTAGTACCTTTGAATTTCTACAAAATGCGCTATTAAGCTTGTTTTCGGGAAAAATGGACATTTCCTGTTCTTTCCCCTTACCCTTCATATTATGTATGGCTTCACACATTTTGAGCGTTTTCTGACTCACCCATGTGTCGGCGTATTATGAACCCATGATGGCTTTGAAATTTCTATTCGGACTACAAATTCGGTCAGTTTCTGTGGTACGTATTGCTATCTGGCAATTTTCATGCGAATTTACTGATCGATTCGTACTCAATTAATTACGCTAATAAACATATAGATAGTTAATAGTAAAAATCTGAGTTTTCTATTATTTTTCGGCGAATAGAGAGAAACAATCGACAAAAATAATGAAACGTCAAAATTAAAAGGAGACAATAATATTTTCACTTTTTATCAGTGTTGGCTCTTATCATTTGCTAATTTCAGTTTCCACTGGTAGACGTTCTGGTTTAGTTGGTTCAAAAAGGCCAACCATCTCGAAACAAATCAAATGTTTGAAAACTTGACATCGCCTAAAATTTAATTATCACTCAAAATACTATTAAATTTATTCCCATGAATTAATGGTAACAAATTAGTGCGAATATGGAAAATGTTATTTTCAGTTGGCTGCACTGTTCTTAGTTCAACGGTCAGTTTTGATTTGGCACCGCCGGTTGTGTCCGCTGTTTTGATACCATTCGTTCCCGTTGTATTTGTTCGCGATCGTGCGTTGTGTGCCGGTTTTCCGAAACGCGATGGCTCCGAGAAAATTGCTGAGGAAATCGTTACCGTCGGCTTCGAAGAAGTCGAAGGAGAACATTTTTTCGAAATGTTTCACCGAGTTCAACACTCGCGTCCGCCGGAGAGAATCGTTGAGAAATATGCGCTCCGTTCAAAAGGTGAGTCGACGAATTTCGATTTTTTATTTTTGTGGGAGCTCAATTTATGAGAAATCATACAGCTATGTAATCAAGTAAATATTTCAATGTTGTATGCTGATCCGCTGGTCGAACAGGTGGGTGGTAGGTCAGCTGATTTTCTAATAAATAGGTAACCTAATTAGAATTCGATGATTTTCCTACTTACAGCTCGTGTTACCTATTAGTGTTTCTGCCTAAACAATCTCCTGAAACTGTATCACGATTGTGAAATACAAGAATTGTATTTTCACGTTACTCGCGCCTTCAATTAGCGATGCGGCAAACCTAAGGTAACGCGCGCATTGCGGGGTTGCATCGCCCAAAATTTTAGGCTATAAGTAAAGTGACCAGATATCCAAAATTCAAAAGCGGGACGAAATTGACTTTGAACTCGAAGTTGACTTTGAACACGAAGTTGAGTTTGAACTCGAAGTTGACTTTGATCTCAAAGGTGACTTTGATCTCGAAGTTGAGTTTGATCTCGAAGTTGAGTTTGACTCGAAGTTGAGTTTGAACTCGAAGTTGACTTTGAACTGGAAGTTGACTTTGATCTCGAAGTTGAGTTTGATCTCGAAGTTTTGTTTGAACTCGAAGTTGACTTTGATCTCGAAGTTTTGTTTGAACTCGAAGTTGACTTTGATCAAGAAGTTGACTTTGAACTCGAAGTTGAGTTTGAACTCGAAGTTGACTTTGATCTCGAAGTTGAGTTTGATCTCGAAGTTGACTTTGATCTCGAAGTTGAGTTTGAACTCGAAGTTGACTTTGATCTCGAAGTTTTGTTTGAACTCGAAGTTGACTTTGATCTCGAAGTTGACTTTGATCTCGAAGTTGACTTTTATCTCGAAGTTAACTTTGATCTCGAAGTTGACTTTTATCTCGAAGTTGACTTTGATCTCGAAGTTAACTTTGATCTCGAAGTTGAGTTTGAACTCGAAGTTTACTTTTATCTCGAAGTTGACTTTTATCTCGAAGTTTTGTTTGAACTCGAAGTTGACTTTTATCTCGAAGTTAACTTTGATCTCGAAGTTGACTTTTATCTCGAAGTTGACTTTGATCTCGAAGTTAACTTTGATCTCGAAGTTGAGTTTGAACTCGAAGTTTACTTTTATCTCGAAGTTGACTTTTATCTCGAAGTTTTGTTTGAACTCGAAGTTGACTTTTATCTCGAAGTTGACTTTGATCTCGAAGTTGAGTTTGAACTCGAAGTTGACTTTGATCTCGAAGTTGACTTTTATCTCGAAGTTTTGTTTGAACTCGAAGTTGACTTTGATCTCGAAGTTGACTTTGATCTCGAAGTTGACTTTTATCTCGAAGTTAACTTTGATCTCGAAGTTGACTTTTATCTCGAAGTTGACTTTGATCTCGAAGTTAACTTTGATCTCGAAGTTGAGTTTGAACTCGAAGTTTACTTTTATCTCGAAGTTGACTTTTATCTCGAAGTTTTGTTTGAACTCGAAGTTGACTTTTATCTCGAAGTTGACTTTGATCTCGAAGTTTTGTTTGAACTCGAAGTTGACTTTGATCAAGAAGTTGACTTTGAACTCGAAGTTGAGTTTGAACTCGAAGTTGACTTTGATCTCGAAGTTGAGTTTGATCTCGAAGTTGACTTCGATCTCGAAGTTGACTTTGATCTCGAAGTTGACTTTGATCTCGAAGTTGACTTTGATCTCGAAGTTAACTTTGAACTCGAAGTTGAGTTTGATCTCGAAGTTGACTTTGATCTCGAAGTTGACTTTGATCTCGAAGTTGAGTTTGAAGCTCTCCTTGAGGGCGGCAGGGCACGCCCGGGACAACTTCGGTTACCTGGCGAAAAGCCTACGCCTGGAACGGCGGCTTTTGATTTTACATTTTCGTAAATTATTTCCTTACGAGATGACACGAGGCGCAAGTTCATTGACACAAACGGTCGGTCTCCACTTTTGTCCCTCGTACGCCTTTGTCGCCTAGGTGTGGCAAATCGGATTTTACCGTTGGGCGCATTAAAAAAACTGATGGACCCACCTAATGAATAGTCTTCTGAAAAATAGTTCTTTCCCCTTTGGCGGACCGTGAGACGAAGGATAAGCTCGAGGGCATAATTATACGTGCGGGGAAATGTGCGAGTTTTTTCCACCGCTTATAAACAATACTAGAAATTAGGTACCTCAGCACAATACTAGAAATAGGTACTTCAGCACAAGTGCAGTTTGAGCACTTTTCGTAACAGGATTATGACTTGGCCGATCTGCATCTCTGTATATTGGATTTGAAACGGCCACTGGTTTGTTTGACATTTTTGGGGCCGGTATTGAGGGACAAAATACTTGAGTATTGTTTCCATGCTTCTCTTGGGAATCTATTTTGGAGAATTGCGGAACTCTACACTTGCCCCAATTTTCAGCCATAGGTAGCGCTGAGGTCGGCATTTGCGCATTTTCTTGCTCTGCACTTTCCCTCTTGTTGGGAGAGCAGACCGTGCCATAAATCCTGAAAAAACCAAAGTTCCAACGAAATTTCATATTTACAATGAAAAAGAGCATTCATGTGTTCCTTGTTGAGTTCAAATTACTCAACCTGAGTCTGGATGGGTAGGGTAAAGGCACCAATTGCTGACACCACCCCAATTACTGACACATGCTCATTCAACCTTAAAAAATAAGCGCTTCAGGCACCCTGGGAATTCGAAATTGGCGCAAAGTCAATGCCACAATGACTGGCTACCAATTCCAGCCAAGATCTTGTCAGAATTGATGATAATTAGTTCAGGAACAAAGTTTTATCATCAGTCTTACATTCGCTTTCGAAATCGTTAGTGGTTTTGCTAACGAGGTAAGTCGCTATTTCGTCCATTATAACCGTTTCATCTTTGTTTCTACATGCAATTTTTTTTTTCACCGCTCCAATATTGATTTTTGATTGTAAGAATACACCATTCCGGCACAAACGACTGATAAAACATTGTTTGTTGTGGTGTTAGGAATTGGGTATCCAGAAATGTGACTTTACCCAATTACTGACACTTGTGTTAGTAATCGATAAGTAATGAAGAAGACGAGTTGGAGAAAGACAAAACGCCGTTGAACTCAAGACAAAACGCCATTGATATCCTAACTGTAAGAGAGGGCGACTACATAACCACATTTATGCCAACTGAACACGAGAACTGATGTCAGCAGATCAGGGGTAGGGTCACCGTAAGAAAACTGCCTCTTTTGCCGAGCTTTCGATGTATTGTAACACCTTCATCAGGGCCTATAAAAACAATGCAGAACAACCAAAGTAAGGATATAACAAAACAACTAATCTCTTGAATTTTAGATAGATCGGCCCTGATGAAAGTGTTACAATACATCGAAAGCTCGGTGACAGAGGCAATTTTCTTACGGTGACCCTACCCCTGATCTGCTGACATCAGTAAACGTTTCACGGGTCGATCATTCATCGACAATAAACACGAGAAGATCCGCGTGGCATGCTGTGTTCGTAACAATGCCGATGGGAATATACAAGCTGAACGCATGAGGGTCAGAAATCGCATGAAAACAGATATTTCGACTACCTACTTTGTGATTTAGAACTTTACTAGGTACCTAGTATTATAGACAGGATTACTTTTCTATTTTAAAGTTGGAAATACAATTGAATTGAACTTGATTCAGGATGTCAGTAATTGGTTCCTCACACCGTCAGTAATTGGGGCATGCATGTCAGTAATAGGTGAAAAAAGACGTATCCATATTTTGGACGAAAAAATTATTTGGCTCGTTATATTGATAATTTTAAGGGGTGAAATAGAAAAATCCAATGTTGGCCTAACGGAAAAAATTTAAATTGTGAGGATCGGTTGATAAATACGGGAGGAATGGTTGAAAAACCAAAAAAAATTCCTTAAAGTGTCAGTAATTGGTGCCTTTACCAGTGGCGGCTCCTGGCAGGAGCAGAGGAGCATGTGCACCCCCTGGCCAAAATGAGAAAGAAAAAAACAGTGACCTACCTTAATAATAACATTATTACTGCCACACAACTCTTCCCTATTAATCCTCTCTGAAAAACAACAACAACGTCATTGGCAAAGCCTCAGGATCACTGACGGATAGGACTAGCGCTATACTGCATGGCGGCTCGTGCACGAACTAGTAATACACCAGATTGGTCTTTAGTTGTACTGTGTTTACTTGAAGTGTGTGAGTAAGCCAGCCAATGCCTCACCGTACCGTCCAGGTGCAAATTTTCTGTCTGCTCCGCCGGTCGACTGCGATCGAATCTGCGGTCGAATGCGGTCTAATCGAGGTAATCTTATCTTATCAGTTCGAAAACTGATATGATTTAGTAAAAATCGCGGTGTTTTCTTCTGTGGTTCCGTTTTTTCACTTAGGTACCCCGTTCTTGCACTTGCCCCGCTGCCCCTTTTTCAACTATTTTTGTTGGATGTTTGACGTCTGTTCTAAGCAGATACTTTGCGTAAAATCAGCATTCCTCAAATCGATTATTGCGGTTCGGAGGTCGTAACTCATGTCGATCGATCCTACGGTCGGATAGGTGGCAATTTTAACGCATCTGTAGGTCGTGTCAAGGATGACACCTAGTTACCATTCCTCGCCCTAGGCTCCAACCTACAACTTCCTAACTGACTCCGACTCACCCACTCCTTTTGTTCTCACGGCGAATTTTACGCTACTCCAATAAAGCGGAGGACGTAATAATTAGCCAATAACGTCTGAAGTCATCCATTGTTCAGATAGGATAGGCTCATGAATGAACAAGAAGTGATTGTTTTCAGGTGCGAACATCCTTCATTGAGTGACAGAAATGACGAGCAATTCCCAAGGGCGATGAATATGCAGTGAATTTGGTTGCATTCGTGGGTACCTGATTCAATTTGTTGGGCGGATTTGCAATCAACACTTCCCCTTGCGTTTTGATTTATTTGGTTCGACTATTAATTCAAAAATGTGCAATCAGCATACAGAAGCAATACGAGCAGGAACATACAGAATGAGGTCAAATCTTGTCTTCATATAGGCTCCCATAACTGGCAAAAATCTTCAAAAAATTATTCGTTCTTCTAAACTGTCAAAATTGCCAAAAAACTCAAGTTCTGAATAATTGGTACATCTGAAGAACGTTATAATCCAATCGGCTGACCACATGCAGGGTCTGTGGCCTGGAATGCCGGTTGATCCCGCATGCAGAAAAGAAGTTAACGTTATGAAAGCAGGTCTCCTCTGGCGTAATTAGATTTTAATTACGTCGAAAATTAGGTACGTCGGTGAAGAAAAAATAGAACCCCGCGGCGTCAGAGCGTGCCGAATGGCCAATGGGCCACGTCCTCCTGTCCGACATCGTGACGATGGTACCATCGTATACGACGAGAAACAATCGATTTTTCTATACGAATTCCAGCATAAGCCAGTCTAAATTGACCCAAAAAATCTTAAAAAAGGGTGCCTATTACTCAAGAAAACTTATTTTCAGAATTTTTTCAGTTTTGGCTTTTTATCTTCTTAAGTTTGGGGTTTGCGTTAAATACCACTATATACTTTTTTAAAGAGCATTACATTTTTGACAATTTAGGCCCAACCGGAGCTCTGTAAGTTGCTCGGTTACTGAGTACCGGCTCTATAAAAATCGGCTCTTTTCAAAAGAAAATCGCTGCTAAGTCGACTAGTGACATGGGTACATTATTTGTCTGGGTATCTCAGAAAATAAAGTTCAAATAGTTGGAGTGGGTCGGTTTATCATCATAATATGATATTATCATTTATCATATCATTATATTTATCATTATCATTTGTGGAGTAATGGTCCATGGTGAGCTCAATGGTGCTTAAATGGTACGTTTTCACAATGGTGAAAAAATAGGTACAAAAGGTCAATTTTGAAGGTTTAGAATTGTTTGAGTAGGTACTTTTCGCGGGTTTCTCGCTTGATTGACCATAAGATAGGGGGTTTTCCGGGAAATTTTGAAAAATTGGGTCTTTTCTTGGTTTGGCTTGAATTTCTTGACGCGATTTCTCCTTTTTCACCTTTTTGCCGAGTCGAGGGACTTCTACTGGACCGATTTTGAATTTTTTGAGCTTAATGGAGTTTTTGACGGGTCCTAGACCGTTTTCACTCCCTGTAAGTCAAAATTGGTTGGATTTTGGTGGTTTAAAGACTAATTTTTGACATTTAGGTAAATTTTTTTTTTTTACCCTTTAAAAAAAATATATAATTCAAAAAACAAATTTGTTAGCAGGTTTTGGATAGCATGACAAAAAAATTGGCAATTTTTTAAGCCTCTCCAGGACTGAGAAAATTGCAAAATAACCGATTCCACATGATAAAACCGAAGGTTATGAAGAATGAGCCTATAAAAAATTTCAAAAAAGCTTTTTCTAGGCTCGGAACTGCGATTTGGCTATTAGAAAGTGAATTTTTTTCGAAATAGCCAGCTTAATAGGGTGCGGCAGGGAGGAGGTGCGAGGTGGAGGGGGGCTTGCGTTTGCCCTTCTTGGAAAATCTCAGGGCTTTGTCCCTATGAGACCTCGCCAACGGGTATAACTGCCGTGTTTAATCGGTCAATGTTTTTAACATTTTTAATTTATGTACAAATTTTGACTCCTACAATATGATAATGAACTACTCCAACTATTTGAACTTTATTCTCATGTCACTAATCTGCTTATCAGCGTTTCCTTCGCACTTTTCGAGCGCTGAACCGATTTTGACAATCCAAACCTTTTTTCAAACTCTGAAAATGAGGAACATGCATGAAAAACGAAATCCATTTTTTCCGCCAGAATGGTGCTGTTTAGGATGCGAAAATGATGTAGTGATGGTCTACAACGAAAAAACAACATTTTTCCTGGGGGAAAAACGCTAATGAAAAGGGCCCTTTTGAATGTGGCGGGTGAGCCGTATGACGTCACTGCGCGGACGTGACTGCACGTAGTTTCTTAAAGTAACGGCAAAAAATCCGTTATCGCCGTCCTATCACAGCATACACACATGAACTCGGATGAGGTTGCACTGGTGTTCACGGGAAGATACACATGTGTAACCTTGCAGCTGGCCATTTTCCCGCTCGACTTCAAATCTGCGATTTTCACTAAGCCTCCCTCCTCTTTTAATTACCTCTTTTCCGAACTGACATCCACCATAACACCATTTTCGAAGCCTAACAAGGAATATTATGGCGAAAAAACAGTTTATTTTTTTTTTTTTTCATGCATGTTCCTCATTACCCAAGATGTTTTTCCATCCGATATTTTGAGTTCAATTCCAAAAATTCGTCTACGGTTATTTTCGTCGCCTCGGTGCACCGACCGGGGGTGGCTTCTCCGGACGGGGGCCACCCTTCTCCGCCTGCGTCCGAAGGCGTCCGCGCAGTTCCCCAGTGCGGGCCGGCGCACCAGGTGAAGCACAACTGAGCGCCCACTCGGTCACCTACGCGAATTTATTTCCGAAGTTATCGATGTATTTTCGCGATCGTGATAGATAAATCGACGAAATAAATTCCGACATGTATCGGGTCAAATTGTACATCGTGCCCGAAGAGGCCTCGTGCGTTGACAATGTGAACAACAATATAAACAAAAGTGTCAACAACAATATCAACAATAATAAGATATCCGTCGCTGATGAAACGGAGGTATGTTTTCGATTTTAGAATTTTCCTCATAAGTTTCAACAATGATTTATCTATATATTTTTAATTTAAAATTAAAAAAATGTTTAAAAATATTGAATAATTTTAAAATATTAATAATATTAATGTAATATTAATATTATTTTGTAGGTATATTTAATATACCATTTATTGTATGTAATATTTAATAATATTATTTAATATTAATTAAAAATGTTAAAATTAAATTAGAAATATTTAATATTTTTTATTTGTTTTAAATTTAGATTACACTCATGCTTGGCGATATTTATGCAACTCACACGTTACAAGTTTTATTATTTCATATTTTTAAATTAGTATTTCTTTAATCTACCAAATTTGACACCTATTGAATATATTTTTTACCTCATTGAAACGGTTGAATTTTGTCAGTGAAATTTTCGTTAGTAATAATTACTAGTTATAATTTACTTACTTATAAGTTACTAGTAATATAGTAACTAATTATTAGTTAGTGATTCAATATTTCAAGGATTGACATTTTTGTCAACTTTGTCTCCTATTCTGTATGGTATTTTGGTATTTGAGTGAGTCGTGGAACCTTTCAGAATTATCTATGACTGATGGTCTCATTTTGAGGTGTCAAATCGTCCCTGAGCACGTCCAAGATTGACCAACAAAGCTGGCACTGTTAGCCCAATTTTGATAGCAGCTTTTACGATCTTTGACCACGAAAAGAAAAAAATTTCCATCTTTCGCCATATGACTAATTGGTCTAATTATTTGGAAATTTACTTGAATAAAAATTCCAGAAATACCTCATTCCCTCCCTTGTTTCAAGAAATTAATTTTTCGTAGTTGTCAATTCAGTTGGCATCCAAAAATTGCGTAATTTAATTATCACACCAATGTCCCCATTATGACCCAACTAGCGTCGTAAATATTTTATCCTTCTCCAATCGCCCATTCGATTTTTACGTAATTTTATCATCACTGACTCGACCATTTAATGGGCTGGTACGTAAAATTAATAGGTTATCAATGCTTAATATTTTCCAGAGCATAAAAGTCATCATGAGAAGTCGTAATTTCTCTTAGCTTACCGAGTCGCCAGTTGGAAATTAAATTATCGATAATTTTCTCCCATTAAACTGTACCTAGCATTTTTTAAGCAAATGAGCCAACCAGGTCTGCTTTCAGACCGATTAGAATTAGCTAATCGGCGGCCTCGAATGGAATTTCGATTGAGCTGTTCGCTATTTCGAAGCAGCGGATCAAGGACGGGATAAAATGCCACTGCGATTTTTTTTAAATTTATTTTAATTTATCACCATTACGTAACTGGGGCAAATACTTCGTGTTTTCTTGTCTCCAATGATCAGGGATACGAGCTGAATACTACGTCTCCCTTGCCAGACGTTCGAAAAATAGATTTTCTCCCTCTGTTCTGGGCCCATAACCATAAAGCTATGCAGTGTGTTCACGTTAAAGATATCCTTCTTGAAGGGGTGGATTCTTCAGCTCATTTGCTACAATTTTTGTCCTATAAACTTTTTTGTGAGCCCACGGAAAAGTACGTTATTTTCAATTTGAAGATTTTTTTCGCGTTTTCGACTTAGTTTCAGTAAAATCGCCGTAAGTCCCCTGAATTTTGGAGTAATTACAAAAACTAGGACACCGTTGGAAAGCCCGTTAAATTTCCTATTAACATTGCGTATTTGCAGCTTTCTAAAATTAAGTTAAATGAGGAAAACATCGGACCAAAATCAAAAGTCGCTAAATTTTTAAAATTTCATTCTTTACTCAGTAAAATGGCCATAAGACCCGTAGATTTGGGAGTAATTACAAAAATGAGGATACTGTTGGAAAGAGCGTTAAATTTCCTATAAAATCGCGATATCGCCAGCGTTCTAGAATAACGTTGAATGAGCATAAAATTGAGGCCAAGTTGAGAATTGCTCAGTTTTTAAAAATTACTACTTCTTAATGGGCGTTTTGGGCAAGATATTAATTTAATTCTCAACTACAAATACCGCGAGGACACCGTAGGAAAGCCCGTTAAATTTCTTATAAAATCACGGTAACAGCAGTGTTCTACAATTACGTTAAATGATCATAAAATTGAGGCAAAGTTGAGAATCGCTCAATTTTAAAATTACCATTGTATCAAGAATGAGTTTAGACGATAAAAATTTGCTAGGAACGCTTCTTTTAAGAAATGCTACATTTTGATTGTCTCAATATGGGTTTTGCGAGGTTTAGGTGCGGAAAAATTGTCAATTTTCTCCAAGCTTGTGCCAAAAACGTCAAAATCGGATCGGCAGTTAAGGGGCCCAAAACGCGCGTTTTCGCTAATTTTCCTAGTCGAGTTTCTGATAGCCTACCTCTGAGCTTAGGGTATACTTTTCTAAATTTTTCCTAAAAAAAAGGTACCTAACATTTTTTTGTATTTTGCTTGGTAAAAAAACAATCCCAGCCAAACCCTGTGGGTTGGCCGAGGTGATTCGGGCGGCAACCTATTATTACTGGATACGATGCCGAATAGCGTTTATGCAGGAACGCAGCATTAGCGTTACGCAAACGCCCAACAGGCGCGCCCTACGCCGTGCAACGCTAATTGGCTACAGTAGCCAGCTGGACCGCAGATCACCCACAGTACTTCTGCAGGGGTGAGGGGTCAAGTTTTCGTTAATTTTCAAGAGGAATTAAGCTGGAAATCGGATTTGGATTTTTTTTCGTATTTTTTCTCATACCTAATTGTTTCATATAGGTAGATGATAAAGTCATAATGATAAAAAAGTCAATATTGATAAAAGATTTTTGATTTGATTTATTGATGAAGGATTTTTGATTTCCTGTTTGGATTTTTGTTGTATTTTTTTGTCATAATTTTTCCTTATAGATGATAAAGTCATAATGATAAAAAAGTCAATATTGATAAAAGATTTTTGATTTGATGATTAAGGATTTTTGATTTCCTGTTTGGATTTTTGTTGTATTTTTTTGTCATAATTTTTTCTTTAGATGATAAAGCCATAATGATAAAAAAGTCAATTTTATAAAGGATTTTTGATTTGATTTATTGATAAAGGATTTTTGATTTCCAGTTTGTATTTTCAATGTATTTTTTTGCCATAATTTTTTCTAATAAATGATGAAAAAGTCAATATTGATAAAGAAAAGTCATAAATTGTACAGATAACTATACAATTAAGTATAGATAAATTGTATAGAAAATAATCTATATTTTCTGCATATCGTCAACCTCATAAAACCAAAAATTGGACCGGAAACGAGAAAAAATTGCTCGAAAAGTCTAGTCAGCATTGCATACTCTCCCAGGGTAATTGTTTTCAAAAACCTGAAAATCTACCTCAAAAAGTTGATCGAGTTGTAATTATGTACACAAGGTGCTATACTACTCGGTGACCACTTTCTCAAATGATCAATTCTTCAAAATTTGTAAAATTCGTCATTTGTCATTAAAATTTTGACATTTAACGGCCGATTTCTCGCATTGACCACAAAAATTTAACGATTTGAGTACCTATTTGAGGTGTTGAAATAATTTCAATAATTTTCACAATTATTGTGGGGCAGGCACAAAAATTAGCGATTTTTATCAGTTTTCGACAAATTTTTATCAGTTTCCGACATTTAATAAAATCAATTCGGTTCGAAATTTTACCTATGAGAATACGGAGGTATTGTGCGTTTTTACCGAGCAAAACACAAAAAAAAAGAGCTAGGTACCTACTCAATTCGTCGAAAATTTTAAGGAAAATTTATTCCTGATTTGTATCGTTTTACATTTTTTATTTTTTTACCTCAAATTACCCCAAATGTTCACATGCGCCAAAATTAACTTTAACGAGTCGGGGGCTTGGCGAAAAAATTGCGAAGATGACTGATCGTTTTCTCATTGATTTCACCTGCCGTCGAAAGCGAGAGAGGAAAATCTCAAAAAGGTTACAATCTTATCGACATTGACCTTTCAACAATGTCGATCACGGCTCTCGCTGCCATTCATGGCCGAAAACCGCAGCAGGTCGACCCCCATCAAAAACGAATTTTGAATTTTGTACAATCAGTACGATCAAAGCCAAAAAATCCGTTAAAACAAACTCGAACTGAAAACGAGACTCAAACTGATAGTGATACAAAAACTCGAATGGAAAGTGAGACTCAAACTCAAACCGATACTCAAACTCAAACTGAAAGTCATACTCGAACTATAACTCAAACTGAAACAGTAACTCAAATGCAAAATCGAATTCAAAATTATACTCAAACTGAAACTCAACGCATGGTTCAAAGTCAAACTCATACTAAAACTAAAACTCAATCTCAAACTCATAATCAAACTCGAAATTCAATATTGAAGTCAAAGTCAAACTCAAAACTGAAACTCATTCTTGAACTTGAAATCGCAACTCAAACTCGAAGTCAAATCCATTCTTGAAGTCGAAGTTAAAATCAATCTCAAAGTTTAACTCAATCTCAAAATCATAGTCAAACTCAAACAGAAACTCATTTTCAAAGTTGAAGTCAAAATTATACTCAAACTCATTCTCAAAGTTAAAGTTAAAATCATTATCAAACTGATACTCAATCTCATACTCGAAATCAAATCCATAATCAAACTCAAACTCGAAATAGAACTGATAATCAAACTCAAACTCGAAGTCAAATTCAGTCTTGAAGTCGAAGTTAAACTCAGTCTCAAAGTTGAAGTCAAAATCATAATCAAACTGATACTCAATCTCATACTCGAAATCGAACTCATAATCAAACTCAAAGTTAAACTCAATCTCAAACTAAGAATCGAACTCATAATCAAATTCAAACTCGAAGTCAAACTCAAACTCGAAATGAAACTCATAATCAAACTCAAACTCGAAGTCAAATTCAATCTTGAAGTCGAAGTTGAACTCCGTCTCAAAGTCGAAGTCAAAATCATAATCAAACTAAAACTCAATCTCATACTCGAAATCGAGCTCATAATCAAACTCAAACTCGAAATGAAACTCATAATCAAACTCAAACTCAAAGTCAAATTCAGTCTTGAAGTCGAAGTTAAACTCCGTCTCAAAGTCGAAGTCAAAATCATAATCAAACTAAAACTCAATCTCATACTCGAAATCGAACTCATAATCAAACTCAGAGTTAAACTCAATCTCAAACTAGAAGACAAACTGACTCTCATTGTCAATCAAACTTCGAATCGAACTCAATCTCAAAGTCATAGTCAAATTCAAACTGAAACTGAATCTCAAAGTCGAACTTATAATCAAACTCGAAGTCAAACTCAAACAAAAACTCATTCTCAAAGTTGAAGTCAAAATTATACTCAAACGCATTATCAATCTCTAAAAACTAAAAATCGAACTCATAATCAAATTCAAACTCGAAGTCAAACTTATAGTCATACTCAAACTGAAACTCATTCTCAAAGTTGGAGTTGAAATCATAATCAAACTGATATTCAAACTCAAACTCAATCTGAAACTCGAAGACAAACTGAAACTCATTGTCAATCAAACTTGGAATCTAACTCAATCTCAAAGTCAAATTCAAAGATGAAGTCAGATTCAATCTCAAAGTCAAACTCAAACTGAAACTCATTCTCAATGTTGAAGTCAAAATCATACTCAAACTCATAATCAAACTGAAAGTCAATCTTAAACTCGGAGCAAATTCATAATCAAACTCAATCTCAAACTCGAAAACGAACACATCGAATCAAACTGAAACTGAAACTCAATCTTAAACTCGAAGTCATACTCAAAGTCATTCTCAAAGTTGAAGTCGAACTCATCATCAAACTCAAACTTGAACTTAAACTGAATCTCAATTTTAACTCGAAATCAAATTCACAATCAAACTTGGACCTAAGCTCAAACTCGAAGTTTGACTGACTTCGAGTTTGAGATTGAGTTCAACTTTGATTATGAGTATGACTTCGAGTTCAAGGTTGACTTCGAGTTTGATTGTGAGTCAGTAAGATTGAGTTTCAGTTTGATTTTTAGTTTCAGTTCCAGATTTTAGTTTAGTTTTTTAGTTTGTAGTACTTCCAGGTTTTCAGTCAATTTTTTAACTTCAATTATTTTTTTAATTGAATTATTTTTTAGTAAATTTTTAAACGTTGGTTCCGATAAGATTTTTTGGTAGTCGAATGTGTATTGGAATGCATTTTGGTGTATTGGATACTCCTCAATTCTCGGCGTAGATTTTCATTCTTGACTCGTGACGATTTCGGTTTACATCCCGGCGTGAATGTCACGACTTAGCAAAGTCTCACTTTCTCCTCGGGCCACTGGGACACCTCGGGTGTTGTCCCATTCTCATAATGTCCGCGGCTCTCCTAATGCGAAAAGTGAAAAGATTCGGCCTCGAAAAATGTTCTAGAGAATCGAAATGCTGCAAATGCCATTATCTCGGAAGTACTGCGAGTGATCGGAATTCGAACAGTGCAGTGAACACGACCAAAATGAACATTTTAGATGAAGAAATTTTGAAAAATGTTAAAACTCGAGGGAGATATGGCCGTTTTCGTAAAAATAACAAATTTTGTTCACCCATATTCCGGCCGAACTTCGCACGATCCGCGACGTCCAGGTGAAAAGATCGCGGATCGGAATGCGACTCGCGCGTAATTTCGCGTGCCGCCGTGCGATTTTCGCCGCCACGGCCGACCGGCCATTTTCCCCGGTGCGCTGTTGTAACCGCAACAGCGGTTCGGTAATCGATCGTAAAAACCGATCGCTTCGAATATTTGAATTTTCTCGTAAATTCGTCTCCTATTTTGCTTCTAATTTCCCTCCTAAAATTCGCCTCCAATGCTCGCAAAAACGTCAATTTCAAATTTTCCAATTTTCAGCACGATTTCCGTGTTTGCAAAAAATGGAACATTTAACGAGTTTTTTGTCGTGCAATTGCGCACAGGACGCCTCACAAATCACGTTTACGCTCTGAATCCAGCGTCTCCTGTTCTCGTCGCGGCGATCGGCTCGCCGGACGGGCGGATCATTAGGGACATCGCGAGCCGGAGGGGCGGCTCTGAATCGCATTACGGATTGTTTACAATCGCGCCAACCGGGCGGGGCCTGGCCGTGCAATCCTATGCGATGCGCTACGTAAACACATGCAATATTCATGCGCAACGTTCGAAACATAACAATTCAAGATGAAATATTGCATTTTAAAATAATTCCAAAAAATGCAGGTTTTTGTTATCACAATTTTTACTTCCATATTTACAGAGTAAATGGAAGTATTGTGATCGTCCTAAAATCGAGAATCGGAACGGAGCTTCAGAAAAAACTTTTTCTTATACACATTTACTCAGAATCACTTCCTGAACAAGTGTCTGTGTGTCCGTCTGTCCGTCTGTCCGTCTGTCTGTCTGTCCGTCTGTCCGTCTGTCCGTGTGTCCGTCTGTCCGTCTGTGGTCATTTACAAAAATGGCCATAACTCCCTCATTTTTTAACCTTTTTTCAAATTTCTTGAACTGAAATGTTTGTCTCGGCAAGACCTAACACCCTGTTTAATCGGAATTTGGATAACACACAGTACCATCGATATATTTGCATTTTTAGTGTTTTCTATTTTATTTTTTTCCGGCCACAAAAATGAACCGATTTGAGCGTTCTTGGTCTTAAAATCTTTGTTTTACGTTGCAGAATATGTGGATATTTTTTACGTTCCGAAAATGTAGTGTTTTTTCATTTTGGGCGAATTTTAAAATTTTAATAGTGAATTTTTCGATATTTTTGGCCTAAACACCCTTAAAAGCAGTCAAAATATGATCAAATTGTGTCACAATTTCACTTTTCAAAATATGGAAGTATTGTGTGTTATCTACGCACCACTGGTTTTATTAACGAATAGGAAAAAATTTTTTTGAAATAAAAATAAAATGCAAAAATATTAAATTTATTTGAAATATTTTTTTGGAATAAAAATAAAATGCTATGACATTTAAACACTAGGACGGTATTTGAATAGTAGTATGTAAAAATAAATTTTCGAGAAAAGCGTTCAGTATTTTTTAGGTATTTGATAGGTACCTAAATTATTTCTAGAAATATTGTAACTATTTAATCTTAGATTCTATATTTTTACTTCCATATTTACAAAAATAATGTCTCAAAAATATTAAATATAAATGTTTTTATTGGTGTTTTTATCCTAAAGCCGCAAAATCGGTAATAATATCGTGGATTTCGTCAGAAATGTTACTTACCAACACGTGGAAACGTACTGTGCGTATCTAGCTACCGTTGTTTTAACTTATAGACTTAAAAACCTAAAATTTTTGGAAAATTCGATATTTTCGGGCTCAATATCCAGAAAAATAGGCGCGAATTTTCGAGCAATTTCGGTATTTTTGTGCCCGACGTATTCTCGATTAAATTTCTCGATATATCGAGAAAAAAATCCCAAATTCGGGGGAAGGGAAAGTCGTGCCATACTCATATTATGACTTTCCGTCTCTTATGGTCGAAGTGGAACACGTTAGAACAGGTTAGCCTGCAGGTTTTTCGGTTCCATCGTGTCGGGGCTAACGTTTTTTTTCCTTGGTCCCTTTTGTGACACGAGTGGATTCGAATCGGTGTCCGTTCCGCGTTCTGTCACAAGATCGTGACTAAATTCCCGGCCACCGTGTCGGATTAGTTAAAAATTCAACATCCATGTTCTAATTTCACCTGTTCCACTGTCTCGCCCTTGTTTTCTGCGATTTTAATAAAATAAATTGCAGGGAAAACATTTTTTTAAACAGTTTTTCATTGATTGCGAACGAACCTTTTCGAAGTCGACTCCGCTTTATTTCTATTCTAGAGATATTTACCCTATAAAAACACTAAGCCCATGCGCGTATGGATGCAACTCAAGGAACCGGTCCGAAATCCGCATGAGCGGTATGGGGAGGCTCCTGGTTCCTGGTCCCACCTCTTCTATTATATTGAAGGCAAAATTTTTTTTCGTTTTATCTTAAAAACTGGAAAAAACTGAGAAAAACCAGAAAAAAACTCGGCCTAAATGAAAGTAAGGATATCCTGCGCACGCAACTTGGGAAAAAATTAATTTCGCCCGTCTCGTCGGTGAATCGAAATCGAAAACGAATCCCGGCCGAGGAAGTCGTGCCACATTCGGCGAACAGGAAGAAGCGACAAGCCGTGTTTTCACTTTACAGAAACCGGGCGCCTTGCTACACAAACCCCGTTTTCTCGGATCAAAAAAAAAAACGATTTTTTTAGTGATCCAATAATTTTGAAGGGAAATTTTACCTATTGTTTTCTTTGAATCTTCTCATCGAATACGGAATTTTTACAGCTTATATTTTCTTAAACGAATGGTATTTCGGCTGTAACTTATCGACGAACTAAACCCGACTTTTCTATCTAATGTTTCTTCAGTTGAAACCGAGTTTATCAATATCGGCCAATTTTTGTGGACTGTGACGCCATGACTGCGACTGCAGCTCCGCGACTGCGCCTCTGTGACTGTGACTCTGTGACTGTGACTCTGACTCCGTGACTGTGACTCCGTGACTGTGACTCCGTGACTGTGACTCCGTGACTGTGACTCCGTGACTGTGACTCTATGACTGTGACTGTGACTCCGTGACTGTGACTGTGACTCTGTGGCTGTGACTGTGACTCTGTCACTGTGACTCACAAATTTCACAGAATTTTTCCCAGGATAAAATCTTCTATAACCTTTTTCCTTTTTGTCTGCTATTTTTTTGTGTCTATACCCTCAAAATTGCGGAAAAGTTAATCAGATATTCGTTGCCAGTATCGGACTAATTTGGTTGTTGTGCGGGTACCTGTTGAACCACTGAATATGCAAGAAGCCGTTATGAGAAATCAGTCGTTTGAAGAACCAGCTGTTATCCAACAGTTCTGGCTAGTCCTGATCCTCACGATTGGTCGATGAAGAAATCAGGAAAATTTCCTTATAATAATGTAATAATGTCCTGCAATAATCCTTATTATAATAATAATGTCGTTGTTCGTAAATATAAAATCAGTAATTAGCTAATTGTTCGAAAAAATTTAATAAATGGCACAAATTTGAAAATTAAAAACATTTTTGGTGCGTATTTGAATTTTTGTAATAGTAAAAATACAATATACCTATGTCTGATAATAAAGTGAATACAAATAAGATTACGTACCTATAAAATTTTCCATCAATTTCAAACTCAGTTTATTTCTGAAATTGTAGGATTGAAAATAATATTGTTATTCAAGTTTGATATATCAAGGAACTAAATAAATATAAAATTTGAGTTTTTCTGAATTTTATTTTTTTAAAAATTAAATATTTTAGGTACCATAGGTAAAAAATGATTTTTTCACTCGCTCAATAAAATTGTTGTAGATTTTAACATTATATGTTTAACATATTATGTTTCCGTCGAATATCGATCCGATATTCCAATATCGATTCGATATTTCGTCGATTCGATATTCCGATTCGTTATTCGATATTTTGTCAATTCGATATTCGATATTTTGTCAATTCGATATTCGATATTTTGTCAATTCGATATTCGATATTTTGTTGATTTGATATTTCAATATTTGATATTTTGTCAATAATCAAAATTCGATTAAGATTCGATGAAATATTTTGACGATTCGATAGAAATTCGATAATTTCGATTCGATGTTTCGTCGATTCGATATTCAATATTTTGTTATTCGATGTTTCATCGAGTAGATATTTTGTGGATTCGATAGAAATTCGATATTCCGTCGATTTGATATTTCGATTCGATATTTTGTCGATTCAATATTACAATATTCGATATTTTGTCGATACCTAATTAAAATTTGATTAAGATTCGATATAATTCGATTTAATTTCGATATAAAGTCGATTTCATTTCGATAATTTTGACTCGATATTTCGTCGATTCGATATTTTGATTCGATATTTCGTCGATTCAATATTTTGATATTCGATTTTTTATCGATTAGATATTTTGTCGATTCGATATAAATTATATAATTTTGATTCGATATTTCGTCGATTTGATAGTTTGATTCGATATTTTGTCAATTCAATGTTTCAATATTCGATATTTTGTCGATAGTTAAAATTTGATTAAGATTCTATATAAATTCGATATAATTTCTATATAAAGTCGATATAATTTTGATAATTTTGACTCGATATTTCGTCGATTTGATATTTTGATTCGATATTTCGTAATTCCGATATTCGATTTTAACATTATAACATTATGTTCAACATATTATGTTTCTGTCGAATATCGATCCGATATTTCGTCGATTTTAACATATTATGTTTCCGTCTAATATCCATCCGATATTTCGAAGTTCGGAAAGTGAAACTTCGAGTTGTTTATTCGATCCGTGTATTTCACGTGTAACTCGTACGTGTCCGCCCCTCAACCTGTTCGAAGGTGAACTGGTATCATCATTTGCGAGGATCCCTTGAAAATATAATGACGGCCCCGGATCGCGAAGGCTGTGATTATTTCCGATCTTCAGCTGATTCTGATTGGGTTTGTGTGTATTGCGTTCGGAAATTGCCGAGGGGATATTATCGTCGAAAGGGTACACTTGAGGGGTCGTTTTTGCGACAGTGAAAACTCACTCATTCCCCGTCCAAGGCCGAAGTGAAGTTGAACTAATTGAATTCAAGGAATCCTCAGGATTTCGAAATGAAGAACGATTTTTTTCTCTCCTAACCTCAGTGGAATTTTTCGGTTTTTTATTTGGCGGGTAAAATGACGAAATTCCTGTCATACTTATTTTTTGTGCTATTCATATTGAAAAATTTGAATTTTCGCTCATACTGAAATTTTGCAGATTAATCTTCGATGATATTGCAAAAAATTTCAGTTAAATCAGGGCTTCGAAACAAATAAATTGTTTTTTTTTTTAATATTTTTTATATATTTTTAATTTTTTTTTGTTTTTGTTTTTTTTATATTTTTGTTTTTTTTTAATTATTTTGTTTTTTAATATTTTCGAATTCTTTAGAAGACCTTTTCAAGATGTCCGTTACCGGACTACTGATATGCCTTTTTAATCAAATTTTCCCGGTTATAATAGAATTTATATTTTTCCGAAATGCCTATTAATTATTGGGTGTTATCAGGACTATTTTTCAAATTTCCTTCACATAAATTTCCATTTCAGAACAGCCCGTGTACCTTTTTTTTACCTACTTACCGACTCACGTTACCCTGCGCGTTCGACCGCAAATCTCCTGCGCGCGCTTACCGCAAACTCTCGTTTTCATTTGCGCCATAAAACGCGAAAAGCCGGTAGTCGTTCCGTAACTCAACCGTCAATTAACTGGTAATTCGTTTAATTGATCGAAAGTGCGAAACATTGGCTTTTATTCCGCTCGTATAAACTCGAATGCGTAACTTGTCGGAAACATTCGTAACCGTTGGAGCGAAAACGCGTATTTAGCGTGTTTGAGGTTCATAAAACGGCTCAATAAGTCACCCTGCGAGAGGAAGTTGGCGAAAGAACATTCCGAAAAGCATCCTGATTGTGTTTCCTCATTTCTAGATAATGAAAAGCCTCCTGGAGAATATTTTTTCGTTATTTTTGCCATCAAAACATTTTCGAGTTATATTATGAAGCGAATAAGATCATTGGCAGCCCCGTGGAGCAATGCGTTGCTGAAATATATCAATTTTTATGAAATTATTGCGGTAATTTGAATTTTTTAAAAGAATTTACAATTTAAAATCGCGATATCTCTGGAACGGATGGCTTTATCGCTCTGCAAGTGGTCTCATTCGATTCAGCAGCGTCAAATACGTAAAATATGGTGTTATAACATTAAGATACCGTAAACAAATAATCTCCCTAATAACATGAATTGAGGATGATGAAAATGTGTGAAATAGGACCATATTATCAATACCACCGCTGCGTCTCATTACCACCCCTAAAATAAAGTTTGGATCATCATTACCGCCACCCAATAAATTTTAAAAATTGAAATTTAATGTGAAACAATGTGAATCGAGCTCTGCCTTGCGATTCAAATACTTCAGTATGGCCCTAACGAGCACCATGATTGATTTTTTTTTGGAATTTTCCGGCATGGTCAACTTCTTGGAGTTTTCCAACAAAAAAGTTGAGATTTTTTTGAGAATCACCCTTTTACAAAATGATAAATTGACATTAGAATTGTTAAATTGTATGTTAGAAAAAAACGCTCGTTTCTTCGACGGTGCTGATATAACTTGATTCCCGTTATCAAGCCAAAAAAATATTTTTTATCGAAAAAAAATCAATTTTTTACTCAACAATTGAATTTCACACGTGAAAATGTCGACCTTGCAACGTCGCATATAGAAACCTACGGGTACAAGTCACGTCGCGTAGGAAGGCGACAGCGGGCGACTTACCATAACTTTCCCCATTATATCGTCAAGTCCATGTTAGCACAATGGGATAGGTGAAGAAGACACCTAAGGTACTTTATGCTAATCTCAGCTTAAGACGAGTTTTCACCCATTGAAGTCCCCTTGTTTATAATGCGACTGCTTTCAATGCAGAATGGCTTTCGAACGTTGTTTACGTAAAGCCGTAAGTTAAAATTACCTTCCCTCTCAATAAGTTACGATTAACAAGGCAGGCGACGATTCCGTGTGTTTGTGTACACGCGTTGGTTGTGGCTTTGTGGGCATTCTGGGCATTTGTGTCCGGTCATTATTGGTTACTTTATGGGCGTTCGCGAAGTTACGTGTTCAAAACCGACTTGCTTTTTTGTGACTGTGACTCTGTGACTGTGACTCCGTGACTGTGACTCTGTGACTGCGACTCTGCGACTGCGACTCTGTGACTATGACTGTGACTCTGTGACTCCGTGACTCTGTGACTGTGACTGCGACTCTGCGACTGCGACTCTGTGACTATGACTGTGACTCCATGACTGTGGCTCTGTGACTGTGACAGTGACTCTGTGACCGCGACTCTGTGACCGTGACTCTGTGACTGCGACTCTGTGACTGTGACTCCGTGACTGTGACTCCGTGACTGTGACTCTGTGACTGTGACTCTGTGACTGTGACTCTGTGACTGAGACTCCGTGACTGAGACTCCGTGACTGTGACTCCGTGACTGTGACTGTGACTCTGTGGCAGTGACTCTGTGACTGTGACTCTGTGACTGTACCTCTGTGGCTGTGACTCTGTGACTGTGACTCTGTGACTGTGACTCTGTGACTGTGACTCTGTGACTGTGACTCTGTGACTGTGACTCTGTGACTGTGACTCTGTGACTGTGACTCTGTGACTGTGACTCTGTGACTGTGACTCTGTGACTGTGACTCTGTGACTGTGACTCTGTGACTGTGACTCTGTGACTGTGACTCTGTGACTGTGACTCTGTGACTGTGACTCTGTGACTGTGACTCTGTGACTGTGACTCTGTGACTGTGACTCTGTGACTGTGACTGTGACTCTGTGACTGTGACTCTGTGACTGTGACTCTGTGACTGTGACTCTGTGACTGTGACTCTGTGACTGTGACTCTGTGACTGCGACTCTGTGACTGCGACTCTGTGACTGCGACTCTGTGACTGCGACTCCGTGACTGCGACTCCGTGACTGCGACTCCGTGACTGTGACTCCGTGACTGTGACTCCGTGACTGTGACTCCGTGACTGTGACTCCGTGACTGTGACTCCGTGACTGTGACTCCGTGACTGTGACTCCGTGACTGTGACTCCGTGACTGTGACTCCGTGACTGTGACTCCGTGACTGTGACTCTGTGACTGTGACTCTGTGACTGTGACTGTGACTCTGTGACTGAGACTCCGTGACTGAGACTCCGTGACTATGACTCCGTGACTGTGACTGTGACTCTGTGGCAGTGACTCTGTGACTGTACCTCTGTGGCTGTGACTCTGTGACTGTGACTCTGTGACTCTGTGACTGTGACTCTGTGACTGTGACTCTGTGACTGTGACTCTGTGACTGTGACTCTGTGACTGTGACTCTGTGACTGTGACTCTGTGACTGTGACTCTGTGACTGTGACTCTGTGACTGTGACTCTGTGACTGTGACTCTGTGACTGTGACTCTGTGACTGTGACTCTGTGACTGTGACTCTGTGACTGTGACTCTGTGACTGTGACTCTGTGACTGTGACTCTGTGACTGTGACTCTGTGACTGTGACTCTGTGACTGTGACTCTGTGACTGTGACTCTGTGACTGTGACTCTGTGACTGTGACTCTGTGACTGTGACTCTGTGACTGTGACTCTGTGACTGTGACTCTGTGACTGTGACTCTGTGACTGTGACTCTGTGACTGTGACTCTGTGACTGTGACTCTGTGACTGTGACTGTGACTCTGTGACTGTGACTCTGTGACTGTGACTCTGTGACTGTGACTCTGTGACTGTGACTCTGTGACTGTGACTCTGTGACTGTGACTCTGTGACTGTGACTCCGTGACTGTGACTCCGTGACTGTGACTCCGTGACTGTGACTCCGTGACTGTGACTCCGTGACTGTGACCCCGTGACTGTGACCCCGTGACTGTGACTCCGTGACTGTGACTCCGTGACTGTGACTCCGTGACTGTGACTCCGTGACTGTGACTCCGTGACTGTGACTCCGTGACTGTGACTCCGTGACTGTGACTCCGTGACTGTGACTCTGTGACTGTGACTCTGTGACTGTGACTGTAACTCTGGGACTGTGACTCTGCGACTGTGACTCTGTGACTGAGACTGCCACAGTGGCTCCCCCACTGTGACTCTCGGCGAAAAATTGTAGACTTTTTCGGCATTTTCTCATAACAAAAAAGTCCTTATTTTCTCTCTGTGTTGATCGTGGATTTATGAAAGAAAACCTTCACCCCAACTGACACCTGCTATGAAGGAGGGAAAGGTTCTGGGTCGATTCGTGAGAAATTATGGACATTTACTTGCTCAGGCGAAAATTGAGACTGACTCGTGTCTCTGGGGAGCACGAACTTAGCGGGCGGGCAGATCTCGTCTTCCTCGCTTTTAATGCTCTAAGCTAAGATCAGAAAGTTGTCGTTTTATAATTAATGGAATTATAGTCAAATTTTTCAAAATATCCGAACAAGGCGTTGGGTATCCGATTTTCAAAATTTCTCGGTCCCCTACAAACTTGAATTTGAAAAAGCAAAAATTAAGAGAAGAACTAGAAGCAGAAAATCAACGCGCCATTTTTGGTCTACTCTGAAGGTCCGCTGACTGTCTGTGCCGTGCGCATGCGCTCGACTTCGACTCCGAAATGTCGCTGCCGTGCTCATCTTCGAGTTCTCCGGATGGCGCAAGGGCGAATAAGATTCTGACCTATCATACGTTCTATTGCAATTTAGAAGGGCCGTTCACCGCTGGCCATGAAGGACATCAGTCGTGACTTGATGACTGTCATCGGCGTAATTCTATTATTTCAATATCGGGTCATTACTTCCCAGTGTTCCTACGTGGACGGCACAAAGTTGGTAGTTGTGCTAGAAAATTAAATCCAAAAACTTGGGAATTGGCGGTTTATGTTTTCCTCGGTCGGGGTGCAGGTTGTTTCGAAAAACGAGGCCTCTCGGAATTCAGGTCAGAGTCGTAGATTTGTTCGAATCTTCGCTCGGAGTTGCTCGACTGCATTGGAGAATGCGGAATGACATCCATAGGGGGTTCGAGTCCCAGTGAAAGTGGCTGAACGGGAAGTCCATAAGCTGTACTATGAATCTTGATTTCTGGTTGATCCTTTGAACCCGACGTTTTACGGTTTTGAATAAAATCCGTTACATAAAATACTGTACTCGAGTTTGAAGCACGTGACCCGACGACCTTTGACTTTTAATTTATGGCGAATTTGAGCCAAACAAGGCAGATTTATGGCGGAGTCTCTCATGGGACTGAAAGCGTTCAATTGTTTATTATGGAGAAATTAGGTTTATTGGTGAAGGGGAGTGCGAAAATATTTAATTGATTTTTCATCGATGGTTACTTTTGGTTGCGTTAACTATTTATGTTGTGTATAAGTGTTGTTTTTTGTCAAAATAGTTGAAAAAATCCAAATTTCAAAAATGGTAGTCAATTTGTTCTTGCGACACTGATTTTTTCTTTTCTTTTGCAGGTATGTGGCTTGAAATAATATGGTGCTACTACGTGCTCAGTAAGTCTACAATTCACACTCTACTCCTCTACCTATTTTACCTGAAAAGGGATACAGAAAAGGGTACACGTTTTTTGCGCACTTGATGGCCCATTTTTTTTGAGGAATCAATTTTTTCAAGGTAGCTGACTAGATTCCGTTGCGTTTTCGACTCAATGAGGTTTTTCGATTATCGCGGGATTTTAATTCGAATCTGCGGTAGACGTAACCGGTGACACAGTTTTCCCGAGATGTTCCGTTCGAAAAATTAATTCCACTCGAACCGATCGATGGGTCAGCAAATGACATAATAGCCCAGAAATGCTGAGGTTTCGATTTGCGTTTTCATTCAGTTTGTAGGTTTCCGGGTTACGGAGTGACACATTTCGCCCGATCCCTCAAAAAAATGTTCTTGCGGAAAAATATGCTGATTTTGGGAAACATTTTTCAGAATGAAACGCTCCACTCGTGGCCCAAGAAAACATCCTCGTCCTTTTTTCCAAAAAAATATTACTTATTTTATATTTTGCCTGGGAAATAGTTAATTTACTCTTTGCAAAAAAGGGATAAAATTTTTTACAATATTTTCTTGAAGTCGTAGAAATATGAAAAATGAGGTCGTTATGCTCTCGAATGCAGTTCGAATAAAATGTTACAACACATGGTCATCTTTCGGGTGGTCTGCTCGGTCCGAGATTTTCCACGCTTTTCCTACGTAAGGTGCAGATGCAACGGTATTACGGACTCGATTCGAGAACGACAAAAGTCTTTTTTCCGTACGATCGTGTCGCACCGGGTGAGCGCCTCGTGAGAAGAAAACGACTTTTCCTACAGACGCATTTTCTCCTCGGAGAACGAGTCGTTACAGAAGATCATTTCCTCGATTAGGCAACATGAGATGGAATCGTGCTGATGGCGTCTGTATCATTGGAAAATGTAGGATAGTGACATATTACCAAGGATACGGCAACAATCAACAGCAAAAATTGTAGGGAAATTTTGACTTTTTTACGGGGATTTTTCGAACACACCTGTTTAATACGGCATTTTTTTATTTAAACCCGTAAAATAAGAATTTTAAACATCATAATCCTTCTATCTTCCAAATGTTTCCCTTTTTCCCTGCTTGTTGGGATATTTTTTACGCGGTTGTTATGGTAGCTATTGTTGTGGCTTCAGAAGTATACTATTCACCCTAGGGCCATTTTTACCAAACATTTGCCGACTTGTTGTATTTTCCAGCTCGTTGGTTACATCAATACAAACACCAACCATACCTTTCACTATGTAGGGAAATTTTAGCTTATTTACGGGAATTTTTCAACCACACTTGTTTAGCCAGTTATTTTTTATTTAAACGCGTAAAAAAAGAAATTTATTTATCATAATCCTTCTGTTCTTCAAAATTTTACCTTTTTTCCCTCCTTTTAGGGATATTTTTTTTATGTGGCTGTTGCGGTTGCTATTGTTGTGCCCTCAGAAGTACACTTTGCTCCACCCTGGGTCCACTTTTACCAAACATTTGCCCAATCGTTGAATTTTTCAAGCCGTTTGTTAAGACAGTACAGTTACCAACCATCCCTATCACCATGTAGGGAATATCAGCTTTTTTATGGGGATATTTCGAGCACACTTGTATGATATGCTATTTAAAATTTAAACGTGTAAAAGATGTATTTGAATTATTTAAATCTTTCTACTATCCTCAATAAATTTCCCTTTCTCCCGTTTTTTCCTTGTAGGAATTTTTGTGTACGCGGTTGTTGCGGTGCAAGTGCCAGGGGTGGGGCCACTTTTACCAGATATTTGCCAACTCTTGAATTTTCTAACTTGTTGGTTACAGCAATACAGTCACTGACCAAGCCTTTCACCAATCAGGGAAATTTCGGCGTTTTTACAGGGATTTTTTGAACACACTTGTATAACACGGCATTCAGGTTTAAACGTGTGAAAGAAGAATTCAAATTAATCCTTCTATTATCAGCGAAAAATTTCTCTTTCCCCTTTTTCCCTTGTTTGTAGGGATATTTTTGTAAGTGGCTGTTATGGTGGCCGTTGCCGTACCCTCAAAAATATACTACTCAAGGCCACTTCTACCAAAAATTTGCCGACTCGTGTGTTATTGCTGGGCACGTTTCTATCAACAGAGCTTCTAACGAGTCTGTAAATTTAACGACTCCGTTATCGGTAAAAGCGGCTCTTAGGATGCTAATAATGGTTGATATTTTGTCCGCCGTTAAAAACTAAACTACCGATTTACACTGTCGATAAAATAATTTTGAAATTGTAATAATCCAAATAGTTTGGGGTAATTATCTAAAATTTGTAATCGATCTTCACTCCCTCACTGTGTAATCCTGCCCTTTGAAAATTCGTTATCGATCAATAATTTTGATTTCATCAATTTTTGAAACTCGAAATTTCGAATTTCGAATTTTTGGTTGTCAAATCAGTCGATCTTCGGATAATCACGCATTAATTCGATTTTCTTCACTACCGTTGATCTAGCCAGTTTCACGTTCTTCTCGATAGTTAACTTACGTATAAGGATAACTTGCCTTTTCCATTCCGACTGACACACGACCCTAACTGGATCACGAGGAGAAAATGCCCGAGATGCGATTCGTGTCACGTTTCGGTCTGAGCCGATTTGTACGCACATGTACGGCGTGTTATCAATCCGTATGCACCACCCGAAGCCATAAACTGTTTCATGTGCTACCTGGTTTTTACACAATTGTTCCAATGTCTGACTTTTTCATGATTACCAACATGATTTTCTAAAAAAAAGTAGAAAATTTATTCCTTTTAGGGCTGTTTGAATAATTCAAATAATACAATCAACAATTATTGCTGATAATTTTTCATCGGCGTTCTCCATCTCGATTTCTTTACCCGGTGTAAAAAATCCGATTCGACTAATCTCCAATGTCTCCCACGGAGGCGTCGGAATGCGGCTCCTCGAAAACAATGGTAGGTCTTCAGTGATTCTCCGATGGGCCAGGTTAATGATAGCAACGTTTATCGTCGTTCCCGCCCCTGATGATCGCTGTCCCAACGGGCCGGGATTCAGAAAACCTGACGAAATCATCTCCCGTCGCCTCTATTATGTTACACATTTTCTCAACCTCTAACGATTGCTAATATTCGAGCTATCATGTTCGTCAGTGACGAAATTCGCCTGATGAAACGACAGATTGGAAAAGAAGACGCATCTAATGCCCGGGGGTTGTTTTTTATTCGGCCCTTGTACGCCTCGGCCATTCGCCATTGTATTCCGGTTTTACAACTATTGCGTCACTCATCGGTCTTGTCTTCAGTCCAGCGTCCTCGACATCCAATTGTGTAGGTACATGGTTGCTTAATCGGGCTGGAAATTTAGGGGTGAGGTCCAGGGTTTTTGAAAAAATATTGACGTACCTATCGCTATGTAGATATTTTAGCTCCTATAGTATTCGATAGGTTATGGAGTTGAAAAATATTGAAATTGACGCGAGTGGGCATCAATTGTTTACCTTATATTTATCTATCTTTATCTTTATTTGCATTATTATTATTATATTATTATTCTGCCATTATTATATGCCATTATCATTATATTATATAATTATTCTGCCAGCTATATCGACATTGAAACATGAATATCGATATTTTAGCCCCACCATATATATATATGGGTGATTCTCAAAAAAAAGCAACTTTTTGGGTCGAGTAAATTTTTAAAATTTTGTTGCTCAGAAAAATTTCAAACTTTTTTCTAACATTGTTACTCGTTAGTAGATCACATTTAAACACTCGGTTGAGATCAAACTCATCATAGGAATAAAATAACTTAATTTTAATAATAAAACCACTGGCTCATTGATGCACAATAAGATGGTAGGACTGGGTCGTTTCTGATTTTTTCCCTCCGGGCTTTTTTCCGGAGCCTTCTACGCTCCTTTATTTCTGCTGGAGTGAACAATTTTGGTGGAGCCATCGACGTAGTTCCTGAATAAAACAACTTGAAATAATATAGGGGTTCTCACATCACTCAACAATCAAGTACCTACGCTATTTTCAATTCAACTTAAAACCATCAAAATCTAAAAAACTGCAATGATACTGCTGATTTTTCACTCCCATGTCCCACGGCCACATCACATTATCAATAAGGGCATGGGAAGGAACTTGATTGGGACATGGAACTGAAAAATCGTTCTTCAATCCATTGTATACTACTGTAAAAATAATTTAAGGTGCTAAATTGAATTTTTCTTAATGGTAACAGACGAGTAGAATGCGTTGAAAGCAAAAAAATTAGCATGAGCGTCGAATTAGAATTGATTCTATAGGGGCATGGAAAGGAATGGAGAAAAAACACCCACGCGTTCATGTTCACCTCAGGAGCGCTGGCGGAGCAATGAGAGGTGTAAGCGCCGTGCAACTGTAGGGCCATAGAGGCGAACAGTTTTGCCAACTACTGATGCAGTTTCCCGGCTTTTGTCCCTCATACTCGATGCGAATGGACACTTTTTTGATGAAGCCATGGAACTGAACTCAAAATCATGTACACAAGTTTGAGGTACCGTGGCCGACTAAATTCGAAAGAAATGTTGATATAAGCTTGCAAAACATTAAGAAGAACTAATTCTGAATCGATTCAAGGATTTTTTTTCAAGGAAATGTGCTGATTTCAATCAATACTTACCTTTCGAATCTTGAAAACGTATACTGCTACAGGGCACGGAACTGAACATTTGAACGTTTGATTAGCAATAAATAACTTCCAATATCCCCCTCCCTTATTTTTTGGGTTGGATTACGTCAGCGGCCGCCTAGTGAACAGATAGAAAAAAAAATCACGAGTCTCAGATGATTGGTTCCCGAGTTATGGTCGATTAACATGAAAGTTGCTTTTTTTTGAGAATCACCCATATATATATATATATGGTTAAAGAATTGTTGACGTTTTTAGATGAGTAGTGTTATTTAGGCGGCTGAAACTTATCAGCTCTTATCAGTGACGCCATTCCCCCACCCGTCGTCTGCTGCAGTGGTTGGCTACCAGCGCCATCTATGTATTTTCAAGCTACTACTGCCAGAGCGCCATCTACCCGACTTGGGCAGGGGCAAAGTCCAACAGCAACAACAAGATCTGATAGTGATGGACTGATTTTCCCCGTATGTCCCCCTCTTCACCCTCACACCAACCCCTCTGACGTCAACACCAGCTGGGAATGGGGGTGTAGCTTGGAAAGCTGATAGATGGCATTAGTAGGTAACTTGGAATGCCAGTAGATGGCGCTCTGGGCGTTACTAGCTTGGAAAGCCGATATAATATATCGACATATTATGTCGATGGGAGGGGTCGGCAGGAGGGGGAGGGGCTCGGCCAGGAGGTTCCACTCTTCAAAAGAGGAGTTTATAGGTCCATGACGTCACGAACGGGTAGCAGGCGCCTACGCAGGTGGTGCGGCGTCACTGATAAGAGCTGATAAGCTTCATCCTCCAAAATAACACTACTTAGATGCTTCGATATATCAAATGTTTTAGCCTCGATACGATTATGTTAATGCAAAATATAAATATTGATGCAGAAACCTATAGATACTATACTAGTTCCAATACGCCGATATTTTTATGACGATATATAATTAATACCGATATAATTCAATATTTTTAGGTCGCAGTAATTTTTTTCAAAGCGTATCCATCTTTAATTTTTTTTGTCGACCATCGGCTGAAAAAATTTAGCAACAGTTGCGTTTGGCAACGGTGACAAATCGTCAATCAGCCCACCGTTGACCTGCAAATTTGACCGTTCCATTCGCGATTTGATAACGCAACAAAAATCGTCGGGCAAGGACGTGGAAAATCGATTTGGGCTCGGAAAACCGTACAAGACGCTATTTTCTTTGTTACGCTCAATTATTTCGGAGTTTTCATTGTTTGTTAGCCGTTCACGGCTGTGAAATGAATAGATTTCCTTCGAGGTGATTCTCGAATTCGTGTGAAGAAATTTCCATTTTACCATCGTAATAATAAATCATTTAAATAAATCAATAAAAACCATTAAAAAAATAAATAAAATGGGTAACAAAAAATCATTTAAATCATTTTTTTTATAAATCATTTAATTCATTTCGCGATAAAATGTTCATTTTATAAATTTATCTCGCGATGAAATTTTCATTTTATAAATTTTCATTTTACCATAATAATAATAAATCATTTAATTTATTTCGCGACAAAATAGATATTATTTAATAATATTTAACCGTAGGTAGCTACTTAGTAATAATGAGAGTAAACATTCAGCAGTCAAAAAAATGCGTTTAAAAATTAATTTAAAAAATTGAAAATAAATATATAGATAACTGGGGAGGTCGGATAGATTATTGGCTGACCAGAGGAAACAGATAAGGAGGAAGAAAGGGCCAGTGAGAGACGACCGGATATCAGATTTATATCTAACTCTCCTTTATCTAACTGTCCTGTGTAACAGAGCTGTCTTATGTAGAGCAAATCAACTTCGAGGATAACCCGGGGAGGGTATCTATGTCATTGCTCCCGAATCAATCCGCCGCAAAACAATTGTTATCAAAGTAAAACATATCAATATTGTGATACGGCTGTGGGCGTAAGACGTTGACGTAATAGGGTGTGTTCTCTAGGATGGAAAGAGTCAACTGTTGAATGTCCACGACGAGATAATTAATAAAATAAAATAATAATAATTTAATTTTTTAAAAATTAAAATTTTTTTTTTGAAATTAATATTGAGATAGGTAAATACTGTGTGTATTTTTTTATACATTGAAATGTGAAAAACCTCTTGCTATTCGCTCCAGCGATAATAATAATTCGTCGAAATTGATTTGTTTCAAAATATTGACGCAACGCTTTACCAACTGGTTGTTTGCTTCGCTGATGTAGGTACGACTTTCAAAGTGAATGTCCGCCTTGCAACAGTTGAAGGTTGACTGAGATTTATCGATTTAATAATTCGACAGATTTACCCGATATCCATGTCAAAATTGTCATCTTACCGTCGCCGTTGTTGCGTAATTAGCATTACGAAGAAACCCAACAGATAATTGAGGGATACCGCTGTTATGTACTAGAACAACTTACCTAATTTATTAAGTCACTTTAAAAGAATTAAGGAGAAATGGTAAGTATTACATACAATTATTTATTGCATTTGGATATTCATCTAGGTAGACACCCTTCTTTTCAAGAAATTTGTAACCCATTATTTTCGCTTTCGTTGTAATTCAATGTAATTTACGTAAAAGGGCGGATTTTGAACGTTGGTAGCCTTGAATGTACTATAATTGACTGACCTGGTCCTTGGCCTTCTCTTGGATTTGAATCCCGACTTGACCTTAGGCCTCGGGACCGAACAAGTTGAAGATCTGCATGCCTTAGCTATCCGATGTGATTTCCTATGACTCGCCTGTATTTTTAGAACAATTATTTTCTCGCTCTTTTCTAGGGCTCAAAAAATATCCAATCAATTTTTCAAAAAAGTGTTAAATTTGAATATTTCTTTCGTAGGTGTTTTTATAGGGGGGATCGCTGCAATACAAAATTAGCAATACGTGGTAAAGTTATTTCGTATAGATTAATACTATTTTTAACAATTTTATTTTTTGTTTTTAAATTAATTTTTGCCAGGACGCCGATCTGCACTCCGTGCGCTCTCCAGCCACAGCTGTGCGCTTACTAGGGCCTACGCTACAACTCTACGCTATCCCCTCCTCTCGGTCCGTCTCTCTCGCACCATCCTCTCTCTGATTCATTCCATCCCCGGATCTGGCGTCACCCGGTCACAGCCTCAGCCCTGCAGCCCCACGGTACCTGTCACACAGGCCGTTCCATGGCCGTGCCAGATGTGGGCAGTGTCACATTCGGAGGAAAATTTTCGGCTTTCTGTTCTTGGTGAGGGAAATTGGTGACGAATTTTGAGCGATATGGATTTCGGGCGAAAATCCGGATACATTGGCTCTGGGCTACCCGTGAGCCCAAAAATTTGAAAATTTTCGAGAAATTTGATTCCGTGATATTTTGATGGAGTGGGCCGTTTTTGATGCACAGGCTCCGAAACGTGAGCTTAGCTTATCCATTTCTGCATGTTTGAGGGCAAATGACAAACTTTGACGGGCGATAGCGGTCAAACGGCTGAGCCGATTTTAACTTTCAAGGTGGTCATTCGAAGGAGAATTGTATGTTGTTTGATTTTGGATTGAGTAAAGTTTTCTTTTAAATGCATAGTTTACGAGCTATAAGCGAAAAACCGAAACGAGTCCCATAAATTTGTGACCGACCCGACGGACGGGTGCAGAGTCGGGTACGTGAGGGTCAGCGGCCTTGAGATACGCTATGGAAAAGATTTTGGACCATAAATTGCAAAATCATGATAAAAAAGGGTTCCCTTAACTCAGAATCTCAAAACGGCTGTTTTTCCTTTGAACTTTCCCTTTGAAGTGGAGTAAAAGTCGACATTTCACTATTCTGAAAATTCTTGATATTTTGCCGGTCTGTAACTTCAAAACTATTGGGCCTACAAAGAAAAGCCATTGAATAAATTTTGTTGGAAATTTTTTGTTCTACAAGTTTGCTAATAGTTTCAAAAGCCAGAAAACGCAAAGGGAAGGAGCTACAGGCAAAAAACCGAAAAAAGGCAAAATTTTTTCAATGATTGAGGAAGAAGCGAGCCAGATCGGACTGTGAAACTTGGATTTTGGTTCATTTTTCTTAAGAAATGAACCTTTGTAATCGGTCAGGAAAAAAAAATTTTTAACACCCCCTGAAAATTTGTTGGTTTACGTTTCAAGGGGTGTAGAATCCAAATCTGCAATAAAAATTTTTTGTCCGTCCGCCGTACGCCGTCCGCCGTACGCCGTCCACCGTACGCCGTCCGCCGTACGCCGTCCGCCGTCCGCCGTCCGCCGTACGCCGTCCGCCGTCCGGGGTTTTTCAGGGGGAAGGAGTTATCGAAAAATTTTGAAATTTTTACCAAAAATCAAGTTCCGTATCTAGTTGGTCCTAACGTCTCGGCAGAACCCTACCTTAATTTTAAGGCCAGTAAAACAGCTGTTGAAGTGGTAAAAAATTCGTGCTTTTCTGGAAATTTGTAACATAGGCATGTGACGCATCATTTTCTATAGATTTTTCTATGCCGAATCGAATGAGACCATCGCCAAGGCGGTAGCTCTAACCGTTTAGGAGTTATTGCAGTTTTAGTGAGACATTTTTGAGTTTTTTAAAATTTCTACAATTCTGAATAACTCGAAAACGACTAGAGCCACAAAAATCGTTTTCCACTCGTTGGAATCCCCACAAAAACTTCTGTCCTCCCGATATCTTAAATTTAAAGAATTTGGTCGCATTACACAAATCAGCAAAACAAAAATCGAAAAAATTTGAGAATTTGGCCTCGGCTCTTAGATACGGTTGATTGATCTACTTAAGACCACAAGCCTATTACACCAACAAGGTGACGCACTCACACTACGACCAGTTGCGCTTGGCAACATGAAAGCGAGTCAGGCTTTAACAATATTTCTGAGGCATTTTTAATTTCATTCATTATTCAGAGAATTTAATAATAATAATTATTATTATTCAGTTAATAATGAAGGTGATTAAGAATAGATTAAATGGTGAATTTAAAGGAATTAAACGATCTGCTGCGTTGAAAAGATAGATAGGTAAGTATTTATCAAGCAAAGAGGATGATTATTTTTTGCCGGGTTGAAAAAACGTTTCTCTAAATCCCCCTCTAAAATACAAATTTATACTGAAATTATAGAGTAATAACAACTAAATTCTGAGTTTAAGGAGTACCGATATATCGTGAAGTTTGTCTTAGCAATCGAAAAATGAACCCCTGTGCAAAATTTGCAGAGTTCTTCGGACATAGCGAAAACTAATCTGCACATGCCACTGATCTACTTAGCAGCGTTTTTTACCTTCTGGTGCACCTAATCAACTAATTATTCAAAATTTATCAGGCAAAGCCTAGGGACTCAGTGCACCCCTGGGTTTGAGGGCAGGTAGACCCGCTGTTTTGATCTCGATTTACTGGAATATTGAGAGAATAAATCGTTACCTGTTCTGCGTTGTCGACTGCTGTTGGAAAGTAGTAACAACTTGTAGTTGAAAGTAAACGTTTACTTGGAAAGTAATGACATCATGAGTTTTGTCAGTACTGACGATCGGGACACTTGCACGCATCGGACCTCTCAACTCAAGGGGGTGAGGCAATGAGTAGCCGTGTGTCACAGTACATAAGTGCTGTGAGACTAGAGCGACATGTCCTGAACAGTTCCGACCCTCTCCTTGAGGGCGGCAGGGCACGCCCGGGACAACTTCGGTTATCGGGCGAAAAGCCAACGCCTGGAACGGCGGTTTACTTTACTTTTTTTTTTTTTAAAGTAATGACATATTAACGAAAATACTGAGAATCGAACAGAACGATGTTACTCTCGGAAAGTCGTGTGCGCGAGAAAATGTAAAACGCAAAACGGCCACAAGGATCGAGACTGCGCCATCATTAGCGCACCCTAGCGTGGCGTCTCGAACTGTCGAAACGTTGGTCGTAGGTACTTGCCGCGCTTTTTCAAATATAAACTAGAATCTTTTTCGAAATCGCTGCTCTTTTGGGCCGTGTGCACGGCACGGCCACGGAACGCCCCGTACGACTGTCCCAACGGAGCTCCCTCGTTCCCTACGCGCCTGTCCGTACCTTTTCTCGTAATTCCCCTTCCCATCCGTCGGTCGGGAAGGAGTCCTGGACCCTGACGCCAGTCCCAAACGGTCCGCGATCTCGTGTTGTACGTTGCGCCGTTTTTTCCGGCGACCCTGTTTCCCGTGATACCGGAGTTTCCAGTTTTGGGTGTCAACGAGTCTAGATAGCAGGAACGTGCGGGCTTTTTTCAAAATTAAGCCTCCCGACTCGCCTTATCACCTCTGACTTTCGATAAAGTGGTAAATAGCGATAAACGTGCTCGATATAAAGCCGACGTGAAAAACGATAAATGATAACGTATTCAATTTAAGATACCATCTCAGGCCCAAATTTGGACAGTCCGTTTGGAGAAAATCAATTTATGGTTGTGCTTGAAGCCCTAGGGTAACTTCGATTGATCGACGTCAAATTTTGATCCATATTTTACCTAATAGCGTATTAAATTTCAATCGCCTAATAGCATATTAAATGTTAATCGCTCAGATCTTAATATATTTACTGTATTACATTTACTATTCAGGATATACGTACTTAAGACTGCCCACCTCAAAGGGGTCGATTCTTTAGCTCATTTGCTACAATTTTCCTTCCATAAAATTTTTTGTGAGCCCAAGGAAAAACACTTTTTTACTTCCATATTTACAGAGTAAATGGAAGTATTGTGATCGTCCTAAAATCGAGAATCGGAACGGAGCTTCAGAAAAAAACTTTTTCTTATACACATTTACTCAGAATCACTTCCTGAACAAGTGTCTGTGTGTCCGTGTGTCCGTTAGTCCGTTAGTCCGTCTGTCCGTCTGTCCGTCTGTGGTCATTTACAAAAATGACCATAACTCCCTCAATTCTCAACCTTTTTTCAAATTTCTTGAACTGAAATGTTCGTCTCGGCAAGACCTAACACCCTGTTTAATCGGAATTTGGATAACGCACAGTACTTCCGAGATATTTGCATTTTTAGTGTTTTCTATTTTATTTTTTTCCGGCCGCAAAAATGGACCGATTTGAGCGTTCTTGGTCTCAAAATCTTTGTTTTACCTTGCAGAATACGTGGATATTTTTATATTCCAAAAATGTGGCGTTTTTTTATTTTGGGCGAATTTTAAAATTTGCATAGTGAGTTTTTTGATATTTTTGACCTAAACACCCTTAAAAGCAGTCAAAATATGATCAAATTGTGTCACAATTTTACGTTCCAAAATATGGAAGTATTGTGTGTCATCTACGCACCACTGGTTTGAAGATTTTTTCGACTTAGTTTCAGTAAAATGGCCATAAGTCCCTCAGATTTTGGAGTAATTACAAAAATGAGAATACCAATGTAAAGCCCGTTAAATTTCTCACAAACTGCCGGTATTTTCAGCTTTCTGAAATAAAGTCAAATCGCCTCACAAAATAATTTGAAATCCCGAGAGCGCTGAAAAATCCAAATTTCAGCGAAAAAACGCGTTTTTCTACATTTTAACGTCGATTTCCCAGGTAATAAACAAGGTAAATGCAAAAATGACTGTACCGTTGGATAGCTAAATTTCTGGGCCAGTCTTTGGAGGAAGGATAGCGCGTTTTTCTATTTATTTTTTGCCCTAAACGTACGTTGAAAAAATTGCAATTTTAAAAAATCAAGCAATTTTCAAATTTGGCTCAATATTTTGTTTCTTGACTCTATGCTACAAAAATGCGAATACGGCGAGATTATCGGAAATTTAACGCTCTTTCCGACGGTATCCTTATTTTTGTAATTATTCCAAAATTTGAGGACTTATGGCCGTTTTACTTAAACCAAGTCAATAAAATCGTCAAACCAAAAAAATTGGACTTTTTCTTGGGCTCACGAAAAAATTTATTGAACGAAAACTGTAGCAATAAATTGAAAAATTGACCTCTTGAAGGAAGACTACCATATGTGTGAACACCCTGTATAGCAGTATCCTCCCTCAGAATGTCAATTTTTTAGTTTATCTCCCCGTGACTTTTTTTGTAGAAATGTTTCACCTCACCTAAGGTTAGGAAACAGATAAGGAAACCTCTTCCCTTGGGAAGATTGTGAGTCTAGACTAGTCATCGAGTTTGTTCGGTTGAATCACCATTTTCTTCTGAAGAATCATCAGCAATGACGCTCATCGCAGCTGCTCTGTCTCAAATTCAAATGCTTCGTGTTAAATTCCATCTTCATCTGCTCAATAAATTGTTCATTTTAATATTCAATCTGATAGGTACCTAATGGTTAGATACCTAGTCAAAAGAGGAGGGGAGTTCCATGTTTCTTTGCATCTTTATATTGATAGAACAAGCCAATTTTATTTGGAAAAAATAAAACTTTTTGACCTGCCATATCTCATAACCTATTTGAGCTAGAAAGTTGCGGTTGCGCTAAAATTGTCACAAATTTAACCATCTTCAAAAATGGTAATAACACTTTTTTCCCAACTACGGATAGTTTTAGAGATATAAGCGGTTGAGTGAAAAATACTGAAAATTTCTAGGCGTTTTGCGATGTTTGTTGCAGTTCTGTGCGATTTTGAGGTGGCAAACCGAAAATTTGAGTTCAGTACCCCAAAAATCATATTGAATCGAATAAAATCTACAATTTTCAGCCCGAAAAATTTTCAACTCCGAACCGTTTGAGGAGCAGTTTTTTGGGAATCCTCCCCCCGAAATACCGCAGTTCTAAATTTGCGATTTGCGCCAATATTTCAGTGACGCCACGAGGTGGTGTGTTAATAGCGACAAGTGGTCCTGCGTCTATTTCTACGCCCCAAGGCCGACAACCGCCGGCCGTGTTTGTTTGCTAGTGAACCATTCGCTTGCAAATGCTGGGCTATTTAATGCGCATGCGCAGTCGAGTTGATCAGTATTCCCTCGATCTAGAATTTCCGAAGGACTTCAGTACCTATGTTAAGTTTGTCGAATTTTTTCAATCCCATAGGTGGTAGTACATGTGGTCTTTTTTTACGACAATTTCCTAAAACCACTCCATAATATGGATATATTAGGTATATCCATTTCATGGGCAATCGATTTTTGGCATTTTTCTCCATCCAGTAAATCGCTGAAAAATCGAAAATTTTCGGAATGGCACCTATTTTAAAACTACTAAGATTTTTCAAATTTAATCAGTTTTAAAACGTCGAAAAATGGCTTTTTTATTTTTGTCAAAAATTAGTCTTTGAACCGGTTTTTGACCACTAAAATCCAATAGATTTGGACATTCAGGGGGTGAAAAATGTGCAGAAACCTATGAGGGATCTAACGAGTCAAGATAATTCATAATCGGTTCATTAAAACCCCTTTTGATTGGCAAAAAGCTGAAAAAATCGCAATCATGAAATTCGAGCTGATAAAAAAAAACCTTTTCCTAAAAGTTTCGTATAAGCACCAGAAACCCGAAAAATTACGAAAAATCCTTAATTTTTGTATTTCAAATTTCCGCTGCTTCGAAGTCATTTTCACGCTGCTGTTCTTGGGAATCTGTCAGATTTTTCTCGATGATTCACTCGGCGGTTGTGACGGGCTTTTTGCCGCCACCGGGAAGCGACAAAGGCTTTTCGAAAAAAGAATTCCAAAGAGAAGCCCAAACAAAAGCAAATAATGGCGTGGGAAGTTTACGGACTCGAGAATCGGAAGTCTCATTAACCTGCTTCGGCAACAGCCCAGTGATCTTGATTCAGCTGGAAAGACCTCGAAAATCAAAATAAACTAACTGTATTAACTCGATTTTTATCGTCTATTTTCGTAATTTTTAATTTTATTCACTGCCGGTGCCGCCGTTTAATTGAAATCTCCGAAGCATAGATTATCCCTGAATCAAAATTTTCGAAAAAAAAATGTTGAAAAACCACGATGAAACTTTCAGAAATTGCTTAAGTTGGGCTGCTGTATTTTTACTTCCATATTTACAGAGTAAATGGAAGTATTGTGATCGTCCTAAAATCGAGAATCGGAACGGAGCTTCAGAAAAAACTTTTTCTTATACACATTTACTCAGAATCACTTCCTGAACAAGTGTCTGTGTGTCCGTGTGTCCGTGTGTCTGTGTGTCCGTTAGTCCGTTAGTCCGTCTGTGGTCATTTACAAAAAAGACCATAACTCCCTCAATTCTCAACCTTTTTTCAAATTTCTTGAACTGAAATGTTCGTCTCGGCAAGACCTAACACCCTGTTTAATCGAAATTTGGATAACGCACAGTACTTCCGATTTATTTGCATTTTTAGTGTTTTCTATTTTATTTTTTTCCGGCCACAAAAATGGACCGATTTGAGCGTTCTTGGTCTCAAAATCTTTGTTTTACCTTGCAGAATACGTGGATATTTTTTATATTCCGAACATGTGGCGTTTTTTTCATTTTGGGCGAATTTTAAAATTTGCATAGTGAGTTTTTTGATATTTTTGACCTAAACCCCCTTAAAAGCAGTCAAAATATGATCAAATTGTGTCACAATTTTACGTTCCAAAATATGGAAGTATTGTGTGTTATCTACGCACCACTGGTTAATTTCTTTATTCCTGTTTAAAAGGCTCCCGTTTCATAAGTGAGAGGCTCCGTAAGGTTTACTTGGAGATAGTCGCTACTTTCATCGGTATGACGCATTACTATTCATCAGAACTAGGCCAGACTTTCAAATCTGTCGAACTATTATTGATGTCAGAATATATCTAGGGCTGAACTGGGTAGCTGTAAAACTAGAAATAATAATATACGGTTTTTTAGTTCTGTAAAATTTTGAGGTAATGTATTGCGGTCATTACGCATCGTGATTCAAGAACATTAGATTTACGTATAATGTGCACCGGGGCAAGTGCGAAACGGTGTAAGTGCGAATGTTACCTTCAAAAACCAGAAAAAAAAGCGTACATGGATGCCCTCTGTGGGTTTTGTAGGTGAACTTATTATCCTTCACTAGATGCCACTAGAGTGCGCTCAAGTCTTTAGATAACAGCAGGGTAAGGTTATAGTATACGTATCACAGGGTATCATAGACCCCAATGCCTAACATGGGATATTCCTGACGGCATCGCACAAAGAAGAAGAAGAAGAAGGTAATCATAGTTTTTTAGGATGAGTGGTCTGATTTTCTTCAGGAGGCAATCACGCAAGATATAACTACCTAAGATATTATCATCGTCCCTGAATACAATCCATAAACCTCTAGAGCTTCAAGCAGAACCATAACTGAAATCATAACATTCATTTTCCCCTCTCCAGCCGACATGTAAGCTGAGGTTAGCCCGTTTAAAACCCAGTGTTGCCTCGGTGTTTGCCGGTAAATTGTCCGTACGCGTGTCAGTGTTGCCCGGGAAAGATGAACTCGTGTTTTCCGCCGTTGGCTGCACTGAGCCTCCATGGAAGTACGCCGGCGTCGAAACCGCCGGCCGGCTCCGCTCCTCCGGCGTCGCGTATTGAAGTTCTGCAAGATCTTGATTTGTACTACATCAAACAGATCGCCCATAATCTCAAGGTGAGGGGCTTGAAAAACAGCATCACTGGTTCTCCCATTTCATTCTAAATCGTACAGTCAAAAATAAATAAAAAAGTCAAAATCAAGAGTTTTGGTTGGTAACATTATTTAACAATTCAATCATTACAGTAACGGACGTCAAACAAATTCAAGTGAATTGGATGAATTTGCTTGTTGTCGTTAGTAAACCTAAAAGTAACTGGAAGCACTTGAATTGACAGTGAGACCTAAAACCCTTACCGAAAATCGAATTTGAACTGAAAGTGGAACTCAAAACTAAAGATGAATCTCAAATTCAAGGTCAACCTCCTACTCGAATTGAAAGTAAAACTAAAATTGAAACTGAAAAGTTGAACTCGAGATGACACCCAATTTCAATCTCTACATCTAAGTGAAAGTGAAATGAAATGAAAGCGAATGAATGAGTTATAGTGGTAGTAAAACTCAAACTGAAACTCAAAATTCAAACTCATACTACTCAGAGTGAAACTCGAGCCGAAACAGCATTTAAATCTGCAAATCAAACCGCGAAACTGAGGTAATTCAAAATGGAAGTCACTTTCAGTTTTACTTTACCTACTATGAATTCAAGTTTCAGTTTGAATTACAGCCCAAGTTTTAGTTTCAATTTCGGTTTCACTTCGAGTTTGAAGTTCACTTCGAGTTTGAAATTCAGTTCAAGTTTGAAATTCACTTCGCGTATGAATTCACCTCGAGTTTGAATTCACTTCGAGTTTGAAATTCACTTTGAGTTTGAAGTTCACTTTGAGCTTGAAATTCACTTCGTGTTTGAAATTCACTTCGAGTTTGACATTCACTTTGAGCTTGAAATTCACTTCGTATTTGAAATTCACTTCGAGTTTGAAGTTCACTTTGAGCTTGAAATTCACTTCGAGTTCGAAATTCACTTCAAGTTTGGCATTCACTTCGAGTTTGAAGTTAACTTTTAGTTTGAAATTCACTTTGAGCTTGAAATTCACTTCGTATTTGAAATTCACTTCGAGTTTGAAGTTCACTTTGAGCTTGAAATTCACTTCGAGTTCGAAATTCACTTCAAGTTTGGCATTCACTTCGAGTTTGAAATTCACTTTGTGTTTGAAATTCACTTCGTGTTTGAAGTTCACTTTGAGCTTGAAATTCACTTTCAGTTCGAAATACACTTTGAGTTTGAAGTTCACTTTGAGCTTGAAATTCACTTCGTGTTTGAAATTCACTTCGAGTTTGACATTCACTTTGAGCTTGAAATTCACTTCGTATTTGAAATTCACTTCGAGTTTGAAGTTCACTTTGAGCTTGAAATTCACTTCGAGTTCGAAATTCACTTCAAGTTTGGCATTCACTTCGAGTTTGAAATTCACTTTGTGTTTGAAATTCACTTCGTGTTTGAAGTTCACTTTGAGCTTGAAATTCACTTCGTATTTGAAATTCACTTCGAGTTTGAAGTTCACTTTGAGCTTGAAATTCACTTCGAGTTCGAAATTCACTTCAAGTTTGGCATTCACTTCGAGTTTGAAGTTAACTTTTAGTTTGAAATTCACTTTGAGCTTGAAATTCACTTCGTATTTGAAATTCACTTCGAGTTTGAAGTTCACTTTGAGCTTGAAATTCACTTCGAGTTCGAAATTCACTTCAAGTTTGGCATTCACTTCGAGTTTGAAGTTCACTTTGAGTTTGAAATTCACTTTGAGTTTGAAGTTCACTTCAAGTTTGAAATTGACTTCAAGTTTGACATTCACTTCGAGTTTGATGTTCACTTTGAGCTTGAAATTCACTTCGTGTTTGAAATTCACTTCGAGTTTGACATTCACTTTGAGCTTGAAATTCACTTCGTATTTGAAATTCACTTCGAGTTTGAAGTTCACTTTGAGCTTGAAATTCACTTCGAGTTCGAAATTCACTTCAAGTTTGGCATTCACTTCGAGTTTGAAGTTAACTTTTAGTTTGAAATTCACTTTGAGCTTGAAATTCACTTCGTATTTGAAATTCACTTCAAGTTTGGCATTCACTTCGAGTTTGAAATTCACTTTGTGTTTGAAATTCACTTCGTGTTTGAAGTTCACTTTGAGCTTGAAATTCACTTTGAGTTCGAAATACACTTTGAGTTTGAAGTTCACTTTGAGCTTGAAATTCACTTCGAGTTTGAAGTTCACTTTGAGCTTGAAATTCACTTCGAGTTCGAAATTCACTTCAAGTTTGACATTCACTTTGAGTTTGAAGTTCACTTTGAGCTTGAAATTCACTTCGAGATCGAAATTCACTTCAAGTTTGACATTCACTTCAAGTTCGACATTCACTTTGAGTTTGAAATTCACTTTGAGTGTAAAATCAATATTCAGTTCAAGTTTGATTTACAGTTCAAGTTCAACTTTCACTCTGAATTTGAGTTTCAATTTTAGTTTCAGTTTGAGTTAGGTACATTACAAATTTTAGTTTCAATTTCAGATTCACTTTCAGTTTGAGATTCACTTCGAGTGTGAGATTCACTTCGAGTATGAACTTTATTTTCGGTTCAAGTTTGATTTACAGGTCAATTTCAACTTTTAGTTCCAGTTTCATCTTCACTTTGAATTCGAGTTTGACTTTCTTTTTCAGTTCGAGCTTTAGTTTCAATTTGAGTTTTACTTTCACTTCAAACTGGACATCCTTTTCGAGTTTGAGATTCAATTTTCGTTTGAACTCCACTTTCACTTTGAATTTGAAATTCTCAGTTCGAGGTTCATTTTTACTTTGAATTTGCAATGTTAGCCATTTCATTTTTTTTTAAACTTTCGAAAGTCAAATATTTACGGTTCTCGAGTGTTTTCGAGTGCAGTTGGCGAATCGTCGAGTGGGTTTCTCAAGTTCGTTTCGAGTGGGCGGTCCCCCGAGTTGTTCATGTTCACGGGCGAGACATGGGCGTGTTGGCCCCTGAATTCTGAACCTCCGTCTTTCTCTAGGCGATTCCATTCCCAATATTCCATCTCGCTTTCTTGTCTGCGGTCGGATGTCTTCCTATTGTTGGCCGGAATCGCGACTGCGTGGGAAGATGTGCGAGAATATCGGCAATATTGCGCATGCTCGTAAATGTTTTTTTCTAATTTTGACATTTATTTTGAATATATTTTTACGCACTTTTTTTGATATTGAGTAAATTATGATGTTTCTAGTTTATAACTTTTTATTTTTGTTCAACTTTTCATGCACTTTTTTTGATAATGAGTGAATTATGATGTTTCTCGTTTATAAAATTTTTAAGTTTTCTTTTGCACTTTTTTTGATATCGAGTGAATTATGATGTTTCTCGTTTATAAAATTTTTAATTCTTTTTGGGCGTTTTCTCGGGTATTGGCGTATTTTGTATGTAAACATCGATTTTTTTAGGCATTGGTGTATTGTGTTATGCCATGTGAACATATCGCTTCTCCAATAATCGCCCAATAAGTGCCCCCCGAATGAAATTTCAATAATTTTCGACTTACCAGGTCGTATACATTCCGAATTTCGTCAGAACCGGTCAAACAGGAAAATGTTACCTTGAGGGGCGTCATTAATTCCGTTGCCTATCTCGCGTTGAATATCGGTTTCTCTTTTCTTTCCTTTTTTCTTCCTCTTTCGTAATTTGAAGTATCGAGTACTTACGACCGAGTACAAATAACCAGCCAGACCAACAGACGCACTCGTGCCGCACACTTCGGACACAAATAAACTACTTCCAGTCGGATCTTGGATGAACACATGTTATAGGCCACGTGTGTCATCCATCTGTTCCATTCAATTTTTCCCTCCGGCCATGTGTTCATTTTTGTACATCCGACCTGACCTAACTAGGAGGAAATTGGGCCAGGTTTACAACTGGATGGCACAAATCATCGTACTTTTTTTTAACGCAACTAGATAACCCACATTTCCGTACGTAATTTTCGATACAAACCAACCAAACTTCAACCCATTTGCTACAATTTTTGTTCTACAAATATTTCTGTCGGCTCACGGGAAATTACACTTTTTTCGCTTCGAAGATTTTTTCCGCGTTTTCTACCTAGTTTCAGTAAAATAGCCATACGTGCCCCAAATTTTGGAATAACGACAAAAACTAGGATACCGTTGGAAAGCCCGTTAAATTTCCTACAAACTCACCGTACTTTCAGGTTCATAATATTAAGTTAAGTGAGCAGAAAAATGAGCCAAAGTCGAGGATTGCTAGATTTTCTGAAATTACAATTTTTTCAACTCGCGTTTCGAGCTAGAAATAGATGGAAAAATCCCGCCTACGTAACGGGAAAAACTGGCCCAGAATATCCGCTTTCTAATAGTATAGTCATTTTTGCGTTTACCTTGCGTAATTATTGATAAATCGACGTTTGAATGCGGAAAACTTGTTTTTCCTTGCAGAAATCTTGGTTTTGGAGCAATGTTTTTGAAAAATTTCCTGCCTAATTCATACTTGATCCTCTCCGTCGTCCACGAATCTTGTAACATTTGCTTTCTGAAAATTTCCCTTTTTTTTGTTTTGAGAATTTGTCAGTTTGCGCTTGATAGTTCGTTTTTTGTTATCCGACTCCTATCTGAATTTTTCATGTTTCATTAACGCGAACCAAAAAGTGAAAAATAAATAAAAAATTCGACCAAAAATATATAAAAATGATCTAATCTCAAGTTTTGGCATTTACAATGTAGAGGCACTAAATCGAGCCAACATCAGTTTTTGGGTTACTTTAAAAATCATCATGAAAGTGACAAATCTTTTAAATAAATAATTCAAAAATGTTTTCTCCTTCACAAACATCTCACCCCGCCGGCTTGGGTGGATCAATAATTTTGTATACGAGCTAACCTTTAACATAATCAACCGGCTGGGGGATAAAACGTTGCAGAGGGATATATCCTGCTCCCCTTATTCCCTCGTATTGATTTTCCTGGGTTTCCCTCCTCGAAATGTCAACTTGCCTCCGGCTATGCTTTTTATGGAGTGAGATTGGATTTTAATTGTTTTCGTACGATTGAGCGCAAATTTGCTATCAGATGGATTTTATCGATCTTATAAAGCCTGCAAATTTTATCTATTACTTTTATGGTGATTCATAGTTTGAGGAGAAAATCTTTCCTTCAATGATTTTTACTTAAATAAAAAACAAAAGATTTTTCTGAAATACTAATGCTACAGAGCTCTGATAAATCACAAATTTTAGCAAATTTTACGAACTTTTAAAAGTGTAATAATGAACTCTAGGAAAAAACCATTTCTTTTACTTGTTTTTTGAAAAACTCGAAAAAGGTGTCAACATTTCGCGGTTTGTTGCCTTTAACATGGCTAGCTTACATTTTCAAGGGCTGAAAATCTAGATAAACTATCGAATTTGACCATAATAACATATTACAGCATGCAAATGCAAGTTTACAATTTTTACTTTCATTTTGACCTTTTTTCGTGTAAGTTATTACTGGCCTTTGTTTACAAACCGAGATTGCAACGTGAAAACCGCATTTGAACATCATTTTCTCCTCGAACATGGGAGGAAAATCAAAAAATGATCATACCGTGGGAAAGCTGGAATTTTGGGCCAGTTTTTCCGGGAACGTACGTGGGATTTTCGCATTTTTTCTAGTCCTAAACGCTCGTTGAACAATCGGTAATTTTTGAAAATTTACCAACGCTCGACTTTGGCCTAAATTTTTGCTCTGTTAACTCGGTGTTAGAAAGCTGGGAATACAGCAGGCTTGTTGGGAATTTAACGCTCTTCCCAACAGTATCCTCATTTTTGTAATTACTTGAACCTTTGATGGACTTATGGCCATTTTACTGAGACGAAAAAATTGAAATTTGAAGAAATTGAGCAAAATTCAACTTTGGCTTAATTTTCGGCTTTTTTAATTTGATGCTAGAAAGCTGAAAATACCTCAACTTTTTGGGAAATTTAACGGCCTTGTCAACGGTGTACTCATTTTTGTAATTATTCCAAAATTTAAGGGACTTGCGGCCAAATTACTGAGAGTCGAAAACATGGGAAAAATCTTCAAAGCAAAAAAAGTGTACTTTTACTTGGGCTCACAAAAAATTTTATGGAACAAAAATCGTAGCAAATGAGCTGAAGAATACATCCCTTCAAGGAAAACAGTCGATTTGATTAATCTGTTTATGGGAATCAAACTCTCGATAGCCTGTAGCTTGAGTCTATCTCTCTAGAGCTAGCCGTGAGCCCTCTGAGGACATATTCTCAAAAGCCGCTGAAAACCGTCAATATTTCGGAAGTACTGTGAGTGATCGGAATTTCTGTGGAACAGGAGAAGCGTAATATATTGTTCAGTGCGTAAATTTCGTCTTTACTTCCAAATTGTGACGAATAATTCTGATATTTCTGTAAAAATCATTCCTTCGGGAAATGTAGATATATTTTTTTCACTTCTGCGAATTGATATTTTTTCACCGTAACGTAACGAGCGACCGCAAACGAGCTTAAGTGGTGTCAAAGCCAATTTGACAGTGCGAGGTCACAATCCGCCCACTTCGGGTTTTCTCCTGAAAAGCCTCCTTGCCCAAATTGACCTTTCGTCTAATTAGTGTCACTTCTCTCTTTCTCTTCCTAAGGAAACGAATCGTGATCGTTGATCACGTAGTTCACCGTTGGCCGTCGAGAACGTGCGTCGACCGACAAGTCCGGTCCTGTCAGTTGAGTTCGGACCTTCGCGTTGTGACGGTCGATTTTCGATTTTTACATCCCTGCCGGTGACAATCGCGGGTTTTTGTGAGAAAATTCGGTTCAGTACGATTGAAAATCTGAGTTATTGTGCGGACAAACGTATTTGCGGCGTTCCATCGAATAAAGAACAAAATTTTTTGGAAAATTTTCAGAAAACTCAAAAATGTCTCGCTAAAATTGCAATAAATCATGCAGGGTCAAAGCTACCGCTTTGGCGATGGTCTCGTTCGATTCAGCGTCGAAAAATCTATAGAAAACGATACCTCACGTTCCTATGTTGGACATTTCCAGAAAAACACAATTTTTTCTCACTAAGACAGCTGTTTTAGTGGCCGTTGTTTAGTTTTTGTTATGACTATCTAGATACAAAACCTGATTTCTGGTCGAAAATCGTCGAAAATTCCTTCCCCCCTGAAACGGCGGACGGACCAAAAATTTTTATTGCAGATTAGGATTCCACACCCCTTGAAGCGTAAACCAACAAATTTTCAGGGGAGTTAACATTTCTTTCTGACCAAAAATTCCAAAAATCCAAAAGGTTCCTGAGCCAAAAATTTGTTTTAAATAGTTCGAGTAGCCGGCGTTCAATGAGCAAGTTCATTAATTGTGAAAAATAATGATAAATTTCGCTCCATTTATGATAATTCGCGTTTTGACGAATTTTCGTTCATTGGTCGAGTGATTTTTCGTCGAATATGGTTTATATAGTTCTAGAAACAAGATTTTAGGGTAAACTTGAGGAAAAACATTGGTGAAGAAATAGGAAAAATAAAAATTTCGGAAATCTGCCTTTTTAGAGTTCTTTAACTCAAAAAAAAAAAAATGTAAATAAAAACAATCTGGAAAGTTATTCTTTTATGGAATTTTACCAGCTTTCTTTTTGTTGAGAGTGATTTTTTTCGCAGGAAGCTTACTTTTCACGTTATAGGCAAAAAACAAAAAAAGTCTGAAATTCCTGCTCGTTTTGGCCTCTGTAAGGGTCGGGGCATTGTGTTTACCCCCTACCTACCCCTAAAAGATTAATCTAGAAAAAAATTCTAGTTGGCAAAATGACGGTCAAAAAAACACTGTATGATAAATTAACAAGAAGTTATTTAGTTAAACCGTTTAAATAATAAATTCTGAAAACAAGGTTTGAGAAGCCAGAATCGTGGCGAAGAAACAAATTCTTAAAATTGGTATTATTAAAAATTGTGTAAATCACGAACGAATGAAGGTGAAAAAGATCTGAAGCATCGGCCTTTTTGGAAATTTTATCAGCTCTATTTTTGCTAGGAATGATTTTTTTCGTGGAACGCTTAGTTATTACGTTTTAGGCAAAAAACTCAAAAAACGTCCAATTTTTTGCCATTTTTTAAATGTTTTTTGACACTAATTCGGCAGCTGATACTAAAATTTGGTCAAATATCGTATTGTTATTGTACCTTCGAGTTTTCTGGAGTTGATAAACTGCCTGTCGTAATAATGTTCAATCAATACCAATACCAAAATTCCAAAATTTTGCCGCCAAAAAAATGTTTTATTTTTGAATTCTGTTCACTTACTATGATGAGTATTGTGCCTCATTAGTATGATAAGTGCGTGCACGTTCGTGCATTCCATTCATCTTACTCTCCTCGTCCCACTTGTTCGGTTATTTCAATGCGAAGGCGAAGGAGTGGCCGAAAGGTTCTCGTCTAGTCACCCATTGTTGAATTTTTCAGTTTAGAAATGTTGTCAAATTCATCCGTAACCTTTTTTTTTTTTGAATTTTATTTCAAAACTTTAAAAAAAACTTTTTTACTTCCATATTTACAGAGTAAATGGAAGTATTGTGATCGTCCTAAAATCGAGAATTGGAACGGAGCTTCAGAAAAAACTTTTACTTATACACATTTACTCAGAATCACTTCCTGAACAAGTGTCTGTGTGTCCGTTACGTCCGTTACGTCCGTTACGTCCGTTACGTCCGTTACGTCCGTCTGTCCGTCTGTCCGTCTGTCCGTCTGTGGTCATTTACAAAAATGGCCATAGCTCCCTCAATTCTCAACCTTTTTTCAAATTTCTTGGACTGAAATGTTCGTCTCGGCAAGACCTAACACCCTGTTTAATCGGAATTTGGATAACGCACAGTACTTCCGAGATATTTGCATTTTTAGTGTTTTCTATTTTATTTTTTTCCGGCCGCAAAAATGGACCGATTTGAGCGTTCTTGGTCTCAAAATCTTTGTTTTACCTTGCAGAATACGTGGATATTTTTATATTCCAAAAATGTGGCGTTTTTACTTCCATATTTACAGAGTAAATGGAAGTATTGTGATCGTCCTAAAATCGAGAATTGGAACGGAGCTTCAGAAAAAACTTTTACTTATACACATTTACTCAGAATCACTTCCTGAACAAGTGTCTGTGTGTCCGTTACGTCCGTTACGTCCGTTACGTCCGTTACGTCCGTTACGTCCGTCTGTCCGTCTGTCCGTCTGTCCGTCTGTGGTCATTTACAAAAATGGCCATAGCTCCCTCAATTCTCAACCTTTTTTCAAATTTCTTGGACTGAAATGTTCGTCTCGGCAAGACCTAACACCCTGTTTAATCGGAATTTGGATAACGCACAGTACTTCCGAGATATTTGCATTTTTAGTGTTTTCTATTTTATTTTTTTCCGGCCGCAAAAATGGACCGATTTGAGCGTTCTTGGTCTCAAAATCTTTGTTTTACCTTGCAGAATACGTGGATATTTTTATATTCCAAAAATGTGGCGTTTTTTTATTTTGGGCGAATTTTAAAATTTGCATAGTGAGTTTTTTGATATTTTTGACCTAAACACCCTTAAAAGCAGTCAAAATATGATCAAATTGTGTCACAATTTTACGTTCCAAAATATGGAAGTATTGTGTGTCATCTACGCACCACTGGTTTGAAGATTTTTTCGACTTAGTTTCAGTAAAATGGCCATAAGTCCCTCAGATTTTGGAGTAATTACAAAAATGAGAACACCAATGTAAAGCCCGTCAAATTTCTCACAAACTGCCGGTATTTTCAGCTTTCTGAAATAAAGTCAAATTTCCTCACAAAATAATTTGAAATCCCGAGGGCGCTCAAAAATCCAAATTTCGGCGAAAAAACGCGTTTTTCTACATTTTATTTTCCCAGGTAATAAACAAGGTAATGCAAAAATGACTATACCGTTGCATAGCTAAATTTCTGGGCCAGTCTTTGGAGGAAGGAGAGCGCGTTTTTCTATTTATTTTTTGCCCTAAACGTACGTTGAAAAAATTGCGATTTTAAAAAATCAAGCAATTTTCAAATTTGGCTCAATATTTTGTTTCTTGACTCTATGCTACAAAAATGCGAATACGGCGAAATTATCGGAAATTTAACGCTCTTTCCAACGGTATCCTCATTTTTGTAATTATTCCAAAATTTAGGGACTTATGGCTGTTTTACTGAAACTAAGTCAATAAAATCGTCAAACCGAAAAAAGTGTACTTTTTCTTGGGCTCACGAAAAAATTTATTGAACGAAAACTGTAGCAATAAATTGAAAAATTGACCCCTTGAAGGAAGACTACCATGTGTGTGAACATCCAGGTACATCCTCTATCCTCCCTCAGAATGTCAATTTTTTAGTTTATCTCCCCGTGACTTTTTTGTAGAAATGTTTCACCTCACCTAAGGTTAGGAAACAGATAAGGAAACCTCTTCCCTGGGGAAGATTGTGAGTCTAGACTAGTCATCGAGTTTGTTCGGTTGAATCACCATTTTCTTCTGACGCTCATCGCAGCTGCTCTGTCTCAAATTCCAGCTTCATCTGCTCAATAAATTGTTCATTTTAATATTCAATCTGATAGGTACCTAATGGTTAGATAGTAAAAAGGGGAGGAGAGCTCCATGTTTTTTTAAATTTTTATATTGATAGAACAAGCCAAACGTGAAAATTCAACTTTTGGAGAAAATAAAAATTTTCGACCTGCCATATCTTATAAACTATTTGAGCTAGAAAGTTGCGGTTGCGCTTGAATTGTCACAAATTTAACCATCTTCAAAAATGGTAATAACACTTTTTTCCCAACTACTGATAGTTTCAGAAATATAAGCGGTTGAGTGAAAAATACTGAAAATTTCTAGGCGTTTTGCGATGTTTGTTGCAGTTCTGTGCGATTTTGAGGTGGCAAACCGAAAATTTGAGTTCAGTACCCCAAAAATCATATTGAATCGAATAAAATCTACAATTTTCAGCCCGAAAAATTTTCAACTCCGAACCGTTTGAGGAGCAGTTTTTTGGGAATCCTCCCCCCGAAATACCGCAGTTCTAAATTTGCGATTTGCGCCAATATTTCAGTGACGCCACGAGGTGGTGTGTTAATAGCGACAAGTGGTCCTGCGTCTATTTCTACGCCCCAAGGCCGACAACCGCCGGCCGTGTTTGTTTGCTAGTGAACCATTCGCTTGCAAATGCTGGGCTATTCAATGCGCATGCGCAGTCGAGTTGATTAGTATTCCCTCGACCTAGAATTTCCGAAAGACATCATTATGTTAAGTTTGTCGAATTTTTTCAATCCCATAGGTAAAGTGCTTGTGGTCTTTTTTTACGACAATTTCCTAAAACCACTCCATAATATGGATATATTATATCCATTTCATGGGCAATCGATTTTTGGCATTTTTCTCCATCCAGTAAATCGCTGAAAAATCGAAAATTTTCGGAATGGCACCTATTTTAAAACTACTAAGATTTTTCAAATTTAATCAGTTTTAAAACGTCGAAAAATAGTTTTTTTTATTTTTGTCAAAAATTATTCTTTGAACCGGTTTTTGACCACTAAAATCCAATAGATTTGGACATTCAGGGGGTGAAAAATGTGCAGAAACCTTTGAGGAATCTAACGAGCTAAGAAAATTCAAAATCGGTTCATCAGAACGCCTTTTAATTGACAAAAAGCTGAAAAAATCGTTATCATGAAATTTGAGCTGATAAAAAAAACCTTTCCCTAAAAGTTTCGTTAAAAACTCCAGAAACCCGAAAAAATACAAAAAATCCTTAATTTTTGTATTTCAAATTTCCGCTGCTTCGAAGTCATTTTCACGCTGCTGTTCTTGGGAATCTGTCAGATTTTTCTCGATGATTCACTCGGCGGTTGTGACGGGCTTTTTGCCGCCACCGGGAAGCGACAAAGGCTTTTCGAAAAAAGAATTCCAAAGAGAAGCCCAAACAAAAGCAAATAATGGCGTGGGAAGTTTACGGACTCGAGAATCGGAAGTCTCATTAACCTGCTTCGGCAACAGCCCAGTGATCTTGATTCAGCTGGAAAGACCTCGAAAATCAAAATAAACTAACGAGAGCAAAAATGCCCGAATCGGTTCATTTTTGTGACCATAAAAAAACAAAATCTTAAAATTCACACTGTGCAAATTTAAAACCCCGTTTAAAATCAAAAAACCTTAAGTTACAGGTAAAAAAAAAATATCCACATAATCTGCAAGATAAAACGAAGATTTTAAGACCAAGAACACTCAAATCGGTTAATTTTTGTGGCCAGGAAAAAATAAAATAGAAAACACTAAAAATGCAAATATCTCGGAAGTACTGTGAGTAATTCGAATTCCGGTTAAACAGGGCGTTAGGTCTTGCCGAGACGAACATTTCAGTCCAAGAAATTTGAAAAAAGGTTGAGAATTGAGGGAGCTATGGCCATTTTTGTAAATGACCACAGACGGACAGACGGACAGACGGACAGACGGACGTAACGGACGTAACGGACGTAACGGACGTAACGGACGTAACGGACACACAGACACTTGTTCAGGAAGTGATTCTGAGTAAATGTGTATAAGTAAAAGTTTTTTCTGAAGCTCCGTTCCAATTCTCGATTTTAGGACGATCACAATACTTCCATTTACTCTGTAAATATGGAAGTAAAAATGGCCATAGCTCCCTCAATTCTCAACCTTTTTTCAAATTTCTTGGACTGAAATGTTCGTCTCGGCAAGACCTAACGCCCTGTTTAACCGGAATTCGAATTACTCACAGTACTTCCGAGATATTTGCATTTTTAGTGTTTTCTATTTTATTTTTTCCTGGCCACAAAAATTAACCGATTTGAGTGTTCTTGGTCTTAAAATCTTCGTTTTATCTTGCAGATTATGTGGATATTTTTTTTTTACCTGTAACTTAAGGTTTTTTGATTTTAAACGGGGTTTTAAATTTGCACAGTGTGAATTTTAAGATTTTGTTTTTTTATGGTCACAAAAATGAACCGATTCGGGCATTTTTGCTCTCGTTTTTGCTTCAGGTGACTCCGGAATGAATAGTTAACAAAATGAACCACCGAAAATGAAAAATTGGTTACATTTTTCCGAAATAATATACTACCTACAACTATTGATCTAGTCCGTACATGCCGCTAGCTGGAACTATCAAAAAGTGTGTTTTCATCCATTTTCGATCCTTGTTTTAGTTTCTCCAATGTTTGTCATATCATGAATATCTGAACGTGCAGTATGTACAAACTTTGTTTACTATCCTTCCCATCTGGCTTCAACATGTTCCTGCATCCCCGAGTCCACATCTGGTCACCCCATGTCCTTAGGCGACTTTTTACGAATTTCGGGCTATAGCGCATATTGCTAGCCTGACCTTATAGCCGGTGTCAGGTCCTGACAGTACCTGCCTGACTATTTTTGCCTGGGCAAAGTCTCGAGGGAGGGAGTAGGTAAGGGCTCCGAGTGCTGTTCTGTGACAATAATTCTGCTCATAGCTGTTTGGAAACTTGTACGGATTCGTTCGTTCATATCATTGCACTTCCAACCCAGTTAAAAAGTGCCACTGTGTCCCTTCGGATTCTTCATTCATCAGAGCTTGAATAAGGTAAGAAATCTAGCTTTATAAGCATTATGTTTTATTATTTTATTATCTTTATTTGCTATTATTATTTGCTGTATTTTATTTTTGATTATTCTTTTTGGTATACTATCTCCATAAGTAGTGTACCTATATAATCGGTTAGATTTTTTTAGAGCATCGTCAATATTATCTTATTAAACTGGAAAAACCGCTTTGAAATACTTTCAAAACAAAATGTCAAAAAAGCCATGATTTATTGGCTTATCGGCTTCCTCAAGTTGGACCAACATACATTTTTGATGACCAACCTCGTCAAAATCGGATCAACGGTTCGGTACGATGCCTGTCCGCCAAATTTGTTCATTTTTTTTGAGGACAGGGCTTCGCACTTATCAAACCGATGATCCAATTTTTGTGAAAGTAATGCTAAAAGATGTGGTTTGCTCCAACTTGATGCATGTTGTCCGGGGAATCCGGTTAGACAAGGTTGAGGGGTCCAATTTGGCATAAAAATGGTCCACATATATGAAAAAACACAAAAGTTAATATTGAAAATAATGCCGTTGGTTTAGAATTTTTTGAGTATGTTTCCAGGGTTTCTCGATTGATTTATCATAGAATAGGTTGTGTTTCTAGAAATTTTAGGATTTTTTTTTTCAAATCAGTTTGCCTCAAATTTTATGACCGCGGCTCCTTCTTCTTTTGACGTTTTGCCGATTTGAGGGGGTTCTGCTAAACGGATTTTGAATTTTTCGAGATTTTTGGATTCCTTAAAGGTTTCTGCACTTTTTCAAAATGCAAAACCGACTCCTCATGAAAGATCTGAGGAATTCCCTGGAAAATGAGAAATTCCCTGGGAAAAAATTCCAAAGAATTATGGATGTGACTTCATAAAACTTTGGGCACTAAGAACAGGAAATTTGACGGGTTTTCGTGAGTTTGATCAATCTGGTCAATTTGCGGGGTACTGATGCGGTCAAAATTGCGTTTTCTTGGTTTTACGGCCAAAAATGGGTTTTAGGCAAAAACTTGATTGAAAGGAAAACATCGGGCATTAAATGTAAAATTTTGAATTTTTGAGAACGATCTGTGTAGCCCGTACAATTGGAGGAACGAAAATCATTACGAGGATTAGTCATTAGGGTAGGATAGTATCAATCAAATTTTTCGTCGCCTTAATTTTTATGAAATTTCTCAATTTGAAGACAAATTTTGACTCCAATGGTATAATTTAAACGCTTGTACTATTTGGCCTCTACATTTGGTAATGCCCAGAAAAATAATGTACCCATGCCACTAATCCAGGGGTGCCCAGAAGGGGGGGGGGGGGCATGGCGCAATTTGCGCCATCAACATTTTTGGGGGGGCATGATTTTTTTTTTTGTAGATTTTATGTCAACATTTTAAACCATGACGATAACCAGAGAAATGAGAATTACTCAAAAGTTAAAAGTACTGATAAATCATTTACCATATCATCGAGATTGAAATTGCCATAGCTAAATATTATTCCGCCGTTTAAACTAACTCCAGGATCTCCGTGTAAATCCTTAAGAGTATAGAGAAATAATGTCCTTAGGAAGATTAGAATGTAAGATGTGAATTTTATCTTCATACACTGACTAATGTTAAAAACTAAAGGGTTGGGTGTTGGGGTACTTGGAGGGCTTATAAGTTTGTGGGGGGGATTGACTATCCAGGTCATGCAGATGTACATTTCCTCAGAAATAATAATAATAATAATGTAATAAATTAATAATGTCAGGAGTGACCTGAAACGTAACATGCTCCACTCTATTTCCAGTTTTGCCCTGAAGAGAAAAGCTGCCAAAAAATTCAGCTAAGCTATATTGTTTTACTTTTACTTCCTTTTTTTGCGCAATACAGTTTTTTCCAGTACCTACACTAATCTTAGCATATATAATAATAACATTAAGTAGAAAGTACCCATAATTTTTGATAGTATCGTACTCATTATTTCCTACAGTATCATTGCCTAATTTCTTCCAATCAAGATTATCATATTTTTCATTTTTATTTATTTCAAATTCTTATTTTATTCTTAGTAAATAAGATTTCTCATATCGTTTGTTCCACGTTTGTGATCAGTTCACATACTGTATCCGAGCTGTGTAGGATTATTATTCCACCACCTTCAATAATCCTTAAGTATAATTTATTTTTAGAGTAATCAATATATAATCATAATTTTGCGAAACGACTGCAAGCATAATTTTGTGGGATATACTTCATATTTATCCGCTGTAGCTACCATGAGTCAGTCTAGCAGTCAGTCATCTATATCAAGTACAATGAGAAAATTGAGAGGTAAAATACCGGACAAAGAACCTAGTCGAAAGAAACCCATCAAACGCGGAAGAGTGGAAAAAAAGAAACAAACAAAGAAATTGCCATCTGCCAGATTGCAGGCAGTCCTCGATACTCCTGACGAAGCAGTGATTTTGCTTCGAAAAGAAAAAAAAAAGGAGTACATGAGAAGATTAAGATCTACTGTATATGGTGCATGTGAAAGAGAGAAAAATAAGCGAATCAAGGCTGAAACACGAAAAAATCTACTAATCAAAGAAGCCGAAAAGCAACGAGATCGAGCTCGTAAAAGTGTTATTCGAAAAGAGGAAGACTTCAAAGAACAAGAAAAACAGAGAGAAAAAGATCGCAAGGCTGCGCTGAGGAAAAAACCCGATATAAAAGAAGCGGAAAAAGAAAGGGATCGCGCTCGAAAAAGTGTTATTCGAAAGGTGGAAGACGTCAGAGAACAAGAAAAACAGAGAGAAAAAGATCGCAAGGCTGCGCTGAGGAAAAAACCCGATATAAAAGAAGCGGAAAAAGAAAGGGATCGCGCTCGAAAAAGTGTTATTCGAAAGGTGGAAGACGTCAGAGAACAAGAAAAACAGAGAGAAAAAGATCGCAAGGCTGCGCTGAGGAAAAAACCCGATATAAAAGAAGCGGAAAAAGAAAGGGATCGCGCTCGAAAAAGTGTTATTCGAAAGGTGGAAGACGTCAGAGAAGAAGAGAGACAGCGACTCAAGAATTTAATGGCCGAAAGAAGGAAAAACCCGGATATAAAAGAAGCGGAAAAAGAAAGGGATCGCGCTCGAAAAAGTGTTATCCGAAAGGTGGAAGACGTCAGCGAAGAAGAGAAACAGCGACTCAAGAATTTAATGGCCGAAAGAAGGAAAAACCCGGATATAAAAGAAGCGGAAAAAGAAAGGGATCGCGCTCGAAAAAGTGTTATCCGAAAGGTGGAAGACGTCAGCGAAGAAGAGAAACAGCGACTCAAGAATTTAATGGCGAAAGAAGGAAAAACCCGGATATAAAAGAAGCGGAAAAAGAAAGGGATCGCGCTCGAAAAAGTGTTATCCGAAAGGTGGAAGACGTCAGCGAAGAAGAGAAACAGCGACTCAAGAATTTAATGGCCGAAAGAAGGAAAAACCCTGATATAAAAGATGCGGAAAAAGAACGGGACCGTACCCGAAAACGGGAAGCCAGAATGGATGCAGATTTCAAAGAAGAAGAAAGACGTCGAGAAAAGGACAGAATGAGCAAAGTCCGGAAGAGTGAGGACTATAGAGAGCATGAAAAAGCAGTTGATTCAAAAACGAAAAAAGCTAAAAGGCTCCATGAAGTGTACAGATACAGAGAAAACTACGAGAAAACGCTCAGAAACGCACATGATAAGTACTCAAATGCCCAGCTCAAGCTCCTTTCTGATATGAGGGATAGCGCTAGTCATGTTTGTTGCTGCTGCGAAGGGCTGTTCTTCTCTCACTCGGTGATGAAATTTGACAGATTGAAAATAATTGAGCTGGTTAAACGAAAAGTCAAGAACGTGGATGAATTTCTGAAAAAGATCGTGAATGTTAAAATACCCACACAAATCTGCATGACTTGCCACCGTCATGTCATAAAGGGTGCCATTCCGAAAATGGCCACTTCATGGGGGATGAAATTTCCTGTTCTTCCTGATTGCATCAAGCTCCTCACTAGCCTGGAAGAGCGAATGGTCGCACCCATTTTACCGTTCATGCAAATAAGGCCATTGAAATTCCACGCTTTAAACCCGCAACTAGGAATGAAAGGCGGCGTGGTAAACATCATGATTGATGTAGAAGAAGTGATGCAGGTGCTTCCACGTTCGTTCAACAACATGTCGACCATTCAAGTTAAACTCAAGCGACATCTCGAACACAAATCTGACTACAAGCATGAGATCATCCGACCTGCAATAGTGTGTGAAGCACTAAAATACCTAGTTAATACTCCACTTTATAAAAAACATGGAATTTCGGTTTCTCCGGAGTATTTGGAAAGGTACGAAAAATGTGCCAGCGAAGAAATTGATTTTGTTGTTGATGAGACTGATACAAAGATTGAAAACCCTTCAGCGGATGGAGCAGCTCCCACAGAGCAGAAACCACAAACAGACGATGACCTCGGTAACCCAAAGAGTGATAGTGAAGATGAAGAACTGGCGTTCTCTGAAGACGAGCAAGTGCTGGTGGTCGACAGAAACCGGGAAATCTGTGAAGAAGACGGTGAAACTAAAATTATAGCTCCCGGGCAGGGACTGAAGCCTATGCCACGACATAAATTTCCTGATTCAGATGAGCTATGCTTCCCAACAATTTTTGCGGGACTGCCAACTGTAACTCATCCTCGCTTGAGCTATTCTGATCGAGTAAAATCAGAAGCCAGACGTGAAGACCGCCGATCCTCCACACCGGAAAGATTGCTGTACATGGCAAAATCTAAGCTGGAGCTAAGCTGTTCATCACAACTAAACATAAGCTTACGGAAAACTAAAAAGAACAACGTCGATATAAAAGCAAAAAATGTCTTGGATCGTAAGTTTGTGGACGAAGCTGTGCAGAACGATGAAGGATGTCGAATCTTGCGGCCGATCCGTTCTTCCCCTGCATACTGGGAATCTAAGAAAAAATGCTTGCTGGCTATGATCAGGCAACTGGGCCCACCAACTTTCTTCCTCACATTATCATGCGCTGAATCTTCATGGCCCGAACTGATGAAGACTTTGCATAAACTCTCAAGTAAGAAGACCGTAACCGACTTGGAGGTGCTAAATATGAGCGAATATGAAAAAACAATGTTGATCCGTAATGACCCAGTAATGTGCGCTCGTTATTTCGATTACATAACCGGGAAGTTAATCCGTTATTTGAAAAGTAATTCTGGCGTTTTTGGTGATGATTTCGTAATCGATTCTTACGAAAGGGTTGAGTTTCAACAGCGCGGGTCTGCTCATGAGCATATTTTTTTATGGTGTAAAAATGCGCCAAAATTTGAAAAAGGGAATAGGCAAAGTTTATTGGCATGCGAACAGTTCGTTGATAAATATATCACCTGCGAGTACAATGACAAAAACCCTATGGTCAACGTACAACGACATCGGCATTCCGAGACCTGTTACAAAGGCCGAAAGGCAAAAAAGATTTGTCGATTTGGATTTCCGCAGTTTGTCATGCCGCGCACGATGATACTGGAACCACTGGAGGAAGAAAATAAAAATGACACCGTTAAAATGAACCTTGAGCAGATTAAAAAGTTGATGTACAGGTTCTTCATGAAAAGCGAAGACATGGATTTCGAAACTGTACTATCAACACTAAATATGAACGAAAATGATTACGTTACCGCTGTACGTTATTCATTGGACCATTGCAAGGTTTTTAAAACGATGTTCATTATCGGTGGCTATAAACTGCTACAATAAAACAATTTTGACGATTTTCAACGCCAACATGGACCTTCAGCTCTCACTTGATCCATATAGCTGCGCTTCTTATATGATCAACTACATCAGCAAAGTGGACGCAGGCTTATCTAGGCTACTGAAAGAAGCAGCAAAAGATATTGACGATGCTAAATTGAATATTCGTCAGCGCTGCAGAAAAATAATGAACGTCTTTCTAAACAGTAGCCTTATGTCTGCACAAGAAGCCGCCTATCACGCTCTAGGACTCGCGCTGTCCAAAAGTAGTCGAGGCTCAGTGTTCGTCAATACGAGTCCTCAGAATGAGCGCATACATATGCTGAAACGGATTGAAGATTTAAAGCTCCTCGACCCTGAATCATCTGACATAACTGTACCGAACATTTTTGAGAAATACGCAAAAAGACCCAAAACTATGGAGAGCGTATGTTTGGCAGATTTCGCGTCGGAATACAAATTCAAACCCAAGCTGGATGAAAGTGATTCTGGGAGTGACAATGAAGAAGTTGAAGAGGACCCAGTCGCCAGAAAGAGAAAAATATTGCGTTTTCGACACTACAAACTACACCAAGATGAGTACAACTTTTATCGGGAGCAAGTGCTGTTATTTGTACCATGGAGAAATGAAACTATTGAGATCGAAAACCAAGACTGCAAGGTCCTTTACTTGCACAATTGTGCTACCATTGACTCCAACCGAGCTAAATATCAAGTAATCAGTCCCGAAGAAATGGAACTAGCTCTGGAATCTGTACAAAATCAGCTGAGGATTGAAGACGAACAAGCCTTCGATGAAGTAATGAAGGATGAATTACCTGACGATTTGAAGGTGGACATTGGCGATCCAACCCCCTCTAAGGATGATGGAGGTAAAATGAAAATCGTGACACCAGACCGACAGGAATTTGAAAAATTACTTCAAAAATTGAGACAGCTGAACGACGGCCAGAGAAAAGTCGTGATGCATATTTTGAAAACAGCTAAGATGGCTGTACCTTTGAGATTATTCTTGTCAGGGGCTGCTGGAGTTGGTAAAAGTATGGTTATTGATGTCATTTTTCAACTAATGACAAAATATTTTGACAGTAGACCAGGAGTCAAATCTGATTCCATTAAGGTACTGTTGACCGCCCCTACAGGAAAAGCAGCCTTTCTCATAAATGGTGTCACCATTCACTCAGCCTTCAGCCTACCAGTCACTCAATTCGGAGGGAACTTGCCAGCGCTGAGCAGTGAAATCGCCAATACTCTCAGATCCAAACTGGCTGATCTTCAGTTGGTGATTATCGACGAAGTTTCAATGGTTGGATCGCGGTCGCTAGGGCGAATTGACACTCGACTCCGGCAAATTCTAGGGAAGAATGAGGAGTTTGGAGGGGTGTCAGTCCTTGTTGTGGGCGACCTTCATCAGCTTCCTCCGGTTATGGATTCCCCCGTTTGGAAAACTCCAAGAGTTAATGAACTCAGCGTGTTCATCGACACCAACCCATTGTGGGCTTCCTTCTCATTTTATGAGTTGTCGGAAGTCATGAGGCAAAAGGGAGACATTTGCTTCATCAACGCGCTAAATAATTTGGCAAACAACCAAATAAATGAAGAAGACATTAGACTCTTCCAAAGCCGACAGGTACAGCCAGATGCAGTGCCTAATATTGCCATCAGACTGTACCCAGATAATGCATCAGTTGATGCTTACAACACGAAAAAAATTTGCGAACTTCAAGTCGAACCAGTTGTATCTCACGCTCTGGATTTGGTGCTTGGTAACTTGCCTCCCAAAACCAAGGAGAGTCTCATCGTATCGCTAAAAAAGAAGAAATTATCCGAGCAACAAGGGCTTCCAAACACCATCACGTTCAAAATTGGGATTAAATACATGATCACCAACAATGTTGACGTCGAAGATGGACTCGTTAATGGAGCATGTGGTGTACTGGAACATTTGACAATTGAAAACGAAGAAGCAAAAGTTGCTTGGCTCCGTATTCCTGGTTCAAGAGTCGTTGGAAGCAAAGCAAGGAAACGCTACCAAAATTTATTTGTCGACGAGTCACTTGATAATTTGGTACCCGTGAGCAAAACGGCGTTGACGCTTTCCCTTGGCAGCAAGCAAACGTACCAAATTATGAGGAAACAATTTCCCTTGACTCCTGCAGAAGCCATCACAATTCATAAAAGTCAAGGCCAGACTTACAACTCCATTTGTATCGATTTTCGCAATATTAAACGGGCTACAAGACAACTCCTTTACGTCGCATTCAGCCGAGTCACGAGCCTTAAAGGACTTTTCATCCTAGGAGAAATTAACCCAAAATATTTCAAAATGGGTGGTCTGGCAGATTGCATAGAGATTGAAAGGCTAAAGACGGAAAGCGTGACAAAAATGAGCTACAACGAGCTGGCCTACTCCAATGGGACGACTATCATATACCACAATGTTCAATCATTTAACAAATATGCCCAAGACATCAAATCAGACAATTGGTACCAAAAAGGAGATGTGATCATATTGGCTGAAACTAGGACCAATTCTTGTGAAAACGTTGAATTAAATGATTATTCCTTAAAATACAGATCAGATGATTCTCGAACTTCAGGACAACGGGGCATATTAATATTTGTTAAAAAAAATGTAGGCTTTGAACTTTTAGAGAAATTTATTTTTTCAGAGAAAAGGGGTTTTGATGGAAAGTACAAGGGGCACATCGAACTAATTCTTGCCAAAGTTCACGACTCATACCTAATTACGGGGTACAAATCTCCTGCACAATCAGTAGATTCTTTTTTGAAAACCGTGGATGACTTGCAAAAATCATGCTTTTCGGTTCAATCGTCAAAACTCATTCTCATTGGGGACTTTAATATGCCAAAAATTGGTTCAAAAGTAGACGCATGTATCAAGAAGTTAGGCCTGCGAAATGCTCTTGCTTCTACGGATTACACTACGGACATGTCAACTCAAATTGACATCATTTACACCAATATTTACAGTTACGTAGCTGGTACGTACGAAAGCTACTTTTCAGATCACAAACCAGTGTACATCCATTGGCCAGGAGACACGTCTAGCCTGCATGTACCGAAACTCCCTGTAGGTTCTGTCCTAAACAGCCAGGTTCCAGGCTTCCAATTTGGTACAGCGTCCCAATTTGGTGATTTGGAAAGAATTAAAACACCTCAAATATTAGTGCAATCCCAACCCAGGCTGAAACCAGAAACGAAACGGACTGACTCTGACATTATAGATCTCTCCAAGGATGTCGATGATACTAGCCCACACAGAAACAGAGAATTCTTCATTGCCCAGCGATTGGAGAGGATCAAAAACAATATCACAGGAGAACGCTCATGGCTTGATGACGATTCTTTGAATGAAACGCTGACAATAATTTCTGAGCTTACAGACATAAGTGTTTTGGACGTAGCCCTGACTCAATGTCCTGATTTTGTACCTCGTGTTGTAGGTAAGGATCTTGTTATACTCGGCGGAAGTAACCACCATTGGTTCTGTTTGTACTATGACGGCAACAGCTTAAAAATATACAATAGCCTTATACCGGATGGTATGAACGAAGTAGATTCTGTTGTTAGAGCCCTGAACAAAATAGAACTTGATCTAATTGTCCGAAGGTATCCTAACATAAATCCCCAAGAAGGCAACATTACCTTTGAAAAATGCCAGAGACAACCAGACACTAATTCATGTGGTGTCTTTGCAGCAGCTAATGCTATTTCAATCGCATGTGGCTTGAACCCTTCCAATATCAAATACCAGCTTGACGCTCAATTTACTGACCAAGCCATGCCAATGAGACAACACTTGTGGAGCATCATAGAAGCAAGAGCATTAATTCCATTTCCGGTGTCTGATTAGTGGTTATATTATATTCAAATAGGTAGGTACTTGACCGTTTGTTAGAAATTAAGGCTAAAATACGTCACGTAATATTAAAGTTTCAATAAGGTATTTTATGCCAGTGGTCTTTTTCCCTTTGGTCCCACTTGTCTTTTATTTGGGGAAATTCTTGTGCGACAGAAAAGAACATGCAAAGTTTCATCGTGGTTCGGCCCCTCCTGGTCTTTTCTCTCAGTACACCTCTTCTCTTCCCTATTTTTCTCCGGTTTCGAAAACTCAAGATGAAAATTCCAACCTCTTTGAGCACGCGATTCGTCTGCTATTCCATTTTTCTCATCGGGCCAACAGAGTTGAAAACGTAGAACGGCGTCTTAAAAGACGCGCAACTGTGTAAATCTCGTTGTCGATCACCCTTGCTGCTGGGCTGCATAACAAAGCTTTTCGGTTTTTCGCGAGTTCAACTGAGAAAAGGTTCTGTGGGTTTTTAGTGAGTGAAAGGCTCACACTTCGGGTAAAGTGCGGACCCTTCCCGAGTCGTCTGTATAGATTTTCCCACTCTTCCCTCCTAAAACAAAAAAAAAAAAAAAAAAAAACTGCTGTTAAAATATATTTTTTTTACTACATTAGTTTTATAACAATAATTTATTATTATTAAGTAAACTTATTGCAAATTAATCAAAGGTGTACTGTGCGTACATAGATTGGAAGAAGATTAGGTAAAGTGGTTGTAAGTATAGCCTCAGCTGAATTTTTTTGGCACTTCTGAAGTACAACAAACCACCAGCTGTCTCCCAGACGAGAAACATCCACCCAATCAACGCCAAGAAGTGTTCTGCAGGGATGGAAGCATGCAAGATAATTTGTGGCGTAGGTAAGTAGATGTATATAGAACCTACCTATATTATAAGGATCTAGGTAGGTACTTCAAAGCTTTATTAATTGAAGGGGACACTTCAAAAACGTTGTAAGTAACAATTTGCAAATTGTTCAGGATAGCCGAAAAACGAAAAAAAAATTATAATAGGGATCTAATGTGCAACTTATTGCCAATTTTTTTTTAAATATTTGTGGTACCAACTGATCTCTGGGGGGTAAAAAAATTTACCTAGATCGGCCACATCCTATACAACGTTTTTGCTTGAAAAAAGACGTTTCTCAAAAAATGTCACTTACAACGTTTTTGAGGTGACCCATTCAATTCTATTTTTACATTCCTTCCCCGGTACAACATGCATTTGTGGAACAAGGAGTAAATCAATCGAGGCAGGCAAAGACACTATCAGGCAACAAGAACAACGCCACGACTTCACTGAAACACAACACCACTCGACCATAATTCAAACACAATAATCACATCACCAAAATTAGATAAAATAACGAGTTTGGCATACTCATATTCACAGTAGACACTAATAAGGGGAAGAAAATAGGGTCAAAAAAATTGTTATGAAAGCATATTTTCTCATAATTCGATTTGCCTTTTTGATGCTCTTTGAATTATTAACGACCACTTGTATGTTACAGGTGACGTGCTATGCTACGTACTCAAAACAAGATTGAAAGGCTGCCAGTTAAGAGAGTGTGATAGTCAAGATTGGAAAAAGCTAGTAATCGTACAGGGAGCAGTTTGTCGAAAGGGAACTGAAGAAGCAGGCATCAAAGATGGGTTTTACTAACCAATTACGAATTATTTCAGTCCTGTTAATTTTTTTATGAACAAAGGACCTATTATTCTAGATTGCCAAGGAACACTATGATACCATTAATCGTTATTTTCAACAGGTCCGGTGGACGCATACTATAGAACACCGCGTTTTGGCCTGACGACGCGGCGCACTGCATACTTTGATGAACTTGGATAGATATTTAAGAGCGCCAAGTGTGGAAATTGGGTTGCAGAATTCGCGTACTTAACTGTATCTATATTAAATTTTCTTTCTGTAAATTCTTGACATTGTAATTTTTACCTTAAGGGGACTTGTAATGTGTAAAAAGCGTCTTCCTAACATTCCAGTTTAGCAAGACCAAAAATCAAAATAATACCATAAAAATTATTCTAAGGGCCGCTTTATCAATTCACTTATTCAATTTCAATTCAACTGATTATCCAAGGACGCACCGACTAACTATTTTCCAGGTGATTTCATGCTGAAAAATCATACGTCACGTTTCCAGGGAATCAGTTTGTCGGTGCGTCCTTGGATAATCAGTTGATTAGGTGAATTGATAAAGCGGCCCTAATGGTACTAATTTAATCACTCTAATACCCATCTTGTCAATATCAATCACCTTCATCAATAGTCGATAATCTGAAAATCATTGACTTTATATTAGGTCACTTATTTTGAGGTGATTGCCATTGCCGCTGGGTGCAGCTCATCTGATTCGTATAGGCTGTGTTTCCAAGAAGTCAGGAGCCAGAAGGTTGGTCAATGATTTTTAGATAATCAGCTGTTCATATAGCGGCTCTAAACACTAAGGAACGGATTTTCAATTTATTTAACGCTAGATTTATCTAAGGACCCTTGCATTGACTAATTTCCAAGAGATTTCCAGTACAACCGTCTATGAAAATATGTCTTAGCTAAACTGTAATGCAAGCGCCCTTGGATAAATCTAGCTTTAAATGGATTTATAATCCGGCCCTAAAAATACCTATCTTTGATGACGCCCGCCGTCAGATGTTTCGTCAAGCTTCGATCAAGGCGGGATATTACGTATTTAAATATGGAAGTACTGTGTGTTATCTACGCACCACTGGTTTACTAAAGCGACATTTTCAAAAAAAAAAAAAAAAGGAAAAAATTTTTCAAGGTGCCCTCAACACGGTTACAAGTTGTAACTTACAACAAAATTTCCAAAAAGTATTTTTCCCACCCGGGCTAGGTGATTCTAAAGGGGGTAGTTCAAATAACACTTTTACTACCTATTTTTCAGTAATTTGAGGGTGAGAAAAAATTGATGAAGTTGTTCCATCGTTATCTTGACTAATTTACCTGGCGCTTTCGCCGTTCTTGGCCTTTTGGCCCTTGAGGGATTTTCTGGTCGACATTGGGAAAATCGGTGAAATTGCTGATATCGCCCGAACGGTCATCCTTTTCCACAATAATGAAAAAATAATATAAGGAATAAAATAATATTGAAATATTGAATTCAATATTCAGATTCAATAAAATTCGTACAACCAATTGAATACAAAATTCAAAAAAAAAATTGAAAATAAAATCATATGAAAATCTAGTAGATCTAGATTGAAAATGTAGTATAGGTACTTGAATATTCAATAAAATTGAGAATGAAATGCTAGGCTATTTATTAATTTCATCACCGAAATATGACCTATTTAATTGTTTTACTAAAATAGGTATTTAATTGAAAAAGTAAATAATGTGAATAAAGTAAATATAAAAAAATTTAAAAAATCTATTTTGGTCGTACTTTATTATGACGTCAATCCGATCGAAATCGCTGATCGAACTTTTGCGCGATTATTTTCACAATTCAAGGTCTATTTTCGGCAGTTTTCCCCGCCGTGTTTTCCATTTTCCAATGCCTCCTCAATGCTAACAGGTCGTCGCCCTCGCTCATAGAGGTCGCTCGTACTCCGATCGATCGGATTTTCCAAAAACCCGTCTGATTGGCCGGCCGAGTTCGTACGAGAGTCTGTGTATAGCTTTTTCAGCGTTTTTCCGACGAGTTTATTTCGTCTTTGGGTCACCGGATTTCATAATCATCTTATGTAGGTATCTTTTCACCCCGCGCCACGCGTCGGAGAATTTCCAGTCCCAGTCGGGCTTCTCGTCTCGTCGGCCGAAGAGCCCCTCTCTTTCAGAAAATTATCGACTTTTCAAAATCCAATAAATCAATTTTTCTTCTAAAAAAAAAAAAAAAATTTAAAAAATGAACAAAATCGAACACAATCCGTTCGCCAGGCGCAGGGCCGACAATTGGTTCAGGACGTTTCGCGATCCTCGAGTCAAAAAACAGGACGTATGGACCAATTACATTATCTACAGTTCGATCAAGAGACCGCTTCGGGTGAGCTAAATATTTGGGTTATTTATAAAAAATTACATAGCCTGATTTTCATTTTTTTATCATTTAATTTCGCCTACAAAGGCATAAATTCACTCTATAGGTTAAAAAGATGGCATTTTGTGACGCATACCGATATAACAATTAGCTCGTGTGTCTTCCATAGAGGGGTCGATTCTTTATCTCATTTGCTACAATTTTTGTTCTATAAATTTTTTTGTTAGCCCAAGGGAAATTCTACTTTTTTCTCTTTGAAGATTTTTTTGTGTTTTCCACTTAGTTTCAGTAAAATGGCTAAAAGTCCCTCAAATTTTGGAATAATAACAAAAATGAGGATACCGTTGGAAAGCCTGTTAAAATTCCTACAATGTTACGGTATTTGCAGTTAAAAATTACCTTAATTTCTTGTCATAAACGCCCATTATAAAATAGTAGTTTTTAAAAATTGAGCAATCCTCAACTTTGGCCCAATTTTCTGCGTATTTAATTTGATTTTAGAACGCTGTGAGTACCGTACGATTATCGGAAATTTAACGCTCTTTCCAACAGTATCCTCATTTTTGTATTTACTCCAAAATCTATAAGTCTTATGGCCATTTTACTGAGTTAGAAAAATAAAATTGAAAAAATTTAGCAATTTTTGATTTTGGTCGAATGTTTTGCTTATTTGACTTGATTTCAGAAAACTCTAAATACGTGAAGTTTATAGGAAATTTAACGGGCTTTTCAATGGTATCCTCATTTTTGTATCAGTTTTAAAATTTGAGAGACTTATGGCCAATTTACTGAAACTTAGTCGAAAACGCAAAAAAATCTTCGAAATTGACTTTCTCTCGGGCTCACAAAAACTTACGTATTTTATTTTGAACTTCAACGCTATTGACTATACCTTTTCACTTTTTTACCATTGGGTTTTACCACTTTTGAACTACGAAACTGATAGAATTTTCCCTGAGCCTCGGTTGTTTTTGTTCTGTATGTTGCATTGTTGCACGTTCCCGACGTTTCAAAGATGCCGAACGGCAGTTTTATTGCTGGATTGAATGGGAGATCCGGATTATTTGGCAGATAGCATTCAACAGCGGGCAGAATAATTTCGAAATTGTGCGAAAAAATTGTTTCAAATTTTATATTAAAAATTAAAATATATTCTGAAAAAATCGTCATATTTGGTTGTTTTTGTTGCTAGCGAAAAAAAATGTCCTAATATTCTGCAAAAAATGTTTTTTCATGTTTAGAACTAAAACAAAAAAAAAATTTCCCGACCCGTGTCAAGGTACATTAGGTATTTCTAGAAATAATGTACCAAAATGTCCCTATATTCTGTAAAAAAAATCATCTTAATTTATTCGGTTCGTTTTTGTAGCGCGGAAAAAACTAGTTTCGTCAGTATTTTGGTACGAAGTAGGTAGTACTGAAATTTCAGCACCCCCCCCCTTTATTTTTTATTTCAACAGCCGTCAAATTATGTGAACGCATGGTCACTGACCTAAAGCGACCTCGGCGAGCCTGTTGTTGTTGCTTGTTTTTCGTTCCACGTCTGTCCTCAACAATCTCGGTTTTATCCAGTTTTCATCTCGAAACCCGAATTTTTCGCTGACTCGGCTTTTCCCTCGGATTTGCCAAATATTTCGCCCCGAGTTTACTCGCGAATTTCCGCGTGTCCGCATTTCATAATCCCGTATGTAAACACAATATTGCATTTTTTCGAGTCGGGACCAGAAAATGTCGATTTTGACCAATTAATTTTTTCAAAAAACAAAATTGACAAAAATAAATTTTTTTTTCAAAAAGCAAAATTGACAAAAATAAATTTTTTTCACAAAAGTTACTCATCTTATATTGTTGCTGGTTTCAGGAGCTCGACTTGGAGCAAAAGATCGAAGTCGAAATCAAAATGAGGGAAGGCACGACCAAACTGCTGGCGGCTTGCAAGCACCAAGCTCAAAGTTTAGAGGCCGCTAAGTCCTTGCTCACCTCGAACGAGCGGATGTCCGCGTACATGGCCGAACTGCAGCGGCGCAAGCGGCAACAGATACCCAAGTAAGTTAAAAATCTCTGCTAAAATGAAATTTTTGAATTTTTCCAATTTTGGAGATCCAATTTGAGCCCAGATACGCGCAATATTTTGGCTCTAGCTTTGCAAAATAAATTTAGTTTTCAAATTAAATGTTACCATCACCGTTTTTAAGGGGTAATCACCGGTTTTTTATTACCTTTTTTAGAGGGGACGGCTTTTAGCTCATTTGCTACAATATTTGTTCCATACAATTTGTTGTGGGCCCAAAAAAAGCACCCGTTTTTTCGCTTTAAAGATTTTTTTACGTTTTCGACTTCGTTTCAGTAAAATGTCCATAAATCCCTTAACGTTTGGAGTAATTACAAAAACGAGAATACCGTTGAAAAGCCCGTTAAATTTCCCATGAACTTACGGCATTTGCAGTTTTTAAGCGCTAAATTAAAAAAGCAAAAAAATTGAGCCAAAGTAAAACATTCTCAATTTTCGAAAATTTCATTTTTGTATCTCAGTAAACTGGCCATAAATCCTTTGGCTTTTGGAGTAATTACAAAAACGATAATACCGTTAGAAAGCCCGTTAAATTTCTTATAACGTTACAGTATTTGCAGTCGTCTAACATCGAGTCAAATGAGGGGAAAATTGGTCCAAATTTGAGTAATGTTCAATTTTTGAAAATTAAATTTTTTTCGACTAGCGTTTAGGACTACAAAAAAATTGTGGAATCCCGCTCACGTTTCGGAAAAACTGGCTGTCAAAGCTAAAAAAGTATTCTTTCCTTAAGTCCGAAAAAAATTTAGAGCAAAAACTGTAGCACCAAAATCATTCATTTTACAAATGATTTTACTTTGATGTTTTTTCTTATTTATTTATTTTTATTTTTTTGTATCTCGTGTTCTCTTTTTCTCTGGGGTTTTCCCAAGTTGATATCGATCGCTATACCTGACCTACGGGCGCTCCGCGCAGATGCCCCGCAGATGTACGGCTTCGTAATCTGCGTCTTCTGAAAACTCGTTCAGTCTGCCGTCGAAGGCCTCGCAAAATTTCCGCACATTTTTTCCCGGCATCGTTTTTTCGAATTCTACAATTTTTCCGATCGACTCGCTCGTTTTTTTTTTTTTTTAATTTCCCAGAATTCGAAATATTTGGGTTGAAATCGTCTCGTTATGGAGGAGGATAGCGACTCTCGATATATTTTCAGCCAGGTCGATCACGAATTGGCTAGGCTTCGATTGAAGTATCTCGACGACCCTGGGAGAACTTCGGATTCTGCTATTTCTTCTTTCCGCCCCGTTCCTATGGTGAAAAAGGTTCGAAAAATGGTTCAGCTAAATCCTTGGGTTTTTTGTATTTTACTCGATTGTCGTTTCCTGCTGTGGCAAACGATGCGTGCCTATTCCGCATTTCAATATTTTGACTTTGTACATTGCGTTTGTTGTTTGATACCCATTTTCCTTCGGAAGTTGGCTTGACCTGTTATCATTCCTAATGTCATGGTAACAGGTATTTCTGGCTCTTGTCAATATGCCTCACTTGGTTCACATGCATGTCCCACTGAGACGACCATCTATGTCCCATTGAGACGATCATATGAGTCCCACTGAGACGATCATGTGTGTCCCACTGAGACGATCATGTGTGGCCCACTGAGACGATCATCCACGTCCCACTGAGACGATCATGTGTGTCCCACTGAGACGATCATGTGTGGCCCACTGAGACAATCATCTATGTCCCACTGAACCGCTCATCTGTGTCCCATTGAGACGATCATACGTGTCCCTCTGAGACGATCATACTTGCCACTCTGAGCCCTTCTGGTACGTCCCACTGAGACGATCATCTACGTCCCATTGAGGCAATCATCTATGTCCCATTGAGACGATCATATGTGTCCCTCTGATACGATCATACTTGCCACTCTGAGACCTTCAAGTATGTCCCACTGAGACGATCATTTGTGTCCCACTGAGACGATCATCTACGTCCCACTGAGACAATAATCTACGTCCCACTGAATCGATCATCTATGTTCCACTGAGCCGATCATTTATGTCAGTCTGAGACGATCATTTGTGTCCCACTGAGACGATCATCTATGTCCCACTGAGACGATCATGTGTGTCCCACTGAGACGATCGTGTGTGTCCCACTGAGCCGATCATCCATGTCCCACTGAGACGATCATCTATGTCCCACTGAGACGATCATATATGTCCCACTGAGACGATCATGTGTGTCCCACTGAGACGATCATGTGTGTCCCACTGAGCCGATCATCTGTGTCCCACTGAGACGATCATGTGTGTCCCACTGAGTCAATCATCCACGTCCCACTGAGACGATCATATAAGTCCCACTGAGCCAATAATTTGTGTCTCTCTGAGACGATCATGCGTCTCTTACTGAGACGTTCATGTATGTCTCTCCGTGTCGTTCATGTGTCTCTCCGAGTCGTTCACGTATGTCCCTCCCCGTGTACCGATGTGTTCGTTTTTTGGTGACGTGGGCGTTGATTCCATACTCAAATTTCTAGCCGTTTTCAGAAATTCACGTCTTCCGTTAAAAAATGGAATTTTCAGAGCGATTCCTCCCGAATCGGCACACAGGCCTCTCGTCGTTCAGTTAGCGCGGATAGGCGTTCCGCTGACGACTTTACGCTGCCGAACGATGAAATTGGTCAAATTGGTAATTCGAAAATCTGCCGGAGTCAATCGATTCGGAGCGACATGGGCTCCTCCGGTTGCAATACGAAAACTGCCAGGGTCCGATTTTCGGATCAGGGACCCGATAACGAATTTAGTCAACGATCGTCGAGAAGTCCGTCCGCAGAAAGGTTTTCAAATTTTGAATTAAATTGTTTTCAATCGAGAATCGTCTCCTTTAACCAGGAGGCAGGTTTTTTGGTAAATTTGGCAATTTCGATTAGAGATTTTGAGATTAATTTCTCCCGTTTCGATTCTTTCGCCTCGAGTTGCTGAGGAAAAAGCTTGAAGGTCTGTCTTCAGTTTCTTGCCCTCTCTTCTCCGAATTTCCCTTCCTTTGTTGTCAAGTCTGTTCTTAGAACTCAGATCGCGAGAGGCAGTCCTGTATGCGTTCCTGATCCGTCACGGAACGTCGGCTCGTCGCAATCGATTGTTCCGCCGGTTCGATCGATCGTCAAATCGCCGTCGACTTTCGTCCCGCCATCTTTCCCGCCTTTCAATTTGAAATTCAAGGATAAAAGTCCCGATACTTACGAAGTATCTTTCGATCAGTATCTGTCGGTTAAAGGGACCTACCAGTATCACGATCTATGCTACGGTCAGCCGCTGCGGATTAGGTTTGTCGCTTTGACTGTACTTATAAATTCATTACTTCCATATTTACAGAGTAAATGGAAGTATTGTGATCGTCCTAAAATCGAGAATCGGAACGGAGCTTCAGAAAAAACTTTTTCTTATACACATTTACTCAGAATCACTTCCTGAACAAGTGTCTGTGTGTCCGTTACGTCCGTCTGTCCGTCTGTCTGTCTGTCCGTCTGTCTGTCTGTCCGTCTGTCCGTCTGTCCGTCTGTGGTCATTTACAAAAATGGCCATAACTCCCTCATTTCTCAACCTTTTTTCAAATTTCTTGAACTGAAATGTTTGTCTCGGCAAGACCTAACACCCTGTTTAATCGGAATTTGGATAACGCACAGTACTTCCGATATATTTGCATTTTTAGTGTTTTCTATTTTATTTTTTTCCGGGCACAAAAATGAACCGATTTGAGCGTTCTTGGTCTTAAAATCTTTGTTTTACCTTGCAGAATATGTGGATATTTTTTACATTCCGAAAATGTGGCGTTTTTTTATTTTGGGCGAATTTTAAAATTTTAATAGTGAATTTTTCGATATTTTTGGCCTAAACACCCTTAAAAGCAGTCAAAATATGATCAAATCGTGTCACAATTTTACGTTTCAAAATATGGAAGTATTGTGTGTTATCTACGCACCACTGGTTTTAGGATTTTGGATGGGGTTTTGTACCCTATTGAGTTGAAGGGTAACTTTTTATTCAGTTAGTGGCAAAAAAAAAAAAAAAGTTAGTGGCAACACAAGCTGTCTTTTTTGTTCAAAACATGACCATTTTTGTGTTGGGCAGGTTTGTCGCTTTTGCTGTAGGTTTAACAAATTCATTTTCGAATTTTAGGATTTGTTATGTTGTTTCAGAACTATTTGTTTGTAACTCGACAAATCTTTCCACTGTTCCAGGCCCATGGGCTGCAAAGCGAAACTTTGCCTATCCGACCTTCGTATGCCGCTGATATGGCGAGATACGGACCACTTCAAAAATAAGGTTGGTCAATTTTTATGGTAACCTTTTATTTAGCAAAAAATTGGGTCGAATCTTCGGATTTTTTTTGAAAAACCGTCAACAGAAAGTTCACCACTTTTGACACATTTCCAGGGCGACTACCGACGTTTTGCGGTTTTCTGCCTCGCCAAAGTCGGCACGGAAATGTTCGACACGTCGCTCCTCTGTCCGGTCGACCGCTCTCTGACCGACCTGACTTTCCCTGATATTCTAGTCTTGTAAGTGAAACCTGATAACAATAAAAAAAAATTTTCGTTAATTTTTAAGATTTGTTTGAAATTTTTTTTGAAAAATTTTTTATTTTTTTTTTTATAAATTCCAGCAATCAAGTACCGTCGGACTTCACCTTCGTCCTCGAAGTTTACAGTCACATGTTACGGGACGACATGTCGATCGCGAGCACGCGGCGGAAAATCAAGAATACCATCCACACGTCGATCAGTCGTACGGTGGGCAAAAAACTTGCCGCCTCGCTTCGCGACGAGTTGAACTCGGGAAAAATGTAAGTGGCCGGCAGGTAACGCTTTTTTTCGAATTTGAACAAGAAAAAAACTCAAAAAAAATTTTTCAAAAAATTTCAAAAAAATTGAATGTTGAAGAAAAATTGAATATTAAAAAAGGATTCAAAAGAATCCAAAAGATTGAAAATAAATAAAAAAAATTGAATTTTGAAGAAAAAATTTTGGTTTTCAATTTTTTTTTTAATTTTTTTAATATTTAATTTTTTGTTTTTTTTTTAATTTTTTTTTTTAGTTTTTTAATTTTTATATTATAAAAAAATTTTTGAAAAATTTCAAAAAAATTGAATATTTGAAAAATATTTTTAAACCAGTGGTGCGTAGATAACACACAATACTTCCATATTTTGAACGTAAAATTGTGACACAATTTGATCATATTTTGACTGCTTTTAAGGGTGTTTAGGCCAAAAATATCGAAAAATTCAGTATTCAAATTTCAAAATTCGCCCAAAATAGAAAAACGCCAGTTTTTTGGTACATGAAAAATATCCACATATTCTGCAACGCGAAATAAAGATTTTAAGACCAAGAACGCTCAAATCGGTTCATTTTTGTGGCCGGAAAAAAATAAAATAGAAAACACTAAAAATGCAAATATATCGGAAGTACTGTGCGTTATCCGAATTCCGATTAAACAGGGTGTTAGGTCTTGCCGAGACAAACATTTCAGTTCAAGAAATTTGAAAAAAGGTTAAGAAATGAGGGAGTTATGGCCATTTTTGTAAATGACCACAGACGGACAGACGGACTAACGGACACACGGACACACAGACACTTGTTCAGGAAGTGATTCTGAGTAAATGTGTATAAGAAAAAGTTTTTTCTGAAGCTCCGTTCCGATTCTCGATTTTAGGACGATCACAATACTTCCATTTACTCTGTAAATATGGAAGTAAAAATTAAAAATAAATTCGAATAAAAATGCCGAACTACTACCGACTTTGCTTTGACGATTAAATTTCAATTTTCATTCCAGAGGTCCACATTTCGAGCTGATGGCGTCAGCACGACTTACGTTGGACGAAATCAGCGATTCGATCCGAACGCACGACCTCAAACTGGAACATGCAGGTATCGAAAAAATTTCGATATTCCCGAAAATACTCGAATTCTATATAATTCTAACCTGATTCGAGCCCCAATCTATAAAATGGGTTAATTTGTTTTCCGATTACAATTTAAACGTTTTTCAGATTCCCGCAACGGCGACGCACTTCCGCTGTTCGGCCATTTTTGTTGCCGCCTGGCCGCTCAGCCCGAATGTATGACGAAGGACGTCGTGTCGTCGAGTCTCGTCAACGGCTACGCGTCGTTGCAGTCGTTCAAATTGTGCCTGTGGCGAGACCGGCAACACTGGCTGCAGGGGTTGCTACCCGTCGCTCAGGCCAACGTCGATCGAGTGAGTGAATTTCGTTTAAAATTTTCAACAATTTTTCGATTTTTTGAAGTTTTTGATTTTTTTTTTAAATTTGATACTCTTTGATACTCTTCTTTTACTGAATCCGACAGGACACGGTCATCAAATGTACCAAAAACGGCAACGATTTGATCATCGTCAACGAACATTGCGGCAAAGACGAGTCGCTCACTTTGAAGCTGCTGACGGCCGAAGATCGCGAAATGTGGCTTACCCATTTGACGGAGCACATTAAAGATAACGAAAGGTTAGCGCATGATATTTCGATATCGCTTCGACAAATCGATATTTATTGTGTCTGATATATCGATACGGAATATTATCAATATTGAAGGTAGAAAGAATTGACCTAATCTATATTTCAAGCCTTATCTATCGATGCAATATATCGACCTATCACTCCTGATATATTGACATTGCGAGCCTGACAAATCAATTCAACGTATCCATATTACACGATCGATATATCGATATTTGTATCAATGCAATACACGAGGTGATATATCAATATGGTAAATCGATTATAGGTCTAAAATCTTGACACGATACATTGATATCAAACGCCTGATATAATATATCAGGCAATATATCGTGATATAGTGATATTATATATCGAAATGACACGCCTGATATGTGCAATATATCGATATTACTAGACTGGTATATACCAGTATTAATGGCCTGGTATATAATATATATTAATGCATTATATCATTATTGATATCACAATTGATTTATCAATTCAATATATCGATATTGCAAGCCTGATATATAAAATCAATTGATCAATATTACACGTGTGATATATCAATGCAATATATCAATATTACATGGTCGATACATCAATTCAATATTTCAAACTTGATATATCATTTAATTGACATATTGTGCGCATTCAGTTGATCTATAAGGCTTAAAATGTCTATAATATTAATACTAATCAATTAATCTGATAATATTCCGATTATTATACTTGTAATCTAATCAATTATTAGAATCTAATTAATGAATTATCTGATAATATTAATACTAATTAATTAATACTCAATTTATCGATATTAATACTGATATATCAATGCAATAGGTAGGTATATTGATATTACAAGCCTGATAAACCAATGCAATATATCAATACTGCGTGCCTTTTTGATCGATGCAATGTATTGATATGCACGGAAGTCTCATTTAGGTACAATATATTGATATTACAATTGTTGATGGTAAGATATCTTTATATTATTAAATAATATTGACATATTGGTGAAGTCGAGTCCATACATGATACAGGTCAACATTTTTTCGTAACATCGATTCCACGTATCGATATTTTATTCAATATATCAATATTATAACACCGTTTTATTCGTAATATCGATATTTTGGGTTCGATATGTCGACATATATGTCAAAATTCTCGAAATAAATTTGGAATCAATGTAAAGCTAACTTCAACGAATGAGGTTGATACGACGGAATTTTAAAATTCAATTGATTTTAACAGGTGGAAAGGCGCTGCTGAAAAGCTAATGGAGATCTACACGCCGGGTACGGTGAAGAGCGGATTTCAGACTACGTACCGCACCGGATCGCTTTACGATGAAACGCCGCTCATCGGTAACGTTATCGCAGAAATGTTAACTGACGTCAATTTTCCTATATTGAATATCGATGCACAATATCGATATATCGATAGATTGTGTATTTTTTGGTGCATTGGTAGGCATGAAGAGTCGATTTTTTGTTGATTCTCCCTTCTTGCAATTTTGTTTCGATATATCAATACATCATAACGATATTCGTGCTTGGATTGATCGATTATCGACATTACCGGATAATAATAAATTGATCAAACATCTCATAATCAAAAAATCTTGTCAATATATTCGTGTTTCAAAATTTAAAATGTAAAATATTTTTGCCATAATTCTTTGACATTTTTCATTCTGCCTTGTTGCAGAACGTCAATTTTTTTGTTATTATATTATTATTATATCGATAGATTGTGTCTTTTTTCGTGCATTGGTAGGCATAATAAGTCAACTTTTTGTTGATTCCTCTTTTTGCAAATTTTTTTTCTATATATCGATACCGTGCTTGGATTTATTGACATACCGTTTGATATAACTCGATTTTTTCCAACTTTACTGGTAGCCATCAAATAAATTGAATTTTCGCCCAAAAAATTGAGTGAAAAATTACTTTTAATGTAACATAAAGTTGGATGGTAATCAAAAAGAAGACCGAACCGAAGAGAGAGCTTTCGCATCAAAAGATGACCACTTTTACGGGCAAACCAGTAGTACCACCAGATGAAAAATATATCCAGTGATACCAATAACTCATTTTGGCCAAAAATCGAACTAACCACTGTTGCATGCTGAATCGATATATCGACATTATCGATTGTCAAAACATCAATTCGTGGTTCGATATTTCGATGTATTTTTCGCCGAAATTCTTCAAAATTTTCTTCTTTTTGCAGACACGAACAACGAAAACGTCGAATACACGCGGCCTACGGTCCACGACGTCTTCGGCCTCACCCCGTCGACGAGTCTCAGCTCCTGCTCGTCGACGTCGGGCGGATCGCCGACGTTTCGCGAGCGGTCGCACAGCTCGAGCACGTCCATGTCTGCCGCGACGAAGACGCGGTCCCGCCACTGGCCGTTCTCTCGGACCAATCACCACGAATAGAATGTAAATTGAAAAAGAAGAAAATAGCCCAACAATTGGACAAAAAAAAAGTCTGCCCGAACACTCTGCGATTTAGCGAATCGGCCAAAACGCGAGATTCGGTTGAATTTTCGGCCCGATAGGCGATCCTTGGGTTGACTTATCGAAGATAACTTTCTAGTATTTATTCGCGCCAATAATCGCGCCCTTCACCGCTGAATTCCAAATGACGTCACCGTCATCCTCCGATTCGGTAGGCACTTGTCCAAAAACACTGATTTTTTCTCGATCTTAAACGAATCTCCTAAATTTCCTGATCGGTCCCCTGATTTGCGAGCGTTTGTGACTGTTCGCTGACGTTCCAAAACATTTGCGAGCGTTCCGAAGAATTTTTATGCTTTTGCGTCCATTTCCAAGCGTTTGAGATCATTTGCGAGCATTCTGAGGGATTTGTATGCGTCTGCAATCATTTGCAAGCGTTTGCGGCCATTGCTCAAGGATTTGCAATCATTTCCAAGCGTTTGCGATCATTTGTATGCGTTTGCGATCGTTTGCAAGCGTTTGCAATCATTTACAAGCGTTTGAGATCATTCGAGAGCATTCCGAGGGATTTGTATGCGTTTGCGATCATTTGCAAGCGTTTGAGATCATTTGCGAGCATTCGGAGGGATTTGTATGCGTTTGCGATCATTTGCAAGCGTTTGTGGCCATTGCTCACAAGGATTCGCAATCATTTGTATGCGTTCGCGATCAATTCCAAGCGTTTGCGATCATTCGCAGACGTTTGCGACCATTGCTAAAGGATTTGCGATCATTTGCAAGCGTTTGCGATAGTTTTCAAAGGATTTGCGATCATTCGCAAGAATTCCTTAAGGGCTGGCTTCAGCTTGCGAACGTTTCCAAGCGTTTGCGATTTTTCGCTACTTTTCGGTCCCATTTGCAAACGTTTGCGATCATTTGCGACCATTTCTCAAGGATTCGCACAAGTTGGCGATCGTTTGCAAGCGTTTGCGATTCTCCACTACTTTTTCGTCCCATTTGCAAGCGTTTGTGATAATCTGCTAGCGTTTGCGATCATTCACAAGCGTTTGCGACTGCACGCGAGCATTTGCAACCGTTATCTAACAGGATTGCTAGATTTCCAATACTCGATTCGTCTCGAGTAGAATTAAAAATTTCCACGGGAAAATTATTTTTTTGGAAATTGGTCCCAAAAATTGTCAATTTGGTTTGGGGAAATATCGTCACGTATTTGTTCCTGCATACAGCGAAATTTTAAATTTTCCGTCTATCGCTTTGCCAATTTCAATAATGTTAATGCTGACATTTCCAATCTGAAATGTGAATTTGGAAAATTTCAACGCTGGGATTGTAAATTCGTCTTTCCACATTGAGCAATAAAATACCTAGGAAATATATCATTGAATAATTATCGATAACTATTATGGATTTCGATGTAAAGATATTAGCTTTTACGCTCTCTCTCCCTGTTTTTGTTTTAGGGTACTTATTGTTTTATTTTCGTTACTACTGTTATCGCTGTTTTTCAAATTTGAATTCCGCCCGATGATTTTACTTTTGGAAGCTCTCTGTCATTGGAATGTCATCTAGTCACCTATATTTTTGAGATACCTACCCCCTTACAAGGTACAGCGAAGGGATAATCGAATCCTGAAAATCGATAAATAAATAAAAAATCGATTATTATACTGTACAATCGTTCAGCCTAAAAAACAATTTTGTTGTAAATAATCAATCACTTATTCTACAGTCATTTTTTGAGTAGAAAATTTCCAAATTTTGGCAGCGATTGACTTTTTTATCAACTACATTAAAATGTGTTTGGCCCGAAATACATTTTCCTATAAATCGGGCCCGATATTTTGAAAAAATAAGCCTAAAATCAATTTTTTCAAAAATTGGAATAATAAAAAATTTAAAAATATTAATAAAAAATTCAATCGCTGCTAGAATTTGAAAAAAAAAAAACTTTTTTATTATTAAATGTTTTATTATTAGTTCAAATTTAATTGAATTAAATATAATTTGCATTTGTACAACGTCGATTATCATTTAATATGACATTTTTTCGTGAAACTCGCTTTTCAAATTCGACTGTCCCTTCGCTGCCTCACAATTAATTGAAATTTACAGGTGATTTTTGAGAAAAAAAATTAGTTTCTAATGCCAGCGAGTCGCTAACATTCCACTGACGATTTTCACTTATCGATTGTACAGAAACACGCGCGTGTTTATCAGTATTAATCGGCTAGGAACATTTTTTTTGTAAATTTTTCGGTTATTACCTATTATGACTAATTAGTTTTTTATAGGTAGCTCATAGTTTCGCTTTTGAGACCGTCAATTGTTTTCGCGCTAATCTTACGGCTGTATTTAGAGTGGATAAAAACATTAAATGTATAAATTTCAAATTTCGATTTTTCCTTTGACCCTTTTACCCTAAATTAACAACAATTTATTTCATAGAATCAATTTCCAAATTGATCAATACTTGTCAAATTGATTTATCATAATATGATAAATATTTAATAATTATAGAGTTTCATTTGATATTACTAATAATTAGGTATATATTAATATAAATTGATATAAATTTTATTAATAAATAAATATAAACTTTATATTTAAATGTTTTACTATTTCATTAGATTGTTTCATTTTTCTTGCAGTTGGTAATGAGTATAACTCAAAAACTGATCAAAAATCAACTATTAATAATATTAATATTATTTTATAGTTGATATTAAATATAAAATTTTGATCAGTTTCTGAATTGTACTTATTACCAACTACAAGAAAAATGAAACAATCTAATGAAATAGTAAAACAATTAAATATAAAGTTTATATTTATTATTAATATAATTTATATGAATAATTTTTTATAATAATTATATAAAATTTATATTTATAATAATTTTAATTATTTTTGTTTAATTATTAATATAATTTATATTGGTAATTTACTTAATAATTATTTAATTAGGCACCTGATAATTTTATGAAATTTATATTTCATTATAAATATAATGTATATTAATTTATATTAATACTTTATTCAATAATATTAAAATATAACTATTATAATATTAATATAATTTATATTTCATTTATTTAATAGAAAAATAAACTAAATAAAAATTAAAATAATGAGGTTCTAACCAATAAAAAAGAAGGCACGACACGAATTCTGAAATTTTATTTATTATCGATTTTTAGCTATTCACATTATTACCTGTCATTTTGCACGTTATTATCAGCGTGTGCAATAGCTAAGTACATAGGTATATAAGGTACACTTTGAAAAGGCGAATTTTATTATTAAGCAATACAGCGCTATTCGAATGTGGGGGGAAATTTTTTCAAATTATTTGCGATAAATTGTCGAATAAAAAAAATCCATAAGCCGTTTTCTGGAATACTAAATTATGGGGAGGTTGTCGTGAGCCGGGTACGGTTTCGTATCATTTTGTCGTATTGTAGCGTATCGAATTTCGATTTGATCAAAATTTGTGAAACGAAAAACCTCCGTAATTGGTCCAAATCGACATGCGCATCAGGCCAACACTGATCAGTCAAAAAACCTTACAAATAATATAATAAAGTACGCATTTCCTCGTTTTCGAGGTGCGATACAAAAACGGTAAATGATACGTACCCGGTTACATTGCATCATACAGGAAGACAATTTTGTTAATACATAAATGAAACCGAAATATAAAATTAGGAACAATGCAATTCTGGTGGACTAGAACGAAATAATGAGTACAGTTTCCACTGATCGGATAAAAAATAATTAAAAAAATTATCAATTTTGCAACAATCGATAAATTGTAACATCAACAAATCAGGATCGAGGCGATTTAAAAAAGCCTATGAATTTATTCGTAAATTGAAAATAAATTTGAAGCCACGCATTAATTGGGCATAATTCGAACAAAAAATATCCGATAAAATTAAAACTACGAAACATTTTGCTTCGTTGAATGGTAGTTGCATTGAAAAAAATCATTATTCAAAAAGGAAAAATTGAATTTTTATCAATAACAATTTTGGACGAGATAAAAAAACTATTAGAACAAGCACAGCACAAAAATAAAGTTTTTCCTGTAAAATAAAAAAAATAAATGTTGAGTTCCTTGTTTAAAAAAAATTTTAAAAACTTCACAAAAAAAAGCACAGCAAAAATTGGTACACGTTCAAGTCTTATTACAATACGAAGCCGTACATTTTACATAAATATAGTACGGTATAAGATTTATCGGTGGTACAATTATTCCGAATAGGCAATTCTTATAAATAATCTTTGGTTGAATATTAAAGCATCAGGCATTTGGTTAGCAGATTTACGCAAAACTCGGGCAATTTTTTGCAATAAAAAAAACGCTAACCTCGCAAAAATTCTTCGCAGGCTTATAAAAAGTGCTCAAAAAAATGTCGGCAATTACAACAATTATTCGGAGCTGAAATTGGCTTATTGACAAATTTCGGTAAGCAAACTCAATTTCAAAATGATCAACTCGGGTTCTAAAATTTTCGATTAAAAGCCCCCAAAATAGCAAAACGTTCAAAAGAAACAAAAAAAATGTAAGCTTTGTAGTGATTTTTGCGAAAATGCATCTAAAACAAATTTCTAACCTAAAAACTCCCGAAATAATTTCTTTAACCTAAAAACCGCAAATAATTGTTCGAGTAATAACCTACGAAGAAAGGCTTTTGGGCAACCTGACTTCCCGCTCAAAATAGATAGGCAAAAAACGAACGGAAAAATCCGAAATATTTATATTGATAAATTTATAAAGGGTCGCTATCACCATTCATCGCCATAGCTCTAAAAATCGATACTGCCTAAAATTCGATATCGATTGTCCCAGTGCGCAGCTGATTCGAGGCAACTATCGTTTTTTGAAATCCCTAGAAGCTGAGTGCCTAAATGGATTTTAACGGTTGGGAAAATGAGGAATTTCCCAAAATTCCGGACTTGACAATGGCGAATTTTGGTCGGCTAATCACAGAATTTTCCAAATCATTCGATAGTCCGAAGAATCCGTTAATTCCCTGTTTTTCTCCTTAGGTAAGCGACAATTTTGAAATTCGACTTTTTAAAATTACTTCGAAATTCGTTCGCAGAGGTAATGTCATCGGCAGGCTGTGATTAACAAGCGTATCGGCACGCTGAGGGAAATTTCGTTTTGAAAAAGGGAATTTAGTAGTCTAGGAGAGGATATTAATCGAAAAGGTAACATTTAGTACTTGAAAAAACATCGAAAAAGGAAATTTAGTCCACTAGGGGATGATATTAATCACAAATTTAGTCCTTGAAAAAAAAGTTAACATTTTTTTAAACTGTAATCTTGCGTCCTTAAAGTACCATAATTAACCGGATATGTTGGCGCGCCAAGTAGAAAATACTACAAGTAATTTTCAAACGAGGAACAATGAAGGGTAGAGAGAAAAAAACAAGGATAAATCAAAAAATTTGTAAAATTACACAAAAAAGTGACGTTTAACGTGTAATTTTGGGAAAAGCTGATTTTCAAGATTGAAACGGCGAGAAAAATTGTAAATTTGCTTATTTCTCGACTGCTGAAATTTCTTCGATCCGTGGGTATTTGCTGGAAAAAGGGAAAATTCGAATTTTCACTACCCTCGTTTTTTCCCTGTACCCTTCAGATTTGCTTTTAGGAGGGGAAATTCTGGAGGGAAATTTCCCCATTTTCATCGGACAGAGTGGCTTTTCGGATTAGCTTTTGCCCATTTCCTCAGGCCGACCAAAATGACCGAACTGGTGACGAAAACCGCGCCCAAAACGCTGTAAACGTTCGGCGACTCGTTGAAGAAAATCACCTGCCAGACGAAGGCGAAGACGATGTCGGCCGACCGGGCGATCGAGACGGGCCCGGCCTGTTCCAGCTGTAGGGCTTTGGTCAGCAGGATTTGGCCCCTGAAAATGGGGATAAACCGTCAGAAAAAGGCAGCATTGAACAAAAAAACGATAATTGAAAAAAAAATCATGTAGAAACACGTTTACGTACGACACGTGCTAATAGTCGCTTAAGCGGCAACATCCTATTACTCAGTTTTCCCAACTTTACTGCAGAAAAACTGCCTCGATAGCCTTACCCAAAACTGAAGGCCCCCAAAGCGAGTATGAGGAGCCGCTCCGTGCCGCATTTCGGGATGCAGAGGACGCCGAGGAACCAGGAGACGAGCAGCGTCTCCAGAAGGGCGAAGGCCCCGAAATTGATCATTATCACCGAAAAGTGTATCCCTGCAATTCGGAAAAAATAAATTTTTTAGAAAATTAAAAAAAAAAAACTTGAAAAAAGAAAATTAAAAATATAAAAAAAAATTAAAAATTACTGAAAAATTGAAATTAAAAAAATATCTTGAACAAGTTGAACAAAAAAAAAAGCAAAAAATGTTTGGAAAGGTTTCAAAAAATTTCTCTAAAAAATTAAAAAAAAACTTGAAAAAGTTTTAAAAAAATAAAACTAAAATTAATTTGAAAAATTGAAATTAATCAACTTTTTTTCAAGTTTGAAAAAGTTAATCAAAGAATTTTTTTTGAAAATTTAACAAAAATGTCAAAATTTTGGGCTTACCCTTGAGAACTCGGAGCAGAATGTAGGCGTTGGCCCCGAAAAGCGTGGCGACGAAGGCCGAAAGCCCGCCCCAGAGGTCGGGATCCGTGCCGGCGGACGCGTCCGCCCCGGCGCCCAGGCCCGACGAGCCGAACACGGCGATCGGCCTCGTGATGAGCAGAACGCCCGTCAGCGTCAGGCAGATCGTCAGGACGGAAAACGAGTCGCACGGCTCGTCGAGGAACAGCCTTGCGAAAATGGCGACGAACACGGGCACGCTGAAAACGATGACGGAGGCGTCGGCCAGCGGCATGTGCCGGAAGGCGTAGAAGCTCAGCATGAGGCCCGTCGTGCCGACGAACGAGCGCAGCACCAGAAGAAGGCGCTTCCCTCTGGGGAAGACGTTCTCGCCCCGGAAGAGCGCGATCGGCACCGCCGGCAGCAGGACGCCGACGAACCGGAATGCCGCCAGTTCCATGGGATCGACGTCGACCATCCATTTGACGATGACGGAGCAGACGGAGAAGAAGAGTGACGAGACGGTGGCCAGGACGAGGCCGAGGTAGGGGCCGAGGCGGGACGCGATCGTCCGCCGGGACGAGTCGGCGGACGAGCGGCGGCTGATGAGGCGGTTCGTCGGCGCGTCTCCGCGGCACTCGTCCTCCACGTAGAACTGCATCTCGACGCGCTCTTCCATCGCGGCGGCTGACGAGCGAGCGCTCCGGTGTCAGGTGTGCGGTATGGTGTCAGTCGTGCGCTCCGGTGTCAAGTGCGCACTGTAGTGTCAAGTGTGCACTCCGGTGTCAAGTGTGCTCTCCGGTGTCAAGTTGAAACTCCAAGACAGGTGTGCACTCCAGTGTCAAGTGTGCACTCCGGTGTCAAGTGTGCACTCCGGTGTCAAGTGTGCACTCCGGTGTCAAGTGTGCACTCCGGTGTCAAGTGTGCACTCCGGTGTCAAGTGTGCACTCCGGTGTCAAGTGTGCACTCCGGTGTCAAGTGTGCACTCCAGTGTCAAGTGTGCGCTCCGGGGTCAGGTTTGCGCTCCGATCTCAAATATGCACTCTAATGTCAATTTCTCACCTTGATGTCAAGTGCGCACTCCCAACTCAAATGCGCTCTCCAGTGTCAAGTGTGCAACGTCTCCAACGAGCGCTTCCTCGCCAATGAAGCGCTTCGGTGTCAAAGGAGCATTATTCTTCAGGCAGGCGTCTTTTGTTAAGCGATCTAATCATTTATTGTGCACTGTAATGTCAAGACTAGGTTTTTTTTTAATTTAAGTTTTTGTTAATTTTTCGACTTATTTAAAAATTTAGTCGCGTAAAAATCGCGCAACATTCCATGGGAACTTCCGCTAAAATATTTAATATAAATATTTCAAATCCTTCGTCCGAAAAATTCGGAATTTTCGCAATCGAGGATTTTTCAAGGAAAATCGAGATCGAAAAGAGGCACTGCGCCAAGGTACGGACAGGCACTTGACTAGAAAATGCGATCGTACATACCGAGCAGAAAAACCGGTACACACTTAAAAATTCGCAAAACTCGAAAACTTTTCGAAACGGGGAAATCCCGTTTTTGCCAGCCGCCGACCGAACGATTTCCCCGAGCGAAAGTTCAGTTTTCTCGGCCGATTTTCACCGGACATTTCACTTTTCAGTTTCCCCGACGAACATTCGTCAGTTTTCCCCATTTTCCCGATAAGAGTGATAACACTGCGATAAGAGGCAGATGGATTTGTGTCTACGGTAGACGTAGGTCGTTACTTTACTCCGACTTTATTTTATCGTACGATATTTCCATTCAATAAGAAAAGAAGTGAATTTGAGTATGTAAATATACTTAAATTTTTGGAAAATTAAAAAAACCGCCTCTCACTCTTCTATTACCATTTTAAGTTTCAAGTTTATAAGGTATATGTTCTACACGGTTTATAAAGGAAACGGTTCACTTCTTATCACCATCGCTATCATGACATTTATTAGTAAACAAGCGTAAACACAGAAACTCGCCTTCCGCCGTTAAATGTCGAAAATTTGGCCATTTTAAATTTATTTAGGCCTCTCCTGCATAAAAAATGACATCTCCAGCTGAAGATGAACGAGGTAAGTCAATAAATTGCATTAATTATCAATTTTTGTGCCCTTAAATATATCTCTGGAAGTTTTTTTGTCGTGTTTTCGACTTTGTTTCAGTAGAATGGCCCTTAAATTTTGGAGTAATTTCAAAAATGAGAATACCGTTGGAAAGCCCGTTAAATTTCCTATAAATCTGCGGTATTATCAGCTTTTCAAAAACAAGTTAAAGTAGCAAAACGTTCGACCAAAAAAAAACCGTTTTCGAAAATTGAGCGATTTTTGACTTTGCCTCAATTTTTTGCGTATTTAACTCAATTTCGAGAAACTGCAAATGCCGTGATTTTATAGGAAATTTAACGAGCTTTCCAGCGGTATCCTCATTTTTGTAATTTCGCCAATATTTGAGCGACTTATGGCCGTTTTATTGAAACTATGTCGAAAACACGAAAAAAATCTTCGAAGCCGAAAAAGTGTTCTTTCCCCTAGACTGACAGAAAATTTTTTGGAATAAAAATTGCAGAAAATAAGCTAAAGAATCGACTTTTTTAAGGAAGACAATCTTGAAGGAAATTTTTCGGCAGAATAGTACCTATTTTGGCAATATTTTTGCGTTTATAACAAAAAAATTGACAATTTTTCCAATTTTTTTACTTATTCGATTTTGGTTTTAGTTTCATTCAGTCACGATGAGCTCATGGAAATCACCAGATCGACGCTGAAGGAGCTGATCGCCAGCGACGAATTGCTCTCCTACCTGCCACCGGACGTCACTGCCGAAGAAGTCGCCGCCGAACTGGCCCTCAGGCACGGGCAATCAATGTCGATCAATCTGCATAAGGAAAACGGCCAAATTTGGAAAGTCGTCGTGAGTTTTCGAATTTTTTCGACCCATTTCCTATTCGAAGGGTCAATTTTTCAAATTCGGTTTCCGAACTTTTTCAGGTCCCAAAGGGAGGGCGGGTCGTCGATTTGAAACGGGCGATAAGGCGCTCCGTCAACGCTCAATTGGCGAGGGAGGGCGTCAAGAAGAAAATTTCCTGGCGTTACGTCTGGCGTACGAACCATTTGGCGTTCGAAGGGCAAATTTTGGACGACGACAGCGCCTCACTCGTCGACGTCGGAATTCGTAACAAATGCGACCTCCGCTTCGTGAAACGACGGCGAGAGAAAAATTTCTCAAATAGAAGGCTTTCTATGAAATCGTGATTTTTTTTTTTAAATAAATAAATACATTTTTCAATTTTATTGCGTATTTTTTCTATTTTTTTTTAAATTTTTATTTTAATTTTTGTTGTTCGGTATCAGTTTGGCCCTGGAGGCCGGACTTTACTATGAGCTCACCCCCCCCCCGGTATGGTTCATTTTTTATAAAAAGAGTAGCTTCGATCAAATGTCAAGTAAAACAAAAAACGAAATGTCTTGCGAATCGGCAAAAACAACATTTTATGCTTTTTTGCCAATTTGCCGGTCATCACGTTTTTTTCTTTTTTAAAGATACCTACAATTTTTCCTCAAAATGCTATTTTCGGGCATCGGGTGATATTCCAGGAAAAAAAACGATTGCGGCGGTTAACATTTTTATTCGAATTAACATTAGACACGACGAAAGCACTTTTCGATTTTCAGCGCAATCTAACACACTAATTAGAGCGCCGGTAATTGTAAAAAATTAATTTCTCCAGAACGACAGTAGTACAATATTAGCAAAACATAACGCTAAACAGGGTAGCAAAAAAATTGTTAAATTCAGGTTTTTAGAGATTTTTTCAGGAACGGACAACAACATACAAATATTAAATCATCCACTCGAGCTCGAAGAGGACCTTAAGGGCGAAAGCGCTCCAACAATATCAATTTGCGCTCATCCTACTCAAAATATTGAGCTCGCAAGAAAATGTAATTTTGGTTCTTCGAACATTACGTCCGATTACTCAAAAAGCACACGTTACTTTGGGACATTAAAAGCAAATAACAATTTTCGAGTAACGGACTTCAAGCCAATAAGCGTACATCGACAATTAATATAAATAAATTCACCGAAGGGAAAAAGTGCGCTGCGTAAATTAACATCGAGGAAATTAATGTTTTAAACCGAATGGTGAAAAATCAAAAGGAAAAAATTGTACAAAAAAGAAAGTGTCTTTCACATGACTAGAAATAATCGTGTCGTCTTTCTTTTTGGTCAGATCTCGCGTATTCAGTCCAAATTGATCCCGTAGACGGAAATGTATCCGGACATGCGTTCGACTCGCATCCTCTGCGCAAAATCGAGTAGGCGGAGCTGAAAAAAAATTGAAAATGTCAATATAATTTATATTTTTGGAGCGAATATTTTATATTCGATTATATTGAAATATAAAGCAATATAAAATCGGTATTTCAGTATTAATCGATGTTTTGATAATAATCGATATTGAGATAATAATCAATATTTCGATAATAATCGATAGTTCAATAATAATCGATGGTTCAATAATAATCGATAGTTCAATAATAATCAATAGGGATCGGATTTTTATGTATTTAAAAATGGCAAATATGTGACATATATATGTATTAATTTTCATAAAATATGTGGAAAATATGTAAAATGGTTGAAATATTTGCAAAAAATATGTGGAAAATATGTAAAAAGGTTTAAATATTTTCAAAAAATATGTGGAAAATATGTAAAAAGGTTTAAATATTTAAAAAAAAAATGTTTAAGCCCAAATAATAATCGATATTTTGATAATAATCGATATTTTGGTAATAATGTACCTATGTAATCGGTCGGGTTTTTTTTCATCGCCCCCTGAAAATTTTTCCTTTACGTTTCAGAGGGTCTAGATAAAAATCTGCAATAATTTTTTTCCCGTACGCCGTACGCCGTCTGAAGCAAAACGCATAAAAAGAGTTGTCCAATTTAAAAAAAAAAAATTTAGCAAAATTTGCAAAATTTTTTTTAAATTTAATTAATTCTAGTTGTGAACCTCGGGAAAACTACCCAAAATTAGCAAATATGTGTTTTTGTGGGCCAAATATTTGAAAAATATGGATTTATAGTGGAATATGTCAAAATATGTGAAATGAAAGTGGGCTTAAACGGTTCAGAAAATGTCAATATGAACACGCCTACTTGAAAAACATCAGTACATTGAATCGAAAAAAATATGTAAACACATACGGATCCGATCCCTAATAATCAATATTTCGGTAGTAATCGATTTGTTGATAATGTTCGATAGTTCGATAACAATTGATATTCCGATAATAACTGATATTTTGATAATAATCGATATTTCGATAATAGTCTATGTTTGATGATAATCGATATTTTGATAATAATCGATATTTGAATAATAATCGCTATTTCAATAATAATCGATATTTTGATAATAATTGATATTTCGATAACAATCGATATTTAGATAATAATCAATATTTTGATAATAATCGATATTTTGGTAATAATCGATGTTTTGATAAACTTCGATATTTTGATCAGATTCAATGTTTTGATAATAATCGATATTCTGATAAGAATCGATTTTCTGATAATAATCGATATTTTGATAATAATCGATATTTTGATAATAATCGATATTTTGGTATTACTCGATGTTTTGATAATCATTGATATTTTGATAAGATTTGATATTTTGATAATAATCGATATTCCGATAGTAATCGATTTTCTGATAATAATCGATATTTTGATAATAATCGATATTTCGATAATAACCGATATTTTGATAATAATCGATATTTCGATAATAGTCTAGGTTTCGATAATAATGAATATTTCGATAATAATCGATATTCCGATAATAATCGATATCTCGATAATAATCTATATTTTGATAATAATCGATATTTCGATAATAATCGATAATTCGATATTAATCGATGTTTCAATGTCCCTCACCTGTCGTTCTCTCGTATTGACGGCTCTGCACTCGACGACGACGACGTACATGAACATGTTTAGCGAGTCGGGGGCCTCTCGAGTGTAGAACGAGATACGAGCGAGGCCCAACTCGTCGGGCAGGTACATGTAAATGTAGCGAGCGCCCGTCCAGTCCTTCCACGAGTTGACCATAACCTGAAATCGATTCATGAAATTATCAAAGGTATTGATAAGGAAAATATCGATGTACTTAATCAATGTTTCTCGTCAATACGAGAGAACGACAGGTGAGGGATATTGAAACGTTGAATTATCGATTATTATCAAAATATCGATTATTATCAAATATCGATTATTGTCAAATATCGATTATTATCAAAATATTGATTATTATCAAAATATCAATTATTATCAAAATATCGATTATTATCAAATATCGATTATTATCGAATATCGATTATTAACAACATATTGTATCCTGTATCGAAAATGACTTCGGTCAAAAACTTCAAATTATCAGACCCGAAATATTGATGTGTTGAAATGAAACATCAAAAATATTGGATCAGTTCATCGAATTGAAAATATCGATACATGGGTATGATGAATCTAGAAAGATATCAATGTTGAGTAAAATATATCGATAATTGTTATTGATTTTTCAATTCCAACATTTAATATTTCAAAATAAATTTTAAATTTAGCTATCAAAGCAACTGTATTATTTTATAGGCCAAAATCAATATTTCAAATCTAAAATCGATGTCAAAATCGATATTTTTTTATTGATATATCGAAGGATAATATCATTGTATCAGTATATAGTGTCAATAAGCACCTATATATCGAAAAAAATCATCAATATTTCGTATCAATCTATCAGAGTGCAAAATGTCCAAAAAACTATCGATATTTTGTATCGATATATAGTATTGATATATCGACGGATAATATCATTTTATAATTATATAGTGTCAATATGCACCGATATATTGAAACAAAATTATCGATATTTTGTATCAATACATCAGAGTGCAAAAAAAAATTTCAAAAAATTATCGATATTTTGTATCAACATATTTCGAACTATATATCGAAACAAAATTATCGATATTTTGTATCAATACATCAGAGTACAACAAAAAAGTTCAAAAAATTATCGATATTTCGTATCGATATATTTCACCCAAATATCGAAACAAAATTAACGATATTTTTTATCGATAAATCACACTAACAGTTCGAAAAGTACTTTTCCCAAAAAGTAGGAAAAAATTATCCAATAATTTGTAGTCGAACCTGGCTAAAATTGCGATCGATGCTTTTGAAGCCAAGTACAATGTAGCCAACATGTTGGGGAAGCGCTTTCTCCAATTCGTGGAGCTCGCCCTCGGGGCAGATGCTTCTTACTTCTCGGTAGACACCTAAAAAAGCAATTAACCTATTAAAAAAAAAAAAAATTGCAACATGGGTACATGCATCCAAGAAAATACAATAACAGAAGTACAGGTAGAATAATCAAATGTATTTTGAAAATCACTTAGGTAGGTTTTTAATGGTTTTTTGAACATTTCATGGGCGGTCATTAGGCAAATTGCTCGTTTCAGTGATTCTGAAGGCCAATGACAACTTCCGACATTGGGAATTTGCATATGAAACGACAGCGTTCAACTGTCGTGCAATTAGTCGTTTGGGGATTCGTAAACGAACATTTTTTTTTGTAGCCACGTGAACTCAAATTTTAGTGGATATTTGAATCCTTCATCATAATTTCGAATAAAAAACGAGCTTTTTGGCACTTTTCTCAAAACAGGAGTCTCATGCCCCCCCCTGTCAAAATTTTGGAAAAATATGCAGCATAAATAATATTATAAGTGAATATGAATAAATTCATTTCGTCAACCCCCCATTTTCGACATTATGGTTCCACTTATTTTGTGGAAAAATGCAAAAAAAATTCATTTCCTAAAAGACTTACCTTGGTGTAGGAGGTAACCGTTTTCGAGCAGGTATTCGTCTGTCAGTCGTTTCTGCAAAGAATTTCTATCTTCGGAAAAGTGGATGATCGGGAACATCACTGCACAGAAACGAGAGAATAATAAAAAATTAATAAAATAATTGAATAGAATAATATCTATATAATATAGAATAATAAAATAATTTAAGTCGTGAGCAAGGTGAAGTAGTTTAAATAGTAAACAACAGCTGAAATAATTTAAATTCAGTACAAACAAATTTAGTAAATAGTAACCGGTAATTTTTCCCCCGTAGATATACCCATAAATTTATTTTCAAAATTTTATCATTTTATTTTGTTCAATTTATCCATTGATTATTTTTCCCCCATTTTTTACCCAATAAAATTCGTGGAAAAAAAATGTTTCTCCAATGTCAGAAAATTCAATTGACCCAATGGGTAAGTGGGCCAGCCCGCTATTAGGGTAATGTATTGTCACGCGTATCTTCGGGAAAAGCCCGTAGTGATGTAATCCTCGCAAGCCACTTATTCGATTGGTCCCGAATATAGCACGAACCATTCCAAAGACTAAAATTATTACAAAAAAAAAATCAATTTCTCAAGTCAATCCGGAAAAAAATCAATATACAAAAAATTCAAAAAAATATCTCGACCGAAATAATTTTGATATGAATGTACAACGAATCTGAGAGTTGTGTACCTAAAACAAATTTCAAAAAATCGTACATTGCACCATAATGTGCCTTCGCACAATTTCGGTCGTTCAGGGCGTTCACCAAGGGACCAACTGCCAGGAATTCCAGACAACTCCCACAACGCAACGAAGCCCGAATTTACGTTAATTTTGCGGATATCTGAAAATCATCATGACACACAAACCATCCAGACAGAAATTCTCCAAAAAATAGCCACCCGCCGAGACGGCCACGAGAATTTTCCATCACCAAATTCACTGTCCGCTAAAATTCCATGTTGGCCCAACCTTGGTCGTTAATGGACAGAAGGAAGGATTGCTGGACTCAAGTCAAAAGGCAAGAAATGCCGCAAGGTGACGTCCTGTACACGATATTCGAAGTGCCGGAAACGAGAGCTAAAAGTCACGCCGGTTCGGAGGTGGGTTGGTCAAATTTTCCAAATTCGCCCTATGCCGGTGCTGTTTTCGATACCAATCTACCGTAAAATTCTAGGTTGGAAACTGCCTCCGCAATAGCAGGAGTAATTCGTCGTTGAAGGAAATAACGCGTTTCGAGTCATGGAGCACGACTGCGAGCAAAAGCACTACGGACGAAACCGCCAGTTCACTGAAGACCGATAGCGAGTAAGCGACAGGAACTGAGTAGTTTGAGATTGTACTTAACAGACGGCAACGCCGCGAAGGGAGGTTTGGCAACGCCGACAAGAGAGAGCTGGCAACGCCGCCCAGAGAGAGTTGGCATCGCCGCCTAGGAAGGTCTGGCAATGCCACCAAGAGACAATTGACAACATTGCCAAGAGGCCTGGCAACGCTGCCAAGAGAGAGCTGGCAACGCCACCAATAGAGGTTTGGCAACACCGCCAAGAGAGCTGGAAACGCCACCAAGAGAGGCTTGGCAACGCTGCCCAGAGAGGCCTTGCAACGCCGCCTAGAAAGGTCTGGCAACGCCGCCTAAAAAGGCTTGGCAACGCCGCCAAGAGAGAGCTGGCAACGCCGCCCAGAGAGAGCTGGCATCGCCGCCAAGAGAGGCCTGGCAACGCCGCCTAGAAAGGCCTGGCAACGCCGCCTAGAAAGGCTTGGCAACGCCGCCAAGAGAGCAGGAAACGCCACCACGAGAGGCCTGGCAACACCGCCTGAAAAGGCTTGGCAACGCCGGCATGAGAGAGTTGGCAACGTGGCGAAGAGGCTTGGCGATGCAGCGAAGAGGCCTAGGAACGCCGCCAAGGGAGAGTTGGCAACACCGCCAAGAGAGCAGGAAACGCCACCAAGGGAGGCTTGGCAACGCTGCCCAGAGAGGCCTGGCAACGCCGCCATGAGAGAGTTGGCAACGCTGCGAAGAGACCTGGCAACGCCACCAAGAGAGAGCTGGCAACACTGCCAAGAGAGAGCTGGCAACGCCGCCTAAAAAGGCTTGGCAACGCCGCCATGAGAGAGTTGGCAACGCCGCGAAGAGGTTTGGCAACGCTGCAAAGAGAGAGTTGGCAATTCCTCCAAGAGAGACCGGGATATTTTGCGGGATATTTATTCAGTAAATTTATTTTCTTGAATACATGAAATAAAATTGTTCATAGGACTCCCTAAAAACGCCCAACAATTGTTTGATCTTGAAAAATGTCGCTAAACCTTGAAAACGCTATTACTATAGCAGTTTTCATCGGATTTTCAATTTTCAAAAATATTTCTGTTCAAAATAAATGCAGGTTGGATAAACCTTGAAATTTTTAAATTTTTATACAAAAAAGGTAAAATTAATTCTGGGGCAGAAAAAATAAATTGTGCAAATGACTATCCTCGGAGGTTTCTATACATTGTTATGATATTGCTCAATTTTTTTTCCAATAACTGTCAAATCAGCATATTGCAGCGAATCTAATATCAACATCATCAGCATATTCCAAACTGAATTTATGCGCTCAGTAATAGGAGTCTGTGCCACTCAATTATACGGCGATCCGGTTCGCTCGCTCAGGGTCAGCACAGGAGACCATTCCAGCATTAGATTGACCGAAGTTGAATATATTTCATGGATAGATTCCTCCGTTTATGGAAGTTACTAAAAATTTTGGAAAATATAATTACAATGCCATAAATTTGGTGTAATAAGTTGATTTTTGACTAAATATGGAACCTGGTCGACATCAGATGGAGATTTAGGCATAAAATTTAATTGGGCTTTAACTTAGGATACCCTTAAACCATTAAAAAAACAATTTATTAATTAAATTAATTTTAAAAAATTAAATCTATTTTCTTTTTTTTCAAAGCCATTTTGGTGTTTGATTTTTATTGGGTTTTTTAAATGGTTATTGGTTGTTGTTGTAAATTTATTCAGGTTACTTCATCCTCGATAAACTTCCTTAGTGTAGGCATATCCTAATGATATAATATATCATTAGTATATTATACCTCGGATAAGGAAACCGATGGAGCTATTTATCACGATTTAACGTAAATTGCGTTTCCATTCGAAATTTATCGATTCCGTTCGACAGTTAATCGGCCGTATATTCAAACTACTCCAAAAATAATTACCTACGAACCTCGTATTTCAGTCTGGTATCAAAATCAGTCGTAAATATCGGAAATATTTTATTTATCTCATTCGTAGATAAATGTAAATAAATAAATGCATTTATACATTCGCGTATAATGTAAATATGGCATTTTCAAGTCGAATTGTCGATGTTTTAAACCAAATTAGAAAAACTAAAGGAAAAAAAATATTTAAAAGTCCTAATTTTCATTATAGCGATTTGGGAAGCGACTTCGAAGCCTGGGCAGCTTCGCAGGAGGTCCTGGCCGACTGGAAAAGCAAAGTCGAAAGGATGGAAAAGCAAAAGCAAACATTGCGGAGCTGGATGAGCGAGACGGTCGTCAAAGTGCACGGCAACATAAAAAAAATGATCGAGTTCACGGAAAACGTTCAGGAGGGCCGGGCGAAAAAGCCGGAACCAGTAGGTTCATTATGATTTTGAAAAATCGAAATTATCACTTTTTTAAATTAGGTTTTTTGTCATGTTTATCGCTTGAAAATATCATTTTGTTATTCAACTCAAAAAATTTGAAGGACAAAATTAATATTTTTTTTGGAATTTTTTTTATTTATCTCGAATATTGTTTAAACTCGAACAGGACTCAATGTATTCGAACTGCTCGTCGGCCGAGGACCTGTCGATCATTTCGTCGACGCTGATGGTCGACTGCGATTCGTCGGCCGACTCGTCGGGGCAGCTAACGCCGGAAACCAAAAAGACATCTTCGGCGGAGAACAATGGCCTTGAAGCAGATAATCACCAAATACGCGACACCGAAGAGTCAAAAGTTAGATATCCTGTCGAATTCATGAAGCACGAGCTGAATCGAAATTTCATAATTTTTCGAATAAGGGGGATTTTTAGAGTTTTAAAAATGCGACCAAATCTGAAGAATTTGAAGCACTGATTCATTTATTCAACCATTAAGTCATTAAATAATTCAGCCACTCAGTCATTAAGTCCCCATTTAACCATTCAGTCATTTAATCATTCAGTAATTCAATCATTCAGCTGTTCAATCATTCAGGCATCTAATCATCTCATCGTTTAATCATTTCGTCATTTAATCATTCAGCTACTCAATAATCCAGATATTCAGCTATTCAATCATTTAGCCATCCAATCATTTAACCATTCAGTAATTTAATCATTTAGACAATCAATCATTCAACCATTCGGTCAATAAATCGTTCAGCATTTTAATCGATTAGCCAATCAATCATTTCGTCATCCAATCAGCCCATTATTCCATAATTTAGTCATTTAGCCATTAAATAGTTCAGACATCCAGCCATTCGGTCATTTAATTATTCAGCTATTCAATAATTTAGTAATTCATTCATTCAGCCATCCAATCATTTAGACATTCAGCTATTTAAATAATTCAGTAATTTAAGCATTCAGCCATTTAATCATCCATTCATTTAGCCATTCAATCATTCAGCAATTTATCCATTCAGTCATTTATTCATTCAGCAATTCAGCTATTCAATAATTCAGTCATTCAATCATTTAAGCATCCAGTCATTTATGCATTTAACCATTTTATCATTTCACCATTCAGCCATTTCATCATTTATACATTTAATCATTTCACCATTCAGTCATCAAATCATTCAGCAATTTATTCATTCAGCATTCAGCCATTAAATCATTCAGTCATCAAATCATACCATTAGTCAATAATTTAGTCGTTCAGCCATTTAATAATTCAGACATCTAGCAATTCGGTCATTTATTCAGCTATTCAGTAATTTAGTAATTCATTCATTCAGCCATCTAATCATTTAGGCATTCAGTCATTCAGCTATTTAAATAATTCAGTAATTTAAGCATTCAGCCATTTAATCATCCATTCATTTAGACATTCAATCATTCAGCAATTTATCCAGTCAGTCATTCAGCAATTCAGCTATTCAATAATTCAGTCATCCAATCATTTAACCATCGTCATTTATTCATTCAACCATTTAATCATTTAGACATTCAATCGTTCAATTCAGTCACCAAATAATTCAGCGATTCCATCTTTCAATAATTCAGCCATTTATTCATTTAGTCATCCCAGTAATAAATAATTCAGCCATTTAATAATTCAGACATTTAGTCATTTAATTATTCAGCTATTCAATCATTTAATTATTCAGCTATTTGTCACGATCGCGAGCCCTAGCAAATCTTAGCTAACGAGATAAGGGCTCATTAGCTAAGATCGGATGGGCGAGGGGCGAGGAGAGGAAAGGTGAGACAGTCAGTCGCTATCCTGCTCCCGCGCAGACTATCGTGTTCCTGATTCGAGTCAGTGTATAAAATATTAAATTCGTCGACCCCCACCCGTTCCGGAGTGTCGTGGTGCTTAATCGGCGCTGGATTTAATTTCTTTTGGACAAGGTCAGATCGTTTATTTTACATTTTAACATTTCCCCTCCAAACGTGGTCCCATTGTGTCGAGGCATCTCCGCAAGGTCGTTCCGTTTTGTGAGGTTAAGTAGGAACTCTTTATTTTATTAAAATTTATTTTCCTAAAGAAGACTTTTCTTCCCCCGAGGTCCTGCTTACCACCTTACATGGTAGCAGACAGATAAGATCCCCCCACTCTGCTTTATTTTATTTTTGGACATTCAAAAATTTTATTTTACTCATATCAAGTCGAACCGTAGTGAATCGTTCGCTTGCTTTTATTTTTATTTTTTCCAGTCGAACCGTAGTGAATCGTTCGCGTGATATTAATTTTTTATTTTTTCAAATTCGAACTTTGGTGATCCGATCACTAGAATACACTTTTTTTTCAAAAAGTACACAAGTGTTTGCGAGATGGAGTGCGCCAAATGCGATTCAGCTAACCCTCCCGCAGACCCCGTCAAATGCGCGACGTGCGCGCAACGGTTTCACGCTTCGTGTACCAGACTCGAGTCTCTGGACAAATGGACTCGTATGTCCTATGAAAAGCGTGAAGCATGGAGATGTGATTTGTGTAGACATTCTGACGAATCTCCAAAACCGCCTACTGAACCGCCAGTATGGTATACCAGTCTCCTATCAGATCTCCATGCTATCAAGAACGACCTTCAATCAGTACGATCTGAGAACGACCTGTTGAAATCCCAGTTGGCTAAAGTACGAACTGACGATCTATCAACAACACTCAAAAAAGAAAACACTGACCTTAGACAACAAATCGCCGACCTAACCGAGGTTATACATAATTTGGACATCCGACCAGAGGAAATCGAATCATTACGGAATGACAACCGATCTCTTAAATTTCAAATTGCACAACTAACGCAAACAGTTGAGGCTATAAAATTAAATCCTCCGGGTCAATCCACTTTATTTACATCACACGACTCACAGGAACACACATCCGACTCAATACCTAAATACATTGAGGACGAAATCGCGAAAACTCCAAAACTTTATTCGGACAATCCTTGGAGCTTAATCAAATTTATGGAAAAACTCCACCTTCTCAACGGGATGAAGGAAAGCTCATTTAAACCTATTTTTCGACGAATAGCAACATGTCAGAGCAATTCTATTCTTTTGCGTATCGCGACAGAACCCAACGTGACCTTCAAATCGGTCGCGAAAACATTGTTAGACGAGCTAACCACCCCACATACTAAATTAAATTTAGTACAGGAGACCATACTTCGCCCTCAACACCACAACGAGAACTTCCGTACTTACGTAGAGCAGGTGACCAAATTCAACGATATTCTCTCACAATATTCGGAAGGAGAATTAGTAAAATCAATTTTACAGGGAACTACAAATAATACGCGAGCTAAATTTCAATTTAACACTCGTCCCCAAAATTTCTCCGAACTTCAAAATCTCGTCGCAGACGTTGAAAAATTGGAGCTCACCGAGAATCTTCAAAAATCGCGAATTTCGAAAAATCCAACAAACGTTTCGAGCCAAAAATATTTTTCGAATAATCAGAACGACGCCCAGACGGAACGCCGAAAATTTATTCCTCGATTCAACAAACCGAATTCGCCACCACCGGAGCAGCAATCTTCAAGTTCGTCACCGAGAAACTATTACCCGAGTAATAGCAATAAATCGGCTAGTTCTCAACGGAAACACACGGGAAATACTCAAAATCAATTTTCGACTCAACCGAGAGAAAATAATTCGCCAAATAAAAGTTCACACAAACAAAATTTTCCGAACTATAACAAACCGTTTCATCAAGCGAATTTGCACCCATTTATGCAGCAATACGGACCGAATCCTAATTATAATCCGTATTTTCCGCCATTCAGTGGCGCACCTCAGTATTTCGCGCCGTGGAATTTTTCGCCCCCCTCCGCTTCGGCAATGCCCGCACAGACGCAAGGGTACGGCGAAGCTCAGAATTTCGATCCGAATGAAAACAATTCAAACAACAAGGGTCAACAAAAACACTCAAAAAATTCACGGCGGCATTCAAAAAACTGAATTCGGGAGTTAGAAGGAACCTCCGTAAAAATCCTCGCAAATCAGGGCTGAACAATACTATCGGGATTACGAAAAATTTAACTATCGTCGTGATGAACGGTATCCAGACGCCGGTCATGATAGATTCGGGCGCTAGTTTTTCATGCGTAAATCATAACTTTCTCCAGCTAATCCAAACACAGTCGAACGTTGCTTTGTCGTCAGCCGACGTTTCGGCGAAATTGGGTGACTCATCAGAGGTCCACATTACCATGAAAGCCAATTTACTAGTCCGAATCGGACAAAACACTTGGAAACATTCGTTTTGTATCGTTCCAACACTTCCTACCAACGCAATCTTAGGTATGGATTTTATTAAACGAACAACTTTATTACTTGACCCGTCAGCCGACGCGTACTCATTCAAATTTAATCCCGATGTTCACTTCCCATTAATAAGCGCTGATCAATGCACTGAATTTGTTTGCCAACTAAACGAGGCCGTAAATGAAAGTAAATTATTAGCCTCATTACAGCGAAAATTTCCCGACGTCTTAACCAAGGAATTAGGCACAACAGATAAAATTCAATGCGATTTAAAACTAAAAATCGGCGCACAGCTCAAAAATAGCAGAGTTGTATACACTCAGGGCCCCATTCGACAAAAGGCCATGAAGGCAATTTTAGACAAATTGATAGACGACGGTGTAATCGAGAGAATTTCGACGCCCTCAGCTTCACCATGTTTTCTTGTACCCAAGAAAAATGCTACAACAGCGGACTCGTGGAGGTTAGTCGTTGACTATCGAGAGGTCAACAAAAATTTGGAGTACACTCAATATCCAGTCCCTCCATTCGAATCGGCCTTCACCCACATTAAGTCAGCAAAATATTTCACGGTCATTGATCTTAACTCCGCTTATCATCAGATTTTGCTGACACCACGCTCTCGTCAGATAACAGCATTTCAATGCGAGTTTGGCACGTTTGCCTATCGGAAAGTCCCATTTGGTATAAACAAAGGCGGCCAAGTACTGTCAAAACTAATGGACCTTTTATTCGCCGATATTCGCTATGACTTCTGTTTTTATTATTTTGACGACCTATTTATTTTTAGCGACACGTTCGAAAATCACGTCGCTCACATACACGAAGTTTTGGGTAGATTGCAAGAAGCCCATTTGACAGTCAACCCTGATAAATTAAAATTGGCCCGCACTGAGATTGATTTTTTGGGTAATCGGATTTCAGCCGGCCGAATGATCATCAGCCCGGAAAGAGTTGAGGCCATTCTTAATATTCCAAGGCCCACAACCCAAAAACAAGTTGCATCATTTTTGGGAAGCATTAATTTTTTTTCTAAATTTTTGCCGAACTTCCAAATTTTGGCAAAGCCCCTGAACGCCTTAAGAAAGAAAAATTCGACCATGACATGGGGCGACGAAGCCGAAAAAGCTTGGCAAGCTCTTCGTTCACTCATCACCCAACCCCCCGTGTTAGCAACCCCCGATTTTTCGCGGCGTTTTCAGTTATATACAGACGGCAGTAAGCACGGTGTAGCATGCGTTCTCGCTCAGGCCTACGACGATGAACCTCGACCTATTGCATTTGCCAGTAAACAGTTGAATTCCCATCAACAAAATTTATCGGCTTTTGAACTAGAAGCACTCGCAATTTTGTATGCATTCCGAAAATTCAGAATTTATCTTGAGCACGCTGAATTCGATCTCTTTACAGATCATAAGGCGTTGACGGCCATAACAAATTTGGCCAAAAACGGAGGAAAATTAGCGCGATGGGTTACCGAATTCATGCCCTTCCGCTATGTAGTCCGACACATTAAAGGTAAACAAAATACAATTACCGACTACCTTAGCCGAAATCCCACCGAAGCCAAACATGGCGATTCTGACGATTTAGCATCGACGGTTGACCCACAGGACTTCGCGAATCACGAACCAACCCCGGTTCCCACGGCTCATTTTGACGACGCACCCGAACCAAATTTGCCAACGTTAACAGTTTTAAAAGAATTTCCGCAAATCTTCAGCGACTTCAATCACTTCCAACGAACCGACCCTACCCTCCGACCTATCATCGATAGTATAATTAACGGGACCAATGTCAAACCTCGGTACAGCCTCGTAGGCAATAGGCTCATGTTTGAAGTAAAACCCGGAAATTTGCGAGCTGTCGTTCCCGCTTCGCTAGTCGACATGATATTTCGGTACTTTCATTCATCGGTCCTCGGTTCACATTGGGGCATTAAGCGTACAGTCGACGCCGTAAAAAGATTTTTTTATTGGCCTAATATTTCTGAAACAATAAAACAACGAGTATTGGAGTGCCAATCATGCCTTGAAAATAAGGCGGATACCCATCAGCAAAAAGGGCACTTATCATCCATACCGGATACCCGCGTTGGCCAAACCCTTTATATTGACACGGCCGGACCATTGCCTAAATCATTCGGGTATGAACATATTTTGATCGCGGTTGATGGTATGTCTCGTTTCACCTTCGTTCTGCCTTTAACGAAGGCTACTTCGGAAACGATCATCAAGTCCCTCCAAAATAAAATTTTCTGCCATTTCGGTTTCTGGGAACGAATTGTGTCCGACAATGCCACCTGTTTCACCTCGAAGAAATTTACAGATTTCTTATTTTTGTGTGGCATAAAACACACCCTACTACCTCCCCATTACCCAAACCCAAATTTAGCCGAACGACAAATTCAAAATTTAAAGTCGTCCCTACGATCGCAATGCGCTGACGATCACTCTAAATGGGCAGCTAAATTGCATTTAACCCAGATCTCACTCAATTCGGCAATCAACGAGACCACAAAATTTACTCCAGCAGAACTTTTCCTCGGCCGAAACATATCAACGCCCTTGAATTTCATGTGGGGCGTTAGTGAAAAAGAACTTGATCTACCGCACACTTGGACAACAGCGATCAATAACATTCACCGCGAACACTCACGTTACGCCAAATTTTACAATCGTAAACATACGAACGTAACTTATGCCGTAGGTGACCACGTTTACTTAAAACCCCATATCCTGTCGGATAAAATCAAACGTATCACGCACAAATTGGCACCAAAATATTACGGACCGTTTACGATAATCAAACTACTATCCCCAGTGACGTACGTTCTCCAAGACACCAAAAACCCAAATTTGGTAAAGACCGCTCACGTATCTCAGCTGAAAATCGCTCGAGAACAACGGCGAGCACCATCTTGAGAACACAATTCAGTGTACTTACACTCTCAATGATTTTCGAGCAGAGAATTATTTAATTTTTTTTTTCATATTGTCCAATTTTTTTTTAATTTTTCCCCCCTTTCTAATTCTCGAAAATATGTCTCGACACTTGCACCACTTGTGGAAAAAAGTAAAGTGCCGGGAAGTGTCGGTGGAAAACTGCCTATTTTCGAATACAGACTCTGCCTATCAATCCAATATCATTGTATTCCAAAATTATAACATACATTTTCAGTCACGAGAGTTGTGCGTAACTCTTCCTGACTAGGTCTTACTGTGACGCGGATAGGGCTCAACAGAAGCAAAGTTTAGTTTTTCATTGCTCGCCTCGTCATGTCTCAAACGAGGTTTAGTCCATCGCAGTTTTTATGCAGGAACGATCACAGGGCCCCACGTCGCGATCATGACATTTTTAAGGCGAGATTATCGCAGCCGAATCAGCAGTAAGCAATCAATTTAATGTCAGTATCAGGCACCGGCTCCCTGCGGTCTTTCCAGCTTTTCTGCATATAGTCATGCCGGTTTTTCCCTCGACGAAAAACAGCCACGAGGTTTTCCGCAGGGCATTTCTTTTTCGACTCACACGACCTTCCTAGGGTTAGTCTCCGCCTGCTTCTGAAACCGATGCATTGTGACCACCCTCCCCCCGGTTCCGCCTACATCTCTTCCCAAAATTCAACCCTGAATTTTTTCTTGAGGGGAGGCAGATGTCACGATCGCGAGCCCTAGCAAATCTTAGCTAACGAGATAAGGGCTCATTAGCTAAGATCGGATGGGCGAGGGGCGAGGAGAGGAAAGGTGAGACAGTCAGTCGCTATCCTGCTCCCGCGCAGACTATCGTGTTCCTGATTCGAGTCAGTGTATAAAATATTAAATTCGTCGACCCCCACCCGTTCCGGAGTGTCGTGGTGCTTAATCGGCGCTGGATTTAATTTCTTTTGAACAAGGTCAGATCGTTTATTTTACATTTTAACATTTCCCCTCCAAACGTGGTCCCATTGTGTCGAGGCATCTCCGCAAGGTCGTTCCGTTTTGTGAGGTTAAGTAGGAACTCTTTATTTTATTAAAATTTATTTTCCTAAAGAAGACTTTTCTTCCCCCGAGGTCCTGCTTACCACCTTACATATTCAATCATCAAATCATTTAGTAATTCAATTATTCAGCCATCCAATTATTTAGCCATTTAATCGTCCATTCATTTAGTCATCCAATCATTCAGCAATTTATCCATTCAGTCATTTATTCATTCAGAAATTCAGTCATTTAATCATTCAGACATTCAATCATTCAGTAATTTATCCATTCAGTCATTTATTCATTCAGAAATTCAGTCATTTAATCATTCAGACATTCAATCATTCAGTAATTCAATCATTTAGCCATCCAGTAATCCAATCATTTAGTCATCCAGTCATTCAATAATTTAATCATGTAGTCATCTAATCATTCGGCAATTCAATCATTCTATCATTCAGTAATTCAAGCATTCAGCCATCCATCATTCAATCATCCATTCATTTTGTCATCCAATCATTCAGCCTTTTAACCATTCAATAATTCAACCATAGTGTCATACCATTATTAAGTACTGTAATATTTTTCCACATTTTTTTGCAATAATGCCTTGGGTATAGTAAATATTCTTAAAAAAGGTAAAAAAATTCTACCGACCGATGGCGTAGGTACATTATTTCTAGAAAAATGTAACAAAAAATTGAAATCTCTGGAAAAATGAAAATTAAATTTTTCGACCAGACAAAGAAATCGTCCTGCGTCGGTGGCCTGTCGGGTGCATATTGCTATTTGGAATTCGGCCAGCTCCTATCCAATCCTCAAGATGCAATTGCAGCTTTGGACGAAAACGTTAAACAGCACGCGCTGGACACGATTAAAACATTAACGGCCGACGAGTGGGAAAGAGTGAGAAGATTGTACGGCATGCTGAAAAGGTGAAATCAATTTGGATTAAAAAAACAATTTTAGGCAGGTGATACGATTTTTATAGGAAAAATTCAGAGCAGTAAGAGTGGGAAAAACATTTTTTATCGGGTCAAATATTTGGTTACACCTAAAAATTAAAAAAATTATTTGAAAAAAATTTTCAAAATAAATAATTTTCCAGAGCCGGAAAAGTGGACCAGCTTCTAGTCTACGAATTCGCCCGCGACATCGTCAAAAGTTGCAAAGGCGAAGAGAACATGGAGAAATTTTTGAGCGAATTCGACGCCGACCAGTCGGAGGCCGCTTTCAAATTCGGATTGACGTTGCTGACGATATTTCACGCGAGTTTCGTCCTCGCCGGCTCGAACGACGAAGTTTTGACCTTTTCAAACAGCAAAACGGACCAGAGAGCTTTTCCGGAACTGGCCCATTCCGCGTACGTTGGGAATTATTTTGATGGCCGTGAGGTCGAAAGCGCCGGAAGATTTAGAGTTAATGAACATGGGTGAATTTGAAACTTTAAAATATTGAATTACGCTTATCAGGAGAATATCCCGCTCGAAGAATCCGGAGGAAATATTTCAACGCATGCCGGTGCAGCGGCGGAATTTTTTCTCCGGCCATAACAGGAGGTGCGACGTTTTGAGAAATTCTATGGCGAAAATCGCGCCGCGCAAATACGTGAACCCAGCATACGCGCATGTCAAGAGTCGGTACGTATTTTGAAAGATTTTCGACAAAATTAAGACTATTTTTTTTTTTTTGACAAATTCAAGACTAATTTTTTGGAAATTTTGATATGGGCCGATAAACTTGACTTAATAGCGTATTAATTTAAAAAATCAAAAAAAGGTTAAGTCGATTGAAAATTTATTTTTTTGTTTTTTTAAATTCATTTAATGTAAAATAAATGCAGAGTAGGTGGAAAATCAAAGTTTATGTGACAACTAATTTAACTATAATATTGATATTTTTGTTTCGATACACCGATACACCGTAGGTACATCAATATTTTTAATTTGATACCTAATGCAAAGCAATTATTTATATTGTTACTATTATTTATTTATATTATTTATTTATTTACTATTTTTATTACTTATTATTCATATTATTATTTAATAATTAAATGCTAAAATTATTTTAGCAATTATTTTTATTAAATTTCACTTTTAAATTGACGTAATCGATAAAATTTTCATAAATTTCATTTTTTTATCAATATATTTTTATCTACATATTTTATCAATTTTTTCATCAGTATATTTATTATTTTTTCAATTTTATCAATATTTAATTGTTTATTATCTTTTTTATTATCTATTATTCATATTATTTAATAATTAAACGCTAAAAGTTATTGTAGCAATTACTTTTATTAAATTTGATTTTTAAATTGACGTAATTGATATATTTCATATTAATTACGTCAATTCAAAAATCAAATTTATTCAGATTTTATCACCATTTTTTCGGCATTTTATTTATACATCGAGGTATCGGTGGCGCAATGACATCATCGAGCACCTCAATTTTTTAATGTAATAATAAATAAAATACAACAATTTCTATTCAAAAATTCCAGATATATGGACGCATTGAAACCTAAACCGAGGATGGGAAGTGCTAGGACGAAAGGATACTATCGATCGCCAGGATCACAAAACAGCAGGGACCAGAACCAAGCCAAGGTAATGCCGATAAAAATGAACTTTCATTTTTTACGGTTTCCCGAAAAATTGTAACCAAAATTGTTGTACAGTCGAGAACGGCTCCGTGCACTAACGAACGGCAGAGACTGTCAATGTTGTACGACCAGGACGACAGGCCGACGACGGAGTCGACGTTCGCATCGACGACGGAAATCGAATCGGCCACCGCGGAGTCGGAAAAAGCCTCGGAATTGTTGGGCGACTCGTACAAAACCGCATCGAGCAGAAGGAATAAAATTTTGAACGTTCCCAGCAACTCGATGATTTCAGTAAGCCGTAAACAAAAGCAAAAAAAAAAAAAAAAAACAGTTTAAGGCCGAATCCTTGTATGCCTTGACTACGCGCAGGACGAATGAGCAACGGTCAAGGCAGTGGTTGAAGGCCGAATCCTTGCATACCTTGCCTACTACCTTGATCATTGAGCTACAGCCAAGGTAGCGGTTGAAGGCCGAATCCTTGCATACCTTGACTACTACCTTGACCATTGAGCTACAGCCAAGGTAGTGGTTGAAGGCCGAATCCTTGTATGCCTTGACTTCGCGCACGACAGACGAGCAACGGTCAAGGCAGTGGTTGAAGGCCAATTCCTTGTATGCCTTGATTGCGCGCACGACAAATGAGAAATGGCCAAGGTAATGGTTGAAGGCCAAATGCATGTATACCTTGACCACACGCTCGACAAACGATCAACGGTCAAGGCAGTGGTTGAAGGCCGAAACCTTGTATGCCTTGACTACTTTCTTGTCAAATGAGCAAGGGTCAAGGTAGTGATTAAGGAACAAAACCGCCACGTGCAGGAGAAATGAAATAATCGTTCCCAAAAACTCAATAACCGCGTCAAGAAGTAGAAAAATGTTTTAAAAAATGCCGGAGAAGTTTTTCCAATGAAATTTCATTTAGAAAACTGAATGAATTAGGTTATTAATGAATGAATTAATTGTTTCAATTTTTAAAACCATGTTTTCGCAGCTGGTAAAGCCGAGGAAGCTGTGCAATAGCCTCGCAAGTGATTCCGAAACCGAACCGGACACGGGAAAATGTAAAAAATTATCAATGAAAACCGGCCATTACCAAGGGATGGGCGACTGTTCGAAACCGCAAAGAACCAATCAGTCAAAGATCGAGTTGGTTTTCGCTAATTTCTCAAAATTTGAATTTCATGGATTTTCGTAGACTCAATTTCATGGATTTTTCATGACGAACGCAATTTTTTCAATAATGAAATTTTGAATTTTTTTCATTAGCAACGATAGGACTGACAAGTCCGTGTCAACTGAGATGGAAACCGCGTCGAAACCTTCGTGGAAACTTTTGAAAATCCCACCCGACGACGATTCGGACGCGACGGCGAGTTCGTGCGAAGAAAAAGTATGGAAATCATCCAACAGTACGATGGACAGTTCGAAAATTGAGCTGGCCCGCTCCAAGTAAGGGTCCAAAATGTCAGCCGCTAAATTCAGTAATTTGTGACCAACGAGCTCCGATTGGAAACTCAACTTGCAAACTCAGCGCAAAAACTCAACCCAGAACCTCAACCGACAATCTCAACGTACTGACTATACTATCAAACTCAACTCCTAATCTCAAGTCAAAAACTCAATTTACAAACTTAAACCACAAACTCAACTCTCAAACTGAGCGCTTCAACTCAACTCTTTAACTGAACTCACAAACTCAACCTACAAACTTCACTGTCAAAGTCAACCCAAAAAGGGAACCCACAAACTCAACTCTCAAACTCAACAAACTAACTTAATTCTCAAACTCAACCCGCAAACTTCACTCTCAAAGTGAACCCACAAACTCAACTCTCAAACTCAACCTGCAAACTTCACTCTCAAAGTCAACCCTAAGAAGAGAACACACAAACTGAACTCTCATACTCGACCCAAAAAACTCAACCTGCAAACTTCACTCTTAAACTCAACCCACAAACTTGACTCTCAAACTCAACTCTCAAAGTGAACCCACAAACTCAACTCTCAAACTCAACCAGCAAACTTCACTCTCAAACTCAACTCTCAAAGTCAACCCTAAAAACTCAACCTGCAAACTTCACTCTCAATCTCAACTCACAAATTCAACCCAAAAAGTGAACCCACAAACTCAACTCTCAAACTCAACCTGCAAACTTCACTCTCAAACTTGACTCTCAAACTCAACTCTCAAAGTGAACCCACAAACTTCACTGTCAAACTCAACTTTCATAGTCAACCCTAAAAAGTGAACCCATAAACTCAACTCTCAAACTCAACCCACAAACTTCACTCTCAAACTTGACTCTCAAACTCAACTCTCAAAGTGAACCCACAAACTCAACTCTCAAACTCAACCTGCAAACTTCATTCTCAAACTCAACCCATAAACTTCACTCTTAAACTCAACCCACAAACTTCACTCTCAAAGTCAACCCAAAAAGTGAACCCAAAAACTCAACCTGCAAACTTCACTCTCGAACTCAACTCTCAAAGTCAACCCTAAAAAGTGAACCCACAAACTCTCAAACCTCTCCAACTCGACCCACAAACTCACAAACCTGACTGAGTTTGAGTTTGTTGGTCGAGTGTGTGGGTTGAGATTGAAAGTTTTGTTTGTGGACTCGGTTTGAGAGTTGAGTTTGTCGATTACGATTTGTCAGTTGAGTTGAAGAGTTGAAGTTGAGAGTTGAGTTTATGGGTTGACTTTGAGAGTTGAGTTTGATAGTGCAGTTTGTGGGTTGAGTTTGAGAATTAAGTTCGTGGGTTGAGTTTGTGGGTTCACTTGGGTCAAGGGTGGGGTTGAGGGAAGTTAGGGTTGACTTTGAGAGTTGAGTTTGATAGTGAAGTTCGTGGGTTGAGTTTGAGAATTAAGTTAGTGGGTCGAGTTTGAGAGTTGAGTTTGTGGGTTCACTTTTTAGGGTTGACTTTGAGAGTGAAGTTTGTGGGTTGAGTTTGAGAGCTGAGTTTGTCGATTACATTTGTGAGATGAGATCGTCAGTTGAGTTGAAGAGTTGAGGTTGAGAGTGAAGTTTGTGGGTTGAGTTTGAGAGTTGAGTTTGTGGGTCGAGTTTGAGAGTTGAGATTGTGGGTTCACTTTGAGAGTTGAGTTTGCAGGTTGAGTTTGTGGGTTCACTTTTTAGGGTTGACTTTGAGAGTGAAGTTTGTGGGTTGAGTTTGAGAGCTGAGTTTGTCGATTACATTTGTGAGATGAGATCGTCAGTTGAGTTGAAGAGTTGAGGTTGAGAGTGAAGTTTGTGGGTTGAGTTTGAGAGTTGAGTTTGTGGGTCGAGTTTGAGAGTTGAGATTGTGGGTTCACTTTGAGAGTTGAGTTTGCAGGTTGAGTTTGTGGGTTCACTTTTTAGGGTTGAGTTTGAGAGTGAAGTTTGTGGGTTGAGTTTGAGAGTTGAGTTTGAGAGTGAAGTTTGAGAGTGAAGTTTGTGAGTTGAGTTTGAGTGTGAAGTTAGTGGGTTTAGTTTGAGAGTTGAGTTTTTGAGTGAAGTTTGTGGGTCGAGTTTGAGAGATGAGTTTGAGAGTGCAGGTTAAGTTAGTGGGTTCACTTTTTAGGGTTGACTTTGAGAGTGAAGTTTGTGGGTTGAGTTTGAGAGTTGAGTTTGAGAGTGAAGTTTGTGGGTTGAGTTTGAGAGTGAAGTTTGTGGGTTGAGTTTGAGAGTTGAGTTTGAGAGTGAAGTTTGTGGGTCGAGTTTGAGAGTTGAGATTGTGGGTTCACTTTGATAGTTGAGTTTGCAGGTTGAGTTTGTGGGTTCACTTTTTAGGGTTGAGTTTGAGAGTGAAGTTTGTGGGTTGAGTTTGAGAGTTGAGTTTGAGAGTGAAGTTTGAGAGTGAAGTTTGTGGGTTGAGTTTGAGTGTGAAGTTAGTGGGTTGAGTTTTTGAGTGAAGTTTGTGGGTCGAGTTTGAGAGATGAGTTTGAGAGTGCAGGTTAAGTTAGTGGGTTCACTTTTTAGGGTTGACTTTGAGAGTGAAGTTTGTGGGTTTAGTTTGAGAGTTGAGTTTTTGAGTGAAGTTTGTGGGTTGAGTTTGAGAGTTGAGTTTGAGAGTGAAGTTTGTGGGTTGAGTTTGAGAGTGAAGTTTGTGGGTTGAGTTTGAGAGTTGAGTTTGAGAGTGAAGTTTGTGGGTCGAGTTTGAGAGTTGAGATTGTGGGTTCACTTTGATAGTTGAGTTTGCAGGTTGAGTTTGTGGGTTCACTTTTTAGGGTTGAGTTTGAGAGTGAAGTTTGTGGGTTGAGTTTGAGAGTTGAGTTTGAGAGTGAAGTTTGAGAGTGAAGTTTGTGGGTTGAGTTTGAGTGTGAAGTTAGTGGGTTGAGTTTGAGAGTTGAGTTTGAGAGTGAAGTTTGAGAGTGAAGTTTGTGGGTTTAGTTTGAGAGTTGAGTTTTTGAGTGAAGTTTGTGGGTCGAGTTTGAGAGATGAGTTTGAGAGTGAAGTATGCAGGTTGAGTTTGTGGGTTCACTTTTTAGGGTTGACTTTGAGAGTTGAGTTTGTGGGTTCACTTTTTAGGGTTGAGTTTGAGAGTGAAGTTTGTGGGTTGAGTTTGAGAGTTGAGTTTGAGAGTGAAGTTTGTGGGTTGAGTTTGAGAGTGAAGTTTGTGGGTTGAGTTTGAGAGTTGAGTTTGAGAGTGAAGTTTGTGGGTCGAGTTTGAGAGTTGAGATTGTGGGTTCACTTTGATAGTTGAGTTTGCAGGTTGAGTTTGTGAGTTCACTTTTTAGGGTAGACTTTGAGAGTTGAGTTTGAGAGTCAAGTTTGTGGGTTGAGTTTAAGAGTGAAGTTTGCAGGTTGAGTTTTTTGGGTCGAGTATGAGAGTTGAGTTTGTGGGTTCACTTTTTAGGGTTGACTTTGAGAGTTGAGTTTGAGAGTGAAGTTTGTGGGTTGAGTTTGAGAATTAAGTTAGTGGGTTGAGTTTGAGAGTTGAGTTTGTGGGTTCACATTGAGAGTTGAGTTTGAGAGTGAAGTATGCAGGTTGAGTTTGAGAGTTAAGTTTGTAGGTCGACTTTGAGAGTTGGGTTTGATAAAAAATAAGAATGCGGTTGTGGTGATCATCTCATGTATTATGACTGCGGCTGTAGTGGTATGAGCACTTATGATTGTAATCCTAATTGTAATCATAGCTTAAAATTTATAGGGCTGTGAATGTATTCGTAATCTTTTATCCCAAATACTTTGTGATTACTGACTGATTAATGATCATAATTACTCCCAAATGTGGAGAGTGCAGCGGTTTAAGGCCAAATCCCTTGACTACTTTCATGACAATAATTGTCAATGCTCAATTATTGTTCTATTGATTATTGTCAATTATTGAGCATCGGCTGAGGGCTGCTGCATCAGCCATTGCCGAAAATGCCTCTTATATGCTTATTTAACGCGTTCATCCAATTAACTTCTAAAACCGTCAATAATATTCTAACAGCCGGGGTAATTTCATGCTTTACTTCAAAAGCAGTACCACCGAGAAAACTGAGAAAAAGGAAACGGTCAAAATAATCGATTCCGCAAGTCTGGAAAGGAAAGTGGACAGTGGCGCTGAATCGTCATTCGGTAAACTTCAAAGGTATGGAAAACAATTGAGAAAATCTGTTCGAAATATGTAATGTTAATGTAAAATAATGTGAATATGGCCGAAAAATCGATAAGTCGCAACTGATTTGTCAATAGATTTAGTTCTTTCTCAAAAAAAAATAATAATTTCGATTATTATTTTAAACTTGATTTTCTCGTAGATATTTTTCGATTATTATTTTACACTTGATTTTCTCGAAGATATTTTTCGATTATTATTTTAAACTCGATTTTCTCGTAGATATTTTTTGTAGATATTTAAAAGATGATAATTTCGATTTTAAAACTCGATTTTCTCGTAGATATCTTTTTATTTTTGCCAATCTGCCTCGAGTCTGTGTTTGTCGATTCGTCCGTGTTGGTATCGAATCGTCTAAGCTTCACGGCTGATTTAACCGCAAGAACGGCTTAGCAAACACAGCGGATCGACAACGTCTCCGATGAAATGGGAGAGCTCATCCGGCTGGTATCATCTTACATTGCATATTGTGCTCGGATTTTCCCAGAATGATTACTTGGCGATTCAAGCGGGCAAAATTATTGAATATTTTTCGAAAAAAAAAATTTTTTTTCTCGAAAACTCGGCCCAAATTTTCAAATAATGGGGACTATTCGACCGTTTGAATTTCAAAATGTGACCGGGTTTCAATTTTTCGTTAAGAGCAATCCCCAGAAATGCGCACGATTTTTTCAATACGCTTAAATAGCTCAAGGTAGCCAGCAAATTCTAAATTTTCCCGGCAGAGGGATTTTTTAAAATTAAATCCACCTTAAAATGATCTAATATCACTAGCTTACAACTACATTTAAAGGGAAATTTATAAAAAAAATTCCAACCCTGTCGACACTGACTTCACTTATTTCCGAATTCACGGCACGTCTCGGGGTGGGACTCTCCCTAAAATCTTGACAAATCAAAAGATTATTTTTTGCTCGGGATGATTTTTTTGAAAATTTTTCTAGGAGGCTACCGGGAATTATTACGTCGGTTTTATCAACGTTGATGATGCACCTGGTGGTGGCTTCTACGGTTATCCTGTCAGGACGAGCTTTGTGCATGCCCAACGAACAGGAGGGCATGGCTTGCAATTTGTCGATAGCTCTCAAATCGAAATTGCGCTCTTTGCTTATAAGTGAGTATTGTTGAGCCATAAGAATCATTATGCATTTCGATTTTTCGAAACTTGTCAGCACAAAAAACTAATAAGAAAAAAAAATGGAGGGTTTGAGCGAGAGAAGAAGATGGGAGTTCAAGCGAAAGAAAATAATGGCAGGGCTGGAGCGTTTAGAGGAGTGCTGGCCAAATGAAGTCGAGCGGGAGTGAATAGTTGGAGCGGCTGGAGCGTTTAGAGGAGTGATAGCAAATTGAAGTCGAGCAGGAGTGAATAGTTGGAGTGGCCGGAGCGTTTAGAGGAGTACTGGTAAATTGATGTCGAGCGGGAGTGAATTGTTGGAGTGGCTGGAGCGTTTAGAGGAGTGCTGGCAAACTGAAGTCGAGCAGGAGTGAATTGTTGGAGGGGTTGGAGCGTTTAGAGGAGTGCTGTCTAATCGAAGTCGAGCAGGAGTGAATAGTTGGAGTGGCCGGAGCGTTTAGAGGAGTACTGGTAAATTGATGTCGAGCGGGAGTAAATTGTCGGAGTGGCTGGAGCGTTTAGAGGAGTGCTGGCAAACTGAAGTCGAGCGGGAGTGAATTGTTGGAGTGGCTGGAGCGTTTAGAGGAGTGCTAGCAGATTGAAGTCGAGCGGGAGTGAATAGTCGGAGTGGCTGGAGCGTTTAGAGGAGTGCTGTCAAATCAAAGTCGAGCGAGAGTGAATAGTTGGAGTGGCTGGAGCGTTTAGAGGAGTGCTGGCAAATTGATGTCGAGCAGGAGTGAATAGTTGGAGAGGCTGGAGCGTGCAGAGGAGTGCTGTCTAATTGAAGTCGAACGGGAGTGAATAGTTGGAGTGGCTGGAGCGCATGGGAGGTAAACGGAGCAGCTGAAATAGGTATGACACTACCCTACCATTTAACCGTATAACCTCCAATTTGTATTGTCCATAAACTACAATTTAACGTTTATACAGTCCATAACCTACAATTTAACTGGCATTTTCTTATGGAAAACAAACGAACATAAAATGAGCGCCCGCTTATGAATTTTCCAGAAGCTCTGCAAGTGGTCGATGATTTTTGACGTCAATTGTGATCAAGTATTTCTGTCGAAGTGAAGTCGAATTACAAAAATGGCCACGGTCGGCATCGCTGCTGAAAATATGCGGAAAAAATAAATTTCTCGCACGAAATTTGAATTCTGGAGGCATTTCAATCGAATTAAATTCGGATCGAAAAAATTTCTTCCATTTGAAGGAATTTCAGAATTGAGGGTACCCCATAAAATACCATATTTTGACGGTGAAAGTGAGACAACGCGTCATTTTGGCCAAAATCGGTTTTTTGTTTTACCTTAGGCAAAAATCGGCGTTTTATCGATTAATGAGCTTCTGGTGACGATATCTTGAACGAAAATACATTGTATTTTTGATAGATATCGTCAACACGGTGATTTTTACCTTAGGTAAAGCGAAAAACCGATTTTAGCGAGATACTCGCTTTCTCCGTCGATTGGTATCGGCTTACCAGATTTCTCTTTGGCGTCAAGGAGAACCCCTTCGGGCAGATGGTTTCTCAGGGATGCTTTCAGTTCGGCCGTCTGCTGACGGCAGTTCGGCACGTCGACGCGCGTCTGGACGACGAACGAGAAGAGCGCCAGCGGGCCGAGCGGCTGCTCGCCGTCGCTACCTGGAACGGACGAATTAGCGATTTTTATCGGCGTTTTAACCGATTAGAGGGCTTAAAAAAAGGCTTTAAAAACTATAACTTAGACTTGAAAGATATATTAATATTTTATATATTTTTTAAATATTTTATATTAAAGATATATTAATAAAATGTAATATATATTTTTGTTTTCAAGCCTTTTTTCAAACCTGTTTCTGGTTTTGAGGCTCATTTTGTCGTTTGTATGGGTATTTTTAGAATTTAGAGTTTGTGAGCTGGGTTTTTACTTGACTTTACTGACTTAAGTCAAGTAAGAACCTGGCTCATAACCTCTCAAATCTAAAATACCTATAAAAACGACAAAATGAGCCTCGGAACCAGAAAAGGGTTTAAAGAAGGCTTAAAAACAAAGCAAAGCTTGCACTTCAAAACTTTTGGCAGCAAAAAAAGATGAAAATCTTGAAATTTAGGCGTCAGCAAGAGCTTGGAAGCAGGAGCTTGATTATAGATAATCAAGTGTAGATCTACACTTATCCTGATGCTGTCCAGCTATCCTCTATCCTGTTATAGGGAAATAAATCAAAGTGTTCGAGTTTTTTGAAACTCCTTCAAATTTATTCGTTCGTCACGTTTTATTGAATGCTAGTACGTAAATAATATGAATTAGACAATGCCAAATTCCATACTGGGCCCCAAGTCTGCATGATAGAATCACGTTCGGCCCGGTCTAATGACTCGACTTAACGGGCAACTCGTGCACATGAATTTCACTCCGCTGATTAGCCGCCACACGTCTTTAAAGAAAAATCCCCGTCGAAAAATTGTAATTTCATAAGTGGCCCCCGGATCGGCCCGAGTGACGTGGTAAAACCGAGACTTTTGTAAATGTAACATTTCGAAGGTTTTCGAACGAGGAAATTCTAATTGGCCCGAGTCACGCAAAATCGGCTTTTTGAACTTTAGATGTTTCGCACGGCGAGAAACTGCAATTTGGCCAAATCACATACGATATTTCGGACGTATTGCGTGGCGAGTTTTTAACGCACTGCAGAGACTGGAATATTGGCAGTTTTTCCTTCGGCAGATTCAGTTGAGCAACAGCCAAGGTAGTGGTTGAAGGCCTCCTTGAATGCCTTGCCTACTTCCTTGACCAAGGAGCAAGGGCCAAGGCAGCGGTTGAAGGAAATATCCTTGAATTCGTTGGCTACTTCTTGATAAACGAGCAACGGACAAGGCAGTGGTTGAAGGAAATATCCTTGAATGCCTTGCCTACTTCCTTGACCAAGGAGCAAGGGCCAAGGCAGTGGTTGAAGGCCAAATCCTTGAATGCCTTGCCTACTTCCTTGACCAAGGAGCAAGGGCCAAGGCAGTGGTTGAAGGCCGAATCCTTGAACGCCTTGCCTACTTCCTTGACCAAGGAGCAAGGGCCAAGGCAGTGGTTGAAGGCCGAATCCCTGCGCCCTTTCGGCTGATTGAATCTAGGCATTGGTATTTGGTTTTCTCAAAATTAAATTTCATTCCCTTCTAGTTTTTCTCACTATACTTGAACATTTTTTTCTAAAAGAAAAATTATAATAAATACAAATTGAACTATATGTAGGTATTTCTAGAAAGAAGGCCATAAATCTAGCAAAAAGACATCATGCGATGTAAGCCCTTTACGAAAAATAGTTGATAAAATAGCAAAAATTACCAAAAAACTGCTGTATAAATAATAAATATATAATATATATAATAAATAATGAAATATAATTGTATTAGTCCCGTCATTTATTCCCCTACAAGAAGTCGAGTCGGAGTGCGTGGGTAAGCTCGAATTACGCTCCGCTTGGGTCGCGCAATTTTTCACCGCGCAAATTGGAAAATGATCCTCGCTCCTCAACAAATTACTGAGGTCACGTCTGATTGGTGGTGTGGGACGCGCAATGCGGTCCTGGTAGGCGTGCCAGGGCATAATTCGAAAAAAAAATTCAAATTTAAAAAAAAAAACGAAAAAAAAGGTTATCAAATTGAGCAGGCGTAGGTGCTGTAGTTTGCTGAGTTTTTTTTTTTAATCAGCGCAAATTATTCTTTTCTTTAAGTATTCAATTAACTTCAAATTTTGGTTCAATACTCTGCTGATTTTTTTTTTCTTGAAAATTGATTCAATTTTTTAGTAGATAGCTACGTCAATTCAATGAATTTTGAAAACCTCTGGTAATATTTTTTAAAAAGTGTGTTTTGATTGTAATAAACGTATCTACCGTCTAATGGTGGTTTAATTTGTTCGAAAATACAACTCACAATAAATGCTTCAATTTTATACCTATTAGTTGAAAACCTCCGAGCGTTTTGCTGTTCAATCAGGAGTTAACTTCAGGTCAATGATAGCCGATCATTCGAAACATGTTAGCGCCTTCACTATCAGGACTTTCCGCCACGAAGACCATCCGCCAACGGCAAGCTTGAGAGGTTCGACCGCTGATTAACTATCGGTTAAACCGTGGGAATTTCGACCGAAAAACGTTTTTTTTCTTTCCTAGAAAATATGGACGGTTTTTTGGATTTTCAAAAATTGAATTGGAGTGAAAATATAGTCGGATTAATGAAAAAAAAACATTTTTTTGGGGGCACCGAAAATTATTTTCATGCAAAATCGACATTTCGCCCCGGTAGTGCACAGTTCCGATCAAGGTGGCATGCGCAAACAAATCCTATCCACACAGAGATGGCACGAAATGTAACTCAGCGATAATGGAGCCGGGGAAAACGCATTATCTTCGACCTGCCGATTAATGTGATCGATGTTCGAAGATTGATCCGAAACTCCGACGTGGAACAAGGGGTGGAAAAACTCCGAAAACTTTTTATTCGGGTCGAACCGGCCGAAAACTTTCGACACCCGGCTTGACGAACTGTGCCAAGAAAGATTTCCAAGGCACTTCGAAACGGAAAGCTAACTGCTCCGGAAGAGATTGGGAGTTTTTGCATGAAGTCTCACCGTGACTGTAACGAGAGAGATTGCAAACTCGTCGATAAACGCTTCCCTTAGCCCGGAGAAGTTCGATTCTTTGATTAGAAGCATTTTTAACGGTATTTTCTGAGGCCGTTTTGTTTTTGAGAACAGGGGTGCAAATCAGTGCCCCAGAAATCGGATTAATTTCTCGCAAAAATGAGTTCCCGAACGAAAAACGTAATTTTGAATCAAATTTGCGGTAAAATTGGATTGGTCCCATTCAAAACGAGCATTTTGGATAAAATGGCAATCCCAAAATCAAAATAGGTGCGCCGGAAGACGCGCAATATGGAAAACTCTTGAAAAATTGATTTATTTCCAACAAAATCCGGTCACAAACGCAAAAAATATAATTTTGAATCAAATTTGCGATAAAATCGGATTGGTCCCATGTCAAAACGAGCATTTTGGATAAAATGGCAATCCCAAAATCAAAATAGGTCCCCCGGGAGACGAGCAATTCGTTCATTTTAGTATTATGGTAAGTATCGGCTCCGAAAGGCGAATAAAGAAGGTACCCAATACCAACACAGAAATATCGAAGTTACCTTACGAAAATTGACACTCTCGTGCTGGGTGGGCATCGAGAAATTTCGAGAACTGTTTTCAGTTAATCGCCTCTTAGAATTCGTTAAAACTCGAAATCCAGTTTAATATTCGACTTTAGAGCCCGTACGTTTGTCGAAACGGACCGCTCTCACTTAAATACGAGGATTCGCCTTGATAGGAATCTCTCGATAAAAGAAACGGATAGGAACTCTTGAAATGGACGTGGGAACTGAGAAATCTGAAGGATTTCCCGTTTGAAGCGTTTATCTCTTTCGGGATTTGTATTCGAAAGTCACGATTGGCAGACGAACTCCCACTTGACACCTATTCATCAAAAGGTGTCGGGTAAATAACAATAATAATGGCTTGGACGTAATTTTTTATTAATTTTCTTATCCCGAATTTCCCCAGTTCTAGGTGGTGGCAATGGTGGTAACGGCGACAGTGGTGGCAGCAGTGGTGGTTGTGGTGGTTTTTTGTGGTATTGGTTGGAGTAATGGTGAAGGAGGTGGTATTTGGCAATGGTAGTATTTGGTGGTATGGTAGTAGTGGAGGTATGGTAGAAGTGATGGTAGGGTAGTAGTGGTGATATGGTAGCGGTAGTATTTGGCGGTGGTGTGGTGGTTGTTTGTGGTATTGGTTGGAGTCATGGGGGTGGTGTTTGGTAGTTGTAGTATTAAATACCAAATTTTGGCAGTGGTGGTATGGTAGTGATGGTATGGTAAAAGTAATGGAGGGTGGTAGTGGCGATATGGTAGCGGTAGTGTTTGGCAGTGGTATGGCGGTTTTTTGTGGTATTGGATGGAGTAATGGTGGTGTTGGGGGTGGTATTTGGCAGTGGTAGTATTTGGTAGTGGTAGTACGGTGGTAGTGGTGGTATGGTGGTAGCGGTATGATAGTGCTGGTATGTGGAGGTGGTGGTGGTGGTTGTTTGTGGTAATGGTGATAGGGTCGTGGTGGAGGTTTGTGGTATTCTTTGGTGTAATGGTGGTGTCGTTGATGGTATTGGTGAAGGTGTTATTTGGTAGCGGTGGTGGTGGTCGTTTGTGGTTGGAGTAATGGTGATGCGGTGGTGGGGGTGTTGGTGATGGTATTGGTGGTGGTGTTATTTGCTAGTGGTGAAAATGTTGTTTGTGGTATTTGGTGGTGATTTTAGGTGTTGGTGGTATTTGGTAGTGATAGTGGTGGTGATGTTGTTGGTATTAGTGGTTGCGTTATTCGTTGATGTTTTTGGTGGTTTTTTATAATTATTCCAACTATTCGACGATCATCATATATTTTCAACGTTCTTTCCACCGCATATAAACCAGGTCAGTACCGACGAAAACGAAGAGAAAATTACTAGCCGAAGAGCACGAATTTTGAAAATTATACGAGCCATTGAAATCGAAAGCGCGTCAGTCGGAAATTGCCGGTTGTCCGCGGATAGAAAAAGCGGCGATTCTGACGGTAGCGGCGGTTCTTCGGATTCCCTTTTGGTTTTATAACGAGCCGAACTGATTTGCATCCCAAGGTCCAAGGGATGGGCATCCAGGCACCGCATGATTGGCACTTGACTGTACACAATTCCAAGGAAAACACTCCGCTCATGCTAGTCAAAAAATTCTGATTTTTTTGGAAAATTTGAAATTTAGCCTTCAACAGTCTGTTTTCTGTTGCCTTGAAGAAGATCTCAATCGTTTCCTTTTTTTTGGTGCTCTTTTCTCAAATTTATTTCTTCTATTTCCTCAATTTTTTTTGTTAATTTGGCATTTTCCATGTGACAGCTGGTTTTTCATCGCCTAAATACTAATAATCGCCTAAATACTCGTAGGATTTTTGGATTTCGGCAATTGAGTAGCACCTATGTAACAAAAGTTCCTCGATTCTTAAAAAAAAAAAATACCCAGTGCAATGCATCAAGATTTACTTCAGTTTTCAGGCATTTTCAAAATTCACAGGAAACTGAATACGCCAGGATTCCATACCTCAAGAATTAATGGACCGATTTTGACAGGTTTTTTTTATTCAGGGTACAAAAAATTAGTTTTGATGAGCTTGATTTTATGGTGAAAACGACAATACTTTTGGGCGATTTTCGATTCTTCATTTTATGGAAAATCAACCAAAATTCGGTTTAGATACTAAAAAGGTTCAAAAAATTGAAGCCCAAGGGAATATTCGGAATTTGCAGAAAAAAACTGATCAGGTAAGAAACAGTTGGAATCAGCAAAAAAGTACAATGTGTTTTTTACTCGGCAAAAAGCTAACCCAGGAACGATTTCAACAAGCATCATCAGAAAACGCAATATGGCAGATTTCTTCAATAATTCCTCGAACACAAAAGTGCAGTCCACTACTTGAAACCAAAAATATCAGACTGCGAATTAATTTTTTTCGACTGTTACAATTTTTATTTGAATTTAATGCAAGAAAGTCAAAATATTTTGAAGACTAGTAAACTCTGGAAAATATATTGGATTTTCTGGAAATGAGGATAGGTACCTGCCCAATACAAGTAACAGGAATAACAATTTTTATTTTTGACATAGGTCTGCTGTAGGGAATTATGGGTAATAATTTTCTTTAAATAATTATTTAGGTATTCCTTTTTTTCTAAAAAATAAGTTATTTTTATTTGTTTACTAATTCCCAAAAAAATGAAATTCTTAGTTTGAATTGTTTTTATCGAATTTACTTGGAAATAATTTCGAAATTCATTCGATAAAAAATCAAATTTATTCAAATGTTTTCTTCAATCCTTAGAATATATTTGGCGATAAAAGTTGAACTAGAAGACATTCTAAATAGCGCTATTACCAGCTAGTTTAAAATACAATTAATTTCTTTTAAAAACCCCCTTTTTTAAATTATCGAATTTTTGCCGGAATTTAAAAATGATTTTAATCGTCTGCCATACCAGGCCGAAGCGATACGAAGTACGAAGTTCCGTTTTGCTTGGCAGGGGAAGACATGACGATTTTCGGATTACGATTTTCGTTCACGTTTTGTTCAACGACGGATCGTAAAGACAGAGCGCGCACATTGCGACAGGGCGACGAGGACTGATCTAGCGCGCCAAGGAGCGACGCCCCCATCGCCGACGGGGACTCCCACCCACGCGGCCGGGGGGCGTGCCCCCGACAAGCTGTTGCCATAGGGACGGCGTCCAGCATTCGAAAAAAAATTTATTGTTTCATCATTGTTTTAGTATTAAATGTTTTTCAAGATTTATTCAATTTGGTTCAAAAATCGTGGATTTTTACCAAATGGTTAAATTGGGGGTTTTTTCGGTTTTTTAACTCGAAGCAAAAAAAAAACCTTGGGGAAATTTAACGGCGTTTTTAACGGTGTCCCCATTTTTGTCATTACTACGAAATTCTGCGCACATATGGCTGATTTAATGAGTAGAAAAAGTAAACTTTAGCAATTCTCGACTTTAGCTCAATTTTTCGCTTCTTTAATTTAATGCTAGAATGTTGGAAATACCTCGAGCTCATGGGGAATTTAACGGCCTTTCCAACGGTGCGCTCATTTTTGTAATTCCTTCAAAATCCAAGGCACTGATGGGTAATTTACCGAGGAGAAAAAGTGAAAGTTAGCAATTCTCGACTTTAGCTCGATTTTTCGCATTGTTCATTTAATGCTAGAAAACTGCAAATACCTTGAGATAATGGGAAATTTAACGGGCTTTCCAACCGTGTCCTTGTTTTTGCAATTACTCCAAAATTTGGGGCACATATGGCTAATTGACTCAGTAAGAAAAAGTGAAATTTAGCCTTTTTTAACTTGGGCTCAATTTTTCGCTTTTTTAATGTAATGCTAGAAACCTGCGAATACCTTGGGTTTATGGGAAATTTGATGGGCTTTCCATCGGTATCCTCATTTTTGCGATTACGCCAAAATTCAAGGCTCTTATGGTTATTTTACTGAGTCGAAAAAAGGATATTTTAAGAAATTGAGCAGTTCTCGACTTTGGCTGAATTTCTCGATTTTTTATTTAATGATGGAAGGCTGCAAATACCTTGAGTGTATGGGAAATTTAATGGGCTTTCTAACGGTGTACTCATTTTTGTAATAACTCAAAAATTTAAGGCTCTTATGGCTACTTTGCTGAGTCAAAAAAGTAAAATGGAGCGAGTCCCGACTTTGGCTCAATTTTTTGATTTTCTAATTTAATGCCAGAAAGCTGCAAATACCTTGAGCTTATGAGAAATTTAATGGGCTTGCCAACGGTGTGCTCATTTTTGTGATTACTCCAAACCTCAAGGCTGATATCGCTATTTTACTGAGTTGGAAAATGAAATTTTTCCAGAGAATTGTGCAATTCTCGAATTTAAGCTCAATTTTTTCCTTTTTTTAAAATCCAATGCTATAAAGCTGCTATTATGGCACTACGTCATTCAAATATCGACCCATGAAATCGCATGAAAATTCCCTACACCGGGTGGTCCCTGATTGCGAAAAATTGGACACCCAAGAGCAAACCGCCCGCTGTCAATCAAGGTAGACCGGTGTGTTGTATTAAAATGCAAATTTTTGGCGTGTCTTCTATTTTTCCCCCCGACTACCGGGAGCTAATTATTTAATCGCCCCAGTGCAGAGCAGGTTCGAGATAAGTGGCCAATTTGTAGAACACGGAAAGTTGTCACTGGTTATGTACGACGTTGGCGTCAACACTTTTTCGCCGGAGGAGGTAAACGGTTTTTTGCCATGTGAAATTGGAAAAAAACTAGAAATTTATGGCTATATTTTGTATTGAGTGGGGAATCGATTATCCTCAATTTTGGTCGATCAAGTTTGAAATAAGTAAATATTTGCCCAAAATCTCTTATTTTTCAGCGAATTTTTCCATAAATAAATGTTCGATCGGTAAGTCAACTAATTTTCGGGTTTTTGGGAGACTTCGTTACCTGTCGTGTATTTCGCCGATATTTTCACCTCCGAACATTAGCTCGCCTGACCGTGACCTCCGAAAATGTAAATTTCCCTACGCCTCTCGTCTTTAGAGTGTAACTATATTTTCAGTGATTTATGACACGGTCGGATTTCCGGCTTCGGCGGATTTTCAGCCGAGAATCGAGCTCACGCGATGTTTGAGAAATATGGAAAATCCGAGATAGCATCTTCGAAGAATAACCGGAATTTTAAGAGACGGCATTACCCCGGTACCTTTTTAAACAAAATCTTATTTTACCGCTTCAACCGCGGAATTTATTAGCTCGTAAAATCGATAATTTTGCAATAATTTTGCTCCGATAAACCAGGGAGAAAAGTAAAAGAAAACAAAAAGAAAAGAAAAAACAAAACAATTATTTTGCTGCGATTTATCAGGAAAAAAACGTAAAAGATAAAAGTTTCAGGGGCTGCAGCCCATTTTGTAAGAAAAAGTTCCCCGACCGATTACACAGATGTACCTATGTAATCAATAATGTACACATTATTTCTGGAAATAATGTACCAAAAAAGGAAATCCTCAGATTAGGCGCACTCGAGCGGGTCACCGTTTTCGTACGCTCATTTATCACGTATTTATCCGAGGGGGACATTGCCAAATTGTTTCACGGGCTAGGACCGGAGTAAATTTCAATTTTGAGACGGGGAAAATCGAGTTAAGGTATCTGGCCCGGATCCAGCGGCTATCTGAGGATTCTTGGCTTCCGAGGACCTGAAGACTTGGAACAGTCTTCGGAACGAACGACCCGTGAAAATGTATCGGCCGTATATCGAGACCGTGAATAACTCACAGTGCTTCCACGAATCCGAAAATAAATGAGTTTCGAATTGCTGAACGATTGGTTCAATTTTGGAAATTACGTCAAAGTGACGTATCAAGTCGTGATTTTTTACTTTGGCACCGCCAGTTCGGCATTTTTTTCTTGAATTCTTGTTCTTGGGGTTCTATTTTTGCGGTTTTTGTTCTTGGGTTTTCTGTTCATGGGGATTTGTTTATGGGCTTCTGCTCTTGGGGTTCGGTTCTTGTGTTTCTGTTTTTGAGGATTTGTTATGGTGTTTCTGCTCTTGGGGTTCGGTTCTTGGGGTTTCTGTTCATGGGGATTTGTCATTGTGTTTCTGCTCTTGTGGTTTGGTTCTTGGGTTTCGGCTCTTGAGGTCTTGTTCTTGTCTTTCTGTTCTTGAGGATTTCATTTTGGGTTTCGGTTGTTGGAGTTCAGTCCCTGGGTTTCTGTTCTTGGGTTTCTGTCCTTGGGTTTCTGTCCTTAGAGTTCGGATCTTGAGCTTCTGCTCTTGGGTTTCGATTCATGGATTTTTGTTCTTTGGTTTCTGTTCTAGCTGGATTTGTTTATGGGTTTCTGCTCTTGGGGTCCGGTTCTTGGGGATTTGTTATTGTATTTCTGTTCTTGGGGTTCGATTCCTGGGTTTCTGTTCTTGGGGATTTGTTCTTGGGTGTCTGTTCTTAGGCTTTGGTTTTTGGGCTTCTGTTCTTGGGTTTCGATTAATGGATTTTTGTTCTTGGGTTTCTGTTCTAGGAGATTTGTTTTTGGGTTTCTGTTCTTGGGGTTCAGTTCTTGGGGATTTGTTATTGTGTTTCTGTTCTTGGGGTTCGATTCCTGGGTTTCTGTTCTTGGGGTTCGATTCCTGGGTTTCTGTTTTCGGGGATTTGATCTTGGGTTTCTGTTCTAGTGGGATTTGTTTATGGGTTTTGGTTCTTGGATTTCTGTTCTTGAGGTTAGGTTCTTGGGGATTTGTTCTTGGGTTTCTGGTGTTGTGTATTTTTTCTTGCATTTCCGTTCGTGGATTTTTGTTCCTGTATTTCTGTTCTTGTGTTCCCGTTTTTTGGTAACCGTTCACGTATTTTTGTTCTGGGCTTTCTTGGGTTTTTGTTCCATCATTTCTGCACTTGGGTTTTGGTCTCTGTTCTTGGGCTTCTATTCTCGTGTTTAAGCGTTCTACGAGAAACCTACGAGGATTTATCTGAGGAGATCTAAAAAAATTTTCAAAAACATTTTACGCCCAAAATGTCGATGTCAAAATTAAATCGGCCAGTCGAGGCTCGAATCGGTATCGGTACTCCTATTAACCGAATGTTGACTCACGGGTAATGACACAGCCGTGGCGGTTCTTTTGATCCGAGTACACTCAGCCTTGATTGCTCGATAGTCAATAAATTTCCAAATGCCTTCGAAATGAGTCAATTCCAAACAGCCACCGGTGGAATACTGGAATTATAATTTTTCATATAAATTCATGAGACAAATGTACGCAAGGAAATGTTGCACAAATGTTGTAACAAGGATAAAAATGGCAATGCGATTGAAAATTCCTCACAAAAAATGTTTTTGAGTAGATGTTTCTGATTGGGTTTTAAGATCGAATAAATCGCTTATCTCACGATTTGTAATTTTTAATGAAATTATGCTTGTAATAGGATGATTATAAGTATAGTAGACACATATATTGTTTTGCCTGATATTGTACCAGGTTTTTCAATTACGATTAATAGGTGCGATCAAAATATCTCGTTTGCACTATAAGGCGTGTCCCACGTCCAAGTGTTGACTTACCGGTCTCTAATTTTCCTCCTCATTGCCTGACATTTTCATCAATATTGGCATCTTAAAAATTAAAATTATAAAAATGTAAATAAAAACATGAAAAATATTAACTAGGTAGCTATCATAAATGGACTAAATATTGATTAAACTTATTTAATAACTTGCAGAACATGCAAAAATGAGCTGATAAATCGCACAATCTTACTTTTTGCCCTGGTACCTATCTGAAATTATGGATCAAGTTGACTAGGTATATTTTTGACTAATTTAAAGGCTTGTAGATATCAAAAACCGTTTAGAGTTCAAAAAGAATACGAAAAACCGTGCAAATCATCGAATAACCCTCTTTTCAATACACCGCATGCCCTTTTGGAGCATTGTCGAAAAATACTCGGCTCGGGCCGTATTTTGTTTCGGCTGATAAATATAAATAAAACCAGTGGTGCGTAGATAACACACAATACTTCCATATTTTGAAACGTAAAATTGAGACACAATTTGATCATGTTTTGACTGCTTTTAAGGGTGTTTAGGTCAAAAATATCAAAAAATTCACTATTAAAATTTTAAAATTCGCCCAAAATAAAAATACAATACATTATTGGAATATAAAAAATATCCACATATTCTGCAAGGTAAAACAAAGATTTTAAGACCAAGAACGCTCAAATCGGTTCATTTTTGAGGCCGGAAAAAAATAAAATAGAAAACACTAAAAATGCAAATATATCGGAAGTACTGTGCGTTATCCAAATTTCGATTGAACAGGGTGTTAGGTCTTGCCGAGACAAACATTTCAGTTCAAGAAATTTGAAAAAAGGTTGAAAAATGAGGGAGTTATGGCTATTTTTGTAAATGACCACAGACGGACAGACGGACACACGGACAGACGGACAGACAGACAGACGGACACACAGACACTTGTTCAGGAAGTGATTCTGAGTAAATGTGTATAAGAAAAAGTTTTTTCTGAAGCTCCGTTCCGATTCTCGATTTTAGGACGATCACAATACTTCCATTTACTCTGTAAATATGGAAGTAAAAATGAATGCAGTTTTCTATAAAAAATAAGAAGAGAGAGTTTATGGGCCCAATGGACGGGAGGGGTGGGGGATGACGTCAGTGATAAGAACTGATAATTTAAATCCCCCTTTTTCATCTACTAAAAAATAAAACAACTTGGTAGCTATCATAAATTGACTAAATTTTAGTCGGGCCTATAAACTCTCTCTTCTTATTTTTCTAGAAAACTGCATTTATTTTTTTATTTTTAGTTATTAACCGGAGCAAAATACGGCCCGAGTCAAGTATTTTTCGATCAATATTTAATATTGATTAAACTTATTTAATAACTTGCAGAACATGCGAAAATGAGCAGATAACTCGCACAGTCTTACTTTTTTGCCCTGGTGCCTACATAAAATTTTTGATCAAGTTGACTAGTTATGTTTATGACTATTTAAAGGCTTCTAGAATATCGAAAACCGTTCAGGGTTCGAATAGGATACGAAAAACAGCGCAAACCATCGAATAACCCTCTTTTCAAATGCACGCCCTTTTGGAGCATTGTCGAAAAATGCTCGGCTCGGCCCGTATTTTGTTTCGTCAAATAAGATCAATCGATAGCCATGCTGGGGTCGCCATCTTAACGATGTTTACCGCAGTTTCCTCCGACCAATTTCCGGAGAGCCGGCTAATAAAAGACCCCCGGGTGGAGCTAATACGGCGCAACAGTAAAAGGCCGACTATTCGGTTCTCAGATGGAAAGTTTCCAGACTGTCAACCGAATTGTACTATCTGGGATAGCTCGAATTAGTAACAATGGCCTTCTTATGGTCTTATTTCCTTATCGAAACAATGATCCAAAACGTTTTTTTTTTAAGTAGGTAGACAGGCAGGTTTATAATTTCTGCCTCATTCTTTGATTTCGATTTAAGAATCGCCTTTAACACAATTTAGCGAGTTTTCAGGATCGAAAATAGGGACTAGCCCCCAAACGACCCCGCATCCCGATCCAAACCCTTCTCCTGATCCTTGCTCTCATCCTATCCTGACCTTTGCCCCAACCTGATCCTGATCCTTAATCCTGATCCAGAACCTGATCCTCTCACGGGCCCTGATCCTTAGCCTCATCCTCATCCTGGTATTGATCCTGATCCTTACACTCATCCTGATCTTTAGCCTTATCCTCATCCTGGTACTGATCCTGATCCTTACACTCATCCTGATCTTTAGCCTTATCCTCATCTTGATCCTGAGGACCATCCCGACGCTGACCGTGAAACTTGCCCCGATCCTAACCGGTACATCACTTATCCGTGCACGGTATCTGGTTTTCACCGGTCAGTAATCGGTTAACTAAGGTGCCAATTCCACCAGACAATGAATGTTGAAAGAACTTAGTTTCAAAAATTGACATGAAACATTAGGTAATATTTATTTTTCCTTGGTAAACATGGATTATCGATATTTTCGTAGGCATTTGAGGGGATGTTTTTATTTCACTATCAACCCATATAAAAAACCAGTTCTTCAGGTCGATAATTAAGTTTATTGCTCCTCGAATCTCGAATGCCTTTCACGATGACTGTTAACCGTGAGTCATCCCATCATGCGACTGTTAAGGGAGTACATAAATACGCATGATGAGGTCAGCTAATGCATCGTAATAAACAACTATAAACAGTCAGCTTTGAAATGTCGAATTTAAATTATGTTAGTAATGAGCTTCGAATTTACGACCTCGAGCGAGGGAAAAATAAATTATCATTTTATATCCTTTTTTCTCGATATATACATTCCACCGAGCGCTTTCGACCACTAGGCCTCCGACTGTTAAGCTAGGAGTTGATTTTTCGGCGAAAATCCTCGTCTCTGGCGGGAATCGAACCTCGCATCTTCTCATTTCTGATCAGACGCTAAAATCTTCCTAATCCTCTCCGCCTATTCCGCCTCCTCTTTCTCGATATTTTAATTTTTTCCGATTTTTTTCTCCGAATTGACAACAAATTGTTCCACCATGCTGTTTTCACACATTGGCCACAGTTCCTTTACGGTTCGCTATCTCGGCCAATTGAAATTCGCAGTTCGGCATCTCGGCAGGTTTTCCACGACCGGATGCCTAGCGTGACTATCTAGTAACGCCCTTTTTCATCCCCGATCGCCTCGGACCGTCTGAAAATCGAAGGCCGACATTAACCCAGATTCGCTGTAGGTGGCGCTGTGTTCTCGGCTGCTAACAAGTGCCGTTTAAGAGGCTTTTCACACGTATACGACACCGGCCGAATATAGGCGATTAACGGCACGCAAGTGAAGAAAATTATAAATTTGACGTCACGAAGGATTCTAAGCCTAAAGCGGAATAGTAGAAAAGCGAGTGCGATATGGACCCCCTAGTGATTTTACAGAATTTGGGCTAAATCGTAGCAAATCTATAACATTTTGGTCAAAACCTGATAATGCGCTAGTAGGGGGAAAATGGGGATTCCACATATCAGTTCTTATCACTGACGTCATCCACCCCTCCCGCCCACCGGGACTCTAAACTCCTTAACCGCCCGGTGTGACGTCACGGACATTTAAATCTCTCTAAGGAAAACTTGTAACAAGACTCGAAGTAAAACCGATTTATTTCCTTTTACGTACGTGTAAACTCGTACCTATCTCGGGAAAGACGCGAAGATTGATCCGAAAACAAGAGACTCGCTTCGACTTTTAGCACGGCCGAATTTGCATATTATCTGCTCGCTCGAATTCTAATCCGCTCCTTGCGATATTTGCAGTCGCGATTTACGACTGTTCGGCACAGGAGATTCTGCATTGATAAGACACAATCCATCAACCCTATCTAGTTATTACTGATTGAACCGAGTTTACCATCGAGAATACGGTGTTTCAGGAGTCGACTTAACCTCAGCGAAGGTTGGAGTCACCTGAGTTTCCATATCTTCAACAAAAATCAACGAATATTTCTGGTTTTTTGAAATTACTCTTGTTGAGGGGCTTGGTCGGAGAACATGCCATTAATGGTCAAAATCGGTTGAGCAATTCGAACAAAATTTCAACAAATTTCATGCTCGGATTTTTTAAAGAAATGCAACGTGAGACTAATTTTCGCGCTAATTTTGCGCGTCACGCGTCAGTGTTGCCAGTTGTATACACAATTTTCCCTCAATAAAAAAATGTAAATTTTTCAAAATTTAATCTGGAGTAGGTATGTAACTATTTATCAACTTTTTCTTTGTAGATAATTATCTAATAATTTTACTGAAATTTTGGGGCGTTAGTTTGCACCTCTAGTGCCTTGATCGACTAGCTGGAACAAAAAATCAACTATTTCGCACAGCGATGAAATTTTTCCCCAGTTGATTCGCAATACCGCACCCTATTTCATCAATAACGTTTTATTGGAACGGAATCGACAAGCTGTAAACGACAGATAAGCGTCCATCGCTCGAGGGCTGATCGACTATCGGACTGGCTCCCGGCCGTCATAAAGGCAATATATAACCAAAATGTATGGCGTTTTTGTAGCAAAGGGTCATAAATAAAGCGTAATAAATATTCGTGCGTCAACGTTTCAATAGGCGTGGCCATACAAGGACAATAGAGTTAAAATACCTATTTTTTAAAAAAATTGAAAAATATAAAAAATTTAATATTAAAAAAATTAAAATGAAATATTAATAAAAAATAATAAATAAAATATTAAAAATTAAAAAATACATTAAGGATAGAAAATATGTTCATAAACTTGGAAATAAAGCCACTGCAAGTTCGAAAGTTCGAAAAAGAATATTTCATGACATCCAACAGTGCTGCCAATTCATAAATTGTACAAAAAACCAAAATTCGAAATAAAATATTTTTTTTTCCATCCTGATTATAGTGTCTTCTACGTTTAACGAACGGAATGAAGCTTCTTCGAGCGATTTGTTTGGATAATCGAGAAAGCCTGTACCGCACACATGCACTTGGTTATTTTGGATACCGGCTAACGTTCCCACTAAACATTCGATCCATCAATGTGTTCGTCGGGGGGTCCTGTGAAAAAAATCAACATCCTCCCCACATCTCGAAGGATTACCACCATTTGGACAATGTTTGAAGAGTAATTTTAGACCAACAATTTTTTTTTTCACGATTTGTTTACAGCATACGAGAAAAATATTAAATTTGAATCGGATTTTTGAACAATTTTTCATTTTTAATCTAATCAGGGCATGAGTTATTACAAAATAAGGACCTATCCAACTCTTTTTGAAAAAACCTCAAAGGAACCGTTCGCGGACAAAAAAAACGTCCATCACGACAAACGTGTTAGCCTCGTTCAGAATGATTGATGCCAGGCTGAGGACAGCAGGAGGCGGGTATTTAGCAGTTTTTGCTTCACTTCATCAAAAAGTGATTCGGTCAAAGCCCGAATGCTCTTTTAAATGCGTCCAGTAAAAAGCAAAAAATAATAACGGCGAATAAGGCGAATAAAAAATCAGTAAAACGCGGTTCTTCCATGAAAAAATTCATTTCGAAATAATCTAGGACCAGCAGCAGGAAGGGGCTCGGCTCAAAAGTCGTCGACAAGATTCCGCCCTTACCTATTTGAAGTTTCCGTCCGCCGCTGAACAATTTATTGTAACACCGGTTCTGAATAACAATCGCGCCCCGTGTCAGACGAACGATTGCATGCCTTTTGGAAGACCAAATAATTATCGCAATTTCTGCTGAATTTGAAAAAAAATGTGTACCTATCTGAAAATTTTGCGGTCTTTTTTAAACCCCAAAAATCTGCAAATCTGCGGTCTTTGAATGGAAATTTAGGCGGAAAATTGCATTTTTCACTTTCTGACAGCATTTTTGAACCAATTTGGAATCCGGTTGCGGCCAATTTGTCTATATTACGTTTGTAAATCGGGCGTTTTCCTCAAAATCAAAATTTTAAATTGAAATTTTTGAAATTTAAAATGTGAAATTTCGAGTTGAAAAATTGCTTACATGAATATAATGCCGTTTTTTATTTCGTTTTAGATTTGAAAAACGTCGAGTGCTTTTTGAGAAAAGTTAATAAAACTGTTGACCCAATCCCAGCTCTTATCTGAGAAAACCCGCCGGAATTAGTCGCTTTTGGTTTTAGATTTACAAAAATAGGTCCATAATATACCAAACTAGTGCAAATCCATTTAAATGCTTGCTATCTAAATTGTGTATCGAAAAGTGAAAATTTCCACCAATACCTGGTAGCAAAATTTCAAAATTAATTTTTAACGAACTAAATACAAATAAATTTTGAATCTCTTACTTCAAATAAGCATAATATTTGGCTATTTTATTTTCTAACATTTTCGAGTTATGGAATCGGTCGTTCGTGTGACACCCTAAGCAAACAGCGATTGACACGAATACTTAGCCTATGTTTGACTACGATGATGACAGGCCGTTCTATTGTTCGTCGAGGATGGAGAAAATCAAAGAAACACCTAGAACGATAACAATGCTTGAGTCGATAGTTATTGTGTTGTGAATAACCGTAGTCGAAGATTAATTGCAACCATTGGTACAATTTTGAATAGATTGTTTCAGTTTTTTTTTCTTGGGAATTTCGGACTTTAATTTAGCATGAAATTCTTTACTTATGTCATTAGGTACTGAATTTTCAAGTTTTTGGAACCTACTTAGATCTTTTTTACATTTTTTGAGTTTTTCGGTTTTGAAATTTATCGCCGACAAATGTTCGCGTTTTCAGTTATGGATCGAAGTTCAAGTTTGACCTTCCGTTTGACAAAAATAACCGATTTCGGCTTCTTTCTCGTCGGGCTGAGAAAGGAGGATATTGGATGGGATTGTTCTGTTTACTTCGAATCTCGAAGGTCGCGTCGAAGGATTTTTCGCCTCAAATTAAGGTAGACTACATCGGCCACCTGTTTCCTAGGTAACATCAGGGTTTTCATTTTGCTTGCCTTGTTCGACGATTTGAAAACAAAATGTCTCGAAATCAAATAGGAATGAGAACAAAAACAAGAAAACAGTAGAACATCATCGCTACCATAACTCATCATTGACCGTTGCAAGGGATGAGGATCTAGCATCGAAGTTTTTCGTGTTTTTCGTTAATATTTCGAGAACGGTTAAAAATCTGAGATTAGGTGACAACGGATTCAGAATCCTGAGGAAATTTCCAACGTTTTCTCAGAGTATTTACCTATCCTTAAGTTCACTCCTTCATGGTCAAAATCGAGGTCAAAGTTGACCAAGTTCGAATTTCTCAAAAAATATGGCTGCCCTCGCGATTTATTCTTAAACAGCTGATTGGAACCCCATCAACCTGCACCTCAAAATGTTTGTTTTGACCAGACGAATCAAAGAAAAATAAAGCCGCCCCTCTCAAAATTTGATGTTACCCAGGGGGGTTGGTTGAAAAAAACGACTACCTCAGCCGGATGGATTTTTCGGTTTTTTAAATCATAACCTCATGGGAAATTTAATTTTAAGCAACTTTTGTATAAGGCGCTTTTTCGATAAATGGCTTTCTTATGCCTGAAAATGGAGTTTGAAAATTTTTTGAAATTTTCAAATTAAAACAGTGTTTGAACGGCTGATCGGAACCCCGTGAAGTTACACATCAAAATTTTTGTCTCGGCCGTGGTAATCCAGGAAAAGTCACGAGAGCTTACCATTTCAAAAGTGGTAACCCCGAGAGCGTTTTGAATATTTCAAATGCCACGACCGAGAAGAATTTCACTTTTTGACATTTTCCGGTAGGTATTCCCTGAAGCAAGATGAACATTTTTGTTCACTTGGAATTTTTTCAGGCTCACAGTCTCATTCGAATCAGGACTACAAATTACGAAGCCTGTCACGTAATAATCCTTGGGGGGGAGGGGGTCTTCAGGTCCTGCGAGTCGGCGACTTGGCAATGACCTCAGGAGCACGAACGTTCCTCATTTGGTTACTTCCTTCGCCAAAAAGGAAGAAATCGATTCGGTCAATCGGTTATTCGAAAAGCGATTCATCTAGGCCAGCTTCCGGCTGCCAGAGTCGAATTTCGTTTCCGAATCCAATCAATAGTCCTTCTGAAATTTGAACGATTTCTACTTTCAAAACTACAAATATTACTACTACTACATTACTACTACATTACAAATATTACTACTACTACTTTTTCAAAACTACAAATATTATCTTCGAATATTTCAAGTTTTATTAGGATCGGTTGGAGAACAAGGAACGGTCGAAATTAGTATTTCGAAAGAAATTTCAGCAAAACCCCTTCATGCCCGAATTTTTAAAAGGCTCACGTTTTTGGAATAAAATTGGACTTCAACTCGAGCTAGTCAGTGTTGTCGGTGGGGAGTACCAACTTGAAATTTTCTTTCCCTCTCTCCCACGGGATATTCGAACGGTTGAAAAGAAACAGAAATACGCGGTTAACAATCGGGGGCTAATTTCGACTGTGAATAGCTCGTGTGAACTATCAATAAGTGATGATTGATGGGATGCCGACTTTCCTAATAATCAATCAAAGCGTAGATCCGTTTGTTGAAACCAGTGGTGCGTAGATAACACACAATACTTCCATATTTTGAACGTAAAATTGTGACACAATTTGATCATATTTTGACTGCTTTTAAGGGTGTTTAGGCCAAAAATATCGAAAAATTCACTATTAAAATTTTAAAATTCGCCCAAAATAAAAACACAATACATTATTGGATTATAAAAAATATCCACATATTCTGCAAGGTAAAACAAAGATTTTAAGACCAAGAACGCTCAAATCGGTTCATTTTTGTGGCCGGAAAAAAATAAAATAGAAAACACTAAAAATGCAAATATATCGGAAGTACTGTGCGTTATCCAAATTCCGATTAAACAGGGTGTTAGGTCTTGCCGAGACAAACATTTCAGTTCAAGAAATTTGAAAAAAGGTTGAGAAATGAGGGAGATATGGCCATTTTTGTAAATGACCACAGACGGACACACGGACAGACGGACACACGGACTAACGGACACACGGACACACGGACACACGGACACACAGACACTTGTTCAGGAAGTGATTCCGAGTAAATGTGTATAAGAAAAAGTTTTTTCTGAGGCTCCGTTCCGATTCTCGATTTTAGGACGATCACAATACTTCCATTTACTCTGTAAATATGGAAGTAAAAATTAATTTTTTCGCGAGATTGAACTCGATTCGAGCAATTGTTACACTTTGCACACTAGTTTTCCATTTTTTTACACCTTCCTTTTTTTAAATGACGTAAATTGTGCATTTTTTAACTTTTTTTTGGTATATGAGTATCTCAAAAATTTTCTAATTTTGGAATTAAACTAGGACCTATCGTGTTACACAATCACTTCGCTCTCCTTTGTCTTCGAGTACCTAGCGATTCTTCAACACCGAACCACTCCCTGACAGGATCCCCCACACGAATTCATTAAACCTGTATCATTCCAGAAAAGAACTATAATAACAGCAATATGAAAACCAGAGACACCAGAAGTTGGGAGACTTTCTGCTTTTTTCTAATCAATTTCGCGTTACAATGTGAAACATAAAAATAATTAACGATACTGTGCCGTAAAATAATGAAATAACCATCTAGAATGACGATAAAATGGTAAACTGACCATAAAATGATTAATTTGACTCTAAATTGATGAAATCGTCCATAAAACGATTAAAAAATGAATGATTAGCGCCCAAAATGGGTCATTAATTACACCCTGGCGTACAAATATTAAAAAAGATGGAAAAATAATGCCAAATACCAAATTAGCAACATTCCCGAACCGTAACGATGGATACAAATACGAATAGGCAAGCGGAATAAGAAACAGGCGCACCGAAAAAGGGAATTTCTATCAGGAGGCGGACTTAACGATAAACTGCATAAATATGCAATGAACGCATGAGGTCAGATCCGCGGCTAACAAATGCTAAGGTCATTTTATGCTTACGAAGCAGCGCACGTTCGGTTTTCTTCAATGACGTACGAACGCGTTTGAATTTTGAGTTTCGAAGCCCCTAAAATTTACCAATTGGTATTGGAGAATTATTCGCCCCCCATTCGTGTAAAATTGTTAACAATTACGTATCCAGCGGATTTGTTATTGAAAATAAATTTATCAAATTATTCGCTAAATTAAAAAAAATTATTAAATCTCAAATTTTGATTTAATTTGAAAATTCCACTCACTGTGCGGTATGGCGAAGTGCCTTTCTCTGAAACGCTTGGTGAGATCCGAAATAATCTCTTCCTGGTACATGACGCCGCCGTTCACCGTCGGCGGCAGCGGGGGAAGGCCGTGAGCAGCAGCCAGCATCTGGAAAACCGAATTTATATATTTTTTTGTATATTTTTTTAGTTATTATAATTAATTAATTTTCTTTGTTTTCATTTTTTTTTTAGTAAAATACATTAAGTAATATTATCAATATAGATTAGGTGTTTTGCATCGACTGTGATACAAGCAAATCCAAAAAGTTTGCAATATTTTGAAGAAAAAAAATTATTTGTTTTTTTTTTCAAATGTTTGTTGATTAGAATGATAAATTTTATCAGATTTCAGTGTTATAATCGAATGCGAAAGAAATAAATTATTCGGATAATTGTAAAATTTTCGTCACCTTTTATCGATCGGATTTGTTTTGTTTACAACTGAATCGGCTGGCTGTTGTGTTTAGAATGTTACCCATCTGAAAAACAGCCGACGTCGCCGAGCTCGGCGTGGGAAGGTCCACCCCGCCCCTCCCGCGATGAGGAGTCCAACCTTTCATTGAAGGATACCTTAACCACAACCTACCTTAATATGGTCAAGTAGCGATCCGGTATTCCAATGTTGAGGCAAGGACTACCGACACGTGGCCGAAACATGGACTTGAAAAAAAAAATTTTTTTTAAGTGTGGTGACATTATGGTTCAAGAGATGACGAATCCTTCGGGGTCTTGATACCTAGAACTGAAACTCAAACTGAAAATGATATTAAAACTGATATTGATACACATGCACAAAATAAAACTGGCACCTACATCAACTCAAACTGAAGCCAAAACTCAAATTCATACTGATTGCTCAAACTCAACCTGAAACTGAACCTTAAACCGATACTGAAATCAAAACTCAAACTGAAAATAAAACTGAAACTCATACTGATATACAAACTCAAAGTTCGAAAGAAACACACATTCAAACTGAAAATTTCAAACTCAAACTGAAACTGAACATCAAAGTGAAACACAAACTAAACCTAAATTGAAACTCAAACTCACACTGACACACAAACTTGAACTGATATTCAAACACAAAGATCAAAAGAAAGGTGAACTCAAACTCAAACTGAACCTAAAACAGATACACAAACTGAAACTGAAACTAAAACTAAAAGTCAAACTCATACTGATAGAGAAACTTGAACTGATATTCAAACTCAAAGGTCAAAAGAAAGGCAAATCCAAACTCAAAATGAAACTGAACCTAAAAATAAAACTCGAACTAAAACTCGAACTGTAAATGAACCTCAGACTGAAACTCGAAATGAAACGGAACTGATACACAAACTCAATCTGAGACTAAAAATCAAACTGAAAGTGAACTTCAAACTGAAAGTCAAACTCAAACTGAAACTAAACATCAAAGTGAAACACAAACTGAACCTCGAACTAAAGCCAAACCTTAACTAAAATCCATAATGATACTCGAACTCAAACTGAAACAACATGAAACTGAAAATGAGACCAAAAATCAAACTGATACTCAAACTGAAACTGAACCTCAAACTGGAACTCAAACTAAAAATCAAACTGATCTTGAAGTCGAACTGAAACTGAACCTCAAAATGAACTGAACATCAAACTTAAACTCAAACTGATATTCAAATTGGAAGTGAACCTCAAACTGAAAGTCAAACTCAAACTGATACTCAATCTAAACTTCAAACTGAAACTAAAATCTATATTGATACTCGAACTCAAACTGATTTTCAAACTGGAAGTGAACCTCAAACTGAACATGAAACTGAAACTGAGACCAAAAATCAAACTGATATTCAATCTGAAACTCAAACTCAATGGTCAAAAGAAAGGTAAACTGAAACTCAAACTTCGAGTTCGAGATTGAACATCAGTTTGAGTTCACGATTCTTTCGACCCTTGAGTTTGAGACTCAGTTTGAGTTTGTGCATCAGAATGAATTTGAAATTGAGTTTTGGTTTCAGTTTGCGTTTGAATTTATCTTTCTCTTGACTTTGAGTATCAGTATCAGTTTGAGCTAGTGTATCAGGAAAAATTTGAATTTTTTCAGCACGTAACATTTTTTAGCCTTGACCCAACTGGCAATAAACGTGACGGTTTCAAGGAACGAAACTTTGACCCAAGCTCTCAAATCGTATTCTCAAATCTCAACTCACATCAAACGCACATGGTGTTGAGTCGTGATGTGAGATGAAATGTGATTAGAATTTGAGAGGTGAAAGATTATTTGAGTTGAATTGAGGCGTGAAATTGGATGATGAGATTTTATGTATGAGTTGTGATATGAGGCGTTTGGCGCAGTTTGAGATGAGATAAGTTGTCGAATGAGACGTTAGACTTGACTTGAGATGAGATGTGATAATATCTCATGTTATAAGTTGGTGTTGAGTCGTGATGTGGGATGAAATGTGAATTGAATTTAATATGTGAAATATGATTTGAAATTATTGATACGTGAAATTGGACGATGAGATTTTATGATAATATCATCATATTATGAGTTGTGATATGCGTAGTTTGAGATGAGATGTGAGGTGTTTGACGTGAGATGAGATGTGATGTGAGATGTTAGAGTTGACTTGAGATGCGATGTGATATGAGGTACTATGCAAGTTTTATGTATTTTTGTGTGTAGTATTATGCATTATGTGAAGTGAGATATTGTGAGATAAAGTAGTACTAGATTCAGTTGGATAAATTATTCGATTTGAAACGCGACAACAAAAGCTGGCAATGTTATGTGAGATGTGATAGGATTTGACGTCAAATGTGATGTGAGATGAGTTGTAATGTGAGATGTTAGACGTGATTTGAGATAAGATGATACATGAGGTATTTGAAAGTTTTATGTATTGTGTGTAGGATGATTATGTATTATGTGACGTGAGATATTGTGAGATTTAATGTAGTACGAGATATAGTAGGATAAATTATACGATTCGAAATGCGACTACGAAAGCCGGCAATGAGATGTTATGTGAGATGTGATAGGATTTGGCGTGAGATAGTTGTAATGTGAGATGTTAGACGTCTTTTGAGATGAGATGATACATGAGGTAAGTTGTCGAATGAGACATTGGACTTGACTTGATGCGATATGAGATATCAAGTAGTATTGAGTGTATTACGTATTGTGAGATATGGTGTGATTTAATGCAGTATTTGGAAAAATTATTCGATTTTTCGACTACAAAAGCCGGCAAAAGTCGGAGTCTGCTCTCTCCGAATTCGCAGTCCAGCGTTCAAATGAGGATAATTTAAAATCAGACTACATCCCACGGACATCCTCCGAACTGAAGTTTATCGCCCCAAAGTGTTACGAATTCGTAGGCGTTGCGAATCGCCTAATTACGTCGGCGTTTTTAACGCCCAGCGCCGCTTCCTACGGCGAGTATTCCAGCAGGAGCGCTCGAAGGAATTTAGGAACGCGATTTGCGATTTCTGGGAACGAAATTTCAACGATAGGTGGCAAAAATCAAAGTGAATTTTGAGAGAAAAATTTAATAACAATTTTTAAATTTTTACGCCAACACTGCGCTTCGTTTGACGCGCTCTTGTCTCGTAGTCTGTAGTGTTCTGAGGTGGTTTATGGTGGGTTTTGAGGAGCATAAGGTGGTGAGGAGCTTAGAAACCGGTCGTGAGGAGCCCAGAAACTGATCGTAAGGAGTTTGGTGGTAGAATCGTAGGAGCTTCAAGACAGGTGAGGAGGCGTTCGATTATGGGACGTGAGGTGGAGCCTCAATACCAGTAGTGAGGAGTTTGGTGGTAGGATTTGAAGATCCTCAAGGCAGGCAGTGAGGCGGCTTCAAGACGGGACTTGTGGAGTATCAGGATAGGAGGCGAGGAGCTTCAAAACCGGTTATGAGGAGTTTTGTGGGAGAATACGAGGAGCTTCAAGACAGGTAGGGAGGCGTCTCAAGATAGGTTGTGAGGAGTTTCAAGGTAGGAAGTGTGGAGGTTTATGGTGGGTTTTGAGGATGCTCAAGGCAGGCAGTGAGGAGCGTCTGGGTGGGACTTGTGGAGTATCAAGATAGGACGCGAGGGCTTTCGAAACCGGTCGTGAGGAGTTATGTGGGAGAATACGAGGAGCTTCAAAACAGATCAAGAGGCGTCTCAAGATCAGTTGTGAGGAGCATCAAGACGGGACTTGTGGAGCATCAAGACAAGGCGTGAGGAGGAACGTTAAGATAGATAGCGAGGAGGATTAAGGTGGGTTTTGAGGATGCTCAAGGCAGGCAGTGAGGAGCTTTAAGACGGGACTTGAAAAGTATCAAGATAGGACGCGAGGGCTTTCGAAACCGGTCGTGAGGAGTTATGTGGGAGAATACGAGGAGCTTCAAAACAGATCAAGAGGCGTCTCAAGATCAGTTGTGAGGAGCATCAAGACAGGATTTGTGGAGTATCAAGAAAGGGCGTGAGGAGGAGCTTTAAGATAGATAGCGAGGAGGATTAAGGTGGGTTTTGAGGATGCTCAAGGCAGGCAGTGAGGAGCGTCTGGGTGGGACTTGTGGAGTATCAAGATAGGACGCGAGGAGCTTCAAAACCGGTCGTGAGGAGTTATGTGGGAGAATACGAGGAGCTTCAAAACAGATCAAGAGGCGTCTCAAGATCAGTTGTGAGGAGCATCAAGACGGGATTTGTGGAGTATCAAGAAAAGGCGTGAGGAGGAACGTTAAGATAGATAGCGAGGAGGATTAAGGTGGGTTTTGAGGATGCTCAAGGCAGGCAGCGAGGAGATTCAAGACGAGACTTGAGGAGTATCAAGATAGGACGCGAGGAGCTTCAAAACCGGACTTGAGGAGTTCAAGATTGGACGGGAGGAGCTTAAAAAAAAAAACGAGGAGCATGACAGGCAGTGAGGAGCTTCAAGACGGGACATGCGGCGTTGCAAACAACGGTAAGATTTGGTACAAATATCAATATATTCGACACAACCAGCAATATCGTGAGATTAAAAGATATCAAAATTTACAAAACCTTAAGAATAACAATATTGATCAATTTCAAGTTGTACAATGAATTACAAATTTACAATCCTATTGAGGTTGGTTTGTATTGTTTTGAGGTAGGACACCAATTGGTGGGTGCCGCTTCTGCTGTACAGCACGCTGAGGCAAGCAGTGATGAGGTCTTGAAATTGTACAGCAACGGATCGCCTGTGAAATTTCAGCGTTGAGTTGATGTAATGTTCAAAATAGGTGAACTTCTGTTTAAAATAAGAAACGACATTAAAAAAAATGTATTGGTTTTTTTTCATGCAGATGGTTTTTTATTGTTTCACTTACAATTCATTCGGAGGCACAATTGTCGTGTTGTTGGTGAACGAGTCGGCAAAACTGGCGATGGCTTGGATCAAATGAAACTCGTTCTGCTCGTTGATGAAACTACGATCATTGGCGTTGAGTAACCTGGAAAATATAAAAGAAACACCTGACATTTCAGAAAAAAAAAAATATTTTGACACTTATCAATTCTTAAAGAAAACATTATGACCGTTTTGAGATTGTTTGAATTGAAATCCAACATTTGATTTTTTATTTTGAAAAATTATTTTGAAATTATTCTAATCGAATTTCAACCTTCAATTTTTTTTATTGATATATAATATTTTTAGCATGAAACGCAGCTACGATCTGCACTTGCCTTTTTAAAAAGGGCTAAAAACGTGGAAATTCAACCACTTGAGCCCTAGAAAAAGCCAGTTAATTTTTCAAATTTGACAACCATTTTTCTAAATTCTAGAAATGGTCATTAATTCTGGAAAATTACATGGGCCGTCGAACCTGGCATTAATCAGGCAAAATAAGATAATACATGATAAAGTAAAACGTACTTTTCGTAAATATCCCGCAGTACAGAGACAGGAACTCCGATGCTGACCATGGTCGTATGGACATACGATTTGTTCACGTTCAACCGGCAACTCAGAAGTTCCAATTTCCAGACTAAATAATCTTAAAAACGAAACGGCGGTCGAAAATTATAATTTACGTGATTGGAGACGGTTGAAAATAATTTTCAAAATTCCTAGTGACTAAATTACTCACAGACAGGGAAGCACGGCGATTGTACGGAGTATTGCATGCCGAGGGATTTCACTTTCGAGACGACGACTTTCATCTGTTCGTCCGGGTTAGTCGACGTGCATTGGTTTCGCTCTAAAAAATAACGCACAACACTTCCATATTTCGGTACGTAAATTCTGACAGAATTTCATTACATTTTGACTACTTTTGAGAGGCTGTTCAGGCAAAAAATACTTCTCAAACTTCCTGACCTCTCCTAATTTCCCCCCTGGATTTTTCCTGAAGCAAAGTTCCGATGGGGGTAATAGTTGTTGTTAAAATAAAAAATTTCAGGCAACAAAAACATTCGATGTTAAACTCTCGATTTGCTCGAAGTTCATAAAACTGTTACCTTCTTCGATAATCTCGTCCCAAGTGGAACTGATCATTTCCTTGTCGTCGTGGCCTGCGCAGTCGAATATCGACAGCTTGCACTCCCAAAGTTCGTACGGCTCGGCGTAGTCGTTGAACAGCTGAAAATTTTCGGATTTCCATGAAAAAAAAAATTCAAAATTCAAAATCGAAAGAATTTTTTCGATGTTTCCGGGTCCTCACCTCGGTCAGAGTCATCAGATTAAAGTCGAGCTTCTTGATCGCCTCTTCCGCCGTCGAACGGGTCGTCACCATTCCGCTTATCTTGTCGAGAACCTGCGAGAGAATTTTGAAATCGTCAATTTTCTTTTCTCGTCAATAAAGCGGAAATTGCGATAACTAAAAAACACTGGAATCAATTTTCTAGCACATGATAGTCCAGTTTTTCAATATTTATTCCCGTTTTGTCTAAAATTTGTCCTGTTTTGACCCGTTTTTCTGGTTTTTGTAGAGTTTTACAGCGGTTTTGACGCGTATCGGTCTCCGTTTTGTCCCTTTTACCAAATATGTGTCTTGTTTTTGACTTGTTTTCCCCGTTTTGTCTCAAATTCGTCCAGTGTTGACACGTTTTCCCTGTTTTTGGGTAATTTTAGACCCGTTTTTGTCTTTTTTTGTGTTGTTTTAGGCCAATTTTGACCCGTTTCTGTCCTTTTTTTGTGTCAGTTTTCTCCCTTTTCCAAAGTTAGCATCTCGTTTTGACTAATTGTCCCTGTTTTGTCTCAAATTTATCTTGTTTTGACCCGTTTTCCTTGTTTGTTTTTTTTTATTGTCTTAGAACAGTTTGTGTCCAACCGTTTTACCCATTTTTGCCTTGGACTTGTCCCATTCTGACCCGCTTTCCCCATTTCCGTATTGTTTCGACCCGATTTTTCTCGTTTTTGTCCTGTTTCGACTCCAGCTTGTCCCATTTTGACCTGTTTTTCCGTTTCAGTATTGTATTTGACCAATTTTTTATTAGTTTTGTCTTGTCCTTGTTTTTTTACTGTCCCGTTTTGATACAAGTTTATCCGATTTCTGAATTGTTTTGAATTTTTTCGCATTTCTGTCTCGATATCATCCCGTTTTTCTTCGCTTTCGACCCTTGTCGCCTCAATTTGACCCTTAGGAACCTCAAAATTCACCTGTTTCTGTATGCGGGCGACCTGGACCAAATCTTCGAGCTCGTGGAGGAAGACGCCCAAATTGGGGGCGCAGCCGATGCCGTCGTTGCGCATGCACATCACCGCTCTGCAGAGGTACATCAGCCGCTGGTTCAGGTTGATCGACTCCCTGAAAAACAACAGGGAAAAGTACATGAAGCCATATTCAGACACCAGTCGACCAATTTTGACAAAATCAACGATTTTCAAATTTCGAGGTTAATACCCTTTGCTGATGGCCAGCTGATACAGGATTTGAGCAGCCCTCGCGTGGTTGCCGGCTTTTTCGTTGTACTGCCAGAGAAGATCGCGCAGCGGGCTGTCCGCCGGCCCTTTGAGCAAATAGCGCTCGAGCGACGGACGGCCGAACCGAACGAGCGAGCCCTGGAGATTCCTCGTCGCCAGCCAATCGTAGACGACCATGTGAGCGCATTCGTCGTCCAGGCTGACGCATTTGTTGATCACTTCTTCCAGCTGGGGGAAAAGACAATTGTTTAGCTAGTGGCAACACCGGGCATCTCATGGTTTTGAGTTGAGAACAATTTCGCATCGAAACAGAGGCTTGATTAGTGAAGCTAGTTTCATTGCCAGTTCGAGTAAACCGTTCGTCAACAGTGGCTATTTTGAATATCCGTCAAAACAAGTCCGATGGCAAGTCTCTGGACGTCTTTTGAGCCGACTCGATCAAATTTAACCGTAAGGCCCTACTTGGGAACCTGGGAAAATTATTATTACCTATGTCATGATTTTTACAATAATCAGTTTTTGCCTACCTTGAAAAATTGGAAAAATGAGTTACCGGGCACAAAAAAACAAAACATGGAAAAACAATTGTTTTTGTGTTAGGGAGAAGAGGATCAGGAAGAGGTACCTACTATATAATAGCATCGATATTTTGCTATTAAAATAGGTAAATATTTTTTACATCAATATTAGATACTGTAACATCAATTTTTGCCAAAGACCATAATTATATCAGTATCATTTCTTTAATAGATACAATTTCAAAATCAATTTTTGCCATTGAAATATTTCAGTATCCATATTTTCCCGTGAATGGTCAATATTTTAGTAATTTATTTTTGCTATAGTAATAATTATACCTACTTCCCGCTTGATATTTGGATTTATAATATAGGCATTTTGTAATTGATAATTTGGCATCAACATTATCAAAATATAAATTTTCACCATTGTCAATCAATATTTTAGTATCGATATTTCGATTGTCGATCAAAATTTTAAAATCTTTTTTTTGGTATCGATAAAATATCTAGTTGATCTAAATATTTTTGCCTTTGACATTCAATATTTCTCTCATCATCATTTCAATATTTTGCTTTTGATATTCGATATTTTGGTAAATTTGATGTTTTAGTGTCCATATTTTGCTAGTGATATTCCGCTCTTTAGAATCGATGTTATTGTAATATCGATTTTGCCATAAACATTCAATTTATAAAATTTTTCTACATTAAAACATTCAAATAAAAAAATGATAGTCAATTTTAGCAATTTATTTTGTGATATTTTAGTATTGACATTTTGCTATTGATATTCGGTTTTATAATGTAGATATTTTGCTATTTATATGATATTATTCTAGGATCAATATTTTGCGATATTACCCAAAATATCGATTTGCCCTAGATATTCAATATTTATTGGATATTGTCCTATCGATATATTGATGATCAAACGTATTTGTCATTGTATTGTATTAGCCTGCATAAAAACAATCGATTATCAACAGTATCGATTCGTATCAACAGTAACCAATTTTTATAAAGCATCGATGCTTTCATTCGACGTCCTCTGAGTATCATCGATAATTATAAATCAAATTATCGAATACTTACAAGTCTTTGGTTAGGAGACGACCCGTTAAAAGACACAGACGTGTTGCCCATTTGGCACTTGATGTAAAGTTCGTCCAACATGGCGGCCAACTCTTTGTAAGCGTTACACCTGAGACAAGTGCGAAAATTAACTAAGGCCATATTTTACCTAAAAATCTACCTACTAGTAAACAAAAGAATTATTGCAATCAACGGATAATATTTCTGTAAAAATGTAAATATTTATGTAAAATATTTGCAAATCTAAAACGTTAATATTTATTTAAAAAAATTGAAACATCTGAAATGTAACTATTGGAATCTTGGTTTGACCTTGTAGAATAAGGGACTATTTTGTTATGCCAGTACCTGTGTAAGTAATTCGCATGTTTTTTGACATTTTTGACCCCAGTACCTGGCCTTCAAATTAGTCAAAATAGAGTCAATTTGGCGAAAAAATATATGGCGGCGCACTATTTCGAATAATTATAACCATTACAAAATCAAGATAGTTTTTTATCATTTTTCTTGGTACTGAAAATAAATACATACCTGGAAAAAATTAATATTTTGAAAAAATAACAACATACTTTGAAAAAAAAAATTTTTTTTGAAAAAAAAATTTGGAAAAAATAAAACTACAAATGGAAAAATAAGTTTATAATGTACTCACATATTGGAGGATTTTTATCAGTTAAATCCCTTAATAATAATTATTACTATTATTACCTGTTAAGGTGAGCCTTGGAACCAGCCTGATCATCAGGCCTCTGATTATTCATCACGAACGACAACGCCAGATTCGGAGGGTCGATTTTATTGGCTGCGTCGCAGCAAAGTTCGATGACGCCGTCGTAGTAGCCGTGCTGCACCAGCTGTTTGCAGACCGACGAATGGTTCATGTGCGGCAGGACTTCTTTGCAAAGCTGAAAATAACGTAACGAAACCAGTTAACAATAACCATAATCTGTTAGTCCTGATGGTTTCATCGGATAAAGTTCGCTAAAGCGTAGATAGAATTTTTACAGAACAAAAAATAAAAAATCAAAGCCGAAACCAAACCAAAAAAAAAATGATAAAACAGAAAAATAATGCAAAAAGTTACCTCAATAGCGTTTCGGAGCAGACGAAGTTTATCGTCGTAGTCTGTCACAGTTCGGACACCCATGAGAATTTCGTTCACCTGTAGCAAAGAAAATCAAATTTTGTCAACAAGGGTGTCACTGATTATGAGGCTCCACCATCTCACTCAACCCCGAATTTCAAAAATTTTTAGCTGGAGAACGCTTCCTTTTGATTTCTAAAAATTCTTTTCAGCATTATTGTTGTGTGTGCATGTTATAACTCCTGAACTGTCAGTAAAGCTCTCACCTTGGTGCAGGTAGCGTCTTCAGGCTTGTACAGCGAAGGGCAAACTTCTCTCAATCTCGAACTCAGAGGACTCACAGCTGCGCTTTCGCTCAAGAACCTGGAAGAAAAGGGAATTTCACGAATAGTCCTTGCCAAATTAAGCATTTGTTGGCAATAGTTTGAAAACTTACCTGTTGATAACCGTATTGATGAGGGAGGACCATAGATCTTTGCCGCAAAGTACGAAGTCCCGGTAAGTTGACGCAAGTAGCGCGTTCCGTTCCTCCTGGATGAAAAGATTATCACGTCAAATGGTAAGCGTTTTGAGGAGAATTAATGGCAGAATTTGTGAATTTTAGAGGTCGAAGTTGAGGGGGTCAGTTGAGGGTTGAACTGTGTTTGATCGAATTCAAAAAACGCTTAAAAAGAAAAGTTGTAAAAAATCGGCAATCTTTGGCGCTCGCTTGCGGCTGAACTGCCCAACCGATTTCTATTTTTCAAACGCCATTCGACGCGAAATTTGACGCTCTTTAAAAAAGGACTGAGTAAATTGTTTCGTAGCATGCTTCCTGTTTGAGTTATAGACGAAAAACTAAAAAAAGTGCCAACATTTCGGGGGTTTTACGGATTTTGGGGGAGTATTAAGTTCCAAGAGGTGCTTCTTTGAACTCATACTTGGCTAAAGGTTAACGAAGGTGGATATAATGTATCCACTATAATATAATAATATATAATACAATAATATATCCAATGGTGGTCGCAACTTTTAATCTATCATCTCCAACAGGCAATAGCGGCTGAACGGCTGGACCAATTTCTATTTTTCAAACGCCATTTGACGCGAAATTTGACGCTCTTTTAAAAAGGACTGAGTGACATTCTCTGTGGCATGCTTCCTGTTTGAGTTATAGACGAAAAACTAAAAAAAGTGCCAACATTTTGGGGGTTTTAGGGATTTTGAGTAGAGTACGAGTTCAGAAAAGGTGAAAGTTGGTTCAAGGTTGACGAGGGTGGATATATTATTAGACATTTTCAATGGGGCATTTATTAGACATTTCAACTTTTAATCTATTATCTTTAACAGACGATAGCGGATGAACGGCTGGACCGATTTTATTCTTCAAAACGCCATTCTAATCAGAATTCTATGCTCTTCAAAAAAGGGCTGAATACCATTTTCAGTAGGACGTTTACTTTTTGAGTTATGGACGAAAAACTAAAAAAATTACTCTCATTTCGGGGTTTCTAGGGATTTCAAAACCAAAGGACCTTGTACCTGTTGCAACTCGTTGATGACCAGGTGGATCTGATGCTGGCAAAGGATTTTCCAAAGGCCGAAAACTTGAGCCGCATGGTTGACGAAGGCTTTCAACGAATCGAGCGAATTTTTCTCCTGCACTCGCAATGCGATATCGGGCGACTGGACGCTTCGGTCAAGATGCTCCATGTGAGGACTGTAGGTAAACGTGGAACAAGTAAAATGAAAAATATCTCGAACGCTTAAAAATGGTTAATTATTGAAACATAAATAACCTAAATCACTCACGGGTACGAAGATATTTCGTTGCACGCTGCATTTTGGTCGAGGAAATTCTTAAGCTCGATGAGCTTAGTTGTCAATCGGCAAATTCCGTTGCCCTTGACGCTAGACGTGTACTGGAAATTAGAATGAGTCGCAATTAGAGAAATGCTGATTTCCTACTTCCCACCAAAATTTTTTGACAGATTTGGAAACAGATTTTTTCAAACTTGCCAGTATACCGCCTAAAATCAGAGTATAAGCCGACTTTTATGAAAAAAAAAATTTTAATTCGGAAAACTGCTCCGTTACACAATGGAATTCGTAAAGCATTGACAATTCACTTACGAAGATTTTATTATCGTTGACGAGCAGCGGGATCAGACATTTTTCAAACCAGATGGGGCGTAGGATTCGGAGAAGGTACAAATAGAGGGCGTTGTGTTTCGGCGAAAATTGAAAGCTGAAATTGTCGATTTGTGGGCGCGCCACCGGCGAAGACAGCACCGGACTCAGCGGAGACGAGAGCGAGTTCAATTTTGAATCTCTCGTCGGAGTGCTCACTCCGCCTGGCTTGAAGCCTGAAAAAATTAATGGAATAGGAGCCCGAAAAAATTTACTCCCCAAAATTTATCGCCAATTTGTCGCCGATTTCGAGTCTTACATTTACATGAGTTTGTCATGCATCATACTCACTCGCAGGAATATTCCGAGATTGGTATTGCGGATTCATTATATCCTTAGGGTCACCACCGTACAAAAAGAACGCCCGTGTCGCCCACTCGACCAGCTAAAAACAGAAAAAAAAAATTAAGAACAATTTGACCATTTTGGCAAAAAACGTCAAAAAATGAAACCAAAAATATTAAATGATAATTTACCCGAGCGTGGTTGGGCTCTTTTGACGAGCAGGCGATGATTAGAGCCATTGCGCATGCCTGATCGTAGCCCAATTCCGAAAAATATTGCTTCACCTCCTCGCAATCAGGGCCGTTCCTTTCTTTGAGTATCTCCACCAAAATATCGACGGGCCGCAGCTTTTCGTAGATTTCTGTCCCCTGGAAGTCGTCAAAAAGGTTCATTTTGGAACAAAAATTGTTCATTTTTATTTTTTTGAAAAGTTATTTATACTTTTTTTAGAAAATGAGATAGAAAAGATGCCGTGCTTTTTTCCCACCATACGCACGTACCTGCTGAGTCAAAATTACAAATCGATTCGGCTGTATGCGTTGCTGATATTGGAAAATATGAGCGCAGTGAGGATCCAGCAGTTTTCTATTCGTCCTATATTCGCCTGGAATACAAAATTCATACATTTTTTATGAATACGATGCCATTTCGTAATGATATGATTAGCAATACTAGTGTATGGTTTTGGATCAATTCTTGGATTGAGTGAATTGATGGATTACCGATCAGCATGGCAGCTGCGTTGAGGCAGTGGTACTGCAAGTCTTCGGTCAAAGTCGGTCGGACGGGGTTATAGTCGGTGCTGAGGCACCAAAGTTTATCTTCGGCCGTGCTCATGTTTGTAGTGGCGAAAAGGAACGTTCCTGGAACACGTGAGATGGAAATAATGCCAAATATTCCAGCCGAAGGCTTCAAACCGGAAGCAAGGTTATGGAATTACCCGATTTGTGGAACCACGAGGTGAGCATTTCGGCGTTGTGTCCGAATGTCGTATTTGTACCGACTGGAGACGTAGGTATGGAGGTGTTGTTCGCTGTTCGCGACAGGGCGGTCGGCAAGTCCAGGACAGCCGGGGGGTACCTGATATGCAGTAAGCGGAGGGTCGACGGCCTGTGGGGCGGGGGACTGCCCGTCGAGAAATAGAGGCGGACACCGTCAGCTGTCACTCCGACGACTCCTAAATGGGGCGAGTCGTACTCGGTCAACGGGACCAGGCCGACGACGGCCAGGAGCCGGCTGCCGTCAGCGTTGGAAGGGCACTGGCCCGTCTCCTTGAGCCTGCGAAAATCGGGGGAAGTGGACTGACTGTATTGCGGAGAAATCGTATGTTGTGGAGAAGTGGACTGAATTGTTGAGAAATGGTTGGCGAAGAAACTGTCTGCATTGTGGAGAAGTAGACTGTACTGTGGAGGAAATCGACTGTATTGTGGAGAAGTGGACTGAATTGTGGAGAAGTAGACTGTATTGTAGAGGAACGGTCTGTATTGTGGCAAGGTGGACTGAATTGATGAGAAATGGTTTGTTAAGAAACGGTCTGTATTGTGGAGAAGAGGACTGTACTGTGGAGAAATAGTCTGTATTGTGGAGAAGTGGACTGTATTGTGGAGGAATGGTCTGTATTGTGGAGAGGTCAACTGAATTGTTGAGATATGGTTTGCGAAGAAACCGTCTGTATTGTGGAGAAGTGGCCTGTATTGTGGAGGAACGGTCTGTATTGTGGAGAAATGGACTGAATTTTTGGGAAATGGTTTGCGAAGAAATGGTCTGTAATGTGGAAAAGTGCACTGCATTGTTGAGAAATATTTGGTTTTGGGGAGGAATCGTCTGTATTGTGGGGTAGCAGTCTGTACTGAATAGAAATGGTCTGTACTGTGGAGAAGTGAAGTGTATTTCACGAATTTACGAAATTGTGGTGACAATAAGAGATTGGCGAGACTCACCTGGTGACCAGCAGTTTCGTGAAAGACTCGAGCGCGCTCTGTCGGACCGTCGAAACTTTGGATGGCGTCGACAAACCTTCGGCGCCCAAATCGTAGACCTCGATTGTCCCTTGATCGCTCAACGTGTACAATATGTTCCTCGAATCGTCGACTGCGATATCGACTAGGATTCAAAGTTTATCATTATCACTTGTACCTGTGCACTTTAAAGAATCCGAGAGCGAGGAGAAACCCTCGATTACATGATAATACAGTCATTAATAAAAATGATTCTTCAAATAAATAATCGTCTTTGCAATAAAATTAACTAAAATTTTCAGAGTTATCAGAAAATAGCTAGCAAACATCACGTACCAATAGCTTCTGTGGTGGTCATCACTCCGGCAATGAACGCAGGCACCAGGAACGACAGCGAGCTTCGAGAATGGTTGATTTTCTTGGCTCGATTGCCCATCCAGGTCAGAGAACGTTGTTTCTAGAAAAGAAAATGTCAAACTAAATACCGAAGAATGATAAATTTAAAAACATTTGCATAATGAAAATTGAAAAAATGAATAAAAAATTCTCGATATTAAAGGTAGGCGAAACTCAATTTTAGACATTTTTGTGAAAGATCGGCCATAGAAACTAACCTGGTAAACGATTTCGTACAGACAGCCGTCAGTTCCGCCAAGAAATATCCGACCTTTGTCCGTACCTTTGATTGTGGTGATGGGGACGCCGTCCGTGGGCAAATTGTAAATTGTGTTTGGGGTCAGCTGGATTTCATCTGGATTGGGCAAAAAATCGGGTTATAGGCACTTTAGATAGAGATAGATCGAAATTAACGATGTAAACCTCATCGGTTACAGATTTAACTCAAATATCCGCACCTGAAACTTCGACGGGCACTAAGATGACTCCGACAATATTGATTTCTGTGGGCGACGTCAAAACAAGAAGATGCGATACGCAATCTTGAAATACTTCGGGCTTCGGCTTCACCAGGCCGACACTGCAGATTACGTTGTTCATGCCATCGTAGTAGGCGAGATCCCCTCTGAAAACATTGATGTTGTGCGAATAGAACAATAACAAAATACTTTTGGTTCCACAAAATAGAGAGTTTCCTAGCCCGATTGCTTACCCGGTTTCGAAATTCCATATGTAAATATCCGAGTCGACGGCCAGCCAGGCACGGCTTATGTCGGGGAAAAGACCCATCAACGTACTTTGATTGACAGCTAATGGGGAAAATTGAGGAAAATGATGGATATGGTTGATAATTATTTGAACTAAATTAAAAAGATGACACAAAGAACATTTTTCGGTACGTAATTTTTCGAGAAATCAAGAAATTACACTTTTTTGGTTCCGAGGTTTTCCCTTTTTTGGGCTTAGTCTCAGTAAAATGGCCATAAGCCCCTAAAAATTTGAAGTAATCACAAAAATGAGAATACCATTTGAAAGGCCGTTAAATTTTCTATAATCCTTATGTATTTGCAGCTTTCTAAGATTAAGTTAAACAGGAAAAAATAGAGCCAAAGTCATAAATTGCTCAATTCTAAAAATTACCGTTTTTTCAACGTACGTTTAGAGCTAGAAGAAACGAAAAATCCCTCACAATTCTGGGAAAAACTGACCTCAAATTTCAGCTTCCTAACGGTATAACCATTTTTGGATTTATACCACTAATTTTTTTTTTATACCACAAAAACGTATTTTTCCACTGAAACCTCGGTTATCTGGTTAGTTTTTGAAAAATTTCATGCTGAATCCAAAAAGGTAACCCTTAAGATTGTCCATGTCAGGCCCTTCTGAAGCCATAAATCTTGGCATAAAACCTTTTTTTTTTTTCAAAATTTGAACAGAAAGAAATGTTGCCGGAAACAACGACCCTATTTTCATTTTTTGAAGATAGCTAAGCTTCATTAGACTGCACATAAATTAGCGCCAATATTTCCAAAGGATACAGCCGATCTGTTCTAGAATTTCAGAAGGTAGAGGAACTTTGTTGACGATTTTCAATTGGTTGACGTGAACTTGAACGGGCTGATCTTGCGGGTTGGGGTAATCGATTTCGCTGACTCCGCTCAGAGTTACACCGCCTGAAACGTAAATTGATCGAGTTTAGGGCAAATTTAACGGCAATTTAGCAATTCGGATTACGTTTTCCGATACTCACTGTCGGGGGCGATTTTCATCTTGTCGATCAGCGTCGGCAGCATGTTCTCTTCGGCGCAGAATCGTTCCATCATCCTGTCAACGAGTTCGAACGACGGGTCGCTCATTTTCATCAGTTGGTTCTGCATCGGGAAGGGCGGCTGGGAAGGCGGAGTCTGCGTGGCAGGTGGGGGTAAACCTCCGGGAAACGCCTGCTTGATCATAAAAAATCGTCAATTCCAGTAGGAACTGAAAAATGTTTGAAGACGATCCCACAAATACACCAACCTGCGGATAGCAGTGGCCGCTGAACGAGGAGCTCATCATCGAAGGCTGCTGCTGAAGCGAGATGTTCCCCGGCGACTGTTGGAACGGAGAGAATTGAAGATGCCGCTGGAGCGGAGAAGTCGGCGTCATCGGTGTGGACATCATGGCCTCCATTTGGGGGATCCTCTCAACTCCCGCCATCGCAGCGGTTTTCAAATGTCGAGAAATTGAAGTTTTCTAGAAGTCCAAGAACAGATATCAACTAAACTCAACTTCGAGTTCAAACTCAACTTCGAGACCAATGTCAACATCAAGATCGAAGTCAACTTCAAGATCGAAGTCAACTTCAAGATCAAAGTCAACTTCGAGACCAAAGTCAACTTCGAGATCAAACTCAACTTCAAATCAAAGTCAACTAAGAGTTCAAACACAATTTCTTGATCAAAGTCAACTTCGAAATCAAAGTCAACTTCAAGATCAAAGTCAACTTCGAGATCAAAGTCAACTTCGAGATCAAAGTCAACTTCGAGATCAACGTCAACTTCAAGTTCAAACTCAACTTCGACATCAAAGTCAACTTCGAGATCAAAGTCAACTTCGAGTTCAAACACAACTTCTTGATCAAAATCAACTTCGAGATCAAAGTCAACTTCGAGATCAAAGTCAACTTCGAGATCAAAGTCAACTTTGAGATCAAACTCAACTTCGAGTTCAAACTCAACTTCGAGATCAAAGTCAACTTCAAGATCGAAGTCAACTTCAAGATCAAAGTCAACTTCGAGTTCAAAGTCAACTTTGAGATCAATATCAACTTCGAGATCAACTTCAACTTTGAGATCAAAGTCAACTTCGAGTTCAAACTCAACTTCGAGATCAAAGTCAACTTCAAGATCGAAGTCAACTTCAAGATCAAAGCCAACTTCGAGATCAAAGTCAACTTCGAGATCAAACTCAACTTTGAGATCAAAGTCAACTTCGAGTTCAAAGTCAACTTTGAGTTCAAAATCAACTTCGCTCTTTCGCATCGAATTGAAAAATGAAGTGTGTGAGAATTTAAAAAAATCGCCCAAGGTCCTTACCCTACATGCCGGTTCAAAATTTCATGCCTTCCCAGTTGCCGCCTATTTTTATGATAACCTATCAATACTAACGTTTGAAGTTAATGGAACGAGAGAAATTATTTCATCCGTACTAGCTCAAAGTCCATAAAATATCTTCAGATTTTCACAGTATTCGACTAACTATTGGTGCAATGAATTTCATAACCGAATAAAAACCCCTCCGGTGCGGATATCAACAGACATTTCATTATAGATATAATAAAAATAGTTTTACAGCTCGTGCAAATAATTCAAGATTGTAATTACCGGTGGGAAATGTCACGGGAACCGCAGAATTAATTATGATCAACGATCGACCAATCAGAAAAATAACGATGACCCCAACAAACAATCAACCATCAACGCGAACGCGAAACGTGAGCCGTTGGGTCTGGAAGCAGTGTTTCCCCATTATCACAATCAACTTCCCTCTGGGCCGGGAGAAAATCCCTCTCCGAACTTGAATTTTTTCCCTCGTGAATTCAGAACTTTGTTTGACGGTGAGATGAAAAATTTGGCATATGAAAAATTCGCGGAGAAAAACTTCTTCATCCGTCTGCAGTTCGCTTTTCCAATCTGCAAACACTCAGGAAGAAAAAAAGTTTTGTAATACTGTCCGTCACATCCTAGACGGGACATTTAAGAAGAAGAATGTGGGGAGAAGCAGCAGTGTTGCCAAGTTGGGGGTTTTCTCCCCAAATTTGAGGGTTTGTTAATGCCAAAGGGGGTTTGCGGGGGATGAAATGTTTTGGTGGTTTTTACGGAAGTCTAGTTGGCTAGGGCCTACCTACTCGTGGGTTCATTCCTAATTTGTATTGATGTTTTGGCATGTTTATTGACTGACTTTACGAGCTATTCTTGTCTGAATAATTTGTCATGTTTAAAGGTTCGATTATACGTATAAAATTGATGATAGGCAGTCGGAAAGAACGAGAATTTGATCGTTTATTGTTTTAGGACAATTTAAAATTGTGTATGTATAATATGAAGTTAGATAATGTTTTATTTGAAATAGTTGATCAATTCGTCCTTAACGTTTGGGGGTTTTTCGGGGATTTTTTCCCCATTTGGGAGTATTTTGGGTTTTTTAAAGTATTCTCAGGGGTTTTTGACGTCCGGAACTTGGCAACACTGAGAAGCAGCTCGAGACGCTCGGAAGTGTTCGCCGTCCACTGTTCGGTATTTTTCGGTTCCCCTCCATTCCCCGGGAGGCGTTTGTTGTTCCGGTTTGTCCTTTATTTTTGTAATTTCTCTCATTTTTTCTCATCGTACAACAGTTTTTAGTGAAAAACTTCGCTTCCAAAGATCTCTATGGATGACCCAACGGATTTTTTGCCTCGGTCTGAACTGAGCAGTCGAGGTCAGTTGTAAATTTCCAAATTTTAAAATGAAAGTTTGACTCCACAAATGTTTAACTATCATACTTACTCTTCAAAATTTGAAGACAGAGGGTTTTGTCAGAGGGTTTGTTCCAGGAGAGTGATTTGTATGTGCCTTACGCATGCGCAGTGCGAGGTTTGGTTGACCGCCCGAGCAATGGCGTTAAAATATTTACTCTAGGTCTGTTCGGACTGGCAGTTCCGGACTACTCCACCTGCTAAGGACGAATTCATCAACTTTTACGATGCAAATTAAATTGACCTGTTTTTGTTGTAGACAACAACATTTAACCAATGTTTGCTGTTGATCATCTGGTATACGATGGTCGGCAACGCTAATTGTGTTAAAGTAACACGTATAACCTTCCGTCAGCAGGTTAGGTGATGTGAGAGCTTCGAAGCTGGACAGCCAATCGGAGAGTTTATCTAACTGCGCGTAATTTGTTCTGCTCACTGATTGGCTGTCCACCTTCAGAGCACAGGAAGCCCCTAACCTTCTTTCGAGTTTTAACCTCCCACGGCTGAGTCGCAAATCGTGATGGACACACGAATCAATGACAAAATTATATGACTCATCCTAGGGACATCTGGTCTACTGTTATCACACCGTATCGTATATTACTATATCTGTTCATATTTCGAAATTCAGTTGGAGCCCTGGGTTTACTTACGCTATCGGAAGGGGGTCGCAATTATGGACAGATCGATCCTCTCATCGTGGAAGGTAAACTTTGAAATGTTTTGTATTTTAGTGCTAATTATTGTTAGAATCATTCCATTTTTTGGCTTATCTTCTTTGACAGGAAAGAGACCTTCAACCGAAGAACAGCATCAGGGTACGACTCCTAAAAAAGGTATGACTGTAGACCATAAAAATGAAACAAAAATTTACTTAAAATACTCATTTCGGAACGTGGAAAATTGATATTGTGACTGGAAACTGGGATAAAAAAATGGTTTTTGGTGGTGGACGTGAATTCAAAAAAGAGTGGGAGGCAAGATGTGACATAGAATGCAACTGGCCAAAATTGATTTTATTTTGAGAAATTCATTCTTGAACCGTTGCTTTCAGCGAAATTGGAAATCGATTGGACGGATACGAACGTGAGCGCCCTACTCCACTACAGGCAACAAATGTCGCGAAACTTTGAGCAGAACCGAGAAAGGGCCACTATCAGGGCCTGGAGTCGGATATCAACCATTTTAACGCCTTATCTCTCCTGTTCCGGGCAGGATTGTCGGAAGAAATTCGATTCGTTGCTTTTCGAGTAAGTTCCTCCGGCAGGACTCGAGCCTAGCACCTCCCGCAGGCGCTTCAATCCTTCGGCAACCGTGAGCCGAGCGCTTTCGACCATTCGGCTCTCTTCAGGGGCTATTTTTTGTTGAAAGAGTGACAACTACGGTCTCTACAGTACCTACTGATTATAACTTTTTCCGTTTCATTCTCAGGTATCTGCTGCTGAAAGACAGTGAGAACGAAGGTAACACTCATGCCAAGGAGTGGAAGTACTACGGGTATTTTGAAAAGCTCTTCGAGAGCTCGCAAACTTTTGGTAATTCTTTTTTTTTTACATGACATGGGAAGTGATTATAATTATTATCTTTTTAGGTAAAAATATTCGAGTTTTACGGAAAGTAAATTTCGAGAAGCTCCTTCACAGCTCATGAGCTTTCGGTATTTGTACAATTACCTATCTAAAATGATCACATTTTTTAGCGAACCAGTACAAAAAATTTTATGAGCCCTTGGCCGTTGATGAAGAAGCAGGGGACGAACTTCTTTTGGAATATGACGATTCCGCCATGGAAGCCTTCGATACGATGTCAAAATTCGATATCGACATTGCCCTGGCGTAAGTGTTCTTGAAGTAGAGCGATTTATTTTTTTAAATTAGAGTTTTATTTTTTAATTAGGAATTTTATCATTTAAACACAATGATATCTATTATTTCAGGTACGTAGACGTGAAGGACATGCAAAGAAAACGTTTCAAGCGGTTGAGAAAGCTCGAAAATCTCTGCCTCTATTTGAAATACTTGAGAGAGGAAAACGATTACCTGATGACAACCGCTTTGAAGAAAATCACGTAAAACAATTTATAAATACAAATTTGCATATTTAAAAAAATTATTATTCAATTAAGTTCTTGAGGCTATCTGAATTTGTATTTTCAACTTAAAGTTTTTTTCTGTAAAACATGATTTTCGTTAATTTCCCACGATTACCCATTTTTCAGAGAAAATTTCAGCAGAGACGACGAGTCGAAGCGGCAATGGTGTCTTCGAGCGTTAGCGCTCAGTTCCGCTTTCTCGATGTCGGACCTTTTTACCAGCGTACTGCCTTCGTTTTACGTGTATTTCAACCAAATGCATAGCAGGGGTAATTAGAATTCACTACGTAGACCGGAGTTTGTATTATGAAATTCAAAATCCTTGAATTGACAAAATCATCGAATTTTAATAACAATGGTTTATCGATGTTTCACAGAAGATCAAATAACTTCGATTGCGTTGGCCTATTTCACTTACTTGCAATCTGTGTCGAAACTGCTGTGCAACGACGATCACGAAAAGGACGTTTACGATGAACTCATTTCATTGATGGAATGGGACGCTCTCAATTCGCCGATAGTCAAACCGCTGACGACATTGGAAACGCTCAATTTCAAGGCGCATTTGAACCTGTTCAGTAGTACAGTTGAGGTTAGTGAAAGATCAGGCGTTCAGTAGATTCACTTGCGAGCAATGCAAGAAATGCAAGCGTTGCAAGCAATGCCAACAATGCAAGCAACGCAAGCGTTGCAGGTAATGCAGGCGTGGCAAGCGATGCAAGTGCTGCAAGGGCTGCAAGCAATGCAAGAGTTGCAAGCAATAAGAGCAATGCAGGCGTGACAAGCGATGCAAGCGTGATGAGCAATGCAATTGCTGCAAGGGCTGCAAGCAATGCAAGAATTGCAAGCGCTGCAATTAATGCAAGCGCTACACGCATTATTAGCAATGCAGGCGTGACAAGCAATGCAAGTGCTGCAAGCGTTGCAAGCAATGCTGGAGTTGCAAGCAATGCAAGAGCTGTAAGCAATGCAAGTGCTGCAAGCGTTGCAAGAGATGAAGGTAATGCAAGCAATGCGAGCGTTACAAAAGATGCAAGCGCCTCAAGCAATGCAGCTGTTGCAAGCAATGCAGCTGTTGCAAGCAATGCAAGGCATGAATTGCAGGAACAACGCTAGCGTTGGGAGCACTGGCCAATCAGAGGCTTCTTGCAACGCTCGCACACATGTCACATCTTATTTATTTTCCACCTCTCTCATAAAGTCGTGCCCTCGATTGAAATAAAAAAATGTCCCTTCTAGATTTTTCATTTTGAGATTTTCTCAGATCCTGATACAACGGATCGGCTGTTTCCTCAAGACTGTGAATTTCTCGAGGCCGATGTCGATCGAAAGGCAAATCATCCTCTGCATTTGGTATCTGACGCACAGAGAAACTATCGAGTAAGGACGGAAAATACCTGATTTCTTTCTCCCACCTACCTTTGTCTCGAAGACCGAGGGAAGGGAAATTGCGATGTACCTAACTGATATTTTCCAGGCAGATCAGCGTCAGATTCGAGGTACGATACCGAGATGCTGAGCAGGCGATTACCAGCGTGCTGATGTCGATTGTCCTCCTCGAATATCTGATCGAATGGCCTCGCCAGCCTTCCGAACTTAAGCGGGTGAGTATCTTGTGTGTTTGCATGTACCCGTGTATTGTTACCCCATCGAGAATGTCAGCACTCAGTCAAAAATACGTGTTTTCCTCTCAAAAACCAGTTTTTTTTTTTTTTTTTTTTTTTAGATTATTGGGTAGATGAGCATGTGAGGCCATTAATATATTATATAACATTTATAGGTACCAGATGATAACTTCCTACTCATTCCAGACTGTTCTCGCGTTTGAGAAAATCGGCGAAATCGCATTCCCTGGAGTTGCGGGGGCGGTCGGACTGAAAAATTTCACCGTACTCGAAAATGTTGCACGCGTTAACGACGACGACTCATCGATATCAATAGTACCTAAAACCCATCATATCGGCGTGCAGGTGAGAGTCAATTTTCGATTTTTGATCTTATCGATTATGATCTTTTGCCACGATAACGCTCAAAACAACAGCCCTTGGTCTCGATTTTCAAAAATTAAAAATTGATCTCAAAAATTGATATGCGTGCTAACTGTTTTGGTTCCTCAGGTCGTCGTCGATACCAAACTCATATTCACGAACGCCTACATCAACCGAATCGATTCGTCTAATCGAGACGAATTCGATTCCGATTCTGACGACGTCCCGAATCGATGGCAAGAATCGATGGGCTCGTTTTACAGAATGTCGGCGCTCGGTCGATGTTTGAGGAAAACTAATGCCGCCGAAGACGACGAGTTCTTCCTACCCGGCGGTTACCATTTGGTCGGCGATTGCACCTATCCATTATCCACACGGCTGATGGTCCCGTTCGGCCAATCGGGCAACGACGATTCGAAAATCAAGTACGACAAGTACCTTCACAAGGCGCGGTGCCACGTCGATCAGGCTCTGGGTAAACTAATCGCTCGATTTCCCAGGATCGAGTAAGTCATTTCGATACTATATTTTTCGAGTAAAAATTTCGTAACATGTTTTCCTATAGTTTTTTTGTAATTTTAGGTTTTTGGACCTCGAAATGAACACTAACGTATTCATGATGATCAGGGCCATGATCATGGTTCATAACCTTTGCATGACTCAGTTGGACGATGTGGACGGAGTTCAAATTCAACTGCCAGGTACGAAGGATTGTTCGATATCGTTGTAATCTTAAGCTTTTAACCCTCGGCACCAAATTTGGTTTTTGTCAAAAAACTGTCATTTTCAATTCGGGGCTGAAAATGCTGCAAAGCACTGGGGTTAAATTGTGAATCGTTAAAGTTACTGACTTGTTGAAGTTAACGACGCGTTAGAGTTACCTATTTGTTAAATTTATGGACTCGCTAAAGTTACCTAATTGGTAAAATTACAGGCTCGTTTAAATTACCAACTCGTGGAAGTTGACGGCTCGGTAAAGTTACCTATTCATTACTATTACCGGCTTGTTAAAATTACCGACTCGTTAAAGTTACTGAATTGTTGAAGTTAACGACTCGTTAAAGTTACCTTTTCGTTAAAATTACCGGCTTGTTAGAATTATGAACTCACCTACTCGCTAAAATTACCAGCTCGTTAAATTTAGGGACTTGCTAAAGTTACCTAATTGGTAAAATTAAGGGCTCGTTTAAATTACCAATTCGTTAGAGTTACTGACTCGTTGAAATTACCTATTCGTTAAAATTGCCGGCTTATTAGAATTGCCGACTTCTTAAAGTTACTAAATCGTTGCAGTTAAAAACTCGTGAAAGTTAACGACTCGTTAAAGTTACCTAATCATTAAAGTTCCAGCTTGCTGAAATGACCAGCTTGTTACCTACACGTTAAAATTACCAGCTCTAACCTACATATCAAACTCATTCTTCATTTCTCTGCTTTATTATTGTAATTATTTAATAAATAATATTTATGCAGTAGTTTGTAGTTATTGTAATTTTTAGTTACAGACGTTGAACTCTCTCAGAAAGACGCATCTCCGTTTGCAGTGGCTAAACGTCTCGATCTGGTCCGAGGGTTTAGAAATAATCAGATCAACTATGTACATCGTGATAGGATTAAATAGTTTGTAAATAAATTATTTTCAAAGCACTTCTGTTTTTAACTTGGTTCCACAATTTTTGTAGGACGAGGGTTCACCCATTTCTCAGAGTTTTCGAGGTCTTCGAATCAAAACGTGAGATCAAAATGATCAAATTGAGCGATTGTTAACTGCAATAACCTGATGATGGGAGATTTCGACGATTTTCAATTTTGAAAATTGCCCTTTACGAATGTTACACTTTGTGACCACATGGAAAGTTGAGTCGGCAGAAAAACCAACACTGAGCCTCCAATTTTAAACCCTCGGGAAATAATAATTCGTGGGTCTCCTGGTAGTCTAGTGGTTAAGACATCTGCTTGCGGAGCAAGGGGTCCCAGCATCGCTACTGTTTAATCGTCATGGGATCCGACGATCTCAAAATGCAGGGTCCCCCCCCCCAAGCTAATTTTGGTAGACTGGTTCTCACCAATGGTTTTATTTGTTGATCAAGGCTGCCTTCCGAGGTAACCGCATATGACCGCCCTTGCCCTACGCGGCAATTGTAGAGTATTCTACATCAAACCAGTATTTCACATGTATATTTTATTTTGTATTTTTTTTACGACCAATTTTGTGCAGTCAGATATCAGGGTTAGGGTCTTCAGAAAAACTTCGTCTCTTTCGCCGAGCTTTCAAAAAATTATATTTTCTTCATCGCGGGCCGACAACAACCAAAATTCACAGTCGACAAAATGGCACAGTCTTAAAACTCTGTCAATTTTAAAAAACAAGACTAGCATTATTTAACAAAAGATTATTTTTATAAACCTACTTGGAGACAGGTCTATTCAGTCACATTATGACCACTGTCTGATTTTCGGGGGGTGATGTCCATGATTATAAAACAATAAAAACTTGATATCATAGACATCACCCCCCAAAATTATCAGTCATAATGTGGCTGAATAGACCTGTCTCCAAGTCGGTTTACGAAAATAATGGTTCTGTGGCGACTCAGATGACGACTTCATCTGGCCGCCTACATACTCGTTGCTAGGGACGAACATCTGTTTGGAGATCGCGATGTGAACGATTTAAGCTTTGTTCACATGGCGTACGGTTGACCGGATCCGGTCGGCCTCTCATTGGTCGTGCCCCCTTCACCACCGCGACCGCACCGCGTGCGCCTTCCCGTCGACCAATGTGAGGCCGACCGTACCGACCGGATCCGGTCAACCGTACGCCATGTGAACCCAGCTTAAGTGTTTACTTTGGAAAACTCTTCTCATTCTACTCTTGCTTCTTGTTTGAAGAAATCTATGAATAAATATCGTTCGTGAGTTACTTATTTCCTAAACTGGTGACCCCGGAAAGTTGCGCGTCGCGAACGAGTTTTCACCATGGGCAGAAAAAAAATCGACTTCAAATCTGATGAAGACGAAGAGCATGAGGTAGGTCGAAAATATGTCAAACTTCCACCTTTTTGGCGTAATCGACCAGATCTTTGGTTCGCTCAGGTAGAGGCCAACTTTGATCTGGCTGGCATTACTAAAGATATTATTCGCTACAATAATGTGATCGGACAGCTTGATCAAGATGTCATGGAGCATGTTAGCGATATTATTAGTAAACCGCCGGCTTTTGACCTATACCCTAACCTGAAGGCCAGGATTATTGATATTTTTGCGGAAAGTGAAGAGCGAAAACTTCGAAAATTGCTGGTAGAGGCCGAATTAGGCGATCAACGACCTTCTCAACTTTTGAGAAAAATGAAAGATTTGGCTGCCGGTCGAGTTTCAGACGAAGTTCTACGTTCGTTATGGCTTCAACGACTTCCGGTCAATGTTCAGTCTGTACTGGCAGTCACTTCGGAACCGCTCGACAAAGCTGCCGTTTTAGCGGATAAAATTTTAGACGTCCATTGCCAGCCTGTTTCCAGCATTTCATCTGTTGGTAACAACAGCAATGATTTAGATCGCCTGGTGTCTTCGATTGACGCTCTCAGCGCTCGCATAGAACTTCTTGAACGTAATAGCCGTCGTTCGCGATATCCCTCTCGACCTCAGCACAGCCGTGATTCGTCAGCTGATGGCGATGTTTCCACCGATAAAAAAACGAGTGATCCTCGTCTTTGTTGGTGGCACCGAAAATTTGGCGACCAAGCCAAATGTTGCAAACAATCTTGCCCAAAATATTCATCAAAATTTTCAAAAAACTGAATTCTCGCCCTCAAGTGGCGGAGTGTGGTCGAGATGTTTACAACCGCCTATTCATTTTTGACAAACTAACCAAAACCAAATTTCTCGTAGATACTGGGGCGGACGTTTCGGTAATCCCGGCTTTACCTGATGATAAACAGACAGGCCCCGAAAAATTTTCTCTTTTTACCGCCAGCGGCCAATCCATGCCAACCTACGGAGAAAAACTACTAAACCTTAACCTTGGACTTCGCCGATCTTTTCGTTGGCCCTTCATAAAAACTACGGTTACTAACCCGATCATTGGAGCAGATTTTTTGAAATTCCATAATTTACTTGTTGATTTGCGCCAGAAATGTCTGATTGATGGGAACACTAAAACTTCGGCCAAAACATTGTTAGCAAAATCATCCGAACCCAGCGTATTCAGTATTGATAGAACCACTAACAATGATTTCAGTAAAATCCTCCTCGATTTTCCGGAAGTTACAAGGCCTCCTGTTTTTCCCCGTGAAATCCCGGCACACAAGACGACACATGCGATCGAGACTACAGGCCGTCCAGTCCATTGCCGTTTTCGACGTTTGGCGCCTGACAAGCTTGCGATAGCCAAAGCTGAATTCCAAGCCATGCTTGATCTTGGATTGTGTAGGCCATCAAAATCAAATTGGGCGAGTCCTCTACATTTGGTGAGAAAGAAAGATGGCGGATGGCGACCCTGTGGGGATTATAGGGCCTTGAATGAAGTTACGAAGCCGGATCGCTACCCTCTACGCCACATTCATGATTTTTCGTCCAACCTTGCAGGCAAAAATATTTTTTCCAAAATGGATCTCACTAGAGCCTACAATCATATTCCGATTGAACCCTCTGACGTTGAGAAAACTGCAGTAACGACTCCTTTTGGACTCTTCGAGTTCCCAGCAATGTGTTTTGGACTGAAAAATGCGGCACAAAGTTTCCAACGTTGGATGGACGAAATATTTGGAGATTTGGATTACGTTTTCGTGTACATAGACGACGTCCTGGTAGCATCATCATCCAAAGAAGAGCATCGTCAGCATTTACGGACAGTTATGGAACGTTTTCGCAAACATGGGATATCCCTCAACCCGGCAAAGTGTGCCTTCGGCATTCCATCGGTTGATTTTCTTGGATACCGCATCTCAGCTAACGGTACAGTTCCTTTACCTGACCGAGTGAACGCCCTTACCACATCTGGGAGACCAAAAACCATTCGCTCCCTACGACGTTTCTTAGGTGCTCTGAATTACTACCGGCGCTTCCTTCCACATGCTGCAAGAATCCAAATTCCTCTCCAAAAACTCCTAAACACCAAATTCAAGAAAGAAGACTCTACCATCGAGTGGACACCGGAGCTTGTAAAGGCTTATGAAGGTTGCGTGAGCGGTTTAGCGTCCGCCACCATGTTAGCGCATCCTCATCCTACTTCGTCAATTGTACTCGTCGTTGATGCATCTGATTTTGCGATTGGGGCAGTCCTTCAACAAGCGCGTAAGAATGCTTTTGAGCCTCTTGCTTTCTTTTCTAAAAAGCTTAACGAGACCGAACGTCGGTACAGTACATATGATAGAGAGTTATTGGCGATTTACTCAGCTGTTCAACACTTCCGACATTTGATCGAGGGGCGACCGGTCACAATTTACTCCGATCACCGGCCACTAGTGTTCGCTTTCCGACAGAACCCAGAAAAAGCCACACCTAGACAGTTCCGACATCTTGATTTCATTTCACAGTATACTACAGACATTCGACACATCTCAGGATCTGAAAACGTTGTGGCTGATTATTTTTCTCGACTGGAGGCTATCAGCACATTTGATTTTGCTGATGTCGCAAAAGAACAGCGGACTGACGAATCTCTTCATCAAATTTTGACGAACCCGTCAAAATTCTCTCTGAAGTTGTCAAATATTCGTGTTCCTGGACTTGGGATTTCTCTCTACTGCGACGATTCAAAGAGACCATTCATCCCTCAAGTGCTGCGGAAGCAAGTTTTTCACCTGATCCACGACAATTCTCATCCTTCACCCAGAAGATCAGCAAGGCTTATTAAAGACCGATTCGTGTGGCCATTTGTTGAAAAAGATGTCCGGCTGTGGGCCAAAACCTGCCTTCATTGCCAACGCGCCAAGGTCGGTCGGCACACTCGAGCTCCACTGGCACAGTTCCCAACCGATCTGCCTCGTCTTAGACATGTCCACTTGGACATCGTTGGGCCATTGCCACAGTGTCAGGGACAACGATACATCGTAACCATGATCGATCGAGTTACATCATGGGCTGAAGCAGCACCTATTCCAGACATCACAGCTGACACTGTTTCTCGAGCCTTTGTTTCGACTTGGATTCCACGATTCGGCGTACCAGCAAGTCTAACCACTGATCGCGGTCGGCAGTTTGAATCGGATCTCTTCCGGTCGCTCAATCACACGCTCGGTATTCGGCACTTCAGGACTACTGCCTACCATCCTCAGGCTAACGGAAAGATTGAGAGATGGCACCGCTCGTTGAAAGCTGCGCTGAAGTGCCACAGCTCTAGGGAATGGATCGACGCCCTTCCTGTAGTATTACTTGGTCTTCACAGCGTCATTCCAGAAGATGGATACAGTCCAGCGGAACTTCTTTATGGTCAAACTTTACGTCTTCCGGGCGACCTTTTCCTCGAAACCTCACACGGTCCCACTGACTTGGCCAATTTTGTCCAACAACTGCGACGGACCTGCGACAAAGTTCGACCTTCGCTGGCTTGCAAACCGGACGCTAGAAAATTTTTCATCCATCCTAGCTTGGAGACAGCTAGTCATGTATTCGTCCGAGTTGACAGTGTTAAAAAACCTTTGCAATCCCCGTTTGATGGCCCTTTCCGGGTCCTGAAGAGAAACTCAAAATTTTTTACACTCGATATTAATGGTAGGACAGACACGGTGTCAATTGACCGACTGAAACCTGCTTTTCTGCTTCAAGAGTTCCCAGTTCCTCCCGCGCAGTCATCGCCATCTACGAACGGAGATCCATCATCACCGAAAATCACAAGGAGTGGTCGCGTGGTTCGTTTACCCGTACGGTTCGGTGATTAGAGGGGGGGTGATGTGGCGACTCAGATGACGACTTCATCTGGCCGCCTACATACTCGTTGCTAGGGACGAACATCTGTTTGGAGATCGCGATGTGAACGATTAAGTGTTTACTTTGGAAAACTCTTCTCATTCTACTCTTGCTTCTTGTTTGAAGAAATCTATGAATAAATATCGTTCGTGAGTTACTTATTTCCTAAAGTTCGTTAAATAATGCTAGTCTTGTTTTTTAAAATTGACAGAGTTTTATGAATGCGCCATATTGTTGACTGTGAATTTTGGTTGTTATAGGCCCGCGATGAAGAAAATATAGTTTTTTTTTGAAGACCCTAACCTTATATATCTGACTGCACAAAATAATTTTAATAATTGTTATTCAATTATTGAAGAACGGGTCGATCCTCAATATGGAAAACGGTTATTACTGTATAAGAGAAATTTCATGCCCATCGGGGAATCCGAGGGGGATATTTTTACGGAAGGGTTGATTTCCACCCCCGAGCAGCTGAAAACCGAGCTCCACCCCCCAGTCGTAGCTCCACTGTCCCAAGAATCGCCAACTGGCGATTTAACAGCCGAGGTTCGCGCGACTTCGCCCCGGACCCGGTCAGTGTTTTTTTTATAGGGACTATGATATTTTTTTCACTCGTATAATAGTGATCGTATCTAATTTTTTCCGCGAATAGGCGAGCTCGTTATTGTGAACGACTGAACAGCTGTTTTCATTCGACATGATGAATTTTACCTAATTCTTCAATTAGTATCATTAGCTTGGTGATATGAGACCATTGATGATTTTGTAGAGATCAGCTGGCAAGAATTTATACGAGTATAGAAAAATTTTACTTTCTCGAGTAGCTTAAGTGGCTTTAATAATTATTGAATCATTACGGGCATTATAATGGGCATAAATTATCATATTATTCACTCGGGTAGGCATCTACCTTCCTAAAATCATCAGCAATTTTTTGATTTTTGGGGCGTCAGTTTTACGCTTTTTTTGCCGTGGAGGAGGGGCAGAAAATTGACAATTTTTCCTAAAAGGAGACTATACACTAATTTTTTCAAAATTTCGCTATTGTGGTCTTTAAGAAAATTCAATTCCGAACAAATTTTTAATCTGACATTTTTCGACTCGGCGCTTCCTTGAGGAGGAAAAACGCAAAAAATAATCTCCGATTCCAAGCAGATTCTAAACTGCTGATCTGAACCCTATGAAGTTACACATCAAAATTTTTGTCTCGACCATACCAATACTGGAAAATTATCGAGAACTCGCCATCGCAAACATGGTGGCGATGGGAGCGTTTTGAAATTTTTAATCCAATACCACGTCCAAGGTGTAGATGGATACCAGCTTTTGGAGATTTCCTGCATTCAGATGTTTGAAAGCTTTTTGTGAAAATTCGAATTTTTTTAGAAGGTCCAACCAAAAAAATTCCTTTGGTAAATTCAAAATCGAATTTTGATCGCATTTTTCGAAAGGAAAACTGAATCGATTTGGGCGTTCAAGGGGTGGAAAATGTTCAGCAGGCTCTAACGAATCCAACCAACCCCCGAAAACCCAAATTCGATTCAATGACCCCTCCAAAAATCGCTAAAAACGCAATCGAGGGGAAATCGCGATCAAATTTTTCGAGCTCTTGAACGACCGGAAAAATAGTGGCTCGGAAATTTCTTAAACTCTCGACCCCTTATCAAATGACGCGAAAAAGGTCGAAAATATTCGAAAAATTCCAAAATTATTTCCTCCTCCCCTTAAAAAATCTTCATTTTTATTGATATTTAAAAAAACTAATGAACGCAAAAAAATTACATGAATTGCTCCTGGGTTTTTTTTTTGGACCCCCGATCCGATTTTTAATTTAAGGACGATGAAGCCATTTTTATTAGCGTGAACATGATTAGAAGAGTCTCCTCTCGTATGCTTTCGGCTAATGAATCAATCGAGCCGGAGGGTTGTAGTCGGACAATCTCAAAATAGACGCCCACGCCGGTGCCGAGCTGGCGCCTTTCGAGGGTTTTCTAACGCCAACGCCCCAAACGCGACCCTGAACATTGCTGATAGCGTGAAGCCTCTAATAAACTGCCTGTCCTAAAACAACACTAATCAAATCCGTGGACAGACACTCGCACTTTGGGGGGTGAGATTAACTACAAGGGATGCGGCGGGACCAGGAAGCTGGCGCTTCCCCAGGCTGCCAGAAATTCGGGCCGGTTCCTTTTGTATCAACCATATTATGGTTGCATATTGCATTATTGCATATTATGCACACAGGATGCCTTTACCATAAGGGCAGAGGTTAGTTACCTTCCATCCCTCAACAGCTTCCCCAGGATTCTAAAAATTACGACCGGTTCCTTGGGTTGCAACCATAATATGGTTGCATATTGCATCATTGCATATTATGGTTGCATACCTATTATGCATATGGGATGCCTTTACGATAAAGGCAGAGGTTATTCACCCATCCTTCTAGAGCTAGCTCAAGCGTACTGGAAAGGTCCTCGGCGCTGAGGTACGGCAAGTACGACGTAGGATTTCTGTTGAATAATACCTGACTGCTGTACCTCAAATTCCTAATTATATTCTATCGATTTTGAATTTCGAATCGGATAAAACCACCATAATCCATAACGTACAGGTTATTTTAATCATGTTTCTAACTCTCTTCTCGTGGATTCAGGCCCTGAACTTCTAAACATTGCGTTGCAATGTGTTTTCTCCCATCGACTGCCGAGGGTACAGAAATAAGACCCATCCAGACAATAGGCCTTCGGTCGAAGCGCGGAACTCTCAGCAGACAGGCGTTTGACCTTTGTCAACGCTTTCAGGGCGCGAGCTGTGAACCTGATAACAGCAACCTACTGGCCCAGATTCGAAAAGCCTGAAAAAGGCCGTAAACAATTTGCTGAACTCGCAAACCTGACCCGCAAACTGAACTTTCAAACTCAACCCACAAACTGAACTTTCAAACTGAACCCACAAACTGAACTTTCAAACTGAACCCAAAAACTGAACTTTCAAACTCAACCCACCAACTCAACTTGACATGAAGTTCCTTAAACTCAAACCTCAAACCCAAACTGAAATCTCATACTTCAATCTCAAACTCAAACCTAACATTCACTCCTTAAACTCACAGTAAAATCTCATACTTCAATCTCAAACTCAAACCTAACATTCACACCTTTAACTCAAACCTCAAACCCAAACTGAAATCTCATACTTCAATCTCGAACTCAAACCTAACATTCACACCTTTAACTCAAACCTCAAACCCAAACTGAAATCTCACACCTTAAACTCAAACCTCAAACCCAAACTGAAATATCATACTTCAATCTCAAACTCAAACCTAACATTCACACCTTAAACTCAAAGTAAAATCTCATACTTCAATCTCAAACTCAAACCTAACATTCACACCTTAAACTCAAACCTCAAACCCAAACTGAAATCTCATACTTCAATCTCAAACTCAAACCTAACATTCACACCTTAAACTCAAACCTCAAACCCAAATCTCATACGTCAATCTCGAACTCAAACCTAACATTCACATCTTAAACTCAAACGCAAACTGAAATCTCATACTTCAATCTCAAACTCAAACCTAACATTTACACCTTAAACTCAAAGTAAAATCTCATACTTCAATCTCGAACTCAAACCTAACATTCACACCTTAAACTCAAACGCAAACTGAAATCTCATACTTCAATCTCAAACTCAAACCTAACATTCACACCTTAAACTCAAACCTCAAACCCAAATCTCATACGTCAATCTCGAACTCAAACCTAACATTCACACCTCAAACTCGAAGTGAAATCTCATACTTCAATCTCGAACTCAAACCTAACATTCACACCTTAAACTCAAACCTCAAACCCAAATCTCATACGTCAATCTCGAACTCAAACCTAACATTCACACCACATGAAATGAAATATCATGAAGTTTGAAATGAAACTTGAAACTAAACATGAAATGAAATGTGACAAAGTTTGAAGTGAAACTTGAAACCAATCATGAGATTGAATACGAAATGAAGAAAGAAGAAGAATTTGAAGTTCGAAATGAGATATGAAACGAAACATGAAATGGATTTCAAATGAAATATCATGAAGTTCGAAATGAAAGTGAAACGAAACATGAAATGAAGTATGACATGAATGATGTTCGAAACGAAACATCAAATGAAATACGACACGAAGTTCAAATGAAACTTGAGACACAACATGAAATGAAGTTCGAAATGAAACTTGAAATAAAACTTCAACCGAAACATGAAAAGGATTTCGGAGTGAAATATGGCATGAAGTTCGAAATAAAACGTGAATGTTAGGTTTGAGTTTGAGATTGAAGTATGAGATTTCAGTTTGAGTTTAAGGTGTGAATGTTAGGTTTGATTTTGAAGTTGGAGTATAAGGTTTCAGTTTGGGTTTGATGTTTGAGTTTAAGGTGTGGTTGTTAGGTTTGAGTTTGAGAGTTGAGTTTAACAGTTGGATTTGTGAAGTCAGTTTGTAACACACTTTGTGGGCCAAGTTTGAAAGTTGAGTGCAAGCGTTGAGTTTGTTAGTTGCGTTTGATAGTTGGTTTTGAACTGAGTTTCGAGTTGAAGTTGTGAGTTGAGTTTGAGAGTTCAGTTTCTGTTTCGAGTTGGCGAGTGGCGATTCATGGTTGAGCTCTTGGGTTGATAATTGAATTCGATTGCTGAGTTTTGGGTTGAATTGGAGAGTTGAGGTTGACAGTTGAGTTTGTAAGTCGATTTTGAACATCCAGTTTGTGGGTGAGGTTCGGGGTTGGAGAGACCTCAACACATGGGGTTAAATATTTCAGATAACTTGTATATCTATTTAGTTTTGTTTTTAGCTCGTATCGTTTGACAGCTCGAGACTCTCCCATCATAAATTCGTGCTTATGCTGATGATGATTGCATTATCTTTCCTAGGTGATGATCGTCATCGGGAAATCATGCTGACCTCGACTCGACAACGGGCATGGGCAACTGCCTTTCTGGCTGCAGCACTAGGTTTGTGCCTTTTTCCAACTATGATTTACATTTTTTATGACAACAATTGATTTATGTTGGCTGAAATGGGCCCAGGCGTATACAGGCGGTTACAGGGTGTATAAGAGAGAGAAATGGCGAGAACTGCAAGTGATGGCGATAAATGACAAGAAATTATGAGAAATGGCGAGTAATTTGAAAAAATGAAGTGAAATGGTGAGTCATTTTGAAAATTGACGAGAAACGGTGAGAGATGATGACAAATTTATTGCAAGAGATAGCGATAAACGACGAGAAATTATGAGAAATGGCGAGTAATTTTGAAAAATGACAAAAAATGGTGAGTAATTTGAAAATTGACAAGAAACGGTGAGAGATGATGACAAATTTATTGCACGAGATGGCGACAAATGACAAGAAATTATGAAAAATGGCGAGTAATGGTGCGAAATAGCGAGAAATTGTGAGAAACGATGAGAGATGATGACAAATCGCGAGAAATGGTGGGAAATGAAAATTAATTGCTTTCTTATTCAGGTTTACAGATTTTTCTCGATCTTTGGAATCGACCTGAAGAAATCTAGTTTTAAAATGTTGTATCAACTACGAAATTGTATGAGCGGAAAATTCGGAATTTCCAGAATGACCGGAAATTTGTTTTCAGAACGTCCGGAAATGGAGGCGAAACAGTTATCAGCTATGCGAGCGGTAAATTCTATCAGACTACCAAAGAGCCACCACTGTGTTTGGACGCCAAGGCACAGGTAAACAAATTTCTTATATTTTAGGTATTCGCATGGTGAGGTGTTGTCCGTAAATTCCCCATTTCGTAATAATGCATGACTATGGGCAACTTTAAATCAAAATTTTCCCACTGGTTAAATTTACGGGCTCGTTTGTCAATGTAGGTGTCCATAAACCAACAAGTCAGTAAATTTAACGATCCGTTAAGGTTAACGGGTCCATAAACTTATGTAAGTATGTGACAAGTTAATTAATTTAACGAGTCGGTAAAGTTAACGAGTTGGTAAATTTGAAGAGTCGGTAAATTGTTGGTGGCCCTAACTGATTTTGTAGCGTTTTGGGGTGACCAAATAATCGTATTCCGGTTACCCAATTATTCGTCAATTATCCTCTCATTAGAGAAAGAGAGGAAAATTCCTATTGCATAATCTGTCTTTCTCATGTACGAAGCTGTTTAAGGGTGAAAAATATTATAATGCCCCATTATGTAAATTTCGTCCCTTCGGGCGAATCGGCCATTTCGGGGCGAGTTTATTCTGTTTGTTGGTTCATCCCCGGACCACCCCTGTTTCTTTTTCCCCTGCTCAAGTGCGGGCATCCCTTATAAGCCGGATTACACCCTCCTGGAGATCCCTGGGTTGACCGCTCTGACGCAGGCTCGCCAAGGGCGCGTTCACATTTGCCGGATTTACAATTTATCAATACATTTTTGCCACCGGAGTTGTCTGGTGTAAGAAAATTCCTTCATGTCAATTTGAGTAGGTAATGTGTTTTTTTGGATTCGGTTAAAAATGCCAGATTGAACGTTGCAGAAGTTAATTAATTTATTTAACCAGGTAATTATTATTTTTTCCATTCAAATATTTTTATTTTATACCTTTATTATTTTTTTACAATTCACGAATTTTGCTTTCCCAATAATTTTCAAAATCCTACAAAAAAATTCCTTCGTGTCAATTTGAGTAACGTGTTTTTTTTTTAGAGTCGGTTTAAACTGCCAAACTGAACGTTCCAGAAATTTATTTATTTAAGTAGGTATTTTAAGTATTTTTTATATTTAAGTACTTTCACTTTTTTACCTTTCTAGATTAATTTTTTGATATTAACCAATTTTGATTTCATAATAATTTTCAACTCGAATTAGCCAAAAAACATCCCCAGACGTTTTAGGGGCATACCAAAATCACTTGAAAATCGGCTGAAATTAAACATTTATAATCAAATTCTCACCTTTTAACAATTTTCTAGACTTCTAATAATAGAAAGTTCATTCATCCGGAATTTCGGGTAAATGTGAAACTGCACCCCGAGGTAAAAGGGCTTAGTGTCGATGTGCTAAAAGCTTAGCCGGTTCCGGGTCGATCTTAATTCGGTTTTGAAGGGCTTCGAAGACGCTTTTGGTTTATTCAATATTCTGATTTATAATTCAACGCAAATTGCCTTAATCGCCTGGAAAAAAGTTAACCTAACTAAAAATTTGATCTATTAACTTTCGAAGTGGGTAGAATTTAAAATAATAAATTCTGAACGGAGAATAAAAAATTCTGTACGCATAATTTAGGATCGAATCAGTCGTGCTTTAAGGCTAAATGTCATCTGTTTTAGTTCCAAAAGCGACCACCAGATGGCGGCTCGAAATAAGCGAAATTTATTCCAGCTGTATCTCAGCAACGGGTAGACGGATTTTAGCCTTGGAAAGCTTATCACTTTCAGCGTCGGATTGATAAGAATGTAAATTAAAGAAAATTTCAAGCAAAGTTGAAAAAATAAATTTTCAAAAATTTCATTATATTGAAAATTTTATTATACCAGCTTATAGCGTTTTTCTCTGTCCCTCAAAATAACGTATGCCGTTCGCCCAATCCAATTGGTTGAGTAGATTCGTCGTAATGAGTAATTTTTCAAGAAAGAAATAGGTACCTTTGGAGTTCTTTTTCTTCTGTACCTCCACCTGCATGTTTGCTACCCTATAGCCCGTAGAATTGTATTTTCGCTCAATTTTGCTTCAATTAACCGAAATTGATGCCAAAATTAGGATAAAACATTATGAAAAATTGTTCACAGACTTCGCGGTTGCGAGCATGGAAGATTTATAGCCCATGTCTTGCAAAACCGAGCGAATCAAACGTAAGACACGTTGAATTTAGACCTATCGTCAAAAATTTTTTTACGGCATTTTCATATTTTTGAAATTATACGCCTCAAAACTGCGTTGGCAAAGCAGGATTGTGTCGCTAACCGAATCAACGAATTCCTAACGCGGTTTCAGGGAAAAGAGCATAATGTACAATGCTTCATGTGACTAAACTGACTCCCAAGTGTCCTCAAGTGATCCCTCTGTGCCCCCGACTGCCATCAACTGGCCCTGACTGCTCCCAAGCGCTCCGAACTGCCCTCGAGTGCCCCCACCTGCTTCCGAGTAACCCCGACTGATCTTGAGTGCCTCCAACTGCCTCCAATCGCCACCAAGTGCCCCCTAACTACCTTCGAGTGCCTCCAAATGCCCCCAACTGCTCTCAAGTGCCTCCAGATGCCCCCAACTGCCTCCGAGTGCCCCCTAACTGCCTTCGAGTGCCTCCAACTGCCCCAACTGCTCTCAAGCTTCCCTGACTGCTCCAACTTTTCTTGAGTGCCTCCGAATGCCTCCAACTGCTCTCGAGTGCCTCCAAATGCCCCCAACTGCTCTCGAGTGCTTCCAACTTCTCTTGAGTGCCTGTGAATGCCTCCAAGTGCCTCCAACTGATCTTGAGTGCCCCCAACTGCCTCTGAGTGCCCCGTAACTGCCTTCGAGTGCCTCCAACTGCCCCAACTGCTCTCAAGCTTCCCTGACTGCTCCAACTTTTCTTAAGTGCCTCCGAATGCCTCCAACAGCTCTCGAGTGCCTCCAAATGCCCCCAACTGCTCTCGAGTGCTTCCAACTTCTCTTGAGTGCCTCCGAATGCCTCCAAGTGCCTCCAACTGATCTCGAGTGCCTCCAACTGCCCCAACTGCTCTCGAGCGCCCCTGACTGCTCCAACTTTTCTTGAGTGCCTCCGGATGCCTCCAACTGCTCTCGAGTGCCTCCAAATGATCCCAACTGCTCTCGAGTGTCTCCAACTGCCCGACTGCTCTCGAGTGCCCCCAACTGCTCTCGAGCGCCCCCGACTGCTCCAACTTCTCTTGAGTGCCTCCGAATGCCTCCAACTGCTTTTGAGTGCCTCCAACTGCCCCCAACTGCCTCCGAGTGCCTCCAACTGCTCTCGAGTGCCCCCTAACTGCCTCTTAATGCCAATAAATGCCTCCTATTGCCAACAACTGCTCTCAAGTGCACCCAACTGCATCTGAATGTCCCCAACTGCATTCACGTCGCCCCGACTGCCTTTGAGTGCCTCCGAGTAGAACGCCGGAAGACACTACCTTCTGAAATAGTGTGTTTTCTTGAAGAAAACCAGTTTCTTCCGACGATCTTGTCCGATTCTAATCCCCTCATTACTCATAGCTCGTCCAAGCACATCTCAATACCCTTCTAATCCTAACCATCGATAACAAAAAACATTCTTCTTCTTCCCCTTGCATCTCTTATAGCAAAAGCGTTTATATGAGGTTACCTCAGTGCAGCGAATTAGCGAAGGTCTCGTCTATTTCTTATCAGTTGATCAAGGCGACCTTGAAGCGTTCATTCGCTGCACTAAGAGGCGATTGGCAGGATTCTACGTCACAATATGGCCGCCACCCGCTCTTTTTCGATTTAGCGACCGACCTAAAAATTCCCATTTGGGCAGTTTTCGGAACACCAATTTTTCAGACTTCTATAGCGTGTAAAATTCAAAAATGGAATGTTGATTATTTGTCATCGATTTATTTCAGAGCCCGAGCGAAAAGCAAGTCAGAGAATACGCCATAGTTCAAAAGGAATTGGAGGCCTTACAATCCCAAATCACTCACAGCCAAGCAGTCCTAGCATCTCTGGTAGATATTGATTACCTATTTTATCAAGGGCCGGTTTATTGACACAATTTATTCATACGATACCCAAGGTAGCTGCAGATAAACATTTCCAATGAGATTTTTACATTCAAATCTATGAATACAACCGTGGTGAACTTTATCTGAAGCATCCGTGGATATCGGATGGATAAATTTTTTCAATATACAATAAACATTGACAACATACCTATATAATTAATAACTGGGTTTTTTGGAGTAGGTTAAAAATGGCGGATCCGTGTTTCTGGGGGACCCTGTACCCACTAGCCGATTGACATGATTTTTTTTGCCATTGACGCTGCTTTTTGCACTTTTTCAGAAGTTCACCTTCCACGAGGCTTCGGCTATCAAGAAGAACTTGGAAAAAGTCAACCGGACGACGCAAACATTCCAAGACTCTCAACCCAAGTGAGCGTTAAATTTCATGGATGATTTACCGCGCCCATTTTTGGATGGTTTTTGACATCATCTTTTCGAATTCCAGGTCATTGGAGAACGTGTCGGCGAGTAGTGTACGCGACAGATGCGGATGGCAGCAGCTGACCAGCTCGTGCCCTGCAATCGTTCATAATATTGCCGTTCAAACCGGTTGGTACAAATCACAAATAATTGAGCTATGCTCTCAAAAATGAAATTCTTTCAATTTGGCCTCAAGTCGTTGAGCTGTTCAGGGTGCGCCGTTCCAGGCGTTCTGCGCCCGTTAACCGAAGTTGTCCCGGGCGTGCCCAGCCGCCCTCAAGAGGTCAAAATAAAATGGGAGAATGTTGGCGGAATCAGCTTTTAAAAGAGCTCATTTTGCTTTCAGAATCCCTCGACGTAACGAAACTGACCATCAACGATGCTGAGTATTTCCTGCCTCCCATCGACAGCCCTCTTGATCTCAAGGTAGGTGAGAATTGTGTTTGGAAATTCGTTAATAGGTACATACCTAATTTGGCGTATAAATTCGAGCGTAACAAAAAGTTTTACAAAATTTTTATAGAAGATTTTAAATTTAATTTTTTTAGATTGCGTTCGTTGACTAAATTTTTTAAATAATGCCTGCGAATTTTCTGGTTTTAGAGTCTCAAAGACCACAGGCAGTCAGCGCCCAACGAACCTCCGAAATCGATCGATCTCGACGTCTACAGGTGAACTTCTGTCTACCATATTACATTTTTTGGAACAATTTAAATTCGAGTTTAATATTTCGACTTTATAATTTGCAGATCGTGTCGGAAACTGTCGGTACTGCCAGAAGAGGAGCCGACAGGTGACGATTCGCCGCCCGGCTCAAGATTGGCCATCGCTCTCTATCCGGATCAGCAAAGTCACTCCTTCGAATCTTATCTGCTGCCCGGCTCGGGGGCTCCGCAGGTCATCCGGCAGCTCAGCGACCCGACGACGTCGAGAAGTACCAGGAGACCGTTACAGGTTAGAATCACAATCAAAATGAGTAACTATGGATGTTTAAAGAGCGGATAGAACTGTTGTGAACGCCCTAAAACCAAATATCGGACTGGTGGTTGAGGAAAAATCACAAAAAAAAGTATTCTTTGAAAAATTGAATTTTTTGAGTATTTTCCCCGGGTTTTTCGCTCGATTTACAATAAGATAGGGGTTGTTTCCGGGAATTATAAGGAAAATGTGTTTTTAAATTAATTTGTCTTGTTGTTTGTGTTGTTGTTTATTGAGTTTCTTCTTTTTTACGTTTTAGCCAATTTGAGGGGGTTCTGCTGAACCGATTTGAATTTTTTGAGCTGGTTGGATCCCTTGGATGGTTCTGCACATTTTTAATCTCCATGCGAAAATCGATTGAGCTTTAGCGGTCAAAAACTTTTTTTTACCTTTCTAATGCTCTTTAACATCCAAGGAATCCAACCTGCTCAGAAAATTAAAGATAGGTTAAGTAGAAACCCCTCAAATTGCCAAAAACGTGAAAGAAGAAGAAATTGCGATAATGGTAAACTGAGACGAACTAAATAAAAAAAAATATTTCCCCTAAAATTCTCGGGAAAACATCCTATGTAAATCGAGCGAGTAACCCGGGAAAAATACTCAAAAAATTCTAAACCCACTGCATCACCTTCAAAATTGACTTTTTGTGTTATTTAATAAAAAAATTGACTACTAATCCCGATTTGGACTCCGTGCGTCATTCAATTGCGAACATGTTCATCTGCAAACATCGCCGACATGATCGTTTGTCTCTCCGTTTCCGCAGATCTCGACAAGCGGATGTCCCATCAGCGAAGCCCGCGCCGCCGTCCAGGACTCCGGCCTGGGATCCGAAGTGCGCATACCGTCACCAACGTTTACAACATTACAAGTACAACAATTGCATTAAATTTTGTAGCAATCCAGTTTATGGAACCCCGATTTCCCCAAAAACACCCCATTCGCCTTATTCCCTCGCAAAAAACACAATTTTGAGACAATTTAAAAGAAAATTTCTAATTGCCTTTGTTCCAGGACACTTTGACACAATTGGTGACAATTTCGTACTCGTCGGACCCGGATTTGGAGCCCGTCATCACCCTGAGGACGCCGGCGCCGATGTCGCCCGAGGCGCCGTTCAAGACGCCGCCGGACATTACGCCGAGTTCGCCCAATCAGAATTCGTCTTCGGACAATTCGCTTTCTTTCCAAACGCCGACGGAAATCACTCCCGGCACGGAATCGCCTATCGAGAGGTTTCCCTTAGGTATATATCGTACATATTCATTATTACATAATATGCTCACTTTGACGCACCTGCATCAATGTCTGTTACAATTGCCAAAGAATCGGTCTTTGGGATGGGGATGGGAGCGGTCTGACGTATGCACATCAACTTTTGCCAAAAAAATCTATGTAAATTCCCCATTCGAAGTTCGAGCAATTGAATTCCTCACGCCACTCCGTTCTTAATTCTGTTCCAGATCGCCATTCCACGATGTCACCTCCGGAAAATCAACCCATCCCGTCCATAACCCCAGTGGAGGACCAGCCCCTGCCCCCGCCGCCGCCACAGGCGCTGGACGCCCCGAACGAGGGCCCGCTGAGGCGAGTGCCGTCAAAACGGGGCAAAGTCCCTTTCGTACGGTCCCTGGCCAGAACCGATTCCAATAAAGGGCTGGATCTGTCGGTCGTGCCATTCCCAGAAGGGCTCAAGCCGGAAGTGCCACCAGGCAATGGCCAGAATGCAAGTGATGCCCAGAATGCTGGCAATACCCAGAATGCCGGCAATGCCCAGAATGCGGGCAAGGCTCAGAATGCCAGCAATGCCCAGAATGTCAGCAACGCCCAGAATGCCAGCAACGCCCAGAATGCTAGCAATGCCCAGAATGTCAGCAACGCCCAGAATGCCGGCAATGCCCAGAATGTCAGCAACGCCCAGAATGCCTGCAATGCCCAGAATGTCAGCAATGGCCAGAATAACAGCATCGTTGCCCCTCCGTCCAACAGCGATGCTGCATTACCAGGCTGCTCGGGCGCTTTCACCAGCAAGGCTTCAAACGATCTCGCCGGTCCTTCAGGAGTGCAGCCCAAAATGTCGCCCGTTACTAATGACGTTCCATTGGTCGACGGCAAGATAAGCGGCACATCAAGAGCGGAAACATCAAAATCGGATAATCTTGATGTTCAAAGCGTCGACACAAGTGTCCGGACATCCGAGATGGTCAAATCTCATCAGTCGTCAGTGGCTGCGATCCTGGAGGCCATGGAAGCTGAACTCAAGTCCATCGATTTCGGGTAAGTCTTTCGACTTACGTAGCTTTCAAACATCGTCCTACCATCAAAAATCGGAAGTTCAAAAAAATAAATAAAAATAAACTTTTTCTTAGAACTCCATCTGTGCGTATGAAAAAAACGCCAAAACTCATTTTTGAAAGTGATGCCGTGGGTTTAGAATTTTTTGAGTATTTTCCCCTTGTTCCTCGCTTGATTTACCATAGAATGGAGTGCTTTTTTAATCGGTTTGGCTCAATTTCTTCTATTTTACGTTTTTGCCATTTTTAGGGAGCTCTACTGAACCGATTTTGAATTTTTTGAGCTTGTTGGATCCCTTGAGGGTTTCTTCACCTTTTTCACTCTCTTCAAGTCAGAATTGGCTGGATTTAAGTGGTCGAACACTGGTTTAAATACTAATTTCTGACATCTAAAAAAATTATGTTTTTAATCCTTTAAAAAAAATTTAAAAAAAAAACAAAGTTTGGGTAGGTACATAACACAAAAAATTGGCAATTTGCTACAACTCTCCAGGACTTGGAAAAATGCAAAAAAAAAAAAAAATTTCACATGAAAAATCCAAGGTACAACAATATTGAATTAAAATTATTATTCCTAGGAAAAAATTCAAAAAAAATTATGGATTTGACTTCGGGTTTTTTTGGTGCGAATATTTTCGCTTCAATGTTTTTTAATGAAATTCGGCGGTTTTTTTTTTGAGATTTTGGCCAACATTTTGGTTCATTTTTCTATAGAAATGAACCTTTGTAATCGGTCAGGAAAAAAAAAATTTTAACACCCCCTGAAAATTTGTTGGTTTACGTTTCAAGGGGTGTAGAATCCGAATCTGCAATAAAAATTTTTTGTCCGTCCGCCGTCCGCCGTACGCCGTCCGCCGTACGCCGTCCGCCGTACGCCGTCCGCCGTCCGCCGTCTGGGGTTTTTCAGGGGGAAGGAGTTATCGAAAAATTTTGAAATTTTTACCAAAAATCAAGTTCCGTATCTAGTTGGTCCTAACGTCTCGGCAGAACCCTACCTTAATTTTAAGGCCAGTAAAACAGCTGTTGAAGTGGGAAAAAATTCGTGTTTTTCTGGAAATTTGAAACATAGGCATGTGACGCATCATTTTCTATAGATTTTTCTATGCTGAATCGAATGAGACCATCGCCACGCCGGTAGCTTCAACCGTTTAGGAGTTATTGCAGTTTTAGTGAGACATTTTTGAGTTTTTTAAAAATTCCTACAATTCTTAATAACTCGAAAACGACTAGAGCCACAAAAATCGTTTTCCACTCGTTGGAATCCCCACAAAAACTTCTGTCCTCCCGGTATCTTCAATTTAAAGAATTTGGTCGCATTATACAAATCAGCAAAACAAAAATTGGAAAAAGGTGAGAATTAGGCCCCGGCTCTTAGATACGGTTGATTGATCTACTTACGACCACTAGCCTATTACACCAACAAGGTGACGCACTCACACTACGACCAGTTGCGCTTGGCAACATAAGAACGAGACAGGCTTTAACAAAGGTTCTGAAGCATTCTTGACGCATTTTTAATTTCATTATTCAGAGAATTTAATAATTATTATATATTATTCTGTTAGTTATGTAGGTAAATAAGAATAGATTAAGTGATGGTTTCAACAAAAATTAACGACGCGCTGCGTTGAAAAGATAGATAGGTAGGTCAAGCCAGGAGGACCAAGCAAAGAGGATGATTATTTTTTGCCGGGTTGAAAAAACGTTTTTCTAAATCTCCATCTAAAATATCTACCAATTTATACTGAAATTCTAGAATAATAACAACTAAGTTCCGTGTTTAAGGAGAACCTATATATCGTAAGATTTGTCTTTGCAATCGAAAAATGAACCCCTGTGCAAAATTTGCAGAGTTCTTCGGATATACCGAAAACTGATGTGCACATGCCACTGATCTACTTAGCAGCGTTTTTTTTTTGGTATGTAGGTGCCCTTCTCAAGCAGCCAATCTTAGTAGCGCCCAAAGTGTAGCATGAATCAATTTGGTCCAAAACAATTGCAAAATTTGGAAGCATTGTGTTTTATCTGAGCACCATAAATTGGCATATAAATTCCGAGTAAATTTTTTAAAAAATTTTTTCTCAAAATTATACGCATCAAAAAATGGAAATGTACTCTTGCATTGTCAGGCTTTTATAGTCGGCTAGTCCGATTATTCCGTCCGTCTAATTTCCAAGGTGCTTATTAACTATGCCGGCCACCAGTTCATTGCCCGCCGGTTAATCTCGTGTACGTATCTTTCTTCCACCTGCAACCCAAGTGAACCGACGCTGTCCGTAGTATAATTCTCGCTATACTGGAAAAAAAATTACAAAAAGTCGAAATTCGAAATTTCTCAGAAATTGACTGTAAATGATTTTTAATTAGGTACATTTTATTTACTGAATACATTTTTTTGGAGTTTTTTTGTCGTCGGAAAATAAATTTTTCACGTTTCGGAGTGCGTACTTTAAAAAAAAAAATTTTTCAAGTTGAAAAAAATTAAAGTAAATTTCCCATTATGTATCTCTAGAAGGATATCTATCTATTAATTTATCGAGCCCCGAACCGTGACGGTAACGCTGAGGTGGGCGTTTCGTCAACTATTCCCGGCCTGTCTGTCGAAGGTCTGTCTCGCCGGCAGTCGCTCATACGATACTGACGTGATCGGTTCGCGTACGAGTCAGGTGAGTCTCGTGATTTGCCGTGTTACAATACGTACCTAAATATGTAGAAAACGCCGGGGTCCTGTATAATAATGTCCAAAATTTGATAATCGGATCTGAGGAAAAAAATCATTTTCACTCAGAATTCAATATTAACAGAGTAAAAAGGAGTAATTTAATCGTACAAAAATCAAAAATCGGATAGGATATTCCGGATTAACGTTCATATTTACACTCAGAATCATTTTCTGAATTGTAGTCTGCGAGTCGGTCTATGCGCATTTACAAAAATGACAATATCTCCCTCAATTCTAAACATTTATGCAAATTTCTCGAATTGAAATGTCTTCTCAAGACCTATCACCCCGTCTAACCGGAATAACTCACAGTACTTCCAAAATATTCGCATTTTAATTTTTATTTAATTTTATTTTTTTCTGAACGCAAAAACCAGCCGATTTGAGCGTTTTCGGACTCAACATATTCGCATAGCCTTGCTCAATAAGTGGGTATTTATTTCGTTCCGGTAACTTGACGCATTTTGTTTTTAAGCGGCTTTTAAAAATTTCATATTGATTTTTTCGGCATTTTGATCCACACATCCTTTAAAAGAGTCAAAATTAAATGAATAAATAAAATAAATAAATTAATTAATTCAATGGGAATTATTATTATTGCGTGCTATCTATTCATCTGTAATCTATTTGCGTAGCCTATCTGTTATGAACCTCTGATCCGATTTTCAATTTAGGGCGATTGCAATTCTTCCATTTACTCTGTAAATATAAAAACGGCATTCGATGTCAGCACCCAAATATGAGGTCTTGATACCCCGATAAAAAACCCAATACGAAAAAAGTTTTTTTTTTATCGAATATCTCGCTCGATAAATCGTTGGCTATAAATCCGAGGAAAATCAATACGGTTGGATCGCAATGGAATAAAATCTAATACCCGTATTATGTGACTGACGTGTTGACGCCTGTCTGTGATTGTGTAATATAAATTCGTCATTCTCAGATGGCCGATTCGTCAAATATTCGAATCGAAATACAAATCTTTGCCAAGGAGCAATAATACCAGTGGAACCCAGATATTAGGTGCATGCAGTAACTTTTTTTAAAATTAACCCAACATTTCTTTTTTTCATTTTGTTACACGAGTAATTGACAAAGGTAAAGCGCCATAAGAGAGTAAATTGAAAAAATATGAATTTTTAATTTCACTTAAATTGTAACAATAATTCGAGGTAGGTACAATTGTCCTAATTAACCGAACATTTTTTTTCATTTTGCCATATGAGTCATTGGCAAAGGTAAGGGGGTAAATGAAAAAAAAAACATTAATTTGTAATTTTACTCCAATTGTAACAATATAATAATATTATATTATAATATATCATATTATGATAGATATTATTAGATCTTATATATATTGTAATATATAATAGACGTTATCATTATATTATTATTAAAAAACATTCATTTTCAATTTTACTCCCATTGTAACAATATAAAATATGATAGATATTGTTAGATATTACAATATATATTAGATATTATCTAGCGTAATCGTCCAAAAAGTAAAAAATCGGAAACTCAGGATAATTCGCTCTCTATTCCAGTGTTACCTTCGCTTGGCTCCGCTGTTCTCCATTCGCAGTCATGGCCAAATTTGGCTTCCCTAGGTTAGCGAGGACTATCGTTAGAGAAGCGATTGTATCGATCGCCTATTATTTCCACGGGTTAACCTCTGATACGATTTGCGGTTGTCGAAAATCGAGGAAATTAATTTGTTACGGAAAACCTTCGAAAAAAGGAGAACTCCCTGCTTTAGGAACGAGATTTCCTTGCAGCAACAGCAAAATTAAAGATTGCACTCTATTTCAACTCATCTCACATCTCATCTCAAAACCAATTTCAAATCTCACGTCACGTCAAACATCACGAATTTCAAGGTATCGCAATGCGACGTCGAAACTCATCTCATCTCACATCACATCTCACCTCACCTCAAATCCAATTTCCTATTTCATGTCACGTCACATCACAACTAATCTCATATCACATCTCATCCGACATCAAAACTCATCTCACATCACGTCTCATCTCATTTTAAAGCCAAATTCATATCTCATGTGAAATTTCACATCTCATATCGCGTCAATTATCTCACATCACAACTTACCTCAAATCACAAACCACGTTCAACATCTCATGTCACATCTCATCCCTCATCAAATCTCATGACACATCAAAACTCATCTCACATCACATCCGACATCAAAACTCATCTCCCACCACATCTCATCTCACATCATATTTCATGTCAAGTCGATTATCTCACATCCCAACTTACATCAAATCACAAACCACGTTAAACAACTCATCCCACATCAAAACTCATCTCACATCACACCTGATGCCACGTCAAACATCTCACGTCACAACTTATCTCATATCACAACGACATAATATGATATTATCATATCTCATCTCATATAAAAACTCATCTCCCTTCAAATCAAATTCCGAATTCACCTGAGATGTTCGGCATAGTTTTAGATGAGATGTAAGGTGAGTTGAATTGTGGGACGTTAGACGTGAATTGAGATGAGTTGTGGCATGAGATGTGTTATGAGATGAGTTGTGATGTCGTTTGAGATGAGATATATGATATGAGGTGAATTTTTTGTGAGATGTTTGAGGTGACATGAGATGTGAAGTTGGTTTTAAGGTGAGATGAGGCGTGATATGAGATGAGCTTCGATGTAGGATGAGATATGATATGAGTTGTGGTGTGAGACAGTCGTGAGGCGCTCCTATGCGATGAGATATGAGTTGTTAGACGTGACGTGAGGCACGGTGCGAGATGACGTCATCTCAAGTAGCTTTCATTGGTCTGTAACTTCGTGTATGCCGATTTCTGGGGAAATCCCAACATCTGTACTTTCCCAGGCGCAAACGGATCGATAAATGTAAATAATTATAAAAAATTCCAAGTTTTTCTCTGTTAGTTAGTCAGCGGGTTAGTAAGAGGAAAGTTTGAAAGCCAAATTAATTTGCGGTCATGAACCGATCGGAGGAGGTAATAGGAGGATTCCTCGGAGGAGGTAACAACTGTCTGGGTCGTGTACGAAATTAGCCTGGCCATTAGGAGTTACCCGCTAATCGGCTTTCAATTTACTCACTTCCCCCGGCTTCCGAGAATTTCCGTCCCGAGAAAACCCGAATAGAAAGGGGAAATATGTGCGCTGACAACACACAATACTTCCGTATTTTGGTGGGTTAAATTTTGGAATTGATTTAATTTTGAGTAGTTTGGAAAATAGGTTAAAAACGCTAAAACCCCATCCAGGATGGATGATATTGAAGTTTAGGCTCGTGTGAGCGACAGGAGTGACGTAATGGCCGGACGGCAAGTAATTTTTTTCATTTTTAAAAAAATGTGATTCCTGAAGATAGCTGGAAGAAACGTACTAAGTGACACAGGAGGCTCACCCAATCATAAAATGTCATATAATCAAAGTTTTAGTGTGTAGTTTTCCCTAAGTCGTCAGTCCCCCCTCCTCCCTTCTTTTTTCTACCGACTTTCTAGTGATGGGTTTGTCAGTGCCCGTTTTCCGTCATTTTGGTGAGGGGAAGGAGGAGGGAGACTAACTTCACTTATATAAAATTTAATTCTCTACAACTTTGATCGCATGACATTTTTTGATAGGGTGAGTCGTTTTTGATGTACGGGCTTTGAAACGTGAGCGTAACCAATTTTTAGACAGTCTAAGGGAAAACTGCCAATCTATGGCGATCGATTGCAACCGAACGGCTGGACCGATTTTAACGTTCCAGGAGATCATTCGATGCTGTTTAAATTTGGTCCGAATAAAATTTCCTCTAGGATGAGTTGTTTACAAGTTATACGCGAAAAACTGAAGATATTTTTAAAAATCGCGGTTTTACGGTCACCACAATTTTACTACAAACTCAATTTGATAGGAAACTATGAAAATGCGTTCTCTAGGCAGTTAGGTACCTGTCTGCAACCCTTGAAAAAATTTTGGCCCGAAATAATAAAGCTCGACCCCATTTTCACGCTGAATTCCACAGTAATTACGATGATTTTTATGTAAAATATAATCGCCCAATAATGAATTATGGAAGCATCGTCAGTCGAAACTAATCCGCGTTCACGGTCGTCAGTCGATTAGTTTGGCAAAGCTTGTCCGATTTCCAGGTCGAAGAGCATTTTAAAATATGCTGGCGGACAGTCGAGCGAGTTTACGCTTTCATCTTTCCCATTGAGATCCAGTGACCTGTTTAAAATGTTCCCCCATCCGCGAGACAAAAGTTTCCGCAGAAATGACCTTTGCTCGAGATGCGAGTTTAGACGGGTCAGGCGTCCGATGGAGCGAGAAGTCCTCGAAAATCGGCATCGACTGAGAGAAGGAAGGTTTTTCGAATTGGAAAAGAAGGAAGAAGAGAAAAATATTTGTCGGAGGACACCGTAAGAAGGGATATTAATAACATAGGCCGATAGACACGATTTGTCAATGGATTTGACTTTGCGAAACAACTATAAACCTTTCAGTTTGCAGGATCGACAATCTTACGATATTCCATGGTTAAAACTAGCCGGAAAAACGTCAACAGGGGGTTCTGTAAACACAAATCAATATGTCTTTGGAAGTCAATACCGATTTGCCAGCTGTGCTCAGAGAAATCACAATATTTACATATTTTTGGCCGTAAAAATTGGTTTTTTCACTAAATAGTTAATGAACGGGATTGAGCTCGCTTGAGGAGGATGTTGCTGTTTGTGGCGACTCTATTATTTATTTATTGGTTGATTAATTTATTATTTTTGTTACGTTTTCTTAGTTTCCCAATTATAAAAATACAATCATTTTATTTTCAAACCGATCCGGCCCGAAGGACCATTTTGTTGGAGAATCAAGGGGACTTAAGCAGTACAAACCCCAAACAACAACAGGGATTTTTTAGCTATTTACGGAGGTTGTCGCGTCCGAACTGCATTGAAACGGCCGAGTTTGAGAGATTAGGGTGGCATTCGCTCGTAACTTTCATTTCTCTTAATACTTTCGCCTATGTTAACCATCTTCAGGGGGAGTGGGTCATGTTCCGACTCTGCCAGGTGGAGGTTTAAAGGGGGACAAGGGCTCACCCCTAATTGACGGCTCAACCCTAATAGGGTGCAGGCCTCTGGAGGATCAGGGGTGAACCGTAACCCACTTTTGGCCCCTACCTGACCGAGCCGGAACATGACCCAACATACCTAAAGATGGGCAACATAGGCGAAAGTACTTGAGAAATGAAAGTTACGAGCGAATGTCGCCTTAATCTCTCGCATTCGACCGTCCCGTTTCAGTGATTTTTTTATTTTTCTTCTATCGTTTTCATTTAAAACGCCCATTATCATTGCACGTAGTCCGCTCTAGCAAAACTACAACAACAACAACATTCTTATCAGCAATCAGATTCCTTCCCGCCTCAAAACGTCACAGTTCAGTGACATCTGAATCCAGCATTAGTTTGGTCGCGAAATCAAAAAAAAGTAGTGCGATGGCGCTCATATGCTATTAACCCGGTGTAGCTTCAAGGCCGACTTGATCAACTAATAAAACAATTGATGACGTATCTTCCCCGGGTTATTTCCAAATGCCAGTCTACAGGTTATTGCACGCAATTTTACGCTTATACCTGCGTTACAGTCCAAAGACCAATTTCCAAGGTAGAATATTTGGAAATCAATAATTGTCAAGATGACTAAATAAAACTCCTGTTTCTACTTTTGTTATCTCTGCCTTTTTAGCACTCTCGACTGTCGAGCGATGTGCAGGAATATTTGTTACACCCACCGCCGAGATTGTCTTATTTACAGAATGTTCCCAATTTAACAGAATCTCGCATTTCTCGTTAATCGTTCAAACAAACGACTCTGTTCTTTCATGTTAGATAGCGAATAAACAATTTTTACCGCCGGCCTGAATCTGATTACGTTACTTTTGATATTCAATTTTCCGGTTTCGTCCGGGCCTCGTCTTTATATCTAGGCAATAATAGCGATAGTCGTAAAAGCTTATCTCACAATTAGGTCAGAATGACCTTTGTTTTGACCAAATCTCAAATTTTCCTCGTTTCGATTGCAAAGAATTATAGAATTACGAATTAACAACTTGAGTTCAATTTTTTTAATCCTCGGATATAAAAATTTGATAATGCAAGAAAAAAAGATCAATGATTTCGGCTATCCCCATGGAAATTCCTCGTTGCTATAAAAATGGTCAATCAATTTTTTTGTTAATCAACAATTTACTTACCTACCAAAATATAGAAGAATTGTGCGTTGTTGGCGCACCAATGTTTTTTTACGAGAATTTCCATATTGTAATAATTGAATTAATTTAATCGAATTTATATTGAACTTAGTTGTACAATTCGTTGTAAAATTACCTATGATTTTCTCTTTTTTTTTTGTTACAGAACTCGAAGCACCGCAGTGGAACCGAAAGCAGTAAGTTGTTGTGCATTAATTATTAGTAATTATAATAAACAGTAAACACCTCCCTCAATAAATAATAATTTAAAAAATAATTACAATAATAATTATTACAGTTAAAAATAATTACAGTTTTTGTCCTATCAAAATTCTTTTTTCAAATAATTCGGTGCCAATATTATTGGAAGTTAAAGAAATTTTGTTCTTTTTGAATTTTTGATTATAATACCCCCTAAATTATTCAAAAATTGATCAATTAAGACCATAAATTTACGTATACAAGTATGAAATTATCGAGTTTTATCTGCGGGAAATTTCCCCCTGTAAACTCGGTTGGATTGTACGAATCATTCGCTCCTCATAATCTGGACGATAGCCTTGGTTCGATCCAATGCGATCAGATCGCTCGTTAATGATCGACAATTGACGATCATCTTTGGTCTGCCGACAATTGAAATCAATTGCAGCCGATGTCGACTGCGATGTTCGATTTGCGGTCATGTGTAGGCGCCAATTGGGCGCGCAAATCGGTCCGATTTCTATCAGCCGAAGTCGATAAGGGAAGTCGAACCTGGTTTAATTCGTGGCAGGACCCAATTTTTAGGTGTTCTTTAAGCATCTATTGAACAAATTTTCATAGTTTTAAATAAATTGCCCTTTTGCCAAATTTTTGATGCGCGAAAAACCGCGATTTCTTGGAACTGTTTTCAGTTTTTTACGTATAACTCGTGAACAACGCATCGTACAGGAAATTTTACATCAACCAAAATTATACAGCACAAAATTCTTCATAGAATGGTCACCTTGAACGTTAAAATCGGTTCAGCCGTTCAGCCGCAATTGATCGTCGAAGATTGTAAATGTTTTCTTAAATTGGCTAAAAATGGGTTACGCTCACGTTCTAAAGTGTGTACATCAAAAACGGCTCACCCAATCAAAAAGTGCCATATGATCAAAGTTTTAGAAAATGAAATTTTACGTACTTAGCGTCACTCCCCCCTCCCTTCTCCTACTCCAAACGACTGGTATGAGGACTGACTCTCGGTGATGCAACTGCACTTTCTAGTGATGGGTTTGTCAATGCCTGTTTTCTGTCATTTTGGTGAGGGGAAGGCGGAGGGAGACTAACGTCCCTTATATAAAATTTAATTCTCTACAATTTTGATCATGTGACATTTTTTGATAGGGTGAGCCGTTTTTTATGTATAGGCTTTGAAACGTGAGCGTATCCAATTTTCAAACAGTTTAAGAAAACATTAGCCATCTTCGTCGATCGATTGCTGCCGAACGGCTAGACCTATTTTGAAGTTCAAGGTCATCAATCAATGCAGAATTTTACGCTGTTTAAATTGGGTTTGAGTAACTTTTCCTGTAGGATGGGTTGTTTACAAGTTATACGCAAAAAACTGAAAATGGTTTTAAAAAATCGCGGTTTTTCGGTCACCAAAATTTTTCTACAGACGCGATTTGATAGAAAACTATTAAAAAGCCTTCTCCAGGCAGATAGGCGCCTGCCTACAACCTCTGAAAAATTTGTGTTGCCCGAATTAATGAAGCTCGACCCCATTTTCACGCTGAATTCGACGAATAGAAATCGGGCTGATTTGCCCACGCTGGCTGAACGATGCATTTCAAAGTCGAGTGTTCACCGTGTCCATCAGCAGTTCGATGATGGGCATCATGACGTCTCGTCGTGTCTGGCAATGTCGATCTCGTGTGGATCGAATAGACGACTTCCAGTATCCTTTTACCACTCGACTTCCAAGGCCGCCCGTTACCCAATTCGGCCTCATGAAAGTTTCGCTGCATTCTCATTCCTTAGCCACTGGAAATTACATAGGCGCAGATTTCAGAGTCGTAGATAACACACTTTGTTCAAATTGTAAATTTTTACAAAAAAAATTATTTAACTTCGACAAAGCCGAATAAAATTATTTTGTTTTGACTACTTCGGAGGGTACGCAGGAGTATAAGAGGATATATGCTTCTATTTATACAAGGAAAAAATTTTTCAAAAAATTTTAAAACCCACCTGATATCTAAGTTGATCAATTGAATGAAAATTCTGTATGCTGGAAAGTAGAACCAAAATTTTAAGACTAAGAGCGCTCGAATCGGCTCATTTTTGTGTCCAGAAAAAATGAAATAAAAAGTACAATATGTGCAAAATTCGTCACTTTTGCCTCATAATTATTTCCGACTCGATTGCCATTGCAGAATGAAGAGAACCGCAGCTTAGGGATGGAAAATCAGGAAAATCAAGCCGTTTTCCCAAGCTTGAGCGATGCGGCCCTCAAACAACTCGGTGTTTACCTCCAGGCGAATTCTGCCGACGAAAAGTAAGTAAATGAAAATAAAAAATTATCAAAATAATCCACTCATACTCACGGATAATGTAGTGCAGCATTTTGAACTGCAAGCACAATATGCATTGCAAACCTTTTTTCACAAGATTTTTCCGGCCCGGGTAACATTGTGGATCAGCCCAGTTTTTGGAATGCATGAAAATCTGCTAATATACTACTGCCATGCCTACCCGTTCTTTTCAATTGAATTTTTTTGTGAAATCCTATATTATAGTTGTGAAACTACAAGCGCGTTACAGAAACTCGAAATCAAACGGAAATTCAAACTCACAAACTCATATTCAAACTAAAACTCATAATTCAACTCACTCAATGACTCAACTCTTAATCAAATTCAAAGTGAAATTTGAACATACGCATAATCAAAGTCAAACTCAAACTCATACCTACTCATACTCAAACTCATAATTATACACAATGATACACAAACTCAAACCAAAACCCATACTCATTACCAAACTCAAACTAAAACTCACAATCAAACACAAACTCATAGTCATACCAAATCCAACTCAAACAAATAAACACGCTCAAACTAAAACTCGTACTCCTTACCAAACTCAAACTTATTCTCATAATAGAACACGTAAACAAACTCATAATGATATACAAACTAAAACTAAAATTCATACACACCACCAAATTCAAACTTATACTCATAATCGAAGTCAAACTCAAATAGAAACTCATACCCATAATCAAACTCATACTTGTAGTCATAATCAAAGTCAAACTCAAAATAATTCTTGAACTCAAACTGAAACTCACTGTAATAATCAAACTTGAACTCATAATCGAACACAAACTGAAACTCATAATAGAACTCAAACTGATAATCATATTCGAACTTATACTCATAGTCGAAATGAAATTGAAACTCAGATTCGAACTCAAACTGAAAGTTAAACTCATAATCAAACTCAATCGAAACTCAAACTCATAATCGAACTGAAACTGAAAATCAAACACAAACTGAAAGTCAAACTTAAACTCAAACAATGAAATCGAGTTCATTATGAAATTATGAAATGAGTTTGATTATGAGTTTCAGTTTGCGTTTGACTTTTAGTTCGAGTTTGACTATGAGAATAAGTTTGAGTTTGACATTCAGTTTGAGGTTGAGTTGAAGTTTAAGTTTGATTACGAGTATAAGTTCGACTTTTAGTTTGAGTTTAAGGTCGAGCTCAAGTTTGATTATGAGTTTCAGTTTGAGTTTAACTTTCAGTTTGAGTTTGATTATGAGTTTCAGTTTGAGTTTGAGGTCGAGCTCAAGATCGAGTTTGACTTTTAGTTTGAGTTTGAGGTCGAGCTCAAGTTTGAGTTTGACATTCAGTTTGAGGTTGAGTTGAAGTTTAAGTTTGATTACGAGTCCAAGTTCTACTTTTAGTTTGAGTTTAAGGTCGAGCTCAAGTTTGATTATGAGAATAAGTTTGAGTTTGACATTCAGTTTGAGGTTGAGTTGAAGTTTAAGTTTGATTACGAGTATAAGTTCGACTTTTAGTTTGAGTTTAAGGTCGAGCTCAAGTTTGATTATGAGTTTCAGTTTGAGTTTAACTTTCAGTTTGAGTTTGATTATGAGTTTCAGTTTGAGTTTGAGGTCGAGCTCAAGATCGAGTTTGACTTTTAGTTTGAGTTTGAGGTCGAGCTCAAGTTTGAGTTTGACTATGAGAATAAGTTCGAGTTTGACATTCAGTTTGAGGTTGAGTTGAAGTTTAAGTTTGATTACGAGTATAAGTTCGACTTTTAGTTTGAGTTTAAGGTCAAGCTCAAGTTCGATTATGAGTTTCAGTTTGAGTTTGGGTTCCAGTTGTTGTGATTATTAGTATGAGTTTTTGGAGTTGGAGAGTTGGAGTTTTGGTTTCAGTTTGAGTTCGATTATGGGTCTGAAGGTTTTCAGGTTAAAATGCTCTGCATACTAATATCAAAGGTTTTGTTTTATAGTATTGTATATGAGTAAAGGTAAAGTGAACGCCGTTCCAGGCGTAGGCTTTTCGGCCGGTAACTGAAGTTGTCCCGGGCGTGCCCTGCCGTCCTCATAGATGTACCCTTAGCAGTCGCTCAAGAAGGCTAGTGTTTTAATGCTCCTGAGCTTTTTAAGGTATACTTTCCAAAGCGTCAAAAGCGGTAATACCAATTTTTGAATGTCTTATGTTTCTTGAACATCGTACGTTTTCCCGTTTTTACTCCGATCTCTGGAATCCGGGTCATAATTAACACGGATAAAGGCTAGCCTATTATCCGAGTGTGATAACATCGATAGACTAATTGGCCCCCGTTGTAACAGGATCGAATTAGTTTTCCCCGCGGAATTCATTAATCTCAATCGGGTTTTGACGCTTTCGAACATTCATCGTCACGGGCGAGAAACCTCGGGCGATTTTCCTTTGAATTTCCAAAATTAAAATATCTGGTGGAACCAGGAAGCTGAAAATTCCCTGAACCGCTCATCCGGCATTGGGACCGGTTCCACGGGTTGCAACCATGTACATATTGAGACGTATCTCCATTTTGGCCAAAATTGTTTTTTTTTCTTTACCTAAGGCAGAAATCGGCGTTTTTTCGATTAAAGTGCTTCTGGTGACGATATCTTGAACGAAAATAAATTGTATATTTGTTCAAGATATCGTCACCAGAAGCGCTTTAATCCTTAAAACGCCGATTTCTGCCTCAGGTAAAGAAAAAAACCGATTTTGGCCGAAATGGAGATACGCGTTGTCTCACTTTCACCGTCGATATGGACTTTGTACCCTTATTACAGAAATTATCTTATTTCTTATTATTATTATTATTATTATTATTATTATTTCTACAGAAATTATTATAAGATAAATTTCCTATCTCTCTAGAGCTAGCTTGAGAAAGTTCATTATTTCCCAGTCTTTAAAAAATCTTCTTTAAAAATTTTTTTTTTGAATGTATTCAGAGGTATACTTTTGTTTTGATTTTAGGGAGGCGCAGCTTACAGATGCTGACATCGAGGTAAATATGTACACTATTGCGATCCAACGTAGAATTACTTTATTGTATTAAATTCACTAAAAATGTATTCTTCGATTTGAATAATATCGAATAAAATTGTAGTGACACTGTTCCCAAGGTTTCTTGATTTTACCTCAATGCGAATGTTGCAGAACAAATATACGTCGTTGATTTTGGCGTTCAAAACGGACAAACTGACGTTGTCAAGGAGACTGGAACTTCAGAATAAACTTAGGGACCAAGCTGAAATCAACATGGCTCACGAATTCGACGCGTTGAAAGCCGCCATTCAGGTTAGCAATTACGGTAGTTTTAGTTTTGTAGTGTTAATATGCAATATTATTGACGGGTCGGGAGCAAAATTTTGGATACACCAATGCGCACCTCATTGCAGCGCAAAAATGTTGATACACTAATGTGCATCTCATCGCATCGCACCGCATCAAGCCCGAAAATGTGTCACTTTGCAACATTGCATTGCAAAAATGTTGGTACACTGAAGTGCATCACACTGCAGCGCTAAAACATGACACGCAAATAAGCATCGCATGGCTTTGCACCGCATCGCAGCACAAAAATGTTGTTACACTAATGTGCATCGCATCGCATTGCACCGCATCAAGCGCACAAATGTTAGTTACTAATGCGCTTTGCACTGCATTGCACAGCAAAAATCTAGGTACACTGAGGTGCAGCTCACCGCATCGCATTGCATTGCAAAAATGTTGCTACACTGAGCTGCATCACACCGCAGTGTAAAAATGTTGGTGCAGTAATGTGCATTACACCTAATCGCAGCTCAGAAATGTTGATACACTAATGCCCGCCGCATTAAAACGCCAAAATGTTGGTACACTAATGCGCTTTGCATCACGTTGCACCGCATTGCATTGAAAAATGTTGGTACATGGAGGTGCATTGCACAGCAGCGCAGAAATGTTGGTATATTACTGTTCATAGCATCACATCACAGAGATATTGATACACTAATGATCATCGCATCGCATCGCATTGCATTGCAAAAATGTTGATACACTAGAGCGCTTTGCACCACGTTGCACCGCATTGCATTAAAAAATGTTGGTACATGGAGGTGCGTTGCACAGCAGCGCAAAAATGTTGAAAAATCAATTCTCATCAAATCGCATTGCATTGCAAAAATGTTGGTAGGGTCATTGAGGTGCATCACGCAGGAATGTTGATACATTAACGTTCATAGCATTGCATCACATCACAGAGATGTCGATACACTAATGATCATCGCATCGCACCGCATTGTAGCTCAGAAATGTTGACGCGCAAAAATGTTAATAGACTCATGCGCTTTGCATCGCGTTGCACCGCATTGCATTGCACTGGTTGGCAGCGCAGAAAAGTTGATACACTAATGCACTTTGAATCGCATTGCACCGCATCACATCACAAAAATGTTGATGCACTAATGTGCATCGCATTGCATTGCACCGCATCACAAAATGTTGATACACCAATGCGCATCGCATCACATTGCACCGCATCGCATAAAAAAATTTTGATACTCCAATGCGCCCCTCATTGCAGCGCAAAAATGTGGATACACTAATGCTCATCGCATTGCATTGCATCGCATCACAAAATGTCGATACACCAAAATGGGATCAGCGGTTCGGCACGAAGGCCTGTCCGCAAATTGCTTAAAACCGATGTCACTCGGTCGGGTTCGCACGGAAAATTCTCACGGTCAATCGAGGATTGCGGGTTAAATGGGCCGAAAAAATCCTCCGGAATCGATTTGGAAGAAAAAAGAGGAAAAATCCATTCCTCCTCGGCCTTGCACGTTCACGTGCGGTTTAAGGCTATTGAATGGCGGACGATGGGAGGACCGTGTGAGCAAAAATTGAATCGGCCTTCTCCCCGACGAGCGGGAGCGGATCCCACGGTTCTTCGAACGCGGGTCATTACCAAAAGGTTGAACAATTTGAATTTCGACCTGAGGACCCAATCACGAGTCATACGAGTGACCGCGTCGAATTTTCAAATTTCGAGTAAACCGTTTTCGGGAGAAAATATTTTCATTTCGAATCTAACTCAATATTTTTTAGGAGACGATGTTTTTGTTGGAAAATATTAACTATGATATAATATATTATGTCATTCAATACTAAAATGCAAATGCGAGGAATTTTGGTTAGCTCATAATATCTATTATTATTATTATTTTTTTTTTGAAATCTGCTATAAATTGACGTTTTTGAAAAAGGTAGTTCAGGTTTTTTGCGGTTTTTTGTGATGGGGTCAGTTGGAGAGGTTTGGCAAAGAAGAATTTTTTCTTGCCAGTTAAAAACCCCTAAATTTTGATGTTTTTTTAAATTTTTTAGCCTTTGCAGATCCTGAAATATTGGGGTTCTTAGCGAATTTTGCAATTTTTTTTGCTTACATTTTAAGAACGGTGAATATGGTATTATTTTTCCGAATACGTGTTCATTTTTTAGTAGTATACAGTTATGATTTCACAGCATGGATTTTATTTAGCAAAATAGGTAGGCACCTAGGCAGTTATTTTCCGTATAATAAAAAAAAGGGAAAACAAATTTCTAAAAAATGCAATGCCTTCGAAACATTACGCCACCGAATATTTCACCAAATCGACTCTATTTTGACTAATTTTAACGCAAGGTACTAAGATAAAATTTTTTAAAAACATGTCTATTCAAGGAACAGTTAAAACAAATCAATTACATACGTGGAACACAAAAAATGAAACAGAAAAATTGAAAAAAACCTGATTTCGGATGTAAGGTGGTCCCCCTTGTCTTTAGTTCGTACCGTCTACTGTCGAATTCAATTATTTATTATATTTTCTAGGTTTTGAGCACAATCGCCATCGATGCTGAAAAAGCCGAAACGTTCGAGAAAATTCGCCAACAGGTGGACACGCTGTACAAGGCGACGCTTCGCGTTTCGAGCACTGCTGAGGTCAGTATTGTTTGTAGCGGGTTATTTCCATCTGATGAGATCCGAGTTTTACCAAACTTTTCAAAAAAAAATTTAAAAAATACAAATTTACGTAAATTTTTAATAAGTAGCCTTTCGCGATGGTTCGATGGTCAATTTCTCACGAAATTGTCCAATACCTCTGCCAGAAGTTTGAAAATTCGGTTCGTCGAAAAATTATAGCAATTTTTTCGCTAATTTTATTCCGTAGATGTACGGGGCCGTTCAGCAAGAAAATCGGCTGTCCAAGGCGGTCGACATAGTTCTGAAGCATGTGGACAGTCTCAAACAAGCCTACGACAAGGAAAAGACCGAGCACGAAGAGACCAAGTAATTAGAAAAAATTGAAAATTATAAAAATAAGAAAAAAAATCGTTTTAAAATCGAAGATTCTGTTTAAAATTCCGCTTTTTTAAAATATTCAACTTTTTTTAAATTTATATTTATGGTGATTTATCTTTTTTACTTATAACCAATTGAATTTTTTCATTTTTAATTTAATATTATCAATTTTTTTATTTTAAAATTTTGAATTTTTTTATTTTGAATTTTTATTTGATTATTTTTTTCCTAATTTGAATTCCGCTTTTTTAAACATTCAACTTTTTTTAATTTATAATTTTGGAAATTTATTTTTGTACTTATTACCTATTGAATTTTCCTATTTTGAATATCTTTCACTATAGTCAATTTAAGAAGATACTTGAGAAAAAATGGGTCATTATTTGAAATATATTGCTTTTCACAATTAACGTTTTTATACATGAAGAAAAAAATAAAATCAAATTGTATTAAATTATAAATAAATTTAAAATGAATATTAAATAATATTAAAAATTTTAAAAATGGAAAAATGAAAACCATTATTTAGTCATTATTTAAACGCTTAATTTTGCATTTAAAAATTAAGGTTTGTATAAATAATTTAAATAAAAATTAAAAAAAATTAAAAAAATTGAAAAAAGTGAAAAAATTATTTTGTCATTATTTGAACGCTGAATTTTGCCTCCAAAAATCAACGCTTGTGTGGGTAAAAAAAATTAATTTTCGTGCGGATCTTGTACCTTTTTATGGTAATCTCCTGAGGGATGCAGAATTTAAATTTTGTAATTTCTCATTTTCGATTTCTCAGAATTGATGAATGCGATTTTGTCTCCCATAGGAAACTTGTCCAAAAAGAGACGAAACCAGTTTCGCCGGCTGTATCAGCTTTAAAAAACGTAAGTTGAAAATGGGAGGAATTTTGAGTTTTTGTGAGTTGGTGCCCCGAAATTTCACGTTTTACGGATCCTCCCATTCCAAAAATCGTGCAAATGTCTTTGGTGCGTGTCGTTTTTTGCCCCTGTGAATATATCCTCGTACTGTATTCTTCAAATTGGGATCAAAATTAATTCAATATTGTAAAATTCTGGGTACAATTCGGGAAATAAGTATGACTCATAATATTAGAAATCTAATTGACCTATCTAGCCGTATTCCCCTACACTCAAATTTGCAATTTCTTAACGAAGGTTCGTTGAGCAATTTTAATCGCCGATCAGCCTCGACCTGGCGAGTATCCGTTATCGCGTTTTTCAATTAAAAAGTCGATTATAGGCGTGAAACGATTTTACTGTTAATTTGTGTAAGGAGGACGTGATATGTGGGGGGATCCGATTCTTGCAACCTTTTTTCTTTCGGAGACTTCCTTCAGCGAGGTATAGTAAGTTGTTACTGCTATGTTGCCATATTTAGGGCAGTGGTTAAAACGCTCCTGGAACAAACCCAGTAAATGTTACGAGTTAACTTCGCCCTTAATTTCCAGCCCTCAACCGTCCTATACAGAGTTTTCTCACTTAATATTCTTTTCCTTGAATGGTTCGATTCATCAGCTCATTTGCTACAATTTTTTTTCTACACCATTTTTTGTGAGTCAAAGGGAAAGTACACTTTTATGGATTTGAAGATTTTTTCGACTTAGTTTCAGTAAAACGGCCATAAGTGCATCCGATTTTGGAGTAATTATAAAAATGAGAATACCGTTGGAAAGCCCGTTAAATTTCCTATACATTCACAGTAGTTACAGCCTCCTTCTATTAAATTAAGTTTCCAAAAAATTGAGCCAAAGTCGAGAATTTTTCAATTTTTAAAAATTGAAATTTTTTTCAACGTGCGTTTAAGACAAGAAATAAATAGAAAAATCCAAAACTTGTTATGGGAAAAACTGGCAGAAAATGTCAGCTTTCCAACGGTATAGTCATTTTTGCATTTATTTTGCGAATTACTTGAGAAATGCCTGTTTGAATGCGGAAAAGCGTGTTTTTTTTGCTGAAATCTCAGTTTTTGAGCACTGTTCAATTTTTTGCTTATTAACAATAATGTTAAAAAGCTGCAAAAACGGTAACACCATAGAAAATTTACCGGGCTTTTCAACGGTGGGCCCATTTTTGTAATTACTCCAAATTTTGAGGCACTTTAGGCCGTTTTACTGAAACTAGGTCAAAAAATTTCAAAGCAAAAAAAAATGTACTTTTTCTTGGGCTCACAAATAATCATAAAGAACAAAAATTGTAGCGAATGAGCCGGATAATCGACCCTTCAAAGGAAGACAATTTGAAGAGCGAAAATTCGGAAGCGACAATCGACTCGAACGTAAACTTCGTACCTACTAACCCGATAAAACTTCAAATTTCGCCCCACGACTGCGTAAATAGGGTTAGCAAAAAATAGCTTAAATAGCTAAAACTTCACCCAAGAACATAAAATGCTAATAATTTGGGTTTTTTGCCATTAAATGACAATTTCAGAGCGGAAAACGGCGAGCGTCGATAGCAACACTGCACCAGGTCCGAAGTCAGACTGAAGCGGTTTTCGGGTCCGCTGTAAGTTGTAGAGGAAATTTTGGCAAAAAACGTTCACTGACGGTGGAAGTTGAAAAGCGATAATAATGACGCAATTTGCACCTCAATAATCGACTATTCGCACCTCAATACACGACTTGACGCTTTTTGGATAGACAATTTGAAAATGTAATAGTCTGAAATTCAAATATGAACTACAATTGAGGGAAGTAGTACTTCCTCGATTTGAATTTGTATTCATACGGAGCGGATCCCAAATTGACGAAATCGTGACCCAAGAATGGGTCAAATTTTGGGGCCTGGGTTGCTTTGCATGTGCACGAATTGCAGGTGTTCCACAAGGGAAGCTGCTTTCTCCTCTCCTAACCGAGCCATCATGCTTAGAGCCCAAAAATTCAGTTCTAAGCCCAAAATCGGGCTCTCTTGTAGGGAAAATCCGTAACAGCAATTATCCAGAGGTACTGGAAATCCCTATGATTTTGAAAATTTGTTAATTGGTCCGGAAAGGTCTCGATTGTAATTGGAGAAATATTAGGTATCAATTTTTTTTTGGAAAATTCTTCATTTTATTTAGAAACTTCTCAACTTGATCGAGAAAATGTCCCGTGATTTAAATTATGGAAAAAAGCTCAATTTTTTTGTGTGGAAATTCTTCATTTTCTTCAGAAAATTCTCAACTTGATTAAGAAAATGTTCCGTTTAATTTGGGAAATTCTCAAGTTTGTTTTTAAAATTTTTGTTTTGTCGAAAAATTCTCATTTTAAATAATTTAAATGCCATAATAATATAAAAATTCATAATAATAAAAATAAAATTCATTTAATACAATAATAATAATAGTAAAAAGTAACATTAAAATTAAAATAAATAAAAATATTAATACTAAAATTTAAATAATAATAAAAAATTCATGATTATTATGAAATTTTTTTTGAAAATTTCTCCATTTTATTTAGAAAATTTTTGACTTGGTTAAGAAAATGTTCCGTTTGATTTGGGAAATTCTCAATTTTATTTGGGAAATTCTCTGATTTAACGAAAAATTCTCAATTTGATTTGGAAAATTCTCGATTCGATTTGGAAAATTCCAATCTTAGGTTGCATGATGAGGCCAGCAAACCCTCGTTTCAATTACCTAGTATCTCACTATTTGTTACCCAAAAAACTAATCTACCTGTCCCAGTGCATCTGAATTGCACTTTATATGCACCTCATATGCACTTCTGTTGCAACGCATGCAATTTTATAACCCATCTCCTCTTTGTAGCCACCTAAAACCTTCTAGCACACTATCGCTAGATATTCAGAGTCAATTCTTGCATAAACTACGAATAAGCAAACGATTTGTCAACAAAATGAATTATTTTTCCCCTCTCAACCTCTTCATTCATTGATGGCTTTACAAAAAGGCTTATCTAACCTGTTTTTTGGTCTTTGAAACCGGCTTTTTAGGCGCTTATTGATTAATTATTATACTGTCGCTACCGGGGAATAATAAAATGATTTTTTGACGCACGCAGCTGCATGACAAGAGATATTCAGTCGTTTAAGGTAAGATTTTATGACAAATTGTACGACAATGATTTTGTCGGTTTCCAAAATTCGTTGACTCCAAGATTTTCAAAATGCACGGATTTATTTTTTTATTTAATTGATTTCTCGCTATTTTCAGGAGAGAAGGGGAAGTTCGTCGAGAAGAGGTTCAAGGTCGCAGCTCAGAAGAACCAACACAAATAAAGACGATTTGAAAGCCGATTCAAACTTGGAAAAGTGAGTAGAGTTCTTTGGCCAAATTTGGATTTCTCTTAACAGTTTGGGCACCTTCAGGTAATTATAAACTGCTCCTGAAGATGCCATCGTTGCCGAAAGCGCTCGAGCTGGAGAAATAATGCGACGGATAACCGAAATAAATGAATTTTCGTTTGCAGCGGAACTGAAGAAGTTCTTGGCGAAATCAGCGAAAAAGTCGACAGACGTTGGAGCGTACATCCCGAAGATTTCGGGGCCAGCGGAACATCTCAGGCCAATTCGTGAGTAAATCTGGGGATCGTAATTATTTGCAGTATTTACCAGGTGTTCAAGAAACGATGGGGTGTGTAAAATCAGGGCCTTGATGAATCGAAGGGGGTTTTTCCCCAGACAAAGACGGCTTGAAGAATTTTCGGGGCTTCAGTCCCAAAATGGCGAATACAGTGAAAGCCTTGATGGATCAAAGGGTGGGGTGGGGGGTTCCCCATACAAAACAGGCTTGAGGAATCTTCGGGGCTTCAGTCCCAAAATGGCGAATGCCTTGACGAATCGATGGGGGGTTGGGTTCCCCACACAGAACCTGCCTGAAGAATCTTTGGGCTTCTGTCCCAAAATGGCAAATACAGCGGGCTGCAATCCCAGAATGTTGAATACCTTGCCATACAAAACCGGCTTCAAGTAAAGGTACTTCATTTTGGAACCAAAAACGTCAAATCGCTCGATAATTTTCAGTTTACGATTGTTCAATTTCCAGGACCGACAACGGGACGGACACGGAAGACGAGCTTTACTTCCGCAGAGTCCAGCAACGGAAAGAGGAAACCGAATTCCAGAAAAGGTTACCCAACAGATACAAGTTCAGGAAGAGGCAAGTATTCAAAGATATTCGAAAGTTCCTAAAAAAAAAGTTATCATTTTGAGGTGAGAAAAAATTATTTAGGGGTGCTCTTCTCGGTTTTTTGGTATTTGTGCTCAAAATATGGCATTGCAGGGTTCTTTGCAGTTTTGGCCGTAACAATCATTTTTGAGGAGCAAGGCCTACGTCGCCCCAGTGTTGTGGTGGGACCAGGAAGCCCCCATAAATCTGGAAGTCAAAAGTTTTTCTCTGAACTCCCTAAAAACCCCTATCAACATTCCAAAATGAAGGCATCGCTATTGAATTTTCAGGTCCTCATTCTGCGCTCCGCCCTGGGTCATGAAAGCGATGGCTTACCTGCACTGGCTCCAGCCCTACGAGGACTTCGCCCTACAGGCTCGCTACGCGCTCGCCGGCGTCTTCGTGCTCACCGCTATCGCCATAGTCGTCTCCAATTTCTTCATAGTTCAAGAATCTTGACATTCGAAATATCTCGACGTTCACAAGAGAATTTTGACATTCCTCCGTACAATACCGCAAGTTTTCCAGGCAGAGCAAAGAAAAATTCGAAAATTCGCCCAAAACGGTAATCAGTTTGAGAAGTTATCGATTTATTTAGGACGAGCTCAAATAACTAGTCAAATTAGCGACCAAATTTTCGGAATCGGTGCAATTCGAAGAAAATCTCGACGAACGGACTCTTCTCTCGTATAGTAGTCATCAATATAGAAAAAATAGGTAGTTTTATTTATAATTCCTTAGACGATTATGTGATCGATTTGAAAATTTTTCCGTAACAGAAGAAAACGCTTTACCGGGGTGTCAACTAACGCGCTATCCCGTAATAAATGGCAATTTCCCCCGATCGAAGGGTTGAAATGGGAATAAATTTTCGAATAATAGCTCCTCAACCTATTTTATCCACGAGATCGTCTAATTTTCTCGTTATTTACGTAGGACTAACGATAATGTTGCATATTTAACCGATCATTATACCCGACATTCCTTTAAATCGCTCAAAACGATCGGAATTTCGGTTTCGACGCCGTACCGCCATCTTCCATCCATTTTATCCGAAATATTAAATGAAATATGCGGTCGAAATTTCCGAAATTTCGAAAGCATATTGGTGTCTAAATGTAAACTCAGTCTCCCCGATTTGATTGGAGGCAAAAACGAGGACCAAATCCGTTGCCTAAAGATAACACGTTGATAATAATAATAATCGTAAAATGATTTCGTCCTCAACGGATAATTAAATTGAACGGTAAGGGAACAAATTTTTCTTGGAAATCTTCGAAGGAAAATTTCAATTTCTTGAGGCCCGGCTACGTCCGAAAATGTTTCGAAAGAATTTGAAAAAGGGTTGTTTTCAATCGAGAAGTTTATTTCTGAATGTCCAAATTGTTGCAATAGCGATATTGAGGGTTTTTTGAAATCAGGTTTGTTCTAGAAGGTATTTGTAGGTTACGCATGCGCAGTGCAAGCCTCTGCAGGCAACGCATGCGCAAATATGCAGAACTTCACACTGCGCATGCTCAATGCACCTACACATGCCTACACTCCTGGAACAATGCCCATCGAACGTGAAAGTAGTCGATTCAAATTTTCAATTATCATCACCTTCGTGGATGTGAACTCGTTTTCAAAAAAGGGCAATTATAGTGAAAAATTCAATTAGTGATGAAACTTTTGTGATCGCGAAGTTTCCCTATCTAGTACCTTCGTTCTTAGGATCCCTGTAGAGTGTACACCTCTATGATATACCCCTATGGTATACCCCTAATGTCTCGGCTGTTGAGAGCAATCCTTGCGCATGCGCAGTTTCATTTTTATTGACGGGGCATCGCCTACCTTGCACTGCGCATGCAGGGAGGGGCGAAGAAACGTCAACGCTGGAAAAAGTCAAAAAAGCGGAACGTCTAAAGTGCAAATCGTATAAAGTCAAAGTCACGGCAGATCGTATGGACAGCAGAACGTTTAGATTTTAGTGATCGATGGCTTTGTTAAGATTGATGATAAGTTTTACTTGGTTGACTATGGATCCAAGTACGACATTAATTTTTTAATCAATTCATATGATTTTATACGTTGCCCCATCCCAGTTTTCACAACAACAACAACAACAACAAAAACAACTATTACCACTACTAAAGCAACAACAACAACCCCATCGTTGAAAATGCAGAGCATAGAAAGAAAGTTGTCTTCAACATTGACTGACTAAATTATTATTTCTCACAACACTAACACGATCATCAACAACAAAACTAACAACAACAACAACCACACCAACCCTAATCGTTGAAAAGTGAGAACCTATAATTCGCAGAGCGTGGAAAGCAAGCATTCTTAAACATTGATAGTCTAAAAGCTGTTATTTCACTCAACAACAACAACCACCACAACAACAACAAATACAACAACCCAAATCATAGAAACAACAACACAATCATCAACAAAAATAACAACAACACAATCATTAACAACAATAACAACGACATAATCATTAACAACCATAACAACAATAACAACAACACAATCATTGACAACAAAACTAACAACAACAACAACAACAACCCCAACTGTTGAAAAGGGAGAAACTATAATCGGCAGAGAGTGGAAATCAAGCATTCTTAAACATCGATTATCTAAAAGCGATTATTTCTCTCAACAACAACAACAACAACCCCAATTATTTAAAATTACTTAAACATCAATCGTCTAAAACTATCGATCACTTTTCATACGATCTGGCCTTGATTTTATTCGATCCGCACTTTTTTCGTGCGTTGGTACGACCTGCATCTTTTCAAAAAATTTCGGGCAACAGTACTTTAAGCCACCTATTCGTCTCGATTTTTACCATTAAAGCCAAAGCATTCCTCCAAATATTCCAATATAATTTTAGCATTTAAGAACCGCGTGTGATTTTACTCGTAATCTGTTGTGATCCTGCGACGATTGAATTGTCGAGAAAATTTAGTCAGTCGACTTTTGGACCAAGTTTTTCTTGCGAAATGTCCCTCGAGTCTACGTTTCGAGCCATGCTAAAAAACTTTACGCACTGTTGATCCATCTTGTTGATTTTGGGAAATATTTATCGATACATTGTAGCGTATATTGTAATCTTGACTCGATTAAGTAGATATTTCTGCGGACATGTATCGTATTTACTCTCCTTTTTGCTGTTCCGAAGCGACGAAGTCCAAAACAATCTGCAATGGGGGGTGGGGTGAAAAAAGTAAATTTTTTATATTTTTAAAATTGCCGGGAAATGGAACAAAACTGAAACGAAAGAGAGAAAATCCGGGATTATTTAAAATCTAACATCACGAGCGAAGCGGTCGCGGTCAATTTAGCGAAGGGGTCTGGCATTTCCACAAGAAACGGCCGCCTAATTGATACAAATCGGTTAGCTGATTCCGAACGACGTTTATAAATAATCGGGATTTATTTTTAAAATCCAGTTTCACGGTCATGTGATTTAACGTGATATATTTCCCATGTCTTTATCCGCAGGCCGGAGAATTGATTGAAAAAATTGTCAACCGGGTAAAGGGTGCCCTAAATTGCAAGCAATAAACACGGAGAATAAATTGCAATATCAGCGAATTGGTTTTCAGCGGAATTAGCAAAACCCGGGGCTGACGTCATCAATTGTTGCTGTTGTTGATCAAGGCGGCCTTGAAGGGTTTGCTGTACTACAAGGCGATTGGCCGGCCAATTTTTTGAAATTTCCGTTATAACTATTCTTTTCCAAAACAGGTAAATATGAAAATCGGGAATTTTCCGGAAAAATCGACAGTAGTCGGACACAGACGCAGATTTCTAGCCAGGCCAATGCGTCAATTTCAAGGCTTCTAAAAAATTGTTAATATCTTTGTGGTCGTAAAATTGCAAAGCTTTGGACCGATTTTGAGGATTTTCTTTTCAAATTGGAGTTTCATACCCAAAACCGAAAGGACGCTACCGAACCGTCGCGCTAAAATAATTATATCGCTGTATTACAAGATAATAGAGTTTTTGGTAACTTTGTGCTTCATGTCACTTCGTAGTACGAAGTTAATAGTTTGTACGAAGTAGTCGCTTGGCAAATCCTGAAAATGCTTGGAAAATTGAGACACGCTAGCGACAGAAATGGATTTTTTCCAAAAGTCCGGGTTTGAGTTATTTTGTTTATTGTTCAGCGTGGCAACGTCCATGGATATAAATTCGTCTCCAACATCTCTGAACTCGTGAACGAACTTAATTCGTACACGAATCGTGCAAATTCGTAGTATGAAGTCGTTATCATCGACTAATCGTAACAAAATCATATCCGAATTTTTCGTTGTCTGTTGAACGGGAGCTGGGAATTTTCATTGCATTTCTCGATTTGCCAAGTGACTGCATCGTACAAACCAATTTCGTACTACGAGCAGGCAAAAAGTACGAGTTTCCAAAAACTCCCGAATAGATAAGTTAACCTGTCGTTAACCCACGGGGACAAAAGTTGTATTCTTACGTGTAATTCGGAATTTATAACGGGCGACAAGTTTAATTTTAAGGTCCCCACTCGGGGGGGTATCCCCTCCCGTAGGACGGAAATCGTCGAAAGCGGCGACAGCCGCAGTCCGTTGCCGTGGTACGCGTCTGTCGGACGCATTCGACGCGCCACGAACTGTCAACAGCGTCGACGTCGACTATGCAAAGTGCGTAAGCAACGTCTCCCGCAAAACGAAAAATTGCGACGGGAAAATCCTACCTCGAAATTCGCGGGAAAGTTTTTCCATTTTCCCTCGAAATCCGGGGAAAGTTTTTCCATCTTGTACTAACAGCTCGTAATACGATAAAATCGATTTTTTTATTTGATAAAATAAAATGACAAATTTTGAATATTATTTATGGATATGATAAAATCAAAAAATTTTTTTGTCAATTTTCATAATAGATAAAATTGATTTTTTTATTTGATAAAATATGAATATTATTTATGAATATGATAAAATCAAATTTTAATTTTTTATCAATTTTTATAATAGATAAAATCAAATTTTAATTTTTTATAAATTTTTATAATAGATAAAATCAATTTTTTTTGGAAAATTAGTGCTCCAAAATATGGGAGCGCGGTTATCTGTGCACCACTGGCTCTGTATTATAAATATAAATAATATATAATAATATAAATAATATAATAATAATTATAAATTTAATAAATATAATATAATAATAAATATAAAAATAAATATAATAATAATATAAATATATTAATATATATAAATAATGAGCCATAGATAACAACGCTCTCATTTTTTGGAGCTTTTATTTTCCAAAAAAAAAATTGGTTTTTCCTAAACTATAAGTGGCTATAAGGGTTAAAATTGACAAAACGCGTTCAATGATCGGCTTATTTATTTTTACCCTTTAATTCGATTTTTGAATTTTCAAAAAATGTTCAGCCCCGGGGTAGGTGGGTTTATTTCAAACCAAATCAGAATTCCCGTCAATTTTTTTTACGAATGTACGCAATTTCTTTCTCTGGAGTGAGGCAAATTCATATTCCAGCAGCAAAAAACTGTACCCGAAAAAGGAGGAAATTTCAAATTTGAAAAAGAGCGGGAGGCGGGTTTGACTTACAGCCGGCCAATCGCATGCTCTTACCCCGGCGTACGCTTCAACGCCACCTTGATCAATTAATTGAACGATTGATGACGTATCGTACCCAAGCTTCGCGGCCTATTTCAAAACCCGCTATCAGTCTACATTAAATGCGAATTTCGCTGGTATATCGATTTTTCGCGGTTATTTCTGGCAATTTAACATCTCTGGAGGGAAATTTCCAAAATTAAAAATCTCCGCTCATCATGCGAAAAGAATATGATCGCACTCTAAAGACAAAATCTACTGTAGGTTTAATTACTTCTCGTTGACCTACTAGTGCACCATTCAAGTCAAACAACAAACTGGGGCGAAGTTTAGATTGAAAATTTGCGAATGAGCGACGGAAGTTGGCGGTTCCGTGACGGACTTCCAAGTCTTATCGGATCGCATGGCATCGAGTGATAATAGCCTTATTATGCCTAGGCCATGAGATTCGACTCGGTGGTCGGGTTCATTCGAGTCGAAATCTCGCGAGTGGAAACAGCGACCGAGTTGAGGTAAGGATTAACAACAATTATTAAGGATTAACAAGGATTATCAAGGATTAACAACAATTGATCAATCCTGAACCCTTCGATTCACCCAAAAACGATGGATACGTTTTCTGTTTTTACGTACCTATAAGAAACGAGGGAAATTGATATACCGAAAACTGTCCCAGAAAGAACACGAATTTTTAAGTTGGTCACAAATTTGAAAAAGAGCGGGGGACATGGCCAAAATATGGCGTAGAATACGGCAAAAAAGACGAGGAATTTTTAGGGGTGGTCGCAAAATCGAAAAAGACCGGAACGGGGCCAATATATGGCGTAGAATATAGCAAAAAAAAAAAAACAGGGATTTTTAGGGTGGTCGCAAAATCAGAAAAGAGCGGGATGGGGCAAAAATATGACGCAGAATATAGCAAAAAAGACAGGGATTTTCAGGGTGGTCTCAGAATCGAAAATGAGGGGAGACACTCCCAAAATATGACGTAGAATATAGCAAAAAAGACGAGGAATTTTTAGGGGTGGTCGCAAAATCAAAAAAGAGCGGGATGGGGCAAAAATATGACGCAGAATATAGAAAAAAAGACAGGGATTTTTAGGGTGGTCTCAGAATTGAAAAATAGGGGAGACACGCCCAAAATATGACGTAGAATATAGCAAAAAAGACGAGGAATTTTTAGGGGTGGTCGCAAAATCGAAAAAGAGCAGAACGGGGCCAAAATATGGCGTAGAATGTAGCAAAAAAGACAGGGATTTTTAGGGTGGTCTCAGAATTGAAAGAGAGGGGAGACACGTCCAAAAAAACGAAGAATATAGCAAAAAAGACAGGGATTTTTAGGGTGGACTCAAATTTGAAAAAGAGCGGGACGCGGCCAAAATATGACGTATATTACAGCAAAAAAAGCACTGAATCGAAAAAAGGCGTAGAAAGCCAAAAGAGCAAAATCGAAAAAGGTGTAGTCAGTGTGACGTAGAATACAGCAAAAAACAGGGATTTTAAGAGTGGTTGCAAAACCGAGAAAGAGCGGAACGGGGCCAAAATATGGCGTAGAATATAGCAAAAAAGACAGGGATTTTAGGGTGGTCCCAAAATCAAAAAAGAGCGAGATGGGGCCAAAATATGATGCAGAAAAAAGGACAGGGATTTTCAGGGTGGTCGCAAAATCGAAAAAGGGGTAGGCGGTGTGACGTAGAAGTGGGCCAATCGCCTCCTAGTGCAAGGGCGCTCATTATGCGGTTACCCCGGTGCAGAACACTTCAAGGCCACCTTGATCAACTAATATAATAGTTTATGACGTATCAGTCTTGGCTTTCGCGGGCTACCTATTTAAAAACAAACATTTTTTTGCTGATAGTGATTTTTTTGTGTGATGGCTATTGATCGCTATATGTGGTACCCGATATCCATGTAACATTTCAGAATGGCAATTTCCAAAATTAAAAATCGAAGCAATTTCCCCATTCGCGCCCTTAAATACATAAAAATTTACCCCTATTGACCTTACGTCATTAAATGACGCAAATTTTGCGCTGATATGAAATAATCTTACAACAAAAAAGCGGGTAACTCGGGATTGTAACGTGTCAAAAGTTGGGGCACGTGGAAGGTACGATGACCCGGAAGGCAATGCATCGAACGGAATTCTGGATCGACCCATGCGTTTCTTAGAAGTTTCCCACCCCTTGCACTGGATAACTCCAGCCGGGGGAGGTTTTATCGTGCGACGAGTGGAAACTTGAGGATCGGTTCACATTAGCGGAGATAAATAGTCGATTTATCAATTTTAAAAGCTCGGGTAGCGGCTGGTGAAATTTGGGACGGTCCAATACCAAGATTATAAGTGTCCCGAAAATTTACGTAGGGTTTTTTCTTACAAAACTGCGTCTTTGGAACGTGTAAAATCGATATTCCGACAGCCGAAAACTGTACCCGAAAATTCAGCGGTGCCAAAATCGAAAAAGAGGGAGGGGGGGTTTAACGTAGCCGGCCAAACGCCTTGTACCATTTGCGGTTACCCCGAGGCAATAAACTCCAAGGCCGCCTTGATCAACGAGTGCGACAATCGATGACGTATCATACAGCGCGGGCTAAAATCGCTAGCAACCTGCAAAAATTATTTTTCCGATGATTTGTTTTTGCTTGCACAGTACCCGACACCACGTAACATTACTACAGGGGAATTTTCAAAATTGAAAATCGACGATAATTCCCTATACCAGGGGAGGTTAGGTATTCTACATGAGCGATTACAATGGGTCGTTATTGATCAATAAACCTAAAAAGAGATTTTTTGTGCTTATTGATTGCGGGGTACCCTATATATAAGGTGACCAGATATCCAAAATTCAAAAGCGGGACGCTATGAAATGAACAATAGGTATGGGTATATATTTGTATATATAATGGGTATATATCAAAGTTGATATAAAAATGAATATCAAGTGTATTAAATTATAACGAATCAATAAAAATAAAAAAAGACACAGAATAGGTAGGAACCACACCAAAATAAGTCGACTTTGATATCGAAGTTGACTTTGATCTCGAAGTTGACGTTGAACTCGAAGTTGTGTTTGATCTCGAAGTTGACTTTGATCTTGAAGTTGACTTTGATCTCGAAGTTGATTTTGATGTCAAAGTTGTGTTTGATGTCAAAGTTGTGTTTGAACTCGATGTTGATTTTGATCTCAAAGTTGTGTTTGATCTCGAAGTTTACTTTGATCTCGAAGTTGACTTTGATCTCGAAATTGACTTTGATCTCGAAGTTGACTTTGATCTCGAAGTTGATTTTGATCTCGAAGTTGACTTTGATCTTGACGTTAATTTTGATCTCAAAGTTGTGTTTGATCTCGAAATTGACTTTGATCTCGAAGTTGACTTTGATCTTGAAGTTGACTTTGATCTTGACGTTGATTTTGATCTCAAAGTTGTGTTTGATCTCAAAGTTGTGTTTGATCTCGAAGTTGAGTTTGATCTTGAAGTTGATTTTGATCTCGAAGTTGACTTTGATCTTGATGTTGATTTTGATCTCAAAGTTGTGTTTGATGTCAAAGTTGTGTTTGAACTCGATGTTGATTTTGATCTCAAAGTTGTGTTTGATCTCGAAGTTGACTTTGATCTCGAAGTTGACTTTGATGTCAAAGTTGTGTTTGAACTCGATGTTGATTTTGATCTCGAAGTTGACTTTGATCTTGACGTTGATTTTGATCTCAAAGTTGTGTTTGATCTCGAAATTGACTTTGATCTCGAAGTTGACTTTGATCTTGAAGTTGACTTTGATCTTGACGTTGATTTTGATCTCAAAGTTGTGTTTGATCTCAAAGTTGTGTTTGATCTCGAAGTTGAGTTTGAACTCGAAGTTGACGTTGATCTCGAAATTGACTTTGATCTTGACGTTGATTTTGATGTCAAAGTTGTGTTTGATGTCAAAGTTGTGTTTGAACTCGATGTTGATTTTGATCTCAAAGTTGTGTTTGATCTCGAAGTTTACTTTGATCTCGAAGTTGACTTTGATCTCGAAATTGACTTTGATCTCGAAGTTGATTTTGATCTCGAAGTTGACTTTGATCTTGACGTTAATTTTGATCTCAAAGTTGTGTTTGATCTCGAAATTGACTTTGATCTCGAAGTTGACTTTGATCTTGAAGTTGACTTTGATCTTGACGTTGATTTTGATCTCAAAGTTGTGTTTGATCTCGAAATTGACTTTGATCTTGACGTTGATTTTGATGTCAAAGTTGTGTTTGAACTCGATGTTGATTTTGATCTCGAAGTTGTGTTTGATCTCGAAATTGACTTTGATATCGAAGTTGACCTTGATCATTTTATGTTCGCATTTTTTAATGTTGGAGTTAAGAACTCAAACTATACAAATTTTACAACTTTTGCCGGCAACACTGGTCGGTTTGTACGCGCTGTGTGAACGGTGGGCCTAAAGGAAATTCCTACGGCTTCCGGTGACGGATCGGCGGAAAACTGGAGTCGACGCCGGCTTATATTTTCCCGAACTATCGATTCGGAGTTTTCAAACGAATCAGGCGGTCGGTTAGGTTTACTTACAGTTAAGGGAGCAAAGTGCAACATGGCTGATGTGGCGCTCAAAGGTAATATTGAAAATCGATAATTGATAGACGCACGATCAATAGTTACGAACGAGAAAAGATAATGGAAAAAAGGTTAACGCACGCAAGCTGACTACGAACCGGACAGATTATCATACATGCTGCGATCACGCATACTGTAGAAAATCAAACACGACACACACATCAGAAGTTTTTTATGGATTTTTTTAAATTGAAAATGATTCTTTGGAAATCTTTTTGATTTTCGGGATTTTTTTGCATTTTTAGGGTCAAGGAAATTGGTGAAAAATTGACTTTTTTGTACACTAAGTAGTTTGCTTTTACATGAAGAATTTTCTCAGGGGAATCCAGTTGAAAATGCTCAAATAAAACAAAAATTCCAAAATTCTTTTTTGAAATTCCAATTTTTTCTAATTTAACTGGTTCTTTTTCCCATGGTGCACATAAAAGGGATGTTTAGGTCTCGTTTTTAATTTTTTCAAGCAGGCATTAATTTGTTTGAAAAAATGTATCGATACCGGGCTTATTTTGAACTCCCTTTGTGAAAATCCATAATTTACAAGAGTATTTTCCTGTCTCATCCGAAAACAACCCGATAGAATAATAATTATTCTATATTATTATTGCAGAAATTACATCCCTTTTTATTACTTTATTTTAAAAAAAAGTGAAAACACTCTGAACACACCGCGAAAAATTTGTATTCCAACTAGCAAAAACTGTCCTAAGAAAACAGGGATTTTTTGGCTCGTCGCAAAATCAAAAAAGAGCGGGACGCTGCTAAAATATGGCGTAGAATACAGCAAAAAGGGAATTTATAGGGTGGTCGCGAAATCGAAAAAGAGCGGGAGGCGGTGTGACGTAGAAGTGGGGCAATCGCCTTGTAGTGCGAGGGCGCTCACATGCGGTTACCCCGGTGCAACGAATTAGAACACTTCACGGCCGCCTTGATCAACGAATTGATAACGTATCATACAGCTTTGCGGGCTATTTCAAAAACCGACATTGATCTACTGGCATTTGCCGATTTAGCGATTATTTTCGACCTAATTTCTTGCAATATGGGGTAAACTTTCCAAGGGGAAATTTTCAAAATTAAATATGTACTCAAATTGCAAGGTGTCTCACTGTCCGTCATGACATTGCGTACAATTCCATAGCACTGGCTTGGCAATAATTTCCAGGCCACCCCTACTACTTGGTTTGTACCCCCTCCCACAACATTTAAAGAGTTTTTTTTTTCAACCCTTCGCGTGTAAGGGAGGTGGCGGTTCGCCCCCCGGCCCCCTCCGCCCCTGCGATACCCTACATTCCATACCCTCGAAGATTCAGGGACATAGTTGGCGGAGAATAAGGAATAGCTCTCATACTCGACTGAACATCTCGCCTATCCGTCGAGAGTAACAGTCTTCACTCACGCGTCCGACATTACAAGAGATCGGCCCGTTTTTCCGAACAATTTTTCCCGAAACGTATTTTTCGAAAATGAACGTACCCAAAAGTACCCCCAAAACTGTAAGATACCTTTTTTAAAAAATTTATGCAAAAATTCAAAAACGTGTCTCATCTTTTTCATTATTTTCATAAACTTTGTGCGTTAGCGAGAAAGATATTCCATCTTTAATATTAAAAATTAACTTTTTACCTGTTGAAATTTCAAATTCATGATTTTGAATTCGCTAGGCCCTTCAAATTGTTTCGAAAATTAATCAGAAAAGCGACTATAGGCGCTTAACCCAAAATACGTGCTCTTATTCTTTAAATTTAATTTTTTTTTATGTCCGAAAGCCAAAATTGGTTCAAAAAGTCCAATTTTTCATTAGAGTAGGTAGTAAAAACCCGTGCCATGGAAGGGGTTGACCTGTTCGAACTGCAAATATTCCTCAGACATCACAGTCGTAAGTTAACAGAGCCATTTTTTCCAGCTGTTTTACAATTTTTTCAATTTTGAACACTTTTGAAATTCGGGTAATTAGGGTATACAGGGCGTGCACAGTTTAAGATTGTCTTCCTCAAAGGGGTGGATTCTTCAGCTCTTCGCCACAAATTTGTTCCAAATTTTTTTTTCGTGGGCCCAAGGGAAGAGCACAATTTTTCGCTCTGAAGTTTTTTCGTGTTTTCGACTTCGTCTCAGTAAAATGGCCATAAGTCCCTTGAGTATTGAAATAATTACAAAAATGATGGTACCATTGGAAAGGTCGTTAAATTTCCCATGAATTTACAGCATTTCTAGTTTTCCAACATTAGGTTAAACTAGCGTTAAATAAGTTCAAAACAAACATTGAGGAAATGGCAATTTTTTAAAATTGAGCGTTTCTCGACTTTGGCTAAATATTTTGGTTTTTTAGCATAATTTTGGAAGTCTGCAAATACCGTACGACTACAGGAAATTTGACAGGCTTTCCAACTGTATAATAATTTTTTTAATTATTCCAAAATGTGAGGGACTTATGGCAATTTTACTAAGACTAAGTCGAAAAAAGCGAAAAAAATCTTAAAAAAGAAAAATTGTACTTTCTTGGGCTAAAAATTTAAATCTGTTCAGTTCTGCTGGATCATATAATGTAAGCAATTTGATAAAATTAATTATGCATCAAAATTTGATGAAATAGAAAACTAGAAAGAAATAATGATATAGAAAACTTTACTCTAGTTTCCTATGCAGGCGTTTCAGAACAATAATAAATTCGAATTAATCGATTCGTTGCTCTTCCGATACCTTGAAAATGCAGCAGGGGTCTAGTTTAATAGGGAGATTAATCTTCAGCACACCGCATTGTACGCTGCTGACATCAGCTGCTGGCGCGAACTACAAAAGGCTCGCAAACCTTGATATTTCAATAGGGCTAATCTCGCAAACGTTTCCTTTGGGTTTTACCGTTTTCGCTGGAAAATCAATAAAGAAGCGATGAGAAGATGAATTTCGCCCATGGTTGATTAGCTAAATTAAATTTTCATTCATGAAAATGTTTACGAGAGCCAAACTGAAGAAAAGTTTTTAGTTTTTTGCCAATAACGTGAAAACTAAGCGGCCCACGAGAAAAGTCATTCAGGGCAAAAAGAAAGCTGATAAAATTTCAAGAAAGAGCCATTTTTCAGATCTTTTCTATCTTCATTTGCGCGTGAGTTATCAAATTTTGAAAAAATACCGATTCCCAGAATTTTTTCCCGTCAAGTTTCTGTCCGTTTGGCTTCTCTAACCTTGTAGATTACGATTCTCAGAATACGGTGATTTTTCTAGGGAATTTTATCAGCATTCTTTTTGCTGTATCACCATATTTCCGAAAACGAAGTTTGAGAAGCCAATTTCGGCCTGAAATGTGACAGAGAATTTTTTCTTTTGAGAACTTGTCTTCTAAAAATAGGCATTTATAATGTTTTTTAGCGCACGAACAGACAAGGGTAAAAAAGATCTAAAAAATGCGTTTTGCAGGAAATTTTACCAGCTTTATTTTTGCTCAGAATGATTTTTTCCGTGGAAGGCTTAGTTTTTAAGTTATGAGCAAAAAACCCTAACGACAAAGAGTTCTTCCTGTTTTTCTCAGCAATTAAAGGATTGATTTTCGATTTTGAAAAATGTTATATAATATGTTATATAATATAATATCGCTGAAGTAAGGAAAAGGTCGCTATCATGGCTGAGGCAATTGCCAACGACAGAACAGTACCCCAGGTTGTAACCTAACTGTAAATACCGAACTACTGCACCTCAGCCTCTGATCCGATTTTAATTTCTCCTATCTCGTAATCGTTGCAAGCATAAAATACAAACAATGCCACTGTGCTCGTATCGTTTTGGCCCAGTACAGGGAAACGACATCGCTCACCTGTTGGGATTTTGACTCGAGTCCAATCGGATTTTGGACCGGTGCCGAAGATTTCGAGAACCGCGTTCCTATTTCATTTGGCCATACGATACGCACTCTCATGCCGGGAATTTTCGGAGTACAACGTTTTACTAAAACAACGATCTATTTTCACTTTGGCATCGAAAATTGATGTGCAAGGTAGTCGCGAATAAATTACGCCGGTGCAGCGTCTGAAGAATCTTCAAAAATACGAATCAAATACGCACCTAGGTCGAATTTTTGGGCAAAATCAATTTTTGTATGCTTGACGTCAGGATTTATGACCTCAGACTGTTATTAAATCAATAACAAAAGGCAATTTTTAAAGGCAATATTTATAAAAATATGGGTTTTTATGGTTAAATATGGTTTTTTTTTTATTAAAGGCAATTTTTTATAAAAATATTTTTATTTCATTTCATTTTCATTTTTTTTTTATGCATTAGATTAAATCTAATTTTGTTGTGTAGCTTAGGGTATAGCAATTTTGTTGTTCTAGTTCGAGTTATAGCTCGTTGTTCGATTCGCGTGATGCGGGCGCGTGTTTTTCTCGTTATCGGTAAAAGTTTCTGCGTTCTCGTGCACACAACAAGAAACGGATTGGCCAATGTTTGCTAGCGAAAGTTTTCCCGTCGGAGAAACAATGCATGATTTATATGTTTCGAAGATTACTTCGTTACGGGAAGATTTTTCAAAATTTTTAGCCAAAAATTTATCGGCAAATGTACGTATATTGGCAGCGTTTTGGACGTAAATATTGGCAGCGAGTTTTGAGACAGCCTATGGCTGTATGATACGTCATTTTATCGGTTGATCAAGGTGGCATTGATGCGTTTCGATTCGCTGTAACCAGGGTAACCGCATATGAGCCTTACGAGGTGATTGGCCGGTCGTGCATTACGTCACCTCGTGCCCCACCCCCTCAATTTCGCGTCCATCCTAAAAAAGCATTTTTGGGACAGTTTTGGGCCGTCGGAGTATCAATTTTCCGTTTCAAAAGGATTAATTTCATTAGAAAATGAAAAAATCATCGTTAATTCTTCGTTGAGAAAAATGCGTGTACCTACCTAATTTGAGCCTGGGGCTTCAAAAATGCCTCACTACATACCCCCATGAGAACACGGAAGTACCATGTTCATATTCGTGAACATCCTAAAACTGAAAATCGAATCAGCCGTTCAGAAAAACAATTTTTTACCCGAAATCACATCGCAGTTACAAAAATAACCTTATCTCCCCCAAATCTCAACATTTTTTCAATTTTTTCGAACTGACATGTCTGTCTAGGCAAGACTCGAATTTCTGTTTAGTCGAAATTTCCCTTCCTCGAATTACTAACCCTATATCGATTCAAAATGGGGAAAATTCTACATCAAAGCTGAATGAGTCGTTTTTGGAGTAGACTCGAAAATTGGTTAGGTAACAGATGAAACGTGCTATGACTACAATTATTGATAAAACAGCTCCGTCTGCCTCACCCTATATTAAGAAAGAGGGAGCGAGATTGCAGTTACGAGGGGGTGGTTTTTGACAGGTAAACCGTAAAGTGTTTTGATCTTCAGTCATGTGCTCACTAACTGACGTTAGAGTCCTGCAAGCCTCGCTATTCCCAATATGCCACCGAGGTAAAATACGTTGAAATATATTATGCGTGAAAATACATTTAAAAAATTGGTAATTTAGGAGTTCAAAAATAGCGCGTAATTGGGCGTTTTTGAGTCTCTCGAGCGAATTCCAATTTTTCCTAGGCGTTGCACAGTTTTTAAGCTGCAAAATGTTTAAAGTTGTAATGTTAATACATTTGTGATGGCCGAGCAAGAAAATCTAGCCCCCCCCCCCCAAAGAGAATTAAAAAATCTAGTAAAAATTGCATCTTTTTTGTAGTCGAATATCAGGGGTAGGACAGAAAAATGTATATTTTCTTCATCAGAGCCGATAACAGCCAAAAATCACGGGCCAAAAAAAGTCACAGTCCGTGATGAAGAAAATATAAATTTTCGAAAGCTCGGCAAAGGAGACAGAATTTTTCTGAACCCTACCCCTGATACTTGACTACAAAATTGATCTTCAACAATTTACTAAAAATTATATCATTCTGCCAATTTTCTCAGAAAAAGTGGAAGAAAACAATTTTGAAATTATCCGGAAAAATCAATTTCGGTCCCAGGCAAGAATTTCAAGCCAAATCATTACCTCAACTCTAACGGTCTCCAGTCTTTAAAAAATACGTAAATTTACGTATTTATACCGATGGAACAGAACCCCTACCATCAACTAATGACAAATAATGAACTCCAGTGTAAGAGTCTGCAGAGTTTTTAATTTTTTCAAATTTAGAATTTTCAAAATAAAAAATTCCAATTTTTCAAAATAAAAATCCAAATTTTTCAAAATAAAAATCCAAATTTTTCAAAATAAAAAATCCAAATTTTTCAAAATAAAAAATCCAAATGTTTCAAAATGAAAAATCCAAATTTTTCAAAATAAAAAATCCAAATTTTTCAAAATGAAAAATCCAAATTTTTCAAAATGAAAAATCCAAATTTTTCAAAATAAAAATCCAAAATTTTTCAAAATAAAAAATTCAAATTTTTTGAAATAAAAATATCAGATTTTTCAAAATGAAAAAATCAAAATTTTCAAAATGAAGAATTCAAATTTAATTTTTTTTGGAAAATCGATTTTTTTAAAATTTCAAAATGTTTTAAAATTTGAATTTGTTCCAATTCCAAATTTTTTTATTTTGAGCATAATATTATTTAAATTATTAGTATTTTGGAAAAAATGCCAGTCTTCGCATCGACTTGGTCGAATATATCGGTTTTCTTTATTGAAACATTCCGTCGTAAGCGGCTCAATCCTTCGACGCTCCTCTATCAACACGCAGGGCGCTATCTTATTTAGCACGCACCTTAAATTTCACCATTGCGTGAGAATGGGTGGAAAATACGGTTTACGGTTACGAGATGGTTGAACACGGAACTTCCTGGTTGGTACCTAACACGCCTAGCGAAGCTTACGAGAGCTGCTTATAAGTTTACTTAGCTGTTCTGTAGGTAATTCTGTATTCGCTAGCCTTCTGTATGTATTATATACTCTATACTATATTTGAATACATTTTTGAGAACTTATCGTCGAGAATTACGACCCAGATCGCGATTTAGACTATTTTTCCTCCAATTTCTCAGTAGCCAAGGCCTTAGTTGGAATCTCATGAAGAGGCCAATGTCGGCGAAAGCGCTGGGGAAAATAATGAGATTATTAGGTCGTGTTTTGGTCGTGAAAATAGCCAATGGTAACCATGGTGAACGTAGAAGCCGGCCTATAGCAAGGGCGCTTATATGCGGTTACCCCGGTGCAATGAATTAGGCTGCTCCAAGGCCACCTTGATCAAGCAATGAAACAATTGATGACGTATCACGCCTTGGGCTTCGGGGGCTATTTTGAAGCCCGCTGGCAGACAGAATTTTTGATGATAGAGATTTTTGTTGTTTTCTGGTTTTTATTGCTCGCAATACGGAATAGGTTATACCCGCGTAACATTTCCTGATGTCAATACCTCAGTATTTCAATACCTCGGCCATGATAGCAATACCTGAGTACTTCCCTTACCTTTTATTTCCCTCAATCGCTAAGTATTTAATCCATTTGCAAAAATTTCAAACCGTTAGTACAACGATAAGCCATAAAACCATAAGGGAGGTCCATATTACCCCCTACCAGATAAAAGTAGTGAAAACCCGGACGAAAATAGCTAAAAATAAACCCGTCCTTGATGGCATTCTGAAATGACAGTACGCGGACGAAACTGTCGTTAGCCCGTCGGCGGATAAAAACCACAAAACGACACAAGGACGTGGAAAGCGAAGGTTTTCCCGGAAAAATGACATGCTCGCAAATCACATACAAAACGGTTCACCGTCGAAACCGGAAAGATGGCGTGCAAGAAGAATTTGATCGATAAAGCTAGTTATTTCTCCGAGTTATGATGATCGTCGAGACCTAGAAACGGCGACTGGCAGATATAGGCATCGGCGGCCAAATGACGTCATCTCGAATCCCACGAACCGAGTTTGCCATTTACTTGGAAATTAGGCTGAAGAGATAAATGAATTGTAAGAATCCAAATTTTTGGATTCTACGCCTTCCGAAGCGTAAAAATTTAGAGGGCTGTTGTCGATATTTTTTCTGTCGATCGATTGCTTAGGTGGATGGGTTCATTTTTGCGTGATATTTGATGATATGAATCGATGTTTAATTCTGAAAATCGAGTATTGCATTTTTGGGACAACGATGCAAACAGCGATCCATCGGCAAACGTCTGTAGACAGCAAGCGGAAAAAGATCGCAAAGCCCGAGACTGTCACAAGGTACGTCATCGATTGTTTCATTGATCAAGGCGGCCTTGAAGCGTTCTGATTGGCTGAAACCGAGGTAACCGCATGAGCACCCTTGCCCTACGAGGCGATCGGGCGGCGTCGACGTCACAACATGGCCGCCTACCGCTTCTTTTTGAATTCGCGACCACCCCCTACATTTTGGGGACCAAATTTTGAGGCCAACCCCTTCATTTTGGGACCAACCCTTCATTTTTGGGACACCCCCTACATTTTGGGGACCAACGCCTGCATTTTGGGGACCAATGCCTGCATTTTGGGACCAATCCCTGCATTTTGGGGCCAACCCCTTCATTTTGGGACCAACCCTTCATTTTTGGGACACCCCCTACATTTTGGGGACCAACACCTGCATTTGGGACCAACCCCCGCATTATGGGACTAACCCCTTCATTTTTGGACTAATCCTTTCATTTTGGGACCAACCCCTTCATTTTTGGGACAGTTTTCCCTCGTCGGAATGTCAAATCAAGTTTCAAAGTGAGCTTTCACGGTCCATAACGACGCTTCAGTTTAAAAAATATCAGGTTTTTACGAAGGCAGGAGCATTTCAAGAAACTTGGGTTGTGTGGGGTAATTAGGGGTATGCAGGTGCATTGGAAAACGAAATTGTTGATATCTTTATTCAAAATATAAGTATGCGCATGGAAGATTACAATCTAATTTACAGCGTGCTAAGGTCGGCCCAACAATTGATGACTTTGGCCCGGCAGGATTCCATCTTTCTCACCAGGATCTTCCCATCCCTCGTCCACAGGTACCTGTAATGTTTCTGTTTTCGGATTTCGTTCGTCTTCGCGAACAAAACCCGCTTTTCGGGGCAGAGGCTCTCGTTGACGAAGACGGACGCGTTCGACGTCACCGGGAGCTGGATGTTCCTCGAGGTGAAGCCCCGGATGGAGCATCTGCGTCTGAGGAGGTCCTTTTTGTAGATGTGATGGTTGAAACGGACGTGAATGGTTCCGGTCTGGTTGGTCGTTTTGGGCAGAGTCCGGTAGCAGAAAACCACGCAGTTCTCGTCGATGATCAAATTCGAGCCGAGAGCCATCGCGAGGCATTGGACGATGCCGATCAGGTTTTCGTTCGGTTGCACCGGCACACCCCGGATTTCAATATCGTTGAACCTGTTGAGCTGTTCCTGTTCCGTTTGTTTCCTCTTGATGGCGTCCACTTCCCCTCGGAGCATTTGGTTCTCCTTTTTCAGGTCCGCGATTATCTCGAAGCACTGGGCCAGTTTTTGAGTCTGGTCCTCGAAATGCTCGAGGGTCTGGGCGATTTTGGCTTGGAGCCGCTTGATCGTGCTGGAGATTCCGGATTGGAAGTTTTTGAAGTCCCTTTTCAGATCGGCGACCATTTTGAGCACTTCGTTGACGTTTGGGGCGGTTTTGGCGACATCCGTCCGCTGGTTGGCGACGTCGCACTTGGAGCAGCGCCATTTTCTAGCGCTGGCGCTCTGGTCGATCTGCGCCGTGACGCATGTGCCGTGGAACTGTTGCTCGCAAACCGAACAAGTCAAGTCGCTCGACGATTGCGTGATGCTCTTATCGCAGACCCTGCAGGCGTTCGTCATAGTAAAAGTTGCGTTTTTTAAAAATAATAAAAAAAAAAAACAAATTTTCCGCCTCAAATTTCGAAGCGCTGACGATAATTCTTCACTCTTATTCGAAAAACGTTATTCACACTTTATACAGATTAACTCATTTCGCCCGTCCCGCTCCGGATTTGTGAATGGGGAGCGAAATAACACTGACGATTTCTCGGCCGTCTCTGATTCACGGCGTCAGATAAGATAAAGAGCAGGAAACCGAAAGATAGTCCGCGCACAGAATCTCCTACTGGGCATTAAGGAGTACAAAAACGCTTGGTTTCCTATTGTATTTGCCTTCGGAATTAGCTATTGCGCAATTGAGCGTTTTATCTTCCAGTCTGAGCTCCTGAGATTGACTAAATTCTTGTAATGTAACCCGATTTAATTTTCAACCATCAGGTGCGAGCAAACCTCAATTTTTATGACTAAAACACTTGCACGAATAATGAAAAAAAGTTCAATGATAAACTATCGAAAAATTCCGCCCGTTATAAACACATATTACAATTTTTTTGTTACATTTTTTCTACAGAACGGCTGGAGAGTTTTTTTTAGCAATTTAAAACGGTTTATTATCGAATATTTCAAAACAAATGCAGCACGAACGTTTGGCTACTTGTTCTACGTCACAGGACGAAAAAACATTCTCATCTCGCGAAGGCGAATCTGAAATTCTGCCAAATCTCGTGTCCCATCTGTTTTTTCCGCCGATTTTTTGTCTCTCCTCTTTTCTCGCGACGTTTTGATGATTTTTTGCGAGAACTCCTATTATTAGCTCTAATAATATTAACAAAATCTCTAATAATACCGGACGTCATTTGGCATCTGCGAGTTTGATATTTTCCCCGCATTATGCGATAATAAACAAATGTAATCGACGGATAGAAGCGCTGCTTAATTAGTTACATGGGTGCATAATTTTTCTCTGCATAAAAAAAGACCCCGATTAAAGAAACAGATTAGTATTACCATTAACGTAACAGTAATAATGTGATAAAAAATTTCATAGATTAAAAAATTCACTCTGAAACGTAGGAAATTGATTTTTCATCGACCAAATGTCCCCAAAATGCAGGTGCAGTCAATCAGAACGCTTCAAGGCTGCCTTGATCAACCATTTGCTGATCAAGTGATTTTTTTTGTTTTTGTTTGCAATTGTTTGTAATAAAGCAGCGTAAAGTCTCTAAAGGACAATTTTCAAAAATAAAAATCATCGACGTTAATTCGCCATTTAGTTATCTCTCTCTTATATCGCGTTATCTATGCACCACTGGTTTTTTGAATGTAATTTTCAGAGAAGGGACAAAAAAAAAAATGAAAAAATATTATCGGCCTCGTAGGGCAAGGGCGCTCATAGGTTACCTCTCTGCAACTGATAAGAACTCTTCAAGGCCACCTTGATCAACCAATAAAACAATTGATGACGTATCATACAGCCCTTGGCTTCGCAGGCTGTCTAAGTCCCGGCTCTTAATGGCTGCAGACAAAAAAATCACATTTTTTTGGTTTTTGTTTGTAGTTTTTTGCAATACACCCCATATAACCCACCCTACGTCTCTGAAGGACAATTTTCAAAACCAAAAATCGACGTTAATTCGCCATTCAGTCAAAATTAAATCAATTTATATCGAACAGACTGCAGCAAATGTACAATTAATTATAATTAATGCCTAACAAAATGCAAAAGTATCGCGTTATCTACGCACCATTGGTTTTTCGCACGTGAAAACGTAAGTTTTACCATACTGAGAAGGGAGGTAAAAAATATTATCTTTAGGTTATTTTATAGAGTTAAATGTCTACCCTATTTCCGCCGTGTCATTGGATTCGTGTCGCCTGACAAATCGATTCCATTCGTCGTACGAACGCAATATGCTGAAAATCGCGGGACGAGACCTGCACGAACAGGCGCTCATTACGCGCATGCGCACATCGCCAGTTTCCATTTACCCATCGCCTATTACGAAAGACGGTTTCAGTTTGCGATTGCAATCTGCCTCAAGCACTCGAAAGTAACAACCGTCGGTGTAACGACAAACAATAATATCGAAGCAACGATAAAGTTGTAGTCGCTAAAAAATCGTAGACACGCGCTAAATTGTTGACTTTTTTATATAAACAAAATTTTCGCGCTTTAGAAACCGGAGTTTTAAGCAAAAAATTGGTTTTCCGATTTACTAAGCCGTTTCGTACAGAAAACCGTCACGGAATGATAACTTGATGGGACCGTAAAATTACTTATGGAAATATGCACACTTTTGACTGGGACACCACCAAGTTCGTGATCGAGGATTGCGGAATTCCGATTGACCGCAAAAATGATGTTTTTCGATAGAACTGACACGAAACAGCCCCCCGCGGCTGATGACAGGGAAGGCAAATATTTCGACTCTCTGGTCATTTGTGACGAAATTCTAAAAGGTAAAGAAAAACAATTGCTACAACTTTCGAAGAGCGAGGCCGACTGCGGTGGAGCCAGGAAGCCGGAGGCTGTGCATACTGCTTTTCAAGTTTTGGACCGGTTCCTCGGGTTGGGCGTCGCGCCTTTCAAAGCCGGAGGTCCTTCGCCATCTCTCTAGAGCTAGCTCGAGAAAGCTCCAGAGGCGCGTCGGCCTCGCTCTTCAGAAAGACGTTACATACGCCGCCTCTGTTACGTGGCGTAAACGGTTGCGCCGAAAGACCTGACGAGCCCTACAGCACTGAAAAACAAAATCGTTGAAAATAATTTAACCATTATCATTATATTATGTATGATAATTGATGAATATTGAACATCGAAAGATTTTTTGGTAAACCATTTTACCAATTTTTGAAAATGTTGAAATTTTTCATTCCTTCAGGCTCTTACCTCAGCAGTCTCCTGGCCAACACCCTCAAAAGCAACCAAGTCGAGATCAATACAGATTCAAAAAGCCAACGACCGGTGGCCAGGCTCAAAGAGCCGCGCGACCTGTTCACACTGCCCAAGGAATTGGAATGCGCGCAGGAGGCAGCCCGGTGGCCGGCGGAATGTCAGGTTTGCCAATATTTTCGAAAAAATTCGCAAAAAAATCGATTGGCTGATAGCAAAAAAATATTTAGGTTTGCAAAGTTTTGGACGAATTTTTTGTATTTCGGCCGGTCGGGACTTTGGGACGATTTTTCATCTTGAAAATTGCCCGATGGTACCCCACTGCGAGAAATAGCAAAAACAAAATTCTATCAATGTCTGTCGACTGCCAGCTGGTTTTGGGACAGTTCGTGAAGCGATACGTCATTGATTGTTTCATTAATCGATCAAGGCGGCAGTGAGCGCCATTGCACAATGAGGCAATCAGCTGACTATACTACGTCACACCTCCCGCTCTTTTTCGATTTTGCTGCCAACCTGAAAATCCCTGCGCTGTCAGAATATCCATTTCCCGCGTTTCAAATTGAAAAAATTCGCAAAAAATATAAAAAATCGACGTAAATTACACTTTTAAAGACAATAAGATTTTAAAAATTGTAAAAATTCAATTTTTTTTCAAAAATTTCGGTTTTGCCTCTATGCAGGTAGTCGACATGAAGGTGCAGCATATCGACGCCATGCCCATATGCTCCGAACTTTACTATACAAGCACCGGAAAAGAAATCGTCGTCAAGGTGATCGGTGAAGAAGCCGGGCAAGTTGTCTACCAGTACAATCCGATGAGCGCCGTCAACTACGTGAGTGGTTGATTACCTATTTTTAATAAATAACAGTGTTTTTCATAGCATTTAGATTGATGTAAAGTAAACCGCCGTTCCAGGCTTTGGCTTCTCGACTGATAACCGAAGTTGTCCCGGGCGTGCCCTGCCGCCAAGGAGAGTTTTAAGATTGATGGTTATGCTAAGAAGGTTCAACTTTCTCCTGGGCCCTGCAGTGTTCTAGCAATGAAAATTTTTCAATTTTTTTTTAATTTTTGAGCGAGCTAAAGGTTTTTTTTTAATTTCAGTACACGAGGGCGCTGGTCGGCGAAAATCAATAATAATGAATGACAATGAATGATAATGAATGATAATGAATGATAATGAATGACAATGAATGGTAATGAATAATGAATGATGATGAATGATAATGGATGATAATGAATGATAATGAATGATAATGAATAATGAATGATAATGAATAATGAATGATAATGAATAATGAATGATAATGAATGATAATGAATAATGAATGATAATGAATAATGAATGATAATGAATAATGAATGATAATGAATAATGAATGATAATGAATAATGAATGATAATGAATGATAATGAATAATGAATGATAATGAATAATGAATGATAATGGATAATGAATGATAATGAATGATAGATAATAATAATCGATAATATGCTCCCGGAGCCCCTCGGTGTTCCTGTGGTGAGAATTTTTTCGATTTTTGAGCGATTTATTTCTTTTTCTATTTCCAGTTCACGAGGGCGCTAGTCGGCGGAAATCGAGTATCGCCATCGGCGAGCAACACGTCCGATCTGAAGTTCGAATCGCGTTTCGAATCCGGCAATTTGGCGAAAGCCGTCAAAATTACCGACACCTATTACGAACTGTCGATCAGGGCCGACTTGTATACGAACAAGCACATGCAATGGTTCTATTTCATGGTGGAAAATACGAGGAAAGGCGTCAATTACAGGTAAAAAAGGCGTTTTCAAGTACAGCCTTCTTTTTTTTTGGCAGTTCCGGGGATTTCTGGGGGGAATTTTCAAATGTCGCAAATCACTTACGTTTAACATTTTTCGTAGGATATCCATAGTAAATCTGCTCAAAGGCGACAGCCTCTACAACGAAGGTATGAGGCCGGTCATGTATTCGTGTAAAGACGCCGTCGTGCGAAAAGTCGGCTGGCGACGTTGCGGAACCAACATCAACTATTATCAGAACGATACCAAGTGAGTTAAAAATTAACGAAAATGACGTAATTTTAGTTTTTATTAAATCAATTAAAAAAACGAAATTTCCACAAAATGTAGCGCCGAAGACGACAACAACGCCACGTATACGCTTACGTTCAACATCGAATTCCCCTACGAAGACGATTGCGTATTCCTGGCGCATAGCTACCCTTACACCTATAGCGATCTTCAGGAATACCTCATCAAACTTCAGGTAAAATGTCAAAAAGTTGCGAATTTTGAAAAATTTTAATCGCGTAAAACATCGCATAGAAAAAAAATTGTTTGAAAAATTGATTGGAAACATTTTTTGAGCAGTTTTTTTATATTTGAGAATAAACTAATATTTTTAAAAAGTTAAATTGCGTTTCGAACTCTTTTGAATGCTCTTTAAAAAAAGTGAATCTCATAAGACAAGAGTTGAAAACATTTTTTCATTGAACTTGAAAGCTGAAAACATTTTTTTCAATTGAAATTTTCAAATTTGTTCTAGAACCATCCGGTGAAATCGCAATATACGAAATTGCGATTGCTCTGCAAATCATTGGCCGGCAACAATATTTACTACCTTACCGTGACGGATAATTCGACCGACGACATCCAAGAACCTAAGGTGAGTTCGAAAAACAAAAATTCTGCCTATTTTTGGATATTTGACTCACCCATAAACGAAAATTTGCAATGCCTCAGGTGGCCTGCCATTTAAAATTGTTTCTTCCTAGCTTTTATGGGGGATTTGCGTCAGTTTTAATTATGGGAATTGCATAAAATTGGTCATAGGGTACACCATATTGCGAGCAATAACCGCAAAACCCCGTGGTGCGGAGATAGCACACAATACTTCCACGCGATACTAAATTTTTGACACAACTTGATTATATTTGGACTAATTTTGAGGGTCTTTCCGTCAAAAATTTCAAAAAAATCGCCTAAAATCAAAAAACGTCGAGTTATCGTAATAAAAATAATGTCCACGTATTCTGCAAGGTAAAACCAAGAACGTTCAAATCGGTTCTTTTTTGTGACCAGGAAAAAATAGAATAAAAAACGCTAAAAGTGCGGATATATCGGAAGTACAGTGAGTAATTCGAATTCCGGTTAAACAACCCTGTTTAACACCCGATAGGTCTCACTGAGACTGACATTTCGGTTCGAAAAATTTGAAAAAAGGTTGAGCATTGAGGAAGCTATGGCCATTTTGTAAATGACTTGTACCTCTCTAAATTATCCCAGGATGACGCATAATTCTTAACAAAAAAACTTTTTTATACAAAAATTAATTTTTACTATTTATTTCAATATTCCATGAAACTCGTATTACGATTTTTTTAGCCGAAAAAGAAAGCGGTAGTCATGACCGCCCGAGTACACCCAGGAGAGTCACCCGCATCGTGGATGATGAAAGGGGTGATCGATTTTATAACGGGCGACTCTCTCCAAGCCAAGGTAAATACGAAAATACAAAAATTGAGGTTGGGAGGATCCTTAAGCAACTGAAAATCTAACTTATACTCATAATCGAACTCATACCCATAATCGAACTCAAGCTAAAAGTCAAATTCAAACAGAAACTCATACTCACACTGAAATTCATACTCATTGTCGAACTCAAACTCAAACTGAAAATCAAACTCACACTTGTACTCATACGCAAACTGAAACTCCAACTCATACTCACAATCGAACTCAAACTCAAACTGAAACTTGAACTCGAACTCATAATCAAACTCAATGTGAAAGAAAAAATCAAATTCGAACTTTTACTCATAATGAAACTGAAACTGAAACTCGAACTCAAACTGGAAGTCAAACTCGAACTGAAACTCATAATCGAATTTGAACTAAAAGTCAAACTCGAACTGAAACTCATAATCGAATTTGAACTAAAAGTCAAACTCGAACTGAAACTCATAATCGAACTCAAGCTCAAACTGAGAGTCAAAATCAAACTTGAACTCATAATCGAACACAAACAGAACTCGAACTCGAACTAAAAGTCAAGCTGAAACTAGAACTCAAACTCATGATTAAACTCAAACTGAAATCCGAACTTCTACTGAAAGTGAAACTCAAACTGAAATCAATAGTGATACTGAAACTCAAACTGAAATTCGAACTGAAACAGAAACTGATGTTCAAAGTGGAACTCAAACTGATGTCAAACTCAACCTGAAATTGAAATTCGACCAGAGTCTGGAATAGGAAATCAACCTCAAACTGAAATTCAGTTTGAAATTCAAACTGAAAGTTGAACTGAAACTCGAACTGATACTGAAAATACAACTCGAAGCGAAACACAAACTGAAGTTTGACCAAGTTTGACTTCAAGTATCTGTTCAGATTTCAGTTTGAGTTTGACTTTCAGTTCGAATCTCAGTTTGAGTTTGACTTTCAGTTGGAGGAAGAGTTTGTGTTTCAGTTTGATTCTGAGTTTGAATTTCACTTTGACTTTGACTATCGGATTAAGTTTGAGTTCGAATTTCAGTTTGATTTGTGTTTGATATTCAGTATCAGTTTGAGACACTTCGATTTCGGGATCAGTTCGAATTTCAGTTTGAGTTTGATTTTCCGTACCTTTCTATCTGTTTGAGTTTTTATTTCGAGTTTGCGTGGGTATGAGTTTGAAGTTTGGTTAGTTCGAATTTCTGTTTGATTCTGAGTTTGATTGTCAGTTCGAATTTCAGTTTGAGGTAGATTTTCAATTTTGCAAGCAATGTCAGGTTCGATCCCTGCCAGAGAGTGAAATTTTCGCCAATTCCCATCGTAAACAAGTTTGATCATTTTTCGGTCTTATGAATCCTGCAGGAATTGAGGGAGAAATTCATATTCAAGTTGGTGCCAATGCTCAACCCTGATGGGGTAATCGTCGGTAACAATCGTTGCTCGTTGTCGGGGCGCGACCTCAACCGGCAGTATCGTACCGTCATCAGGGAAACCTACCCTTCCGTCTGGTATACCAAAGTATTAATCAAGAGGTACGTAATTTTGAGCAGTGATTGCAAAAAATTGTACTTTTATGAAAATTGGTGAGATTTTTTTTGGTAACTTGGCGTACTTTGTGCAGAAAGAAGGGATGTTTTAAGAAATGTCGCTAATCTGCGGTGGATTTTGGGGTGGGGGTTGGTTCTACAGGGGGGTGGGGGATTGCTCGCATCATGACGCGGAGCGGTTTATGGGGGTGAGTGGGGGTTGGTCCTACAGAGGAGATTGGGGAGTTTTGCTCGCATTATGAAGCGGAGCGGCCTATGGCGGTGAGTGGGGGTTGGTTCTACAGAGGTGATTGGGGACTATTGCTCGCATAGTAACGCGGAGTGGCCTATGGCGGTGAGTGGGGGTTGTCTCTGCAGAGGTGGTGGGGGAGGTTCGCTCGCATCATGGTGCGGAGCGGCCTATGGCGGGGGGTGTGTGTGGCTCTACAGGGGGGATTGGGGACTTTTGCTCGCATCATGGCACGGAGCGGTTTATGGCGGTGAGTGGGGGTTGGCTCTGCAGAGGAGATTGGGGACTTTCGCTCGCATCATGGCGCGGAGCGGCCTATGGCGGGGGGTGTGTGGCTCTACAGGGGGGATTGGGGACTTTTGCTCGCATAGTGACGCGGAGCGGCCTATGGCGGTGAGTGGGGGTTGTCTCTGCAGAGGTGGTGGGGGAGGTTCGCTCGCATCATGACGCGGAGCGGTTTATGGGGGTGAGTGGGGGTTGGTCCTACAGAGGAGATTGGGGAGTTTTGCTCGCATTATGAAGCGGAGCGGCCTATGGCGGTGAGTGGGGGTTGGTTCTACAGAGGTGATTGGGGACTATTGCTCGCATAGTAACGCGGAGCGGCCTATGGCGGTGAGTGGGGGTTGTCTCTGCAGAGGTGGTGGGGGAAGTTCGCTCGCATCATGGTGCAGAGCGGCCTATGGCGGGGGGTGTGTGTGGTTCTACAGGGGGGATTGGGGACTTCTGCTCACATTATGAAGCGGAGCGGCCTATGGCGGGGGGTGAGGCTTGGTGCTACAGAGGAGATTGGGGACTTTTGCTCACATTATGAAGCGGAGCGGCCTATGGCGGGGGTGGGGGTTGGTGCTACGGAGGAGATTGGGGACTTTTGCTCACATTATGAAGCGGAGCGGCCTATGGCGGGGGGTGAGGGTTGGTGCTACAGAGGAGATTGGGGACTTTTGCTCACATTATGAAGCGGAGCGGCCTATGGCGGTGAGTGGGGGTTGGTTCTACAGAGGTGATTGGGGACTATTGCTCGCATAGTAACGCGGAGTGGCCTATGGCGGTGAGTGGGGGTTGTCTCTGCAGAGGTGGTGGGGGAGGTTCGCTCGCATCATGGTGCGGAGCGGCCTATGGCGGGGGGTGTGTGTGACTCTACAGGGGGGATTGGGGACTTTTGCTCACATTATGAAGCGGAGCGGCCTATGGCGGGGGGTGAGGCTTGGTGCTACAGAGGAGATTGGGGACTTTTGCTCACATTATGAAGCGGAGCGGCCTATGGCGGGGGTGGGGGTTGGTGCTACGGAGGAGATTGGGGATTTTTGATCGCATAGTGACGCGGAGCGGCCTATGGCGGTGAGTGGGGGTTGTCTCTGCAGAGGTGGTGGGGGAGGTTCGCTCGCATCATGGTGCGGAGCGGCCTATGGCGGTGGGGTGTGTGTGGCTCTACAGGGGGGATTGGGGAGTTTTGCTCGCATAATGACGCAGAGTGGTTTATGGCGGTGAGTGGGGGTTGGCTCTGCAGAGGAGATTGGGGACTTTTGCTCGCATCATGGTGCGGAGCGGCCTATGGCAGGGGGTGTGTGGCTCTACAGGGGGGATTGGGGACTTTTGCTCGCATAGTGACGCGGAGCGGCCTATGGCGGTGAGTGGGGGTTGTCTCTGCAGAGGTGGTGGGGGAGGTTCGCTCGCATCATGGTGCGGAGCGGCCTATGGCGGGGAATGTGTGTGGCTCTACAGGGGGGATTGGGGACTTTTGCTCGCATCATGGCACGGAGCGGTTTATGGCGGTGAGTGGGGGTTGGTGCTACGGAGGTGATTGGGGACTTTTGCTCGCATCATGGCACGGAGCGGCCTATGGCGGGGTGTGTGTGTGGCTCAACAGAGGAGATTGGGGACTTTTGCTCGCATCATAGTGTGGAGCGTGGGGCGTCGCTCTGTAAGACTTAGGGCCGCTTTATCAATTCACCTAATCAACTGATTATCCAAGGACGCACTGGCTGACTGATTCCGTGGAAACGTGACGTATGATTTTTCAGCATGAAGTCACCTGGAAAATAGTTAGCCGGTGCGTCCTTGGATAATCAGTTGATTAAGTGAATTGATAAAACGGCCCTTATAATATCGATCAATCATATCAATCGTGATCCATATACGATTTCAATAACCTCTTTCGCAGACTGATCGAAGAGTGCGGTGTGGCCATGTACTGCGACTTCCACGCCCACTCTCGCAAACATAATGTGTTCATTTACGGCTGTGAAAACAAGCGTATCGCCGAGAAACGGCTCCAAGAACAAGTTTTCCCGCTTATGCTGCACAAAAATACGGCGGATAAGGTGAGCAATTGTAATTTTGAAGTTTCCCAAATCGTCCGAAAACTAGTAGATGGAAAACGCCTCAATTTTATCGTAAATTAGTACAAACGGACCTACGAAGACGCTATTGATCAATCGTCTTTTGACAGTTTTCGTTCGAAAATTGCAAATTTCGCATCAACAAAGACAAGGAGGGGACGGGGCGCGTCGTCATTTGGATGATGGGCGTCGACAATAGTTACACGTTGGAGGCGTCGTTCGCCGGGTCGACTTTGGGCTCGCGCCACCACACGCATTTCACGACGGTCGACTACGAAAATATGGGGCGGTCGTTTTGCGAAACGTTGCTCGACTACGTCGACGATACGCCGGCAAAAGTAAAAATATTAATTAATTTTTTTTAATGTAAAAAATGGAATTACCCTGCTATGGAATTAAGGTTATGTATGTATGGGATTGACCAGGGAATTTTTTGTATTCTTAATTCGTATACGATTCTGCAGAAAATCTGTATAAATGTCAATTTTCAATTCGAACACTAATTTTCTTCAATTGTCTGTATTGCCTCGGACGGAATCATTCGTGAGTAATTTTCGTAATTGTTCTTAAGGAAAATGCATATTTGTAAAGTTCGATCGGCCTAATGACTTTCGATTTTCAGATTGAAACAATAGCTGAGATTGAGGTCAAAAATAGTTCTCAAACTCCTAAGAGAAGGCTCAAGCGCCGACGAGCCCGCAAACATCGAGCTATCTGACTATTCGAGGTGAGAGAACTCAAATTTTGAAATTCGACCGTTCAGTACGATGGGTAGATACCTGATTTTTTGAAAAACTGCCACCTCAATGAGGAATTAACGTGGAATTTTATAATTTTTACAAAAGTACTAACTGCGAAAAGTAAAGATCGATATTCACAGCCGAAAAGTGTCCCCCAAAATGCGAGAATTGGCCGCAAAATCAAAAAGAGCGGGAGGTGTGACGTAGTAAAGCCAGCTGGTTGCCTCATACGCCAAGGGGTTAGAACGCTTCACTGCCACCTTGATCAACTAATCTAACAATCGATGACGTATGCTAAACCCGCTGACCGCCTATGATATTTTTTGCAGCTACAACGTCCAATACCCCCTGGACATTTCTGAAGGAAAATTTTCAAAAACGACGAAATTCCCCTTTTTTAACAAACCTCTTGTAACAAAATTTTTATTTCAGCGACGAAGGGGAACTGAGCGATTTGAGCGACGACGAACGGCGACGCCGGGAAGACCACGTGATCACAGCTCCGCCCCCCTCCCCCGTGCACCCGTCGCACAAAAAGCACAAACCGAAGGTATTGGAAAGTCGTAAAAGAATTATAAAAAATCTCGCTCCAACTTTTTTCATTCGAATTGTTCGTCACCCCATCGCAACTTTCCTTTCTTCGGTCACTTAACGAAAATCTCTTTGATCGCTTAAATCGCTTCATTTTTTCGGTAAATATAAATAAATAAAATAAACCTCCAAAAACCCCAGTTTTTGGAAAGCAATTTTGAAGCCTGTTCAGCATTTTTGGATATTTTTCACGTTGATTACACGAAACTATCGCTTTTTGCTACAAAATTAGGCATGAAAATAAATAATTTCAAATGATACGGTTATAAACGTATAAACGGGATAAATCTTGTTCTATCGTTGTACAGGAAACTTGAAATTATTGATGAAAAAATTTAGAAATGTGATTAGATTATGTACAAAAACGTACAACACATGCATGCGATCCGCATTCAAGACTGTTCGAATCAGCGTAAATATTTTCTATTTTTAACAAGGAAGAGAATCGTGAAAGTTTTTGTAATAATTTTGATACCAAATAGGTACCTTACTGTAACGGAACCGACACGCGCACTCAACAGTCGAGATGGGCATTTTAGGTATAATATACCCATATTATGGGCATAGGTAAAATTTTCCAAAATTATCGTTACTGCTCATCTCGGGTTGAGTCCCGTTACAATCCGCTTCTAGATCGGATCCATGTTTCGAGCTTCAGCTTCCTAAACGACGGCAAATTTAAATTTTCATTCCAGGGCCAATGCAAGCCCAAACAACAGCCAGTTATCATTTATTCACCACCAGTGCAAAGAAAAGCTATGCAGGTTCACGGAGAAGAATTTCGAAAAAACACCTCATTAGCTCTGAATGTCACATCGAATTTAGATAATCCACCGATCCCGCGCTAGTAGAGCGCAAGGCGATCATGTCCGTTATTTATGATGGCGCCCGAGAACCCTTTTTGTAATTTGTTCGAATTTAATTTTTAAAAAATTGAAAATAAATCGAAAACAATAAGTAACCTCAACTTTTCGAAGGTACCCGGTCAACTTTTCTAAAGAAATGCTGCTTTTAGGTTAGCCGATAATCAGAGGATGCCCAATTACCTATTTTCCAGGTGACTATGCTGAAAAATTATCACGTAGACAACGGGGCAGTTCCTTTATTAGGGATCTAGGGTGCCATCATAAATGTACCATGTCTCACCATAGAGGCAAATATGTTGCGCATGCGTAATACTTACAATGGACAACAGTATCCACAGTATCGCAACGGTTCGTAGGTAGTACCTAAATATTATTTAATTAAATTAAATACCATATTATGGTGTTTCTATGCAAAGCATGTGCAATCATGGACAGAAAACGCAATTCTTCAGCTCGAGAAGATTGAAAAAGAGACCCTATCAACGGATAAAATAAAAAATATTATTTATTGATTACCTACTTATCAACTGATAAGTGCGCTGGATCGTCCGCATAGGTAGTCAATGATTCGCCAATAATGCACAGTACCTCCATATTGTACGTAAAATTTCAAACTGAATGATGGATGAATAGTTGATTTGGACATAATATCATCGCTAATGTAATATAATGAGTAAAATCAAAACATGCATAGAATGCTGACTGGGATCAGAGAAAACCACGTACACGGCATGGCTGCATGGTATCGATAAAGGTAAGCATTTTAGGTAACGCGTCGATGGTTCAAAAAAATGTCAACCCCCCCCCCAGAAAAATCGGGTGATTAGCCATTAGTGAACCAACGAGCACGAACTCTGCTCGGAGCATGTTTTCACAAAAACACGGAAAACCCGAAGGAATTTCTAGTCAAATTACAATTTATCGATTAGATAATTTATCGACAAGTTCTTTAAAAATTGTCTGTGGGCCGGTTTATTGACAAAATTTATCTAACCGATATATTTAGATAGGTTTATCTAAGGAAGTTCTAGATAAACATTGCCAATGAGATTTTTAAATTGATATTTGATGTAAATACAACCGTGGTGAATTTTATCGGGATATCGGGTGGATAAAATTTACCAATAAACTGGGCCTATCTCATTTTATCGCCAAAATTTGAAATTTGAATTAGAAAGCCTGGATTTTATACTTTTGTATAGCAAACTATTGACAATAACAGCCGATTTCACCAAAAATTAAATCCTAGTTCAATTTTGATCAAATCGTTTGGATATCGGTAGAAAAATTAACGAGGCATTGTTCAAGTAAGATTCTAGGCTTTAAATATTTTTAAAAATCCTTAAGTTTTAATTTTTTTCTTTTTTTTTTTCTTAGGTTTTAATCGTTGGTGGAATTGCCCATAAAAAAGATTGCATGGCTTACAGAATGTGCATCTGATAAAGTAGCAACAAAGAAGCTAGTCGTCACGAAAGAATTAATGACTGATAAGAAGAAATGCCTGATAATGGGAAATTAGCGTCGATTTTTTGCAATTTTTGCAAAAGCGCTCGCTCCGAAGCGTGAAAAATTGATATTTTGACGACCGAAAATTGTCCCAAAAATTCAGGGATTTTTGGGTTGGTGGAAAAAGAGCGAGAGGTGGCCATGGTATGATGCCGTAGGGCAAGGGCGCTCATATGCGGTTACCATGGTGCGGCCAATCAGAGCGCTCCAAGGCCGACTTGATCAACTGATAACAGCTGATAAGCCGATTGCTTTGCGGGAATTTCAAAACAAGCTGTCAACCTGCAAGCATTTTTTGCTGATTTTTCGTCTTTATTGCTCGCAATTGAAACTTCGGGAGTATAATTTATAAAGGGCCAATTTCGAAATTAAAAATCGACGCAAATCGCCCATTATGCGAGTGTTTTTTAGCTATCTAAAAATGCCAGCGGGGGTTCGCAGATCCCGACTGCTCGCCTGGATCTGGACAGCTCGCAGGACAGAGAATCGTCGGGCGACGAATTGCAAGTCCACAGCGCGCCCTACACGGCCGCCTCGTCGCGACAAGTTTCCCCGAAAAAAGACTCGAAAGAAACGAACAAATCGCCGACGGCGCATGCGCAGGAGCCGATCAGCATGCCGCCCGAATTGATAGTCACTTCGACGAGCCAAACGCAGGAGATCACGGTTTTCGAAAGGCTGTACAAACCGTCCGACAATACGAAAGGTTTTGACAATTTTTGTACTTTATTCGATTGTTTTGTTAAACTGTTTGCAAATTGTGCGTTTCAAGGCCCCTGGGAAGTCCTAAAACCTCAAATTATCGTTTATTGTTCAACTATAAACCTTCCTGACCACTTGAAAAAAGTTTAACCCCCTCAAATGTTTGTAGTTGAACTTTCAAAAAGTGCAGCAATGCATTTTCATACCTCCACTAATAGCAATTTTAGGAAGATTCCCGAGAACATTTTTTGGGTACCACAAGCCGCGGTTAAGAGGGGGGGGCCTCAATCGCAAGAAACTGAGAGGTTGGCGGCTTCAATTTTTGGAATAATTTGACAGCGATTTTCATCGGTTTGGGAGATTTTGGCTTTTATCATCGTTATCTGTTTGATCTAAGTCTAAAAACACCATAACCTGGAGGGAGGAAGTCTAAAAACACCATAACCTTAAGGAAGGAAGTCTAAAAACACCATAACCTTAAGGAAGGAGGTCTAGGAACATTGTAACCTGAAAGAAGGAAGCCTAAAACACCATAACCTGAAGGAAGGAAGTCTAAAAACACCATAACCTGAAGGAAGAAAATCTAAAAACACCATAACCTCAATGAAGAAAGTCTAAAAACACCATAACCTTAACGAAGAAAGTCTAAAAACACCATAACCAGAGGAGAGGACGTCTACAAACACCATAACCTGAAGGAAGGAAAGTTGTGATACATATGTTTCTTAAAGCCCCATTTAGACGGGCAACTAAATTGCCGAAACTTGAGCAATTCTCGGCAATTAAAATTGCCGGCAACTCCGATCAATTCGGCAATTTTTCCCTGTTCTCTTGTTTGAGAAAAAGCAATTAATTGCCAGCAATTTATTGCTTGAAAAAAATGGAGCAACTCCAGGCAATAATTGTTGCTCCATTTTTGCGTTTACACGGTGAACGGGCAATTAGTGTTTTCTTGTGAGCTCGTGATGTTGTTATATAATAATAAAATAAATAAAATAATATAATCAGGTAATAAATATGACGTGTGTGTGTGGGTGTGTGTGTGGGTGGGCGAATTGTCAGCAGAGGGACCCATTTCGCCATTTCCCATACCGCTCGTCATACAATACTGAAAATTGGTATGCAGCCACAGAGGAGCCCTATCACGAGATTTTGAAAATTAATCACGAGGAAAATCACGAGGAATGTCTGATCAGCAGTGGGCCCAATGACACCAATTTCCTTACCGTTGGTCGTAGGATGCTGAAATTTGATATGCAGAATAAGAGGAGCCATTCAGCAAGATTGGCAAGACCAAATTTCCTCCTGATCAGCTGAGGAGCCCATGGCTCTGATTTCATTACCGTTGGTCGTACGATGATGAAATTCGGTATGCTGCCTCCAAGAAGCCCATCAGCATGACTGGCAAGGCCAAAATACTTTCTGATCAGCTGAGGAGCCAGTGGCGGTAATTTCCAGTGGTCGTATGATGCAGAAATTTGATATGGACCCTCGGAATAGCTCCTCAGCAAGATTGGTAGGGCCAAAATCCTCAGCTGATCAGGAAGAACTCAGGTCTTGCCAGTCATGCTGAGGGCAGTCTTGGAGGCAGCATACCGAATTTCAGCATCGTACGACCAACGGTATTGGATTTAGCGCAATGGGCTCCTCAGCTGATCAGAACGTATTTTGGCCCAGCCAATCTTGCTGAGGGACTCCTCTGAAGCTGTGTACCAAATTTCAGCATCCTACGACCAACGGTATTGAAATTACCGCCACTGGCCCCTCAGCTGATCAGAAAGTATTTTGGCCTTGCCAGTCATGCTGATGGGCTTCTTGGAGGCAGCATACCGAATTTCATCATCGTACGACCAACGGTAATGAAATCAGAGCCATGGGCTCCTCAGCTGATCAGAACGTATTTTGGCCCAGCCAATCTTGCTGAGGGACTCCTCTGAAGCTGTGTACCAAATTTCAGCATCGTACAACCAACGGTTTTGAAATCAGCGCCATGGGCTCCTCAGCTGATCAGGAAGAATTTTGGCCTTGCTGAGGGCTTCTTGGAGGCAGCATACAATAATAGTAAATACCTACAACAATAAATAAATACAATATAAAAATACAGATGTTTTCCATCCAATTCTGTCTGTTACGAAAAAATTGCCGAAAACAAGCAATTAAAACCCACGGGCGATGGGTTTCAAAAATTGCCTGAAAATAATTGCTGGCTTCACGTCAATTCCCGAAAATATTGCTCCACTCGGGGCAATTATTGTCGGCAATAATGAGCAACTTCCAGTAGGGAAAAAGTTGCTGGAAGTAGGGAGAAAGTTGCCGGACGTAGGGAAAAAATTGCTCGGCAATTTTTTTTTTGCAGCCGGCAATTCAGTTTGAGCAATAATTGCCGTGAAAAATTGCCCGTCTAAATGGGCCTTAAGGCTCCCATCTTGCTCGCACCAATTATTTATTCGTAGCGATGAAATAAATTCGAATGAACGATAACTCCAATTTATTAACAATTCGACCATTGTCGTGGACGCTGCTCCGCCAGGAAGCCTGGCTGTCTCCAAGCCGTTGAGCAGAAGAGGAAGCTCGAAAAAGAGCCCCGATGTGAGACGACGTAAATTGGTCAGGTAAGAAATCATATACTATACCCCATGTATATTAGGTATAACCAATAAATAACCAAAGGTAATTCCAATTTTGTCACAAGGAATTGATTTTTTACAAAAGTGCTCATTGGAAACGTGGAAAATTGATATTCCCGGAAAACTGAGCCCAAAACAGTGTTGCGATGCATGTCCTAACGTTTTTTCAAGGCAAAAATTCCCAGGTTGGCTTGAAAATTCCCACATTCCAAAAAAAGCCTAGTTTTCACTTAAAAAATTGGCTAAAAATTACTTACTTCTCTTTGGGTGGACCAGTAAATGCCAAAATTTGACCTTTTCTCATGTTTAACCCAATTTTTTAGATTCTCCCAATTTTTTCTTTCAAAAATCGATTTTTTTTTGCTTAAAAAATCCCAGATTTTGGTGAAATTTTCACATTATTGCAACACTGCCCTAGAAATGCAGGGATGTTTAGGTTGGTCGCAAAATTAGAAAAAAACGTGTTACCTAGAATACTGCTGGCTCAAATGTGCAGCAAATTAGAATGCTTCAAGGCCTCCTTGATCAAACAATAAAACATTAGGCCTCCTCGATCAACGAATAAAACATTAGGCCTTCTTGATCAATAAATACAACATTATGCCTCCTCGATCAAAAAATAAAACATTAGGCCTCCTCGATCAATGAATAAAACATTATGCCTCCTTGATAAACGAATAAAACATGGACGTTTGCTGATAGTGATTTTTTACGGTTATCGCTGGCTATAATAATATTTTATTATATATAATACATATATATATTATAACATGCCGAGAAGGTATATTTCAAAATTGAAAATTTCTCCTACTTACAGGCAAAATGGCGAATTGAGCGATCCCGAGTATCGCCCCCCATCTGAGGTCAGCCTTCCTATCAAGAAACACTTTTGGAGAGCGCTGTCAAACGACAATATTCCGTGGAGTGCAAATTACAACGAGCACGAGGACCTTCTCAGGTAAAATTGTCGAATTTCAAGTCACCCGAGAAATTTTTTTGCCGATCGATCGAGGGAAATTTAGGTTAACTCTCGACCTGATATTTTCAAAATTTCCCGACGTTTTAAGATTTTTAACATTATTTGCAGGGCTTGTTCTGAAAAACTTGCCGAACTGAAAAGGCGGCACAAAATCAAGGGCAAAGATCTAGAAACAGCTGGTACACCGTCCAGGATGCCGACGGCCAAGAGAAAGATAAAACGTCGAGCGAAGTACTTCAAAATTTCGGATTTTACTTGGGAATTTTCGAAAAATTTCCGCCCATAATCATCGAGGCGTTTTCCGATTAATCTCACTCGGGTGTTGCTGGTGTTACAAAATTCCCATTCATTTTTCAGGAGCATGCGCGTTGAGCGGACATTGACCATCAGCGAAACGCAGCTGCAACTAGAATCCTTTAAAGTCAAACAGGTCAAGCCGGATTTCAAAAAATTGGACGAAGAGTGAGTACCATGATGAGATTGATTTTCAAAATCTTCACTGTCACAATTTCAAGAGCAAAAAATATTTTTATTTTTTTAATTATTTATTTTTTATATTTTTTAAGTTTTTCATGTTTAGAAATCTTTCATGAAGACTAAATTTTTTCAGAATTCTAGGATGAAGTTGATTTTTTCAATTTTTGATAGTTAAAATTGCACCTCGATGAGTTAATTGCGTGTCAATTTCAAGAACAAAAAAAAAATTTAATCTATTTTTTACGTGAAGAGACCTTTTTTGACCTTAAATTTCTTTCCTTCATGACCGTAAATTTTCTCATTTCTAGGATGAAGTTGATTTTTTGATAGTTAAAATTGCACCTTGATGTGTCAATTTTTGGCCATGTGTCAATGTGTCAAGTATTTGGGCCAATTTCCTTGAAAACCTCGAAAAATCAGTAGCGCTAGAGTATACGATTTTTTTCGAATTTTGGAATGATTTTTGGATTATTCTAAATTCCAGGCCAGCGAAACGTCAAAACAAGAAAGCGGCGCCAAGTAGGAAATTCCGGAAAGGAGGCTTCGTCTCTTTGGCAACCATAAACAGCAGTAATATTTTGGGTAAAAAATAAAAGTCGATCAAAAATCGATATTTCCGGACAAATTGATTTATAAAAATCGATATTTCCCATTACAAATCGATGAAAAATCGATATTTCAGAACCAATCGTTAAAAAAATCAATATTTCCCGTCAAATTTAAAATTATAAATCGTACGAAAAATTTATTCGCAGATTTGAGCGGCGACGAATCTCTAGAGACCGTCGGAACGAAAAAGAAGAAGAAGAAACGGAAAATTCTGCAAATTTCCAGAACCGTGAAAAGCGCCGTCAGCGCTGTCACAGCCGTCACAGTAACGCGAAAAGACGCCAAAAAAGATATATCAAAAAAGAAAATTTGAGCGAGAAATTTTTTTTACAAACGTCAAAAAAATATTGTAAAGTACAAACGAAGTTTTGGGGATAAGGGTTCCTTATACGTGAAAACCGTGTCGAAAACCATCGAAAACTGCATTTGCCATTCTGCTGCCATGGATTATCTCAAAATTTCGAGAAAAAAAATTGGGATACAAAGATTTTACGCTAGTACAACCCTTTTTTTCGAATTCAAGAGCTTTTTTTTTGGAAAATTTTTTGGGAAGGCCCACCTCTTTTTTATTAATGCCTACTTCATCAGCTTATCACTTTTTCAAATACCTGATCAGTGTTAGTCTGATGTGTAGGTCGAATGAGCGATTTTCGAGGGACAAATGAGGGCGAAGAAGTGGGGAGGTTATTTCATGGCTCTCAAAATAGCGAAGATAGCGTTACCTGTAATTATTATCAAAGATTTTCCAAATTTCCCAACTTGAAAATTTTTGAGCCCGGTCGGTCTCAAAAATATCAATTTACCTCAATTATCCCTCAATCACAATAGAAAAGTAGTTGATGTGGATTAATTCATAACATTAGCTGCCAGATGTCGTAGGTTCCTGCTTTATAGTAAATCGATAATCGAATATGTGCTCATTTTTGTACCGATACTAACGATTGTGCTCACTATAGTTATTTTTTACGTACCTTGCGTGTATGTCGATTACTGAAAACAGTTATAAGCAAGTGAATAAATGTGTCGTCGATTTTGTCAATGTATCTTCAATGAGATCCAAGTTTCTGAATAGTTTTTTGAAAAAAAGTTGTTTTTGCACAAATCGATCAAAAATGACGTCGAACCGATAAAATCGGAGATTCGATGGGCTACAATTTTTGGAATACATAACAATAATCGATATTTGGAAGATAATTTGCGAAAATTTTTGCGAAAATTAAAATATTGTAAATTATTACACTGAAAACTGCCAAAAAGACCCCTCGGGCCCTCACCAAAACGGCGATAACTTTCAAACAGTATAACCTCTAAATCACCAATGAGAAATTTTCTCGATAAATGTTCACCTCTAGCTGGAAAACGGATAATGAATAAATCCTTCGGATAAAATATCTGTACTTTTTATTTAAAAAGACGTCACCAATAAATTGACTATTGCGTCATGCTATAAGCTGGAAAATCAGTTCCCGCCACGCGAGCCATCAGTGAAAAAGTCGCAAAAATTGGTTCTACAGTATCGGAATTTTTTACCTGTACCTTTTTTTTCCAATTTTAGTGAAATTCGGAATGCTTACCCGAAAATTGAACACATTCAACGAAACCGGAAAATGCAGTATCCGTCAGAAAGGGGCGATTTTGTAATAAAGCTGCTCCGAAATTGGTTGAGAAAGGAATTTTTCATTTTTTAGTACTAAAAAAATTCCATTTTGGAAAATAAGTCGCAATGCAGGAATGCGGGCGCTCCCAAAAAAGTGCATTCCTCACTGTTCGCCTGATTTTCCCCACCAATTTCATCGATGAATCTTTGATGTACCTTTGATTTAAGGTACTTCAATAAAAAAATTGCATCTAGAGAGGTTGGGGGTGCGGGGGGGGGTCAGGGAATGTCACCAAAAAGCGACCAAAAGCGCCAAAAAACGACCAAAAGCGCCATATTCAAACAAATACGGTACGGCATACATGATCATCCACACTCCACGCCATGATGAGCACTGAAAATCCCCACTTTAGACTCTGACGGAACCTGCATTTGACAAAAATCCATAAAAAATGTAACTCTCGAATTTCGGGTAAATTTCCAAAGCGATGGCCACCGCGCAGTCGATACATTCACTGGGGAAACTTCAGCAACAACAACGTCAAATAGGTTATAGCATTTAGGAGACAAAATTGCACATAGGTACGCAGGATCGAAAAATACCAACGAATCGGGCAAAAAAATGTAAAAATACGCTTCACTCGGGGCAACTTCCTTCAACTCGAAAAACGCTGAATATTTCGGGCTAAATTGGTGAAGGGTTGACATTTTTCGCATAAAATTGAGCAGTGCCATAAAGGAACCGATGAGAAATGAGGACGAGTATCGATACATCGAAAGGAAAAGTTCGATATTTTTCTTAAATGCAGAAACTTTGATAAATCGCATTAGAAAATTTTGAGTTGCGCTATTCATTCAGCTGTGTACCGGGGTCTCAATAGATTATTTTTGTCAATAAAAGTCCAGTATGCAGACATTTTTTACCTGCAAAAAAGCGTTTTAAATTGTGTATTCGGGTCGTAAAAATGTATTTGAAGAGCGGAGACGTAATAAAACCCCGATAAAATGCGGTGGAAGGTTCGCAGAACAATTTTCCAAAACTCCGTCTTGTAGATCGATAAAAACCGGGGTTTTTTTGAAAAAAAAAAATTGCCGTATCTTCCAGCTCTGTCTAATGGGGGAGAAAATTTTTCAAAAAACTATATAAAGTCTATATAGCTATATAAAGGAGTCTTTAACAAGTTATGGATGGGAAAAAATATTTTTTTACAATGACACAAATTGCTATTTTTGAACGATGAAATCGAATATAATTTAAAAACAATCGAATCTTTTACGCCATTGCAGGAATTGGAAGTCAAAACTGCTCTGCATACTGGACTGTTAATTTCCAAAAATATACATTTCCAGGCTACGATTGATGAATAGCGACACCAACGTCCAAAATATTTATCGTACTGAAAATCAAAATTATTTCTACCTTACATTGGAATACATGAATTTTGACATTTTTGACAACCAGTGTGTTGAAAAAACTTAGCAGCAACAATTAAATCGCAAAATGCGATTTTGAGGGATTAAAAAATTAAAAAAAATTAACCTTGATTCACAAACCTGGGATTTGCTGTGCCGGTGTTTGCGTGATGACTGTTTTTTTTATTCAGTCACATTTTTTTAAATTTTCTATTCTAGGTTCGTGTAGGGGAAGTTGTTGTACCTTAGTTGTTGTACTGGACATTATTAAACGTTCAATATCTTCCTGAATATTGGGGAAAAAAACGAAATTCCGAAGTTAACAACAGTTAATAACGAAGTTACACCTGAGCACTGCCGAAGATTAGATAGCTCTTATCAAATACAGTGATAACAGTATCGGGTAGGCAATAGGTTAACTTCTGTCAATAAAAGGTATTAATCCACAGTGGGGACAAAATCGCAGCAACTTTTCATGGTTACAAAGCAGCAACTGGTCCAAGATACGAAAAATTGTTATTGTTGTTCAATAACGGCTCAACCGGCTGCTCCGGTGTGCGGCACTCGTCCAATCAGAGACGTGATTGGCACGGCTGGACAACCCGCCAGCCGTAGAAGATTTGATTGTTGAATCTTATAACCTAACCGTAACCGCCCTGTTCAGCCATTTGTCTGGTACAACCTCAAGGTACGCGACTTCCCCTTCAACGATTAACAATATTTTTAATTCATTAATTCAGTTAAACAAAGCTGAACAAAACGATTTCCAAACTAGGATAAATCGATTATAAGCGCAAGTGATTCGATCAAGTCATACGTCAATCGCCCAATGTAAGGAAGGTAATCGCGAAGTACCAAATGTACAAAAATATACAAATAGCGATTCATCTATTTTCGGATATTGGAAAGTCGGTTAAAACATTTTCCCTATTTTCTATTTTTAAAGGCTATTTTTTCGTTTTTTTACCTAATTGGAAAACGAGTGCAGGTTATCTAATCGAAGGCAAAAAAGACGGTAAGAATTGGTTTATCAAAATTTTCGGAGCAACACTCAAAATCACCTACGAAGATGCTTCGGAAATTTCACGAGGACGAGAATTTCAGTCCGATTCCCGGCCCGTTTCAGCGAAAACTGATAAATATCAACGAAAATCCATCAATTTTGTAACAACAGCGTAACAAGCGCACTCTCTAATTGAGCAATGTCTGACCAAAATTTCCAAACAATTCTCGGCCTAGAAGTATCGGGGTTGGAGATTGAAAAATAAAATTTTTAAACTACTTTTAAATTAATTTTTTTAATAATATTCCCACAAAAGTGCCTTACATGATAGTCGGAGTGCTCGAAATAAATATAGTGAAACCGAGGCACTTTTGTTACAACAGTTCAACAAAATCGACATAGTCACATGGGAAATATATCGAAATAAAAATTCCATACGGTACAACGTTCCCTCGAACTTATTCACGTTTTCAGCGTACGCTAAAAATTAAAATTGAATCTTTTAAAAACTTAAAATTCAGAAAATAGTAATGTAGCTTAGGTACCTAAGTAGAATGATGACTCATGATGGGTAATTTTAGTACTGTTCAAGTAAGAAATGGTAAACCTTTTCAAAGGGGGTTTTTCGATTTTTAATAAATGTCAAAATTCGCTAAAAAATTAGATTAATTTTTTTGACAATGGGAAATTCTATAAATTTGCCAGAGAAAAAGCGGTGAAACTCAAAATTAGCGGGGGAACGTCTCAATAACTGAAAACCTATTTAGGTATTTTTTCGCTTAACGCCCAATACCGGTCGGATAATGCAACCGTAAAAACCGCAAATCGGACGATGAATTCGACGATAACAAATGCAATGGATGGCATGCTAAATAAGGCGATAACACATATCAGTGCTTTCGATCTCCTCTCAGGATGGAACAGTCTCCATTGACAGTCGGGACAATTTAGGCCTAACCTATCAGTTCTCGAAATCAAGTCTTTCCTAAGCGCTTCTTTCCTGATACAACCTTCGATAAGCATTAAACGAAAGAAAATTGAAGAGGTATTTTCGAAAATTTGGAGGAATTCCACGCATGCGCAATGGGACGTTGAATAAAAACAACGCGGTTTTTCGATCGAAAGAGTTTCTTGAACCCAAAAACCTGGGCAAAAGGTTAAAACAAAAAGTCCCAGAAGTGTCCCATGGGTGGAAAATAACCACTTGCATGAAAATTGTTTTGAGTTGTTGCACCTGATTGGCGCTGAGTGTGGACATTTTCCAAAAAATGCAATTTTTTAAACTTAAATTGCAGTTTTATTTGACTACAAGGTAGAATCTCTAATATTAAATATTAGTTCAAATTTTGAACTAGTTTGATGGTAAAAGCCTTTTTACCAAGGTTTTTGGGCTCAATAATTTTTTTCACCAGGAACAAACCTTATTTTTTGAAAAATAGACGATTACTCGGAGAGTTTGTAACCATGGCAGTAATTATAGACGAAAACTATTTCTCTAACAGACATGCTGATTGTGAACTGCAGTTGCAATTACTTATTAACAGGAAGTAATTGCAATTAAAATTACAAGTAATTGTAATTGCCAAGTAATTCAGTTACGATTCCTTTTGAATGAATTTTCTTCCCTTTTTTTATGAGAGAAACAAATTTTGATGCCTTTTTCGAGGGAATTTGCAATTGACATAGGTACTTGGCAATTACGATTATTTGCAATTGGTTTCAACCCAATTACAACCACGATTTACTGTGATGCAATTACAATTTGAATCACAAGGAATTGTCAAGCAATTACAATTACAAGTAATCATTATGCAGTTACAATCACAAGTAATCGTGAAGCAATTACAACCGAAGAAATTCGAAATTGAGACCTGCAATTGCACAATTCCTTATGGGCTCAAAGTAATTGCAATTACAAATTACATTACATGTAATGGCCATTTCAGGGGTTTGAATTACCCATGTAACTGCCATTTCAGGAGTGTTAATTACAAATTACAGAAATTGCCGAGGGATTGTAATTGAAATTAAATTTTGCCCATCTCTGCCTGCATACGGTGCATACGGATTACCCGTCAAAAACAATTGGACCTTGAAAATTGTGGTTGTGATTGGCACAAACTATTTCTAGATGAAAAACCCAAGATGCGCATGCGCGAAGGGGGTGCTGCGGGTGCTAGTTTGCATATCGACATTACCATTCGTGGAATTCCTCTAAAAAAATGTTTGCGAAAATTCACGAGCGAATTCGAGACACGAAAAATACGTAAGACCGCCATTTCCGTTATCACTTCGAACAAAATTGTCGCCCCGCTGCGATTGAAGGACACAAACCCGCCAGGACAGGCCGTTCTGGGCCCATAACATATTTTCCCGCCAGAAGTTCCCAATTATTTTCGAAACTTGAACAAAAATAGGCAGCAACGCTCCTCGGCATCGATCAACTAGGTCACAAATATTTCATTTTTCACATGGTAAGCTCAAAAGTGGACGATAAATAGTGAACGTAGAAAGTTTGGTGTTAGGACGAAGTTCTTCCCATGTAATACATACAACGTAAAACATCGAACGTACGCTTCCCTTGCGGCCAGTTGACCGTCGGATAGCAAGCTGTGGTAGGTAAACAATCATGTCCATAACTATAATACTGGGTCGATTAACCGATAAAACATCCTGATGACCGATTGAGAATAATAGCCCGCATTTGTCGAGCGATATAGATAATTAACTTTTTTTAATAGATTAAATCATAATAACGTAATTTATAATTTGTATGCATATACATGTTGAAATTGATGGTCACCCAGTCTCCAACGGCATCTGAAAGCGATACGGAAGGAAATGGAAAATTCCTTAGGTAAGGAACAATTTTTTTTTTAAACGGCGTACCAACGTAATAGCCAGTCGAAATCGACTCGATAAATTGCAAAAATTCTCAAAACATGATTTCTAGTAGGTGATACTGACTAATTTTATTTGATTGAACGTGATTTCTAGTAGTTTATTCAGACCAATTTTATTTTATTATTTTTTGAAAATTTTTAAAAAGCAGTGAAAAAAATTAGTTATCCAATATTTGCGAGATTTTTGACCGTATTTCGGTTTTTGCTCTTTATCTCCTCAACTATGGATTTCTTGCCAAAAACGACTGTATGAGTTTTCAAAGAACAATAAATTTGTGACAATTTGAGCTAACCCGGAGCTTCATAGGTTATCTAGTTACAGAGTTACGGCTCTTTGAAAATGGGCAATTTCAAGAAACCAGTTTCACGATATTTTTCGACCCAATTCGACTGGCATGCATATACAGACTTTATGTCGATGAGAATTGATGGAAATCAAAAAGAATTAGACACGTACCTATGATAAGAACGGGTTGGGCGAGGGGACGAGGGGCTGAGCGAGGCCTTGAGCCGATGCCGCTGCATATGTCGGCCTCATCGGCTGAAGAGGCGTTAAAGGCGAAAACGGATTAGCACCAACTGCAAAAAGGGGAAAAAAGGTTATTTTCGGGGGAAAAATGGGAAAGTCGGGCAATAGGTGAAAAAGGGGGATTTCAGCATATTAGTTCTTATCGCAGAAGTTGTCGTCTGAAAAGCACTTACTTCCTGTCCTGGGTGGCTGATTGGGGGCCTGATTAGCGGGTGGAATGACCGTCTTCGTCACGAGATTGTCCAAATTGACGAGCGCCGAATTTTCGCCCAGGAACGCCGAAGGCGATTTGGGCTTGTGATTCGTCGCAGAGCCGTCGTGGCCGAGCACGTCGCCGAGGCCTCTCATGTCGAACGGGTTCGGACTCGTAGCACCTGTAATCGATTGTTATCAGTTAGAATGGATTGATTAGATTATCAGGAGAAACTGCGTCCAGAATGCTCTTATTTGGAAAAAAATGATTGATCAGTGTTCGCCTGATGGGTACCTTGAATGACATTGATGGGGAATGTTTTTTAACATGAGGACTATGGGACACGGGGCAGCATGGACTTATAGACAATTCCGTCAGGAGAGAATGGTACACAGATATAGAAAGGTACACAGCTATAGAACGGTACACAGCTATAAAAAGGTACGCAGGTATGGAATGGTACGCAGATTTAGAATGGTATGCAGTTATAGAACGGTACACAGCTATAAAAAGGTACGCAGTTATAGAACGGTACGCAGATTTAGAATGGTATGCAGTTATAGAACGGTACACAGCTATAAAAAGGTACGCAGTTATAGAACGGTACGCAGATTTAGAATGGTACGCAGTTATAGAACGGTACACAGCTATAAAAAGGTACGCAGTTATAGAACGGTACGCAGATTTAGAATGGTACGTAGTTATAGAACGGTACGCAGATTTAGAATGGTACGCAGTTATAGAACGGTACGCAGATTTAGAATGGTATGCAGTTATAGTACGGTACACAGTTATAGAACGATAAGGAGTTATAGAATGGGACAGTGTTAAAGAGTGGTACACAGTTGTAGATCGGTACGCAGGTATAAAACGATACGCAGCTATAGATTGGTACGCAGTTATAAAATGGTACGCAGTTATAGAACGGTACGCAGATTTAGAATGGTATGCAGTTATAGAACGGTACACAGCTATAAAAAGGTACGCAGTTATAGAACGGTACGCAGATTTAGAATGGTATGCAGTTATAGAACGGTACACAGCTATAAAAAGGTACGCAGTTATAGAACGGTACGCAGATTTAGAATGGTATGCAGTTATAGAACGGTACACAGCTATAAAAAGGGTACCTACGCAGTTAAAGAACGGTACACAGCTATAAAAAGGTACGCAGTTATAGAACAGTACGCAGATTTAGAATGGTAAGCAGTTATAGAACGGTACGCAGATTTAGAATGGTACGCAGTTATAGAACGGTACGCAGATTTAGAATGGTATGCAGTTATAGAACCGTACACAGTTATAGAACGATAAGGAGTTATAGAATGGGGCTAAGTTAAAAAGTGGTACGAAGTTATACATCGGTACGCAGGTATAAAACAATACGCAGCTATAGATTGGTACGCAGATATAGAAAGGTACACAGCTATAGAACGATACACAGCTATAAAAAGGTACGCAGTTATAGAACGGTACGCAGATTTAGAATGGTATGCAGTTATAGAACGGTACACAGCTATAAAAAGGTACGCAGTTATAGAACGGTACGCAGATTTAGAATGGTACGCAGTTATAGAACGGTACACAGCTATAAAAAGGTACGCAGTTATAGAACGGTACACAGCTATAAAAAGGTACGCAGTTATAGAACAGTACGCAGATTTAGAATGGTAAGCAGTTATAGAACGGTACGCAGATTTAGAATGGTACGCAGTTATAGAACGGTACGCAGATTTAGAATGGTATGCAGTTATAGAACCGTACACAGTTATAGAACGATAAGGAGTTATAGAATGGGGCTAAGTTAAAAAGTGGTACGAAGTTATACATCGGTACGCAGGTATAAAACAATACGCAGCTATAGATTGGTACGCAGTTATAAAATGGTACGCAGATATAGAAAGGTACACAGCTATAAAAAGGTTTGCAGTTATAGAACGGTACGCAGATTTAGAATGGTATGCAGTTATAGAACGGTACACAGCTATAAAAAGGTACGCAGTTATAGAACGGTACGCAGATTTAGAATGGTACGCAGTTATAGAACGGTACACAGCTATAAAAAGGTACGCAGTTATAGAACGGTACACAGCTATAAAAAGGTACGCAGTTATAGAACAGTACGCAGATTTAGAATGGTAAGCAGTTATAGAACGGTACGCAGATTTAGAATGGTACGCAGTTATAGAACGGTACGCAGATTTAGAATGGTATGCAGTTATAGAACCGTACACAGTTATAGAACGATAAGGAGTTATAGAATGGGGCTAAGTTAAAAAGTGGTACGAAGTTATACATCGGTACGCAGGTATAAAACAATACGCAGCTATAGATTGGTACGCAGTTATAAAATGGTACGCAGATATAGAAAGGTACACAGCTATAAAAAGGTTTGCAGTTATAGAACGGTACGCAGATTTAGAATGGTATGCAGTTATAGAACGGTACACAGCTATGGAACGGTGTGCAGTTAAAAAACGTTAAAAAGTTAAAGAACGGTACATTCAAAGAATGCAACGCAGTTTAAAATATGGTACACAGTTATAGGATCCAAGAGCCTCCGGACGCAGTTCAATCGCACCCGCGATTTAAATCGGGTAATTAAATCGGTATTTAAATCAGATGAGTGTTGACTCTGATTTTCCATTTTGAAAATAAAGCGCTGGAATTATCACCTGTTTTGTTGTTGTTGATATTATTCCGATCTCGGTTGGTGATGATGTCGAATTCGTCAAGGTCTGTGTTGCTGGGCGAGGACAAGGAAGCGGCGGGGCTCGGTTCCGTAGCCGGTGACCATGGATCGTTCTGACGAAGCGGGGGAGGTGAAGACACGGTTTTCCACGGGTCGTTCGCCGCCACTGAAATACAGAAATTAACAATGCCTCACCAAATATCCTCAGGTTTGAATAAAATCGGGAAAAAATAAATTTTGTAAATAGATAGTTTTCCTCAAATTTTAGATTTTCCTGAGGGATTCTACTATTTCTGTGTGCAAGATGGAATAACAGGTTATGTGGACCAGCATCGTAATTCAACCTGCAATAGTCAAATTCCCTGAAACTCAATTTTGTTAAAATTGCAATTCAAGTTTTCAATTTCAATTTTGAAAAAATTATTCAAAATTTTCCAACACTTACTCGGAGGTTTGGGAGCAGGAGTGGCCGGCAGCGGCGACCAAGGATCGGCAGCGCTTGTCGTCGTCGATGGAGCGCTTACACTCCAAGGGTCCGGGTTCTGGGAAGATAGGATCAATTCATTATCCAAGTAAAAACCTTTTGTTGTGTTTTCTTTGTGTTTTGAAAATTGTTTTAGAGCAAAGGATAGGCTAGCCAACTCAGCCGGGACATCTTGGGAAAATTAGGGGAAAATATCAATTTTACGCAATTTCGACCAACTTCAGACGAAATTCCAACATTTTGTAGCTGCTCTTTGAAAAAGCGTTAGTAGGAATACAAATACTGCCTAGATGGACGTAATTATTTACGGATTAGAGGAAAGCTATGCTAATTTTTGTAAGCAATGGCAAATAACACACTAATTAAGTCAATTTTGGTTATTCAATCGATTAACGGCACAACAAAGGGTTTGGTCGAACAACTAGCTACATCTTGAATCGGCTTACCGGGTCCCAAATTTGATTATTATTCAGGTTCAACGTCTGTGAGGAAAAATTGAACATAGATATGAAACAATCCAGAGAAAAATTTCAGAATCCTAACCTAAAGAAATTATAATTGATTGTCAATCATTGTAAATTTTATTGCTGAATAAAGCGATCGCTTTGAATTTGCCAAATTTTTGAGTGGGGGCCGACTTTTCTGGGCAGCCTAATTGGGTAATGCGCAATTAACGCACAGTACTTCAACCCTAAAACTTCCCATAAGCTGGACGTGCGAGGCCAGGGTTCCCACGCGAGAAAAAAAAGTTCCCCTCACCAGGAGTAAAATTCCCCCCTTCACCTCAAATTTTCCTCAAATTTCCCCTCAATTAAATAATTAAATTAATCAATTTAATAATTCATTCCTAGTTAACAATCAATTAATCAAATTAATCAATTTAATAATTAATTATTTATTTATTAAATGTATTCTCCTTCCTAATTTATCATGTCTAAAAATACAAGAAGTCAACACCCAACTAACATCCCACGCACTATGGTTTAATGGGTATCAAACTAGGATTTTCCCCTTTTTTTCTTCTTTCCCTTTTCTCTTTTTCAAAGCCAGATTTTTCCCTCAACAGGGGAATTTTCCCTTGATGGGGAAAGGCGGTGGAAAAGTGGAAGCAAAAGGTGAATAGTCAAAATTAATTCTGGCAGGTCCCAAACTAAGATTTTCCACTTTTTTCTTCTTCCCCTTTTCTTTCCCCCCAGAACCAGATTTTCCCTCAAAAGGGGCATTTTCCCTCAATGAAGAAACGCCGTGCAAAAAGGCAAATTGTCAAAATTAATTCTGGCAGGGCTCAAACTAGGATTTTCCCCTTTTTTCGTCTATCCCTTTTCTTTCCCCCTAGAACCAGATTTTTCCCTCAAAAGGGGAATTTCCCCTTGATGTGGAAACGCGGTGGGACCTCGCCATCTTCCTTGATCGGCTGTTACATGATAAAAAAACAGGCTGCCCAAGGTAGAGAATAAAAAATCACCTGTGGCCTGGGTGGAGGTAATGGCATGCCCCACGGGTCGTGCCCCGCAGCCGTCGTAGCCACCTCGGGCGGAGTTAGACTCACGTCCAATAAATCCATCATGTGACTCGCCGGTTGTCGCGTCTTGTTGGGTTCTTGAGTCCTGAAGAATTTTATCGAGGATAAAATAGCAAATAAATCTTACGATGTAATTATGCTTATAAAAATGCTGCAAAGCTCAGTAATCTCGATAATAGGTTTTTTTTTTGCATGACGCTGCCTTTTTCGATTTTCTACCTTTTTTCGATTTTTCAAAAAGGTAATTACAGTGAAACTCACTTGATTTCATTTTGACTCTGAGAAATTGCGAGCTGCAAACGAACGTCGTCGCTCCGCCGCTTCTGCTCCTCCTGTTCGGCTTCTTCTCTCGACATGGCGAGCGCCAATTGCAATTGCAGCTCTTCCTCCCCCGCAGTCGTCGGACGTGCGCACATCACGTCGACTAAAATTCGGCGAAATAATAGAACAATAAAAAATTACGAAGTAATAAATAAATTAGAGATTAACAATTCACCAAATTTGGGAGCTTACCTTTGGTAGGGGTCTCCTCGCCAGATCCCCATGTCGTCCTCGACTGAAAAAATGTCAAATTTTGTTTATTTGGGTATAATACCCAAAATATAACTAAACGAGTGAAAAATCAAGTTGAAAAACCTCGCAGAAAAACTCCGCTTTAGCCAAAATTGAACTTTATGAAATCTGAAGTTGCTGGGTTCGATTCCCGCCCAAGGACTTTCTCCCCATTCAATTTGTGAACTTTATTATTCTAGCGAAATCGTCAAAGCCGCATGCTCATGCTGAAACGGCGGTACGTAGATAGTACGTACTTTCTGTACTTTCATGCCATAAAAGCCTCCACCGATTGACGCTGTTTACAAATTTGAATGACAGTATTTTGAGGAAGAGGTACGGAAAAAAGCTGCCTCAGAACTTTCAGACAGGCTTTCAACTGTTTTTTGGCTCTCTTGGCCCCCAGGCGGATTTTTTTTTTCAAAATCCATCGTTTTTCCCGACTAACCCACGTACCCTAACCTCAAAATGATGCATGCAACCAAATAATGCGCTTAGAAAAAAATCGATTTCTGAAATTTCGAATCCACCAAGCCTATATTACATTAAAACAAGAAACCATCTAGGTAGAATACAAATTTAGATTATGTGTGCACTTACGCCGTGAAAACTTGGGCTAGTTGGTGAAGATGCGTCCTGGAAAATATAGTTTTGAAATACAAGAATTGCTTGCCAGAAAAGAAGGCGAAGGATTAAGGAGGAGTGCACACAGTAGTGTGAGGGTGACAATATTAGTGTGCGGTGGGATAGAAACCGTGATATAACCTCAAACCAACTCAAATCTTTCAAAACTTGTTCAAAAAACTTCAAAATGGTCGTCGAAAATTGAGTATGGTCTTAAATTTTTTCATTAACTTCCGGCAAAATTGAATAAGAATAATAAGAGTGGGCATTTGCAAGAAAAATTGGTATGGTGATAAAATTAGTGTTAATACGGAGTACGACAGTAAATCCGAATGAAAAATGAGACAAAAGAAATAGTCTATTTTACTAATGAGGTATAATTGTAGACCTGTTTCGGTTAATAAACCATCATCAGTACTTAACGACACGGGTACAGCGAGAAAATTTCTATACTTGATACATTAAAATTTAGATATTTAATATCTGGCTTATAATCTGGGTTTTAACCTGAGGAATATGCCATCGGCTAGAGATCAATTCTACAACTAATTTCCAACAAAAATTGTTCTATAGCATTTTTTTTTACTTGGCACTTTTTTTACTTTGCAGATTTTTTCCGTGAATTCGATCCTAATTTGCTAAAAAGGCCATAGCATCCTGAGTTTATCAAAAAAATTCAATTTTGACGATACAGTTGGAAAGACCGATGATTTTCCAATCACCTTACAGAACCAATAGAAATTTTTGAGATGGTTCGATTGGTTAAAAGTTGGTCGGAAAAGTAAATGAGGTCGAATCTCGAAAATCTCCGATTTTTCCAACTCCATGTGCTTCATACAATTGTGCCGGTTAAATTTAACCAGCAAGCCTTTAAAATGCGCCAATACCTCAGCTTTCCAACGGTATAGTCAAAATTGCTCTTACACCAAAATTTAGTGGAGGAAATCCTGCTTGAATGCGAAAAAATTTGGATTTTTCTACAAAAATTGACGTTATTTGAGAAAAATTGCCTCTCAAAGTAAAAATTGAATGGACAAATTGTTTGAAAAGAGACTGGTGGTAAAATTTACGAGGATGCGGATATTCAATTTCCCAAAAAACACGTTTCCATGGTCATCCCCACTCCAACAGCCAGCAGGTTGTTTTGACGGCGAGCGCTTTCGAGGCAAAGGCATGACGATGATGCCTTGACGACGAAAGCGCTCAAACCGACCTCGACCGGCGACGCAAATACAAATTCTGTTTGCCAAATTGTAATTTACACAAATAACACTCACGAGTGTCGTATCGCTCCCGAAAGCGCAGGCCGTCTGAGCGAAGCGCTCCTTCGCTTTCAAAGCGCGCGTCCGCTCGTTCTTGAGCCGCTCTTCGTCGCGCAGTAACAGGACCAGCTGTTTCGATTTTTCCCGCACGTTGATCCCCTGGTCCTTGCCTTCGTCCAAATACTGGAAATCCCTCAGGGTCTGAATCGCGAATATGTTTTCTTTGCACTGTTGCCCGACCTGGAAGACAATTTGAACCATGGGAATCACAAAAAAAAAATCGCGACCTGGAGCACAATTTGAGCCATGTGAATCACAGAAAAAGCAACCTGAAAGCCAATTTGAGTCATCGGAATCACAAAAAAAATAGCGACCTAGAAGACGATTTAAGCCATGGGAATCACAAAAAAAATTGCGACCTTGAAACAGTTTGAGCCATGGGAATCACAGAAAAATTGTGATCTGAAAGACAATTAGAGCCATGAGAATCACAAAAAATTGCGACCTCGAAAACAGTTTGAGCCATGGGAATCACAAAAAAGGGACGTTGAAGGCTAATCAAGCCATGGGAATCACAGAAAAATAGTGATCTGAAAGAAAATTTGAGCCATGGGAATTACTAAAAAAATTGCAGCCTAGAAAACAATTTGAGCCATGGGAATCACAAAAGAAAAACTTCGGCCTGAATGACAATTTGAGAAATGGGAATGACAAAAAAAGCGACCCGGAAGACAATTTGAGCCATGGGAATGACAAAAAAAAGCCACCTGAAAGCCAATTTGAGTCATCGGAATCACAAAAAAGCTACCTTGAAGGCTATTTGGGCCATGGGAATCACAGAAAAATTGTGATCTGAAAGACAAATCGAGCCATGGGATTTACTAAAAAAAATTGCAGCCTAAAAAACAATTTGAGCCATGGGAATCACAAAAGAAAAATTTCGGCCTGACAATTTGAGCCATGGAAATGACAAAAAAAAGCGAACCGGAAGACAATTTGAGCCATGGGAATCACAAAAAAGCAACCTGAAAGCCAATCTGAGTCATCGGAATCACAAAAAAAAAAATGCGACCTTGAAAACAGTTTGAGCCATGGGAATCACAGAAAAGCTACCTTGAAGGCTATTCGGGCCATGGGAATCACAGAAAAATTTTGATCTGGAAGACAATTTGAGCCATGGGAATAAAAAAAAGCTACCTAGAAGACAATTCGAGCCATGGGAATCACAAGAAAAAAGCAACCTGGAAGGCAATTTGAGCCATGGGAATCACAAAAAATTGCGGCCATGAAGATAATTTGAGCCATGGGAATGACAAGAAAAATTGTGACCGGGAAGACAATTTGAGCCATGGGAATCACAAAAAAGCTATCTAAAAGACAATTTGAGCCATGGGAATCACAAAAAAAATTTCAAAGAATTTCATCGCAGCATTTTTCTCTACTGGATTTGTGTTTAGGGATAGCACGAAATAGATTATCAGAAATTAACCTTTTCAGAGCCAGTCTTGATAAGGTATTCGAGGAGGACGAGAGCTTTGTAGACGTGCCGCCAGTTGCGGCCGTGGTCATTCAGTCGTTTCCAGATCATCTGCATGATTTCCGTAAAGGCGACCACGTTGTACGTCAGGTCGGCGATTTCCGACATCAGCGTGCTGCTCGGGCCCCATGGGTCGTTCGAAGTTGCCTCCCTCACTTTGACCTGTTCAAAAAAAAAAAAATTGATATAGCCTCTATCAAGGTTCGATTTAGGTTTTTGACAATGGTTTTGCGAGAATTATAAAAAACAAATTGGACATACTTGAGCGTCGGAATAATTGTGAGCGAGGTTTTTAATGTTTCTCCGTAGCCCCGCCACGTTTACTTGCATTTCCTCTCGTCGACGCATCTACAACAAAACAAGTAAAAATGACTATCGATTTGAAAACAAAAAATGCAGAACAACAACAAAGCGGGGAACAATTATGACGAACATTTGCGATCCACGCTTTCTCGTCCTGCGGTATGACAATGTTATTCTCCATCGGCCCAAACCAACCACCGGATTATTTGGAACGCAAAAAAACCCCAAAAAAACGCCCATGCACTGACGAGACTGAGGGATCGCCCGGCAATGACAATCGGCAGATAACGCGGACGAGTGTAAACAACTACAACAAACAAAGGCGTTGAGGTGGGAGTCGCGAGTTATCGGCCGAGCCGTGCGAATTTGAGATTGTAAATTGATAAACGTGAATTTTCAATTATAGTTCCCATCTCGACATCGAATTTTGAAAGTAGGCAGGTACCCGCAGATTTTGGGGGAAATTATGACAATTTTTTGTACGCAAATACTCACTCTGAAACGTAAAAAATTGATATTTTGACGACGAAAACTGTCCCTGGAAAATTCAGGGATTTTTATCTTGATCAGGAAAGAGCGGGGGTAACTATGGTGACGTAGGATACAGCCGCCTTGATCGTCAAAAAACAATTGATGACGTGTCTTAATTATCGTGCGAACTGTGCAACTTTTTCGAAAACCGCTAGCAGTTTAGACATTTGGTGATGACGTTTTTTTGTTTTTGTAATTTCTCGCAACATACAGGTAAAAATACTAGTGGAATTTCTGAAGGGCAATTTTCAAAATTAAAAATCGACCAAAATTCCCCGTAACGCGCCAAAACGAGGAAGTTTCTACGTGATTTTTTCTTAACTTCGGGTTACTAATGTTTTTTATTTATTCTGAAAATTTGGATGTAGTGATAAACCAATTCTTTTTTGTAAATTTCACATAGCAAATAAACCTATGTATTTAAAAAATAATTCGAGTTTCATATTTCAATTTTGCAAAAACCAACCTATCAAACCGTCACTTACGTCAGTGATCCGTTTTAAGGAAAACGTCTACATGGAAAAACCTTCGAGGGAAAACGAGATGATCTTCGAAATTCAATAAAGTTATTATCGGATTCGACAACTTTCGCTCGTCCTTCTCGGCGGATTTGCGACACGTGACACGAAAGTATCGATTGTCATGACTCATGAGGACTTCAGATCAGACGCGACTTTTATGGTTGCCGATCACGCGGTCCGAGGGAAATGAGGGGGAAATTATTAATGTAATTTGACGACAATCTCTTGGTAAAAAAAATTTTTTTTGTGAAAACATTAAAATTTGATTTTTAGGCAGTTTTTACTCATATTTTCTCGTACCAAACAAAAAAAGCCCCTTCCAAATATTCAGATTTGAGTTTTTTGTCGCATCTACACCATGCAGACATCGCCAGGGTTCCAAAACATGTTTTTAGCCATTGGTCTGTGCCTTTCTGTAAGCGAATGGAGGATTTACGTCGATTAAAAAATGAAGTGCTGTTTTATCAATGAATGCTAGATTTATCCATTGACGCTTGCATCAATTAATTTCCATTTTCAGAATGAAGATCAATGAAAATATGTCCCAGGTGAAATGTGGTGCAAGCGTCCTTGGATAAATCTAGCTTCAAATGAATTGATAAACCCGCCCTTAAATACCATCAAGGTCGCGCTGATAAACAATTGATAACGTAAGGCCGGGCTTTACGGGCTACTTCAAAATCCGCTAGGAATCCAATAGTAACATTTTTTATTTTTTGTTATTGCTTGCAGTATGGTGTATTTATGCCAGTACAATATTTCCGACGGGCAATTTTGAAAATTGAAAATCTTGGGAAAGTAAAATATCCCGAAAAACCTCTCAATACTCGAATTCGAACGGAAACCCGGGGCAAAAACCGGAAACTCACGAAATAATTGACTATTCGAGTTCGAAATAACGAATTCACTAACGAAAAAACAGGACTGCTCGTCCTAAAAACAGGCGAAGAGGTTGGCGAACCGCCGGCACCAAATGCGGGAAACCGGGCCGTGAAATGGCGATTTCGGTCCAATTTCCTCCAGCCGGAGCGAACAATAGCACATACACCTGTGATATGGGGACAGAGCGAAAATCGGCCGAACAGCTTGGCCGTTCTTGAAAAACTGAATCTCAAGTCTCATTTCTTCGACAAGGAGTCATCGATCTATGAAGCCATACAAAATACGTACGCACTACCTGACGACAATAGCACGTGCAAAAAGATGGGACTAGTGAGGGGAACCCAGAAATGAGAGAACAAATGAGGGGCGGACATCTCCGGCAGGACCCGAACCTGGCACCTCCCGCTCTCAAGGCAGACGCCTTACTCAGGGCCGTCCAGAGCCAAGCCGGGCCCCGGGGATAAAGACTCGACCGGGCCCCCCCCCCCGGTCAATAAAAGCATTTTTTCTAATTTGCATATTAGTACGTAAAAGGCCCACGGGCGGGCCCGGGCCCCCTTGGGCCCCGGGCCCCGGGGATTTTGCCCCCCCTGCCCCCCCCTCTGGACGGCCCTGGCCTTACTCCTAACGGAGAGCTCCGATAGAACAACAATCTTGAACGGGGCAAATGGAAACAATCAACGAGAGAAATTGTTGTTGTCCTAGGAGAGACACTAGAACAACAATCTTGAACAGTGCAAATGGAAACAATCAACGAGAGAAATTGTTGTTGTTCTAGTGGAGCTCAATAGCGGGACAGTCGAGTATCGTTCCACTCCGATTCAGACGGGCAGCAGACGATTAAACGTAGGGTTCCTTGACTAGTCTACTGGATATCCTTATTGTATCCTTTATTAAATAAAGGATATCCTTTATTAAATTTTAATATATCCATTATCGAAGGACAAGCACAGACCGGTGGCTGAAAACATGTTTTTCAGTCTCTAGAACGAGCAATAATTTTTTTCGATTTTTTGTTTATTTTTTATTACCAATCTAAAATTTTACGTAAAATACACATAATTCGTGATTTTTAAAACCTATCATGAAGCATAGTTCCGCCCAGTGACATGGAAATTGACTTACGGAGCTTCTGATTCTCCAGGCCACGTTATTCACAATCCTCGACACAGACGACACGACAATTTTGAGCATAGAATGGAAATTTTTTCGCCGAACGAACGAGAAGATAAAATGTGGAAAAAGAGTGGAGAGCGAGGAAAATAGCAATCGTTTACGGAATGGGACCGTACCCATGAAATTATTGCCATGGTCGTCACCAAGAAAATCCTATATCTGATTTATGATTTTTTCCAAATCTGAGATAGGTAGAACAGAAACGAGTATTGAGTACTCAAAAAATGATCAACGTGATTTTGACCTTCATAAACCGAATTGGGATGGACGATGAAGAGCTCATTAATCGGCGTAAAAACAAAGACAAACTACATTTTCGGCATTTCAACGCCGGTTTCTCGTGTAATAAAGAGGGCAGAGCACGAAAACTCAATTTCATTCTCGAACTCGAAGTCAAACTCATTATTGATCTCGAAGTCAAACTCATTATCGAACTTGAAGTCAAACCCATAATCGAACTTGAAGTCAAACTCACAATGGAACAAAAACACAAACTCATTATCAAACTTGAAGTCAAACTCATAATTGAACTCGAAGTCAAACTCACAATGGAACAAAAACACAAACTCATTATCAAACTCGACGTCAAACTCATAATCGAACTCGAAGTCAAACTCATTATTGAACTTTAAGTCGAATTCATTATCGAACTCTAAGTCAAACTCACAATAGAACAAAAACTCAAACTCAATCGAACCCGAAGTGAAACTCATAATCAAACTTGAAGTCAAACTCATTCTTGAACTTGAAGGCAAACTCACAATGGAACAAAAACACGAACTAATAATCAAACTCGACGTCAAACTCATAATTGAACTTGAAGTCAAACTCACAATGGAACAAAAACACAAACTCATTATCAAACTCGACGTCAAACTCATAATCGAACTCGAAGTCAAACTCATATCGAACTTGAAGTCAAACTCACAATGGAACAAAAACACAAACTCATTATCAAACTCGACGTCAAACTCATAATTGAACTCGACGTCAAACTCATAATTGAACTCAAAGTCAAACTCATCATTGAACCTGAAGTCAAACTCATAATCGAACTTGAAGTCAAACTCATAATCGAACTTGAAGTCAAAATCATAATCGAACTTGAAGTAAAACTCATTATTGAACTTTAAGTCAAATTCATTATTAAACTCGAAGTCAAACTCATAATTGAGCTCGAAATAATGAGTTTGAGATTTTGTTCCATTGTGAGTTTGACTTCAAGTTCGACTATGAGTTTGACTTCAAGTTCGATTATGAGTTTGACTTCGAATTTGATAATGAGTTAAAGTTTTCGTTCCATCGTGAGTTTGACTTCAAGTTCGATTATGATTTTGAGTTTTTGTTCTATTGTGAGTTTGACTTCGAGTTTGATAATGAATTTGACTTCGAGTTTGATAATGAGTTTTAGTTTCAGTTCCATTGCGAGTTTGACTTCAAGTTCAATTATGAGTTTGACTTCAAGTTCGATTATGATTTTGAGTTTTTGTTCTATTGTGAGTTTGACTTCGAGTTTGGTAATGAGTTTGAGTTTTTGTTTCATTGTGAGTTTGACTTCAAGTTCGACTATGAGTTTGACTTCAAGTTCGATTATGAGTTTGACTTCAGGTTCGATTATGATTTTGAGTTTTTGTTCTATTGTGAGTTTGACTTCAAGTTCAATTATGAGTTTGACTCCGAGTTTGCTAATGAGTTTGAGATTTTGTTCCATTGTGAGTTTGACTTCAAGTTCAATTATGAGTTTGACTCCGAGTTTGCTAATGAGTTTGAGTTTTTGTTCCATTGTGAGTTTGACTTCATGTTCGATTATGAGTTTGGTTTCAAGTTCGATTATGAGTTTGACTTCGAGTTTGATGATGAGTTTGAGATTTTGTTCCATTGTGAGTTTTACTTCAAGTTCGATTATGAGTTTGACTTCAAGTTCGATTATGAGTTTGACTTCGAGTTCAATTATGAGTTTGACTTCAGGTTCGATTATGATTTTGTTTTCGAGTTCGATTATGAGGGGAAAAATTTTGAGTTACTTACTGCCATTTTAGTAAAATTAAATCAAAATCACAAAAAAATCTTAGAAGCAACAAAAGTGTACTATTTCTTGGGGTCACAAAAAATGTTATAGAACGAAAATTTTAGCGAATGAGCTAAAGAAGATGATCGAATGTGTGAGAACCCTCAATCCCCCCTCCCTGCTGAATCGTTGGAAATTTTTGAATAGCTCGGTTTATTGAAATCGAAAAACGCCCTGGGAAGTTGTGGGAAAAATGCGTCAACTTTTCTCTTCAAACTATTCGAACTCAGGAGCACCCGATTTCCAGAAATGCCCGTTAGGATGACCCCGAATGACAACCAATAAAATAGGAATGGGGAAAGCATCGGTGGGCAAATTGGCGGGCAGAGTCATTGAAATGGCCGTAAAATCGTGACCCATGAAAAAGGAGCCGCGTTCACATGAGAATCCTTTACATCCGTACCTTAATTAAATGGTTAATTAAATTAAAAAACTAAGAAGCGAAAAGAGGGTAATTGTCCATCGAGCATAGCGTATCGATTGCACTATGCGGAATAAGCCTGATCAGCGTTGGCCTGATGCGTATGTCGAATTGGACTTTTGAGGAATCGATCGGGACTAGTGCAATCGATACTTGTATTCGAATATATCGATAATCGAACCTTCCAGGGTCTTCCAGAGGAGAAATATAGAAAAAACGAATATCGAATAAAACCAATAAAAAGGGTTCTACAATAAAAAGGGTGAGTACTTAAGATTACTTGAAATTAAAAACTTCAAAAACACATCAGTAAAAGTTTCGTGAACGATGGAATGGGTCTCGGATTCAGGAGAAGTTTAAAAAGCTCGGATTGCTCGAATATCGCCAAAAAACCGAGATTGCAGCAAAAAACTACTTTTTTTCTCCATCCAAACGTCGATTTTCCCTCTAAAAAGCGAGATAAATTGAAAAACAATCATACCGCGGGAAAACTGACATTTTTTCCCGAAACGTGAGCGGGAGTTTTCCAATTTTTCTCCTCTTAGAAAAAAAACCTTAAAAAAATTGATATTTTTGAAAATGTAGACTTTCTCAATTTCGGCCTAATTTTTGGCTGCTTTAACTCGATGTCAGTAAGCTGCGAATAACGTGAGATTATTGGAAATTTAACGCTCTTTCCGACGGTATGCCTATTTTTTGGGATTAACCAATATTTAAGGGACTTATGGGCAATTTACTGAGACCAAGTTGAAAGCACAAAAAAGTTTGAAAGCGCAAAAATTGCATTTTTTCTGGGACACACAAAAAAGTTTATGGAACAAAAATTGAAGTAAATGAGCTGAAGAATCGACCCCATCAAGGAAGACAATGAGTGTGAACACCGTGTGTAACAAAATGAGATAGCTAGTGTTGCCACTCGGATAAAACATGAATTCACTACCAAATTATCGATAATTCGCGCGAATTTTTTTCCACCATGAATTTTCACCACCATGCAGTGACATAATTTCCGTAAAAACTGTGGTAAGGACGATGTTAACAATTTCCAATATTTTCACTTTACGCACGATTTTCAGCATTGAAAATCAAACTGGACGAAGACAGTTGGAAGTCATGCAGCATGATTAATGATTGTAGATACGCCATACGAGCCCATTGATTAGTTTTGAATGGAATTTCGATTGGATTCAAGTTTCGACACGATTGCGAAACAAGGAAGCCAGTGAGTTAGTGGTTATCAGTGTGAGAGAATGAATTTCGACTGTGAGCAGCGTACGAACCATTTTTAGCGGATATCAACCGTTGACGTCAGAAGTAAAACCGAGCAGCGTAGCTGTAAAAAATCACCACGGTTTTCACATGAAACAGGTCGTCAAATTTGGGGAAGAGCGAAGTCACTTCCTGGTTCACTGAATGTATATGTGTGAAGTTAGAACTAGTTCTATATGAACTACTTCTCCCAGTGTGAACGGAGCACTGGAAGACAGAGCCTATGTATCGCGAATATTGTATAATGCATTGGAGGTCCAAAAATGATCGATTACTGGTTTCGATTAATCGATTACAACTAGAATCGATTAATTGAATGGAGGATGTGCGATTTATCGATATTTGACGGGGAAATCATGGGAAAATGATTGAAATTCGGCAGTTCACGGGGGAAATAGCGATGAACCGATTTGTAATTAATAAGAATGAGAAGAAAACTTATTTTAAGCCATATTAAGGAACAGGAAGTTGCTGAAACCATGCTACACCCGCCGGCCAAGGGGGAATCTCTATTCCGAAGGCGTCTCTTGATAGATTTGGGGTTTCATCTAACCCATTGAATCGCCAATGAAATCATATGACAGGAAAACTGCAATGAATCTATTTATATGGAATTTAATGGAAAATCACGCGATTTATTTTTTTAATTCGTTTATTTAAAAAAAAGTATATTTAGTGTATTTGTTGTACTCAATCGACTTGAAATGGGTGTTTTTGAGAAAAAAAATCCTGAAGTTGACGTTAGAGGGTTTGCCTATGCCGAAATACGCTGTCTCGGAACTAAACGTCCTAGCGTCCATACCAAGGTCCGTGTCAAGGTAACCAGTATACTGGGTTAAACTAGACTATATTGCCTAGCTGTATGCAGAGTTTCATCAAATTTGAAATGGGTGTTTTTGAGAAAAAAAATCCTGAAGTTGACGTTAGCGGGTATGCCTATGCCGAAATACGCTCAATCTCGGAACTAAACGTCCTAGCGTCCATACCAAGGTCCGTGTCAAGGTAACCAGTATACTGGGTTAAACTAGACTATATTGCCTAGCTGTATGCAGAGTTTCATCAAATTTGAAATAGGTGTTTTTGAGAAAAAAAATCCTGAAGTTGACGTTAGCTGGTTTGCCTATGCCGACACACGTTCAGTCTCGGAACTAAGCGTCCTAGCGTCTATACCAAGGTCCGTGTCAAGGTAACCAGTATACTGGGTTAAACTAGACTATATTGCCTAGCTGTATGCAGAGTTTCATCAAATTTGAAATGGGTGTTTTTGAGAAAAAAAATCCTGAAGTTGACGTTAGCGGGTTTGCCTATGCCGAAATACGCTCAGTCTCGGAACTAAACGTCCTAGCGTCCATACCAAGGTCCGTGTCAAGGTAACCAGTATACTGGGTTAAACTAGACTATATTGCCTAGCTGTATGCAGAGTTTCATCAAATTTGAAATAGGTGTTTTTGAGAAAAAAAATCCTGAAGTTGACGTTAGAGGGTTTGCCTATGCCGAAATACGCTGTCTCGGAACTAAACGTCCTAGCGTCCATACCAAGGTCCGTGTCAAGGTAACCAGTATACTGGGTTAAACTAGACTATATTGCCTAGCTGTATGCAGAGTTTCATCAAATTTGAAATGGGTGTTTTTGAGAAAAAAAATCCTGAAGTTGACGTTAGCGGGTTTGCCTATGCCGAAATACGCTCAGTCTCGGAACTAAACGTCCTAGCGTCCATACCAAGGTCCGTGTCAAGGTAACCAGTATACTGGGTTAAACTAGACTATATTGCCTAGCTGTATGCAGAGTTTCATCAAATTTGAAATAGGTGTTTTTGAGAAAAAAAATCCTGAAGTTGACGTTAGCTGGTTTGCCTATGCCGACACACGTTCAGTCTCGGAACTAAGCGTCCTAGCGTCTATACCAAGGTCCGTGTCAAGGTAACCAGTATACTGGGTTAAACTAGACTATATTGCCTAGCTGTATGCAGAGTTTCATCAAATTTGAAATGGGTGTTTTTGAGAAAAAAAATCCTGAAGTTGACGTTAGCGGGTTTGCCTATGCCGAAATACGCTCAGTCTCGGAACTAAACGTCCTAGCGTCCATACCAAGGTCCGTGTCAAGGTAACCAGTATACTGGGTTAAACTAGACTATATTGCCTAGCTGTATGCAGAGTTTCATCAAATTTGAAATAGGTGTTTTTGAGAAAAAAAATCCTGAAGTTGACGTTAGAGGGTTTGCCTATGCCGAAATACGCTGTCTCGGAACTAAACGTCCTAGCGTCCATACCAAGGTCCGTGTCAAGGTAACCAGTATACTGGGTTAAACTAGACTATATTGCCTAGCTGTATGCAGAGTTTCATCAAATTTGAAATGGGTGTTTTTGAGAAAAAAAATCCTGAAGTTGACGTTAGCGGGTTTGCCTATGCCGAAATACGCTCAGTCTCGGAACTAAACGTCCTAGCGTCCATACCAAGGTCCGTGTCAAGGTAACCAGTATACTGGGTTAAACTAGACTATATTGCCTAGCTGTATGCAGAGTTTCATCAAATTTGAAATAGGTGTTTTTGAGAAAAAAAATCCTGAAGTTGACGTTAGAGGGTTTGCCTATGCCGAAATACGCTGTCTCGGAACTAAACGTCCTAGCGTCCATACCAAGGTCCGTGTCAAGGTAACCAGTATACTGGGTTAAACTAGACTATATTGCCTAGCTGTATGCAGAGTTTCATCAAATTTGAAATGGGTGTTTTTGAGAAAAAAAATCCTGAAGTTGACGTTAGCGGGTTTGCCTATGCCGAAATACGCTCAGTCTCGGAACTAAACGTCCTAGCGTCCATACCAAGGTCCGTGTCAAGGTAACCAGTATACTGGGTTAAACTAGACTATATTGCCTAGCTGTATGCAGAGTTTCATCAAATTTGAAATAGGTGTTTTTGAGAAAAAAAATCCTGAAGTTGACGTTAGCTGGTTTGCCTATGCCGACACACGTTCAGTCTCGGAACTAAGCGTCCTAGCGTCTATACCAAGGTCCGTGTCAAGGTAACCAGTATACTGGGTTAAACTAGACTATATTGCCTAGCTGTATGCAGAGTTTCATCAAATTTGAAATAGGTGTTTTTGAGAAAAAAAATCCTGAAGTTGACGTTAGCGGGTTTGCCTATGCCGAAATACGCTCAATCTCGGAACTAAACGTCCTAGCGTCCATACCAAGGTCCGTGTCAAGGTAACCAGTATACTGGGTTAAACTAGACTATATTGCCTAGCTGTATGCAGAGTTTCATCAAATTTGAAATAGGTGTTTTTGAGAAAAAAAATCCCGAAGTTGACGATAGCGGGTTTGCCGATGCCGAAATACGCTCAATCTCGGAACTAAACGTCCTAGCGTCTATACCAAGGTCCGTGTCAAGGTAACCAGTATACTGGGTTAAACTAGACTATATTGCCTAGCTGTATGCAGAGTTTCATCAAATTTGAAATGGGTGTTTTTGAGAAAAAAATCCTGAAGTTGACGTTAGCGGGTTTGCCTATGCCGAAATACGCTCAATCTCGGAACTAAACGTCCTAGCGTCCATACCAAGGTCCGTGTCAAGGTAACCAGTATACTGGGTTAAACTAGACTATATTGCCTAGCTGTATGCAGAGTTTCATCAAATTTGAAATAGGTGTTTTTGAGAAAAAAAATCCTGAAGTTGACGTTAGAGGGTTTGCCTATGCCGAAATACGCTGTCTCGGAACTAAACGTCCTAGCGTCCATACCAAGGTCCGTGTCAAGGTAACCAGTATACTGGGTTAAACTAGACTATATTGCCTAGCTGTATGCAGAGTTTCATCAAATTTGAAATGGGTGTTTTTGAGAAAAAAAATCCTGAAGTTGACGTTAGCGGGTATGCCTATGCCGAAATACGCTCAGTCTCGGAACTAAACGTCCTAGCGTCCATACCAAGGTCCGTGTCAAGGTAACCAGTATACTGGGTTAAACTAGACTATATTGCCTAGCTGTATGCAGAGTTTCATCAAATTTGAAATAGGTGTTTTTGAGAAAAAAAATCCTGAAGTTGACGTTAGCTGGTTTGCCTATGCCGACACACGTTCAGTCTCGGAACTAAGCGTCCTAGCGTCTATACCAAGGTCCGTGTCAAGGTAACCAGTATACTGGGTTAAACTAGACTATATTGCCTAGCTGTATGCAGAGTTTCATCAAATTTGAAATGGGTGTTTTTGAGAAAAAAAATCCTGAAGTTGACGTTAGCGGGTATGCCTATGCCGAAATACGCTCAATCTCGGAACTAAACGTCCTAGCGTCTATACCAAGGTCCGTGTCAAGGTAACCAGTATACTGGGTTAAACTAGACTATATTGCCTAGCTGTATGCAGAGTTTCATCAAATTTGAAATAGGTGTTTTTGAGAAAAAAAATCCCGAAGTTGACGATAGCGGGTTTGCCGATGCCGAAATACGCTCAATCTCGGAACTAAACGTCCTAGCGTCTATACCAAGGTCCGTGTCAAGGTAACCAGTATACTGGGTTAAACTAGACTATATTGCCTAGCTGTATGCAGAGTTTCATCAAATTTGAAATAGGTGTTTTTGAGAAAACAAATCCTGAAGTTGACGTTAGCGGGTATGCCTATGCCGAAATACGCTCAATCTCGGAACTAAACGTCCTAGCGTCTATACCAAGGTCCGTGTCAAGGTAACCAGTATACTGGGTTAAACTAGACTATATTGCCTAGCTGTATGCAGAGTTTCATCAAATTTGAAATGGGTGTTTTTGAGAAAAAAAATCCTGAAGTTGACGTTAGAGGGTTTGCCTATGCCGAAATACGCTCAATCTCGGAACTAAACGCCCTAGCGTCTATACCAAGGTCCGTGTCAAGGTAACCAGTATACTGGGTTAAACTAGACTATATTGCCTAGCTGTATGCAGAGTTTCATCAAATTTGAAATAGGTGTTTTTGAGAAAAAAAATCCCGAAGTTGACGATAGCGGGTTTGCCGATGCCGAAATACGCTCAATCTCGGAACTAAACGTCCTAGCGTCTATACCAAGGTCCGTGTCAAGGTAACCAGTATACTGGGTTAAACTAGACTATATTGCCTAGCTTTATGCAAAGTTTCATCGAATTTGAAATAGGTGTTTTTGAGAAAAAAAATCCTGAAGTGACGTTAGCTGGTTTGCCTATGCCGAAAAACGCTCAGTCTCGGAACTAAACGTCCTAGCGTCCATACCAAGGTCCGTGTCAAGGTAACCAGTATACTGGGTTAAACTAGACTATATTGCCTAGCTGTATGCAGAGTTTCATCAAATTTGAAATAGGTGTTTTTGAGAAAAAAAATCCTGAAGTTGACGTTAGCGGGTTTGCCTATGCCGAAATACGCTCAATCTCGGAACTAAACGTCCTAGCGTCTATACCAAGGTCCGTGTCAAGGTAACCAGTATACTGGGTTAAACTAGACTATATTGCCTAGCTGTATGCAGAGTTTCATCAAATTTGAAATGGGTGTTTTTGAGAAAAAAAATCCTGAAGTTGACGTTAGCGGGTATGCCTATGCCGAAATACGCTCAATCTAGGAACTAAACGTCCTAGCGTCTATACCAAGGTCCGTGTCAAGGTAACCAGTGTACTAGGTTAAACAAGACTATATTGCCTAGCTGTATGCAGAGTTTCATCAAATTTGAAATGGGTGTTTTTGAGAAAAAAAATCCTGAAGTTGGGTTTAGCGGGTTTGCCTATGCCGAAATACGCTCAGTCTCGGAACTAAACGTCCTAGCGTCCATACCAAGGTCCGTGTCAAGGTAACCAGTATACTGGGTTAAACTAGACTATATTGCCTAGCTGTATGCAGAGTTTCATCAAATTTGAAATAGGTGTTTTTGAGAAAAAAAATCCTGAAGTTGACGTTAGCGGGTTTGCCTATGCCGAAATACGCTCAATCTCGGAACTAAACGTCCTAGCGTCTATACCAAGGTCCGTGTCAAGGTAACCAGTATACTGGGTTAAACTAGACTATATTGCCTAGCTGTATGCAGAGTTTCATCAAATTTGAAATAGGTGTTTTTGAGAAAAAAAATCCTGAAGTTGACGTTAGCGGGTATGCCTATGCCGAAATACGCTCAATCTCGGAACTAAACGTCCTAGCGTCTATACCAAGGTCCGTGTCAAGGTAACCAGTATACTGGGTTAAACTAGACTATATTGCCTAGCTGTATGCAGAGTTTCATCGAATTTGAAATGGGTGTTTTTGAGAAAAAATCCTAAAGTTGACGTTAGCGGGTATGCCTATGCCGAAATACGCTCAATCTCGGAACTAAACGTCCTAGCGACCATACCAAGGTCCGTGTCAAGGTAACCAGTATACTGGGTTAAACTAGACTATATTGCCTAGCTGTATGCAGAGTTTCATCAAATTTGAAATGGGTGTTTTTGAGAAAAAAAATCCTGAAGTTGACGTTAGCGGGTATGCCTATGCCGAAATACGCTCAATCTCGTAACTAAACGTCCTAGCGTCTATACCAAGGTCCGTGTCAAGGTAACCAGTATACTGGGTTAAACTAGACTATATTGCCTAGCTGTATGCAGAGTTTCATCAAATTTGAAATGGGTGTTTTTGAGAAAAAAAATCCTGAAGTTGACGTTAGCGGGTATGCCTATGCCGAAATACGCACAGTCTCGGAACTAAACGTCCTAGCGACCATACCAAGGTCCGTGTCAAGGTAACCAGTATACTGGGTTAAACTAGACTATATTGCCTAGCTGTATGCAGAGTTTCATCAAATTTGAAATAGGTGTTTTTGAGAAAAAAAATCCTGAAGTTGACGTTAGAGGGTTTGCCTACAGCTAGGCAATATAGTCTAGTATATTCCAGTATACTGGTTACCTTGACACGGACCTTGGTATGGACGCTAAGACGTTTAGTTCCGAGACTGAGCGTATTTCGGCATAGGCATTCCCGCTAACGTCAACTTCAGGATTTGTTTTCTCAAAAACACCTATTTCAAATTTGATGAAACTCTGCATACAGCTAGGCAATATAGTCTAGTATATTCCAGTATACTGGTTACCTTGACACGGACCTTGGTATGGACGCTAGGACGTTTAGTTCCGAGATTGAGCGTATTTCGGCATAGGCATACCCGCTAACGTCAACTTCAGGATTTGTTTTCTCAAAAACACCTATTTCAAATTTGATGAAACTCTGCATACAGCTAGGCAATATAGTCTAGTATATTCCAGTATACTGGTTACCTTGACACGGACCTTGGTATGGACGCTAGGACGTTTAGTTCCGAGACTGAACGTGTGTCGGCATAGGCAAACCCGCTAACGTCAACTTCAGGATTTTTTTTCTCAAAAACACCCATTTCAAATTTGATGAAACTCTGCATACAGCTAGGCAATATAGTCTAGTTTAACCCAGTATACTGGTTACCTTGACACGGACCTTGGTATGGACGCTAGGACGTTTAGTTCCGAGATTGAGCGTATTTCGGCATAGGCATACCCGCTAACGTCAACTTCAGGATTTGTTTTCTCAAAAACACCCATTTCAAATTTGATGAAACTCTGCATACAGCTAGGCAATATAGTCTAGTTTAACCCAGTATACTGGTTACCTTGACACGGACCTTGGTATAGACGCTAGGACGTTTAGTTCCGAGACAGCGTATTTCGGCATAGGCAAACCAGCTAACGTCAACTTCAGGATTTTTTTTCTCAAAAACACCTATTTCAAATTTGATGAAACTCTGCATACAGCTAGGCAATATAGTCTAGTTTAACCCAGTATACTGGTTACCTTGACACGGACCTTGGTATGGACGCTAGGACGTTTAGTTCCGAGATTGAGCGTATTTCGGCATATGCATACCCGCTAACGTCAACTTCAGTATTTATTTTCTAAAAAACACCTATTTCAAATTTGATGAAACTCTGCATACAGCTAGGCAATATAGTCTAGTTTAACCCAGTATACTGGTTACCTTGACACGGACCTTGGTATGGACGCTAGGACGTTTAGTTCCGAGATTGAGCGTATTTCGGCATAGGCATACCCGCTAACGTCAACTTCAGGATTTTTTTTCTCAAAAACACCTATTTCAAATTTGATGAAACTCTGCATACAGCTAGGCAATATAGTCTAGTTTAACCCAGTATACTGGTTACCTTGACACGGACCTTGGTATGGACGCTAGGACGTTTAGTTCCGAGACTGAGCGTATTTCGGCATAGGCAAACCCGCTAACGTCAACTTCAGGATTTTTTTTCTCAAAAACACCTATTTCAAATTTGATGAAACTCTGCATACAGCTAGGCAATATAGTCTAGTTTAACCCAGTATACTGGTTACCTTGACACGGACCTTGGTATGGACGCTAGGACGTTTAGTTCCGAGATTGAGCGTATTTCGGCATAGGCAAACCCGCTAACGTCAACTTCAGGATTTTTTTCTCAAAAACACCTATTTCAAATTTGATGAAACTCTGCATACAGCTAGGCAATATAGTCTAGTTTAACCCAGTATACTGGTTACCTTGACACGGACCTTGGTATGGACGCTAGGACGTTTAGTTCCGAGACTGAGCGTATTTCGGCATAGGCAAACCCTCTAACGTCAACTTCAGGATTTTTTTTCTCAAAAACACCTATTTCAAATTTGATGAAACTCTGCATACAGCTAGGCAATATAGTCTAGTTTAACCCAGTATACTGGTTACCTTGACACGGACCTTGGTATAGACGCTAGGACGTTTAGTTCCGAGAGTGGTCGTGTATCGGCATAGCAAAACCCGCTAACGTCAACTTCAGGATTTTTTTTCTCAAAAACACCCATTTCAAATTTGATGAAACTCTGCATACAGCTAGGCAATATAGTCTAGTTTAACCCAGTATACTGGTTACCTTGACACGGACCTTGGTATGGACGCTAGGACGTTTAGTTCCGAGACTGAGCGTATTTCGGCATAGGCAAACCAGCTAACGTCAACTTCAGGATTTTTTTTCTCAAAAACACCTATTTCAAATTTGATGAAACTCTGCATACAGCTAGGCAATATAGTCTAGTTTAACCCAGTATACTGGTTACCTTGACACGGACCTTGGTATGGACGCTAGGACGTTTAGTTCCGAGAGTGGTCGTGTATCGGCATAGCAAAACCCGCTAACGTCAACTTCAGGATTTTTTTTCTCAAAAACACCCATTTCAAATTTGATGAAACTCTGCATACAGCTAGGCAATATAGTCTAGTTTAACCCAGTATACTGGTTACCTTGACACGGACCTTGGTATGGACGCTAGGACGTTTAGTTCCGAGACTGAGCGTATTTCGGCATAGGCAAACCAGCTAACGTCAACTTCAGGATTTTTTTCTCAAAAACACCCATTTCAAATTTGATGAAACTCTGCATACAGCTAGGAAATATAGTCTAGTTTATCCCAGTATACTGGTTACCTTGACACGGACCTTGGTATGGACGCTAGGACGTTTAGTTCCGGGACTGAACGTGTGTCGGCATAGCAAAACCCGCTAACCTCAACTTCAGGATTTTTTTTCTCAAAAACACCCATTTCAAATTTGATGAAACTCTGCATACAGCTAGGAAATATAGTCTAGTTTATCCCAGTATACTGGTTTCCTTGACACGGACCTTGGTATGGACGCTAGGACGTTTAGTTCCGAGAGTGGTCGTGTATCGGCATAGCAAAACCCGCTAACCTCAACTTCAGGATTTTTTTTCTCAAAAACACCCATTTCAAATTTGATGAAACTCTGCATACAGCTAGGCAATATAGTCTAGTTTATCCCAGTATACTGGTTACCTTGACACGGACCTTGGTATGGACGCTAGGACGTTTAGTTCCGAGACTGAACGTGTGTCGGCATAGGCAAACCCGCTAACGTCAACTTCAGGATTTTTTTTCTCAAAAACACCTATTTCAAATTTGATGAAACTCTGCATACAGCTAGGCAATATAGTCTAGTTTAACCCAGTATACTGGTTACCTTGACACGGACCTTGGTATGGACGCTAGGACGTTTAGTTCCGAGACTGAGCGTATTTCGGCATAGGCAAACCCGCTAACGTCAACTTCAGGATTTTTTTTCTCAAAAACACCCATTTCAAATTTGATGAAACTCTGCATACAGCTAGGCAATATAGTCTAGTTTAACCCAGTATACTGGTTACCTTGACACGGACCTTGGTATGGACGCTAGGACGTTTAGTTCCGAGACAGCGTATTTCGGCATAGGCAAACCCTCTAACGTCAACTTCAGGATTTTTTTCTCAAAAACACCCATTTCAAGTCGATTGAGTACAACAAATACACTAAATATACTTTTTTTTAAATAAACGAATTAAAAAAATAAATCGCGTGATTTTCCATTAAATTCCATATAAATAGATTCATTGCAGTTTTCCTGTCATATGATTTCATTGGCGATTCAATGGGTTAGATGAAACCCCAAATCTATCAAGAGACGCCTTCGGAATAGAGATTCCCCCTTGGCCGGCGGGTGTAGCATGGTTTCAGCAACTTCCTGTTCCTTAATATGGCTTAAAATAAGTTTTCTTCTCATTCTTATTAATTACAAATCGGTTCATCGCTATTTCCCCCGTGAACTGCCGAATTTCAATCATTTTCCCATGATTTCCCCGTCAAATATCGATAAATCGCACATCCTCCATTCAATTAATCGATTCTAGTTGTAATCGATTAATCGAAACCAGTAATCGATCATTTTTGGACCTCCAATGCATTATACAATATTCGCGATACATAGGCTCTGTCTTCCAGTGCTCCGTTCACACTGGGAGAAGTAGTTCATATAGAACTAGTTCTAACTTCACACATATACTGAATGTTGCCCAACACGCAGCCCAGCGATAGCTAAAATTACTAGAAAGTACCAATAAAGGGGACCGGCTGACGCATAACGACGTGTTAATGTTTCGGAAAATCCTCCCGAAATGAAAGTGGTTTACATACGGAGAGAATACCACTTTGTAAGTGGGCTAAACAGTGTCCAGCGACTTCCGTTCGAACCCCCCGAGGGGGATAAATTGACAATTGCGTATACAATAAAAACAACGAACCTTCTATTATGTTGCGTCGATAGATGGCAAAACAATGAACGGAAATTCATAAAAACATAAAGCATAAAGATAAGAAAATTTGACAACTTCTCGCACTCTCGGGCACTGATACAAATAAGCAAACTACTGTACAGCCCAAACCAATATGGCGGCTCCTGGGCGATGCCTACTTGATAAGCGCTAACGCAGCACTTAATTTCATGTTCCTAAAAATAATAAAATAAATTACTTACTTATTTTCGTTTGATCTTTAAAAATAATATTGACTTATTGTTTGCGGCGGAAATATTCGTCCCACGCACAATTTCGTCCCACTCTGCTTCTCATGCTGGACATATTTTATGATTACAAACGCCCAAAATCAATTTTCAATTTGAAAAAAAAAACGGAAAAAGAACACACAAACCCGGAAGAAAATTAAATTCTCTACAACTTTGCTTATTGTGACTTTTTGGCTACGATTAGATGATACCAAACAATTGGAATTGGAAGGTTTTTGAGGAACCGTCACTTTTGACAGCGTTTATCTCAAAAACGGTAGGAGTGAGGAAAGTAGAGCATGGAATAAAATTTGTAGGTAATTTATTCGTCTTTCGTTTTGATTGAAGTCACTTTTTAGTTCCGACATCCCATTTTTGAGCTATAAGCGAAAAAACGCGTCTTCGCGCGATTGACGTGAAATGCGTCACGTTTGACAGCATTTTTCTCTGAAACAGTTGGAGTTAGAGAAGTAAAGCATTGAATAAAATTTGTAGGAAATTTATCCATCTTTCACTTTGACTGAAGTAACTTTTTTGATCCGACCTTTGCTTTTTGAGTTATGAGCAAAAAACTGAAAAACGAGACCTTTGCCCCTTCCCCGCACTTATGCTTAGTTGGGAAACGTTGGGACTTTTATATTAGTACCTACTTACTTTTATGGGGCTTTTATTTATTAACCTATTGCGCATATTTCCTGTAACCCCCTTGAACACATTCCCGTGGAGAAATTTTGGAATTCCTCCACGCACTCTACAAGCCCCCTTGATTTTAGTACGTAAGTACTGAGCTATTGGCACTTATGATAAGCATTGGTGAGGGGATGAAAAAAATGAGGGGGTGAAATAAGTTTTTGGATTTCATACGGCGAATTATTGAACTGTATTCGCTCTCAATTGAATGAGTAGGTACCTATGACGTTTATAGGGTTGGGGTGATTCTGGGTTAAATAATTTTGTAATTTTCAATTTTTTCGCGAACTTTGACCAAATTTCCTGTAAATCGTGAAAGTAAAAATTCGACATCGACCAAAAAACATCGATGGTTTTTGGAAAATTGAAATCGATGTCACCTTGGCCATGCGCGCATCGGAAATCGGACGCGCCATGCGTCACCTACGCGACCCGCCATCGCCATCTTGAATTTCGCGTTGACTGCGAAATTTTCCTTCAACTCGCACGCTGTTTCTTGTTTGATTTCATCGTCGGTTTTCATCCAGCATCATCAACCATGAGATTCCTCAGGTGCAGTTTCGTCCTGATAAAAAAGGACGACAAGTTCCTCTTCGCGAAGAACAATGACGAATCGGATTTCAACCACGAGAAATGGACGCCTTTGGGTGGCGTCGTTCAAGCGAATGAAGATCTGACGACCCGAGCCACGGTGTAAGTAAACATCAAATTGGTAGACGATTAGGTACATTAAATTTCATGTAAAGAGAAGAGTGTTGTAGCGAATTATCCTATAATTAGTGCTTAGGCAGGCTATTGTTTAAAAACATTCGTCAACAATTTGTGCGTCCGAAATTTCAATTTTAATGAGAACCAAAGCTTTTTTCGAGCTTATTTCGACCAGAGTTTCAAGTCCCTACTTGAAGGTTTGTTCGATCAAGCCAGTCCTGGACTGTCCCGGACTAGTTACTTCCGACCCCAAGCCTCCTAATGTCTTGATTTTGTTTGGCGTCAGTCACTGCGACGCCGACGCCATCTTGGGCCTCTCAGGTAACATTCTCCGACTGATAGCTCTGTCTCTCTGGTTTTGGGACACTATCTCTCGTCACGTTATCCTAGTCGCCCTTTGTTTTTTGTTACTCGTGTTTTGTTGCTCATTTGTGTCAATTTTAATTTTGCTTCGTACTTGAGTGGATGTCATTTTTAGAGTGTTTTGACTGATTCTACAACTCTCTGTTTTTGAGGGGGAGATCGTCTATGAATGAAATTTTTTTGGATTCGGTCTCTCGGAGACTGAAGACTGTCTTCCGCAGCAGAAAAGCGTTGTTCGATGAAAAGAAATTCCCACAAAAATCTTGAAATCTTTCAATTTTGGTAATTACGCTATGATCATCCCCCCCCCCCCCCAATGCTTGGTGTAGGTTTCCAGATAATTTGTCGGCAACTTCATTTCACAGATCTGCCAAAGATCAGAGCAATTTGACCGTTGAGAAATTGGTGAAAATCGCAAAAATCGAGATCAAATTGGCCGGCGTCAGAGAACTGATTCAAACTCACATCTTCATGGCCGAATCTTCCGGTGACGTCAAAGAGGGCAAAAGTAGGTTTTTGTCTTACATGATAATTATCGATTATAATGTTTGAAAAGCCTAAAGTTAAAGTAATCCGCCGCTTCAGGCGTTGGCTTTTGACCCGATAACTGAAGTTGCCCCGGGCGTGCCCTGCTGCCCTCAATGAGAGGGTCGGAACTAGTCAGGACATGTCGCTCTAGTCTCACAGCACTTATGTACTGTGATATACGGCTACTCAGTACCAAAAGAGTTGGATTGTATATGATGGGTCTATATTGAATGCCTCAAAATGAATGAATCGATGAATAAATCGATACTTTTTCCAAATTTAGTACGTACGTACTGTGTGCCATTTAACGTTTCAGATGTGGCCCTCGACTGGTTCACGGCGGACAAAATCCCGTACGACAACATGTGGCCCGACGTGTCCCATTGGCTGCCGCCGATCATCGAAGGCCGCAAAGTGTCCGGCTTCTTCGTCTACGAGAACGACCACCTGATCTACCTGGATTTGAATTTGAACGCGTTTAACAACATGAGGACGGCGAGGTCAGCGTCGCGCCGCGGCGGCCGGCAAGGCAAGCGGGTCCGGATTTTCGGCCAACGTCGGGACCAAAGCCAAAGGGCCAACCAGGGCGACGGAGGCCAGCGCAGAAATCTCGGGCGCAGGAACCAAGGCCAATGCGGCGACGATGGGAATTACGTGGCGAATCAATCGCGCGGCATTGGCCAGAGCGGCAATCGAGGCCAAAGCGGCAACCGAGGCCAATGCGGTGACAACGGGAGTTACCACAGGAATCAACAACGCAGCAACCAAGGCCCAAGTGGCGACGAAGGGCAACGCCGTTCGGAAAATGGCGACGAAGGACAGCGCAGGAACCCGCCCGGCAACCAAAGCGGCAACGATGGTTACCAATGCGGCAAAGAACCGCAACTCGTCAACCAAGGCCAACAAGGCAACCAAGGCCAGCACGGCAACCAAGGTCAGCACGTCAACCAAGGCCAACACGTCAACCAAGGACAGCGCGGTAACCAAGGCCGATACCGCAATACGTACAGGCCGCGCAGGTTCTTCTTGTAACGACAGATTTGTGGACGACCAGAATTTGAATCGCCGTTGCGAATTTTGACAGTTTTTCATCATTGAGTCCGTTGTATTTTTTAAAAATTCACCCACCTTGTCTAATAATCGTTTGATTAAATTTGTATTTCCCTAAATTTAACAACTTTCTGTTTCTAGAATTTAGAATTCTTATTTGTAGTGGCGTCTAATGTGCGAGTTGGCAAATTTGGTATTTTACACTTAAACAAGAAAAATTGGCATTCCGACGACCAGAAACGTGGAAAATTGATAATCGGATAAAGTCGACGTTATCGTACAACCCACAACTTCGCCTTTTTCAAAACCCGCTGGCTGTCCAGACATTTTTTGCTGGTCGAGTTTTGTAAATTTTGTTTGCAATATGAGGTCCCCTGTACCCGCGTAAGATTTCTAAAGCGAAATTTTCCAAATTAAATATCGAATTCCCCTTTCAGAACCTGCAAGAAATCTAAAATAGTTTTGCCACCCATAATACTCTGGTTTGTCGTATTTCTTTTTATAAAGTCATATATTAGGTTGATTAGGTATACACGGCACATAACAGGTTTTAAAATCGGCTTATTACAAAAAAATATTCATTATTTTTATTTACATTTTATTAAAAAAATTATATTTTCTAAAAAATATTTATTTATATTATTATTTTTAATTTATATAATTTTTCTCGGATTTTGATCGTACCAATACTTCTTGGATAAAAATCTTTATTTTTCGTTCAATAGAAAAGTTATAATACTGTAAAAATGGAACAATAAACTGAGATGGTTTGAACTTGGCAAGTTCAGTATTTTTTGAGCATCAAAAACTTTTCTTGATGATGGGCCATGTATCTCATCATTTCATGGTCTTGCCGGTGGTGCGACGAATGGCTAGTTTTGATCTTCGACTGTTCCAACCGCCTTCGGTCATCTTTGTTGTACCTGGAAATTTACGAATTACCCGAAATTGAATTGCCACTGACTATAGGATGGAGAATTTTTGGTTAGCCACCCCAAAATTGAGCGTCGTCGCAATTTAAATTGCAAAAAAACCTAAAAATTCGTGGACTTGTTCTCTATATTGCGCATATCTCTGAAACTCTTCGTATTTCGGGAAAACATATTCCGAGCTTTGTTGAAGGCGATAAAATTTGTGACAGTTTAAGCGCAACCGCAGCTTTCTAGCTCACGTAGCTTCCGAGCTACGGCCTGTCAAAAATGGTAATTTTTTTCGAAGATGTTCCATTTTTGAGTTTGGCTCGTTTTACAAGAACTATTATCCGAATCTAATTTGAGACCAACATGGGGGCCAGTTGTCGAGCTACATCTCAAAGTTTTAGTGCATGGGGGGGTCTCATCATTACAACTGAGCCAAGTATTAACAAAAAAGATTCAGGTTGGGAACCTCAGATGATTTTACCTTTCTGTTTCGTATATAGTAGGGGGACTAGGCGGTCTTCTTTCATGTTCAATTTTCCGTTCGTTTCTAAACATAAAAATTTTGAAATTAAATTCACAATGGGGAATTCAGTTAATTTTTTTCTTCAAAAGCAAACCATCACTTTCAAGACGCATTTAATCGAACTCGGATCAGCCGCCCGTCACGCATGGAATAGGCACATTTCTGCGAATGTGGCCACGGCAATTTGGAGAAGAACGAATTTATCGAAATTATGTATCAATATCACAAAACCAACCTGACGTCTGGATAGGGTGGCGTCATCGGGCATTTGGCGATACGGTGTCCTACTTCTGTGCCTGGTCTTCGCGTTCTGAATGACCAAAAAATTTATTTGATAATAGGTAGATAAGAGGGCAGACAGATTCAGATGGAATGTTTTTGGAAATTCTACCTACTTTTTTTAAAAATGCTACATTTTTTTTGAAAATGTTTTTTTTTTTGAAAATGCTACTGTACTCTGAGCGGTGAAATGCGCGATATTTGCTATAACTTTTTGATACTTCACCTGACATCCTGCGTCCTCGGGGGTGGCGTCCTGGGGCGACCGTGGGCCAACATTTCATGATGCCTCAACAACGCGTGTTCCCGTCTGTTGGAATTCAGGCAAATTGGGTTTTTTTACTTCTATTTTTACAGAGAAAATTTTAAAATAATGTTATTACGGGGAATTTGTTTAGATTTTTTTCACAGAAATAATCACTCCAAAATCTGGAAATTTGATAATTGTACGAAAAGAAGAAAACCGTACCAAAAAATGCTGGTATTTTTAGGTTAGGTTGCACAATCGAAAAGAGCGGGAGGCAGTGTGACGTAGTCCAAGGCCTCCTTGATCAACTAATGAAACAAAATTTGTTATACATTGTATAATACTTCATTATTTAATAATTTTTGTTTTGTTTGAGCTTTGTTTTTCAATAAGGGGTACCCCATACTCGTGCAACATATATTATGTTGCATAATATGTTAGATATTATCTAAAAGGCAATTTTCATTGTTAAAAGTCGGCGCAAATTCTTCATTTCCTTCGACGAAGAAATTGGATTCATTATACAGGATGTTCTTGCTGTTGTTTTTGCAATATTTACGGAGCAATTAACACATCATCCTCCCAAAATAGATAAACCATGTACCATCGGGGGGGAGGGGGCACAATCAATATAAAACCAGGGTAATGTATTCAATCAATTTATTCAACTCACCACACAACAATCGGCTCGATACAATGCGATAAAAATGGGAATATACAATATCTCTAATCCTTGGTTCCTTCGAATTGAATATTTTTCAAAAATAACATCAATCATACTCGGACAATGGAAACTGCCCTGCGGCGTAAAATTTACAAAAAAAAAAAAAATTACAAAATTCGTCACCCGGGACAATCTCGTATTAAAATGCAAGGCCGGCCGCGATAATGGAAATTCTCATCTTACAAATCGTCGGAATTTTTCCCGAAGTAAAATTCACGTAGAATTACGAGCGTATTTAGAGTTTCGAATGAAAATCGTCGTAAATCAATTCGGAAAATTCCAACTCTTATGTACAATCTATCGGTTAGGTACGATGATCATGTTTCATCAATATTTGCGGCCCATAGACCCCGGCTTGTACGCGTCGTATCGGTCCGACGCCGGGTACATGCCGGACATTCCCGAAAGGCTCATGCCGCTGCCCGGGTGGCTCAGGCCGCCGGCCAAATTCAAACTGCCGCCGTACATGCCGGACCGGGAGCTGCCGACCATTCCGCTGCTGCCGGAAACGGGCCATCTGCATAAAAAAATCCGTATCAGGCGTACATGCTTAAAAATTTTGATTTTGGAGCGTAGGTTGAGGCTTTGCGCATGCGCAGTGCGAGAATTGGAGCGGTTTTTAGACATTTTTGGACCAGTTATGAGGGTTTTAGACTGTTTTGAAGCGTTTCAAACAGTTTTGGGCTAAATCAGTCTGTTTCAAGCAGTTTTGGACTATATTGTTCTGTTTATAGACATTTTTGAACCAGATTAGAGTGTTTTGAACCGTTTCAGTTCATTTCAGAAAGGTTTTGGACTGAATCGGTCCGTTTCAAACAGTTTCGGACTACATCGGTCTGCTTCAAGCAGTTTTGGACTATATCTGTCCGTTTATAGACATTTTTGGACCAGTTTAGATTGTTTTAGACGGTTTTGAACCGTTTCAGGCCGTTTTGGACTAATTTGGTCTATTTCAAACAGTTTTGGACCACATCGGTCTGTTTCAGTCCTGACTGTCAGAACAGATATGAACCATTTTGAACCGTTTCAGACCAGATTCAGACTGTTTTGGACCAGTTCGGACGGTTTCGGATTGTTTTAGTTTCAGACCGTTTTGGGACGTCTGGACAACTCTGTTGAAAACCGTTTCAGACCAGATTCCAACTGTTTTGGGCGGTTTCAGATTGTTTCAGACCTGTTGTTGGGGTGTTGCCTACTAAACCTTGCACTGCGCACGCTCCAGGAACTAGCTAAAGTAAGATAGATGACATGAAAATTTTACTGTCAGCCCAAATGGGTCGATTTTCAAAAAAAAATCTCTTGAAGCTCCTGGAATTTGTTGTTATTGTTCGGAAAACATCTCTCAATCGCATCTTTTGACCGGATTTTTTGGACAATTTGATTGGAAAATGTAATTTGAAAAATTCCACCGGATCTTACAAACTGAAAGTAGGTACCTACCAAAAAAACTCGCAAGACTTACTTTTTTTGGAAGGTACCGATTTTCAGCTGTAACTATCCTGCGGCGCTTTGAGAGATCCGACGAATGACACAACTGAGATTGTAAGATGAGAACGTCACAGATGAAGTACGCCGTAAACTTGATTTTTATTCCGTTCAAGTTGAAGTAGTTTTATGAACTTTATGTTAGGTCAGATACATTTTGTTCCAATTAAGGTAAGAAGGATAAGACGAGATATTTTCTGATGAGTTTCAGACTGTTTCGGACAGTTTTGGATCAGATCAGGCAATTCTTGGATTGATTCAGACAGTTTTGGACCGTACCAGACTGTTCTGATGAGTTTTGGGCCGTTCCGGACTGTTCTGATAGTTTTGGGCCGTTCCAGACTGTTCTGATGAGTTTTGGGCCGTTCCAGACTGTTCTGATAAGTTCTGGGCCGTTCCAGACTGTTCTGATGAGTTTTGGACCGTTCCAGACTGTTCTGATGAGTTTTGGGCAGTTCCAGACTGTTCTGACAAGTTTTGGACCGTTCCAGACTGTTCTGAACAGTTTTGGACTGTTCCAGACTGTTCTGAACAGTTTTGGGACAGTTTTGGACCAACGTTCTAAACGGTTTCAGACCAAACTGTTGTGGATTGATTCAGACTGATTTGGGCCGTTTCTGACCAGACTGTTCTGAGTTTCGGACTGTTCCAGACTGTTCTGATGAGTTTTGGACCGTTCCAGACTGTTCTGATGAGTTTTGGGCAGTTCCAGACTGTTCTGATGAGTTTCGGACCGTTCCAGACTGTTCTGACAAGTTTTGGACCGTTCCAGACTGTTCTGATGAGTTTCGGGCCGTTCCAGACTGTTCTGATAAGTTTTGGACCGTTCCAGACTGTTCTGAACAGTTTTGGACTGTTCCAGACTGTTCTGAACAGTTTTGGGACAGTTTTGGACCAACGTTCTAAACGGTTTCAGACCAAACTGTTTTGGATTGATTCAGACGGATTCGGGCCATTTCAGACCAGACTGTACAAAGTTTCAGACCGGGTTACCTATCATTATAATTTACTAAGGATAAAATCGAATCGATATCAATACATAACTGAGAATTTTCATTCAAAAGTGAAAACTATTAAAAAAAAATGTTGGCGTACCTGTCCGATTGAGAAGGCACTGAGCGGCCCCATGGGTTCGCATCGGATTTCCGGTCCGAAGACATCCACGAGGGAGCGTCCGGTCGGCTGCCGCTGGAAGGATAAGGTTTGCCGCCGGTCCACGATTCGCTACCGTAGCGCAGGTCAGCTGGAAAACCAAAAGCTCATAATACGAATATTCCCATGTAGAATATTGATAGATAATAGAAATTGCGACTCAAGGTAAAAATATCAACTTTTGGGTTACGAGGAACAAATTTTAGGCTAGAATTAAATACAATTAAATTGTTTTTTTTTTTTTTTTTTTTGCGTCGGTTAACATATTGACGAAAAATTGCTGCCTTTTTACAAGCAATCGTCTTCTTCTTTTTTTTTTGTAACATAACCAAATTTGGGTTATTTAATAATACTTACGTTTCGGCGGTGGCGGAGGGTCGTACCGATCTTCGCGATGCATCCGCGACGATTCCTTCCTGAGCGGCTCGTCGCGCGCCCGTTCGCGCCGCTCCTCCCGACGGTCGCTCCTGTCCTCGCGGCCCGGCCGGATCGACGAGCTGGACGTTTTCTCGGGATAGCGCAACCTGCAAGTCGTCTAGTGAGAAATGCACTAAAAATCGGTTCAGAAGTTCAAATTTGACATTACTTACGTTTCCTTGACTCTCGGCGGAGGCGGGAGTTCGTCTCTTCTCGTACGACTGGACTCCTCGTAACGGCGGGCGTGCGGCGGCGACGCATCTCTTCTCACCTCTTTTCGCCTAAAAAAAAATTATTTGTACATTCGGTATTTTTATGGCCCAGAAAAAGATTTAAATTAGAAATTTTGAAAAACGAATAATTTTTTTTGAGCCAAAAGAACTCCGACGATCAGCTCGGCGCAAGATGTACCCTCCTTTTTTTCAAATTTGCACTTACGGCGGTGGTCCGACAGGATCGTAGCGTCTGGAGCTGTCGGAGCGCTTGCGCTCTTCGTATACTTCCCGCGCCACCCGCTTGGCGCGCTTTTCCTCCTCCAATCTGAAAAAATACGTCGGAATAATCAGAATTTTCATTCCGGGTTTTAAAATGAATTTTTTTAGCAAAAAATTAGTAACAAATTTTTTGGTAAAAAATTATTTTCAATTTTTCTAGTACAAAAATTATTTTTAATTTTCTTAGTACAAAAATGATTTTTAATTTTTTTAGTAAAAATTAGTTTTTAAGTCAGTAAATTTATTGAATTGAAAATTCTACTCTATCGAATTTTGGTCATCTTACTTCAATTGCGCTTTGCGCAGTTCTTCCTTTTCCCGCTCCAGTCGCTCCCGCTCGATCCTCAGGAGTTCTTGCTTCTCTTTCTGCAGTTTCAGCCTTTCGAGCCGCACTTTCTCTCTTTCCCTGGCACGTAGAATGAATAAATGAAATTATAAAATGTATTTCAAATGCTAGTCGAAATACTTTTTACCGGGCACAGGATACTGTCGAATATAAGGACGTATCATTTGTGTTATTAATTTTTTTCCTATTATTACAAATTGCTTGAATTATTACCTACTTATTATTTGCATTATTACTTTTTATTTGTATTATTACATATTATTTGTATGATTGCTCGTATTACTATGTATTATTACGCACTGCTTTATTATGCACTGGTTGTATTATTACTTATTACTTGTGTCGTTATGTATTATTTGTATTACGCATTACCTACTTGTTTTATTACGTATTGCTTGTATTAATAATTATTTGTATGATTACATATTACTTGTATTATGACGTATTATTAAATAACAACATAAAGAACAAATTTTATCTATTATGTACTGCTTGTATTATTACGAATTAATTGTGATTTTACTTTTATGATATTATGTATCATTTGTTTTATTACGTATTGATTATTAATTACCTATTAATTGCGTGTTAGTGATTGATACGTATCATTCGTATGATTATGTATTACTGGGATTATTAAGTGTTATTTGCATTATTACCTATTATTTGTATGATTACGTACGACTTATTATTACAAATCGCTGGTATTATTAAGTTTAATTTGTATTATTATGTATTGCCTGTATTATTACGTATTATTTCGTATTACTTGCATCATTACATTTTACTTGTTTAATTACATATTGTTTGCATGATTATGTATTATTTGTATTGAAACGTATTATTAAATAAAAAATTTTGCATGATTACGTGCTACTTGTAGGATTATTACTTGTATTATTACGTTTCATTTTTATCATCACATATAAAGTGTATTATTTTGTACAATTGCATATTAGCTGCTTCAAAATTAATCAGCTTCTTTTCGTAGTACCTGTTCACGTATCTACTAGAAATTTCGAGTTATGGATAAAAAATAAAATAATAATATAGAGAATGAAAATAATTACCGTTCGAGACGCATCATCTCTTCTTTCTGGCGGAGCTCGATCGACCGCTGGCGGGCCACCTCTTCGCGACGTCTTCGCTCTTCTTCGCGGGCGGCCCGCTCTTTTTCCCGCTGCCGCCTCCTGTCGTGCTCTTCTTTGATGTGTGAAAAACTCAAAACATCGCTTCGCTTGCTGCTGGTGGGTCGGGCGGGTCTGAAAAAAATATTTTGGATATACAAAACTAATTTTTTGCCTCCGATGTCGAAGTGACGTAGAGATAAGTACATCAAATATCGCAAGAGATGATTCGATAAATTCTAGAATATCTTTTTAAATTATAAAGGTTCTCAATTATTCTCAAAATTATTTTATTTTTTTTAATTACAACAATTACCTGGTTTCGCGGTTCCTGTTCCTTGAAGCGACGACGGGCCGCTCGCCGAGCCGCTCGCGAATCGGCGGCCGACTTCTCCGAACGGGCGATCCCGACTTGCGGCCGCTCCTGTCCGAATTTGCGGTTTTCGGCCGCTCCGCTTCCTCCTCCTTCTTCTTCGCCGACTCTTCCGGGCCGGACTTTTCGTCCACCTTCTTGTCGTCAACTGATTGAAAGTTGACTACATAAATATGTATTTTGAATAAATTTCCAGTCGCAGAATTCTGAATTAGTTTGAAGTATAGTAAGAAGTGTAAAAGCAAATTTTTTAAAAATTAACTCGCGTATTTGTATCGATTTTTGGCAATTTTTTCCAGGTTTTCTGGGAAAACGTACTGGTAATTTTGGTTTTGGTGTCTTCGCGTTTCAGCTTCTTTTCTTCGGCCGCAGGCGCCGGACTGGCTTTTCGTTTTTCTTCGGGCTTCTTCGCGTTCCCGCTCGCCGGTTTGTTGGCGACCTGGGCAACAATAATTTATCGCATCGAAATTTTGGGATTTTTCGCAATTATGCAATGGATAATGTAGTGATATTCACTGTTAAATTCAATTCAAGGCCAAATAAATTAAAATAAATAATAATTATACAAAATAATTATTCAAAAGTAAATTATAGATATTAATATACGTACAGCTTCGACAGATATCAGTTTGCCGTGAAGTTCCGTGAGGTTGAGGCCCTTAATGCAAGCCTGAGCGTCTTCAGCCGTTGCCATGGTGACGAACCCGTAACACCTCGCTCCGGGAGTTTTGGCGTTGGTGACGACTTTCGCTGCTACCACCTGATCGTACAAAATTTTCGAAAAATAAATACTAAAAATTGGAAAAATCCGGTGTTTAGCATGTTTCTTTGCACACTAAAATGGAATAAAAACTAATTTTTCGATTTTTACATTTATTTTTTGATACAAGATTTAAGTGATCAATAAATTGTACCTTGCCGAGTTTCGAAAAAATCTGCTTCAAATCTTGAGCCCGAGTAATAGCTGCGAGGCCGCTCACCCACAGGTTACGGTAGTTGCTCTTCTTATCTGAAATATCGAAAATCTTCATTTAACATTTTTACTATACGAAAATTGAGTGCGATGGGGTTATCCGAAATTCTAGAAAAGGGAGGCAGTTAGTCGAAAAATCGTCCTATACGAAAGTTGCTTTATTGAATTTCCTATAAGGAAACAGTGCCTAAAAATTCAAAAACCTGCTGGTTAACTAAGCGTTGAGTTCAAAATTCTCGAAAAAATGTGGGAAATTTCATGAAGATTTAGAATCTGAGGTCTCCCAATTTCAATTTGCTAAGCGCTTCCAAAATATAGACGAAAAAACTGAACTTTTTTCCAAGTTTCCTAAAAAAACCCAAATATTTCACCAAATTTTCAATATTAAAATGATTAACATATTTCCATTTACCCGGTAAACGATAAAAGTGAAAAATTCCATCGATAAGCTGATCCTTACCTTTATCATCGTGCGTGCTCTCGGGGCTGAAAATCATAAAGTAGAAATTAGCACTGCGGTAATGGCACTGGATAGTTAGAATTCAGCAGGATCAGCAAATGGTACAATGGTTCAAAATCGCGGTATTGGTACAGTCTTTGCTGGAGATACTTCGAAAATACTGCGCGACACTTTGCACCAAGCATCGGCGAGCTACAGGAGCCTGATTGAGGAGCAGGCCGATTCTCTGAGCCAGAAATGCCATGTAGATGTCACCAGGGTGCAGGTATATGCACTTCGTCTTCGGAGCGAGCAGACGGCGTAATCAGCAGGATCGGAAGCAGCCATGGATCGAAGCATCAGCAGGATCCTCGACTCCATTGCCGTGGAGCAGCAAATGGCGCTATGGCATCATGTCGCGCAGGGACGCTGAGCTCACCGGGCTGCAGGGCGAAGTCAGCAGGGCAGTCAGCGAATCGTAATCCGCCACACCTGGATCGAAGCATCAGGTATCAGCAGGATCCTCGACGCCATCACCAAGGAGCAGGACCGCAACATCATCAAGTTGCGCAGCATCAGGACGCTGATCATCAGGGTGCAGGGCAAAGTCAGCGAATCGCCATCCCCCGAGCCAGGATCAAGGCATTAGGTATCAGCAGGATCCTCGACGCCATCATCAAGGAGCAGGGCCGCAACATCAAGTTGCACAGCAACAGGGTGCAGGACGTAGTCAGCAAATCGCAATTGGCCACACCTGATCGAAGCATCAGATATCAGCAGGATCGTCGACTCCATCACCAAGGTGAAGGACCGAAACGGCGCTATGGCATCAAGTTGCGCAGCATCAGGACGCCAATCAACAGGGCGCAGGGCGAAGTCAGCGAATCGCCATCCGCCATGCCAGGATCGAAGCATCAGGCCAACTATCAGCAGGATCCTTGACTCCACCATCACGTTGCGCTGCATCAGCGATCATCAGGGTTGCATTCAGGTCGTAGCAGCCGATCTCAAGAAGCAAGATATCAAGACGGTCTGGGCGATCATCAACGCGTCGTCACTGATGTTCTGGAAGGGGCCGTTCCTGGCTGAGAGAATCGACGCCAACTCGTCACCAAGCGGCTCCCGCTCGACGTGCCGATCCCAAAACCTAAAATCCACCCCTGCGGTCGGAATCGTCCTCATCATTCCACGGCTTTTCCTCCCGCCCCTCTAAAATTAACCGAGACTCAAACAGCAAGAAACTTCAAAACGCATGTTTTCCAAACTAGTGCGCCAAAAACACTCAAGTGAGGGTCATCTATACTTTGGGGGGATAGCTGGGAAAACTTACAACCCCCGCCTCACGATTTAATTCGATACCCCCGTCGACTTCTCGGCGGGGGCGTCTCGATGGTCTGGACGCCGTCTTGAATTTTACGCCGGTTTCTAGCGCTGCCGCCCATGTGAATCTTGAATGTTCGCCGTAGCCGTCGTACTACCTAAAAACGAGTACACCACTCGAGTAGTCGAGTGTAGACTGGAACACACCTGATACTCCGGTTATTCTTGCGCTGTTCGGCTGTCTTGCTTCCTCTTCCGCCACTCCTCGGTTCCTCCTCCGAATCTAAGGTCAATTAGAGAAAAAAAATTCGCTCGTTTAGACAAAATGGTCAAATTGTTCAGGTGACGAATCGTCGCTTAGAGGGCCGCTGCGTTGAAATCGATGGACGACTGCGAAATTGGTTAACGCACAGCTCAAAATTACGTACTAGGAAATCATCTGTGAAATTAAAACGCGAAAGACGAGTGACAGTAGACGGCTGGAATTGCCCGTAGGGCTCTTCTCCGGTTGCCGTTCTTCTCGGGATATTATTTTCCGGTTGTCATAGCGGCGCAATCGATTTTTTCGATGAATGGCATTTTTTAATTTCTCATCGATTTCCCCATCGATTCTTCCAGTTCGATAATCGGAAACTCATTTCATCGCCGACCATTGCCGCCCTTCATTTTGAAATTGTCAAAATCGATTTTCATCGATAGCCTTCCAAATCTTCGGTGGTGCCATTTTGCGCTTTCCATCAGTACAGCTGTTGCAGTCGCCAGTTCACTTTTTCTTTCGATTTTTTTTCTAGAAATCAAGCGATCTTAAACTTCCGAGGATGTTAACATTTGTCATTTCAATGCCATTCTCAGCTCAGTCTACTGTCACTACAAAAGCGAGGTAAAATTTCTTTAATTTCTCGACGCCACTCACCGAACTGATAACGAAAACAATTGGTAATATTCAGCTTTGGTATCGATTTAATTACTTTTGTAGTACATTTTGATTTTTTCTGAGGGCACATACCTTTACTAGGGTCTGCGGGTTCGTCCTGGAATCAAAATAAGACAATATTTCAACAAACCTTCAACTTGTGAAAATTTTTGCATTTCAAACTTTTTTAATAGTTCTAGAGTTAATAGAATAGTTCTAATTAAGAGTTCTATAATTGAATTTATTTTAGTATTTTCCTTTCAGTTTTTTGCAGAGAATTTTTTTACTTGTTTGGAAATTTTCAAAGATGGTTTTGATTTTTTTCAAGAACTTTTAATTTTTTCAATTTTTTTGTTACCTACATTTTTTTGTAGATCTTTTGAATTTTTGAAAATTACTAGGCTTATCAATTTTCGCATAAAAAGGCAATTTTACCTCTCCAGCCATGAACTTCTCTTCGTCTTCGCCGATCGTCAGGTGGATGGACTCTTCGGCGTCGATCATTCCGTTCGCGTCGTTTTTGTCCTGCAATCAAATTATTTTTCATTTTTTCTCAAAAAAAATAAAAAAAAATTATTTTTCGATAATTTTGATTGTAACTGACCTCTATTTTGAGACCGTCGTCCTCGTCAGGCTCCTTGCTCGCCGTCTTTTCCGCCGGTTCGTCGTCGGGTTCGTGATCCTGTTCCTGGTCGTCTTGATCCTCTGCCGGGTCGGCTTCTTCCTCTTTTGCGTCTTCCTTTTCTGTTGGAGAGATACAGGGACACATATGGTTACGAAAATAATTTTATGAACTGTTGATTTTTTCCTGCCTTTTTTTAGTAGGATTTTTGAATTTTCAATTTTGTTTTTACAAATTTTGGAATTTTAAAATAAACTTTTTCAATTTTTTGGCATTTTTTTCAAAAATCCTTGAGTTTTTGAAACTGTTAATTTCTTTATTTTTGTTTTGAGTTCAACTTTTTTTGAAAAATTTCCCGAACTTTTGGATTTTTTCGGAATTTTTATAAACATCTCCAAGAAGTGTAGAATTTTTCATGAACGCATAATATGCGTCATCAAAAATTCGAAAATTTTGTAAAAAATGCAGTAAAAAAACAAAAATCCAAAAAATATTTTCGTACTTATAATATAGGTAACAAAATTTTCGAATTTTTGATTTTGTTTTTGAAAATTTTGAATTTTTAAAACAATACAATTTTAAATTTTTTGGAAATTGTTTCAAGAATTTTTGAAACCGTTAATTTCTGTAATTAGTTTTGACTTGAACTTTTTTTTTTATTTAATTTTTCCCAATTTTTTGGATTTTTTTTCGGAATTTTTGTGGAAAAATTCAAGAAGTGTAGGTTGTTATGGAATTTTTCAAGAAATTTTGATTTATTAATCCCTATCCTCAAGGGCGGCAGGGCACGCCCGGGACAACTTCGGTTATCTAGCCAACGCCTGGAACGGCGGTTTACCTTTTTTTACTAGGATTTTTTCAAGATCTTTGATTTTTGACATTTTTTCGAAAATACTGACCTTCTTCCAAGGTTTTTGCATCGGGTTTGTTTTCCTCCGGAATCTCTTTCTTCTCGGACTGTACCTCGGGAATGTCTTCTGTTGTCTTGGAATCTTCGACAGGAGGCTTCTTATCGCCGTCTTCGGGATTTCCGTTCTAAAAGCAGAGAAAATCCGACAAAAAAAATAATAATTTTGTAATCGACCCTCAGCAATGGATTTTGGTTAAATCGCATTTTTTTAAATATTTTTTATAGACCAAGAGGATGATTGACTCTAATTCCCCAAAATACAAAAAAATAAAGATAAATAAAATAAAATTCAACAAATCTGAGGATACTTACGATTTTTACGACAGGGTCTTCTTTCTTGTCATCTGTTTTTGATTTTTCCGGTTCGGCGTTGGCTTCTATGGCCTCCGTGGCTACGTCATCGCTCGCCTTTCCGTCCTTGTCATCTGCAGAAGATCGGTTAAATTCAAAATTACACTGAGTCGATAAAAACATTAACAATAAAGTAACATCTTCATTCTCTTATGAAATTTACCTTTTACGGCTTCGATTTCTTCTTTCTTGCATTCTGCATTTTCTGCTGTATTCTCGTCTTTCGCAGACTCCTCTTCTGATTCTTCTTTCTCTGCAGATGGGACCGATTCAATTTTTATAAAATTCTACGCTGCCAATATCGGACAGAATTCAATTTTTACCTTTTAAAAAATGTCGAAATAAAATTTTTGTTCTAACGGTAAATTAAGGCAGAATGATTCGTCTGAATTACGAACGAGCTGTACGGGGAAGCTCCAGTTTCCTGGATCCACCGCAACTTGCTCTTCTACTGTTACCTGGGGTTTTTGAGGTTGAAAACTGCCACCCAGGGGTTTTGCTGGTCTCTAACAAGGGTCTTTGCCTTTGACAACTACCACCCGAGGTTATAGTAACTGAAAACTGTCACCCAGTGTTTTTTCCGTTAACGATCGCCACCCGGTGATTGATCTTTGCCGTTGACATTGACACACTGGGCCTTTGCAGCTGAAAACTGCCACCCAGGGTTTTGCTCCTGCCACCAGGAGGTTTTGTTTTGAAAGCTGCCACCCGGGGTCTTTGTCGTTGAAAACTGGCACCCACGGATTTTGGCAATTGCCCCCCAAGGTCTTTGCCGTTGACATTGACACACGGGGCCTTTGCGGTTAAAAACTGCCACCCAGGGTTTTGCTACTGCCACCAGGAGGTTTTGGTTTGAAAGCTGGCACCCGGGGTCTTTGTCGTTGAAAACTCCCACCCAGGGTTTTTTGCCGTCTGCCACCCAGGATCTTTGCCGTTGACACCAGCCACCAGGGGTTTTGTCGTTAAAAACTGCCGCCCAGGGATTTTACCGAGGAAAACTGCCACCCAGGTAGGTACTTTACTTTTGACAACTGCCACCCAGTATTTTCGGTGACTACCCATGGTCTTGTACGTTGGCAACTGCCACCCAGGGTTTTTCAACTGCCACCGGGTTGTTTCGCTTTGAAAGCTGCCACCTGAGGGATTTCGCTGTTGAAAACTGCCACCCAGGGTTTTTCGCCCACTGCTGCCCAGGGTCTTTGCCGTTGACACCTGCCACCAGGGGTTTTGTCGTTAAAAACTGCCACCCAGGGATTTTACCGTTGGAAACTGCCACCCAGGTACTTTACTTTTGATAACTGCCACCCAGGGTTTTTCGGCGAATACCCAGGGTCTTTAACGTTGACACCTTCCACGCGGGGTCTTTGTCGTTAAAAACTGACACCCATGGTTTTTCTACTGCCACCGGGGGGTATCGCCTTGAAAGCTGCCACCCGGGGCCCTTGTCGTTGAAAACTGCCACCTGGGTTTTCGCTGTTTACAACTGGCACCCGAGGTTTTTGCCTTTAACAACTGCAACCCAAGGTCATTCATATCTGAAAAAACCTTTGAAAAATCGTATCCAGGAACCGCGCTGAGATAGGACAATGCGGTTGCCGGCGTTTTGCTCTATTTTCGGTCTAGTTTCAGCCGATTCTTTCACATCATGTTTGGGACATTTTGTCTAATTCGAAAATAGCTTTGCATCTACAAAAAAAGGCTCCTGAATCGTAAGAAAGGGTAGGTAAATAACGAACTTTTCTTTATCGGCGTGCCCTTGCTGTCGACTTCAATTTGAAAAAGGTGAGTTTCCGGGTCGACTTTTTCGTCCATGAGTGCCTGAAAATTGCAGGGAACGGCACGATTTAACAATAATTGTTATCATTCGCCGGACAAAGTCGACGCAGGCGGAAATATGTGTACCATTCATATTTACACTGGGAGATGAAAAAGAAGAAAAATACTCACTTTGTGCAGTTTTTTTACAAGAATCGCCTTCACACCGGACGCGTCGATGTTTCTTTTCTCAAGTTCGTGTTTCAAATCGACAACGCGAAGTTCGGCCAATTTCTTCGACTCGGTTTCCGCCATTGCGCGTTGTGGAAGGACAATGACCGATCGATAAGTCGCGGTAACCTGGAAACGAATCCCTGGCAACGCGTCAGTAAAAACTGCAGGGATAAAAAATTGCGGCGAAAACACAAAAATGCCCTCGACTTACAAAAACGTTAAACGCCCCCGATCCGCGGACCGTTTTTCCACGACACGTTTTAGTTATTCAGGCACGATTTCAGGTTTTAGCCTCGTTTTAGATACTCGAGTGGTTCGCGTAATCAACGGTCGAAATGCAGGCGCTGCGATCGCTTTTCTGAACATTCACCTAGTTCAATGCTGCACACACTACTGCAGGTAACTGACGGTTTTGAAACCCGAAAATTCCGCCAGGTGGCAGCAGAGGGTGACAGTCAGAAAAAGTTACAAAAACGCCGCCAAGTAGATCAGTGATGTGAATACATTATTTTTCTGGGTATCACACAGTTCAAATAGAAGATATCATAGGTGTCGAGATTTGTAAAGAAATTGAGAAATTTCATTGGAATGAGAGAACATCATTTAGATTTCACAGGGTTTTCATCGGTTTCACAGGGGATGGAATCTGATAGGAAATTCAACGCCCGACATTTTCTTCTCCGTCAATTTCTCGACTAAAACCCATACTTTGGCTGTAAAACCAAGAAAACTGAAATGAACGCCATTTTGGTCGTATCACTACCCTTCAAACTGACCGTGTTGATCAATATTTCGAAAAACGTCAAATCCAATGTTTCTCAGTCAATACCTAAAGATTGATGCCAGAAAACTTGAAGTCAAAACCATACATTTTCAGAAATTTTTCTTTCAGCCTTTTTTTTCATGAGAAACTGGGTTTTTGAGTTTTTCTCAGTCCTGGCGAGTCGATAAAAATTGACGATTTTTCTCGTTACAAACCTTTCTGAAAGCTAACCAAAAATGTTTTCCTTGGAACTTTAGAATTTTTTTATAGGTCAAAAAATAGTGTACAATGTCTTTAAAATGGTTAAAAATGTGGCAAATTAGTCTTCGCACAAGTTTTTTCCACTAAAGCCCAACGAATTTTGACTTAGAGGGGGTGAAAAAGGCGAAGAAATCTTCAAGGAATCTAACGAGCTCAAAAAATCCAAAATCGGTTCAGTAGAACCCCATCAAATCAGCAAAAACGTGAAAAAAGAAAAAAAATTGTTTTTGAAATAGGTATTCAGAGTCAACTTCGAAATCAAACTCGACTTCATGATCAAACTCAACTTTGAGATCAAAGTCAACTTCGAGATCAAATTCAACTTCGAGATCAAATTCAACTTCGAGATCAAACTCAACTTCGAGATCAAATTCATTTTCGAGATCAAATTCAACTTCGAGATCAAATTCGACTTCGGGATCAAATTCAACTTCGAGATCAAACTCAACTTCGAGATCAAAGTCAACTTCGAGATCAAACTCAACTTCGAGATCAAACTCAACTTCGACATCAAAGTCAACAATCACCTTAAGGCGATCCTCCTAACTAAGATATTGGCATTTTTAAATTAGAAAAAAATTCGCATGTCTTGCCAAGCGCCTCCAATAAGCGATGCGGCAGACTTTCAATGCGAGACTGCGTTGCGGGTTGCATAGTCCCAAGCTGAAGGCGCCCATAAGCTGCGGGAAGGCGTTCGATCTTGTTTCCTCATTCATCTTTCTAAAAATGGTCATAGCTCCCTCAGTTCTTAGCCTTTTTCCAAATTTCTTCGACTGGAATGTTCGTCTCAGTAAGACCTATCTCCCTGTTCAACCGAAATTTAAATTACTCACAGTACCTCCGATGTATTAGCACTTTTAGTGTTTTTATTTTCATTTTTCTTAAGTACTTTTTGGCGAAAGTGGCCCTAGTAAAGGTTAATACACTTTTACCGAAATTTGGCGTATTACAGTTGAGTATCGATTACTGAAAGGCCGAAAAACGTCCCAAAACTCGCAACCCATTCATTACTTGCGTCCAATTTTACCGTACAAAGATGTCTGCCCAAATGGGAAAATTGGTCGAAACTAGGCATCATTAGGTCTATTAGTCCCGGAAGTATCGGCCGAATGAATTTGCGTGCTCCCCGAATAAACGAGCGCCACTTTGAGAAAAGATGAATTTGGACAATTTCCAGACGTTCTGATTTACATACATTCTTACAGGATATTTTCGAGTGGGAATTTCGGGTTTTTCTACTTTTACCAGCCCCCATTAGCTGAAAGTTCTGTTACGGTGATTACTAAACCAAACATCTGCCTGTTCCCCAAATTCCAAATGGAATTTACATTGGTTTTTGAATTTTTTCGATAGTGCTCACAAACTTAGAAAGGTGATATTACGGTAGCCAAAATTTTGACCGGGCTGCAATCAAAAAAGAGCAGGAAGCGGCCAAGGTGTGACGCTGAAAACAGCTGATCGCTCAAAGGGCAAGGGCGCTCATATGCTGTTACCTCGGTGCAGCTGATTAGAAAGCTTCAAGGCCTCCTTGATCAACTAATAAAACGATTGATGACGTTTCAAAACTCCCCCGGTTTTGCGGGCTATTTCAAAATTCGCTCGCAGTCAACGGGCACATTTTCTGCTAGTTATTGGTACATTTTGTAATCGGTCGAGCAACATTTTTTTTTTGTCATTGCTTAAAATATGGCGTACCCCGTGTAAAATTCCTGGCATGGCAGTTTCCAAAATTAAAATCGACGCGAATTCCCCATTGAAAATAATTTTTTTATCAACAGGTGCAAAACTTCGTTCCTTGCACCCCGAAAATATTCCAAGGGCATTGATATCGAAGCCATTCCGGAGTCGTTCACCCAGGGCTCTCACTTGAAAAACAAAACAATGAAAAATAAAAATCACCCGAGTATATTATATGAGTATATTAGGAGAATGGTACAAATAAATGTTAAAAGGCAACGTCCCGCTCACAAATTGAGTTAAAATAAGTTCGCCCATTAACTCGTCAAACTGCCCGATTTACGTTCGAATTTTCGGTGGGTTCAACGCTCACTGTACGAATGTGTGGGGTCCATTGAATGATCTTAAACAAGGATCTTCAAATCTTCAAAGACGTCAACATTAAGTCGATCGGAGTCCGTCTGAACGTTTTGTGTTACCTTTTTCCCAACCCGAGAAGCGAAACCTTCGGGGGTCTGTCCGGTAAGTGGGTCGTTCCTATTCAATCTCTTACCTTGCTGACTGGCTAAATGCCTAATTAAGATCCTCAATTCATACGGGGATGATCTTTCGGATAAAATTCAGCGTGGTCTTCCTCGGCTCTGTCGAAGCATACGGACTTTATCGGACCCATTACGAATTCGAACACCCACTTCATCGCTGGAACGGGGGACCACCGAAAATTCGACGGATTCGTTTTGAAATGGCGGCTAATTCTAATCGGACGAGAGGGAACGATAAAAACCCGCGATAACACGGATGGCGAATTTTCGTCGATTTTTAGTTTCGAAAATTGCCTTTTAGAAATGTTACGTGGGTTACCTATTGCATGCGATGCCCGCAAAATCGCTCATGCGCTACACGGCTAAAGGTACCCCATCGTGCAAGCAACAACTAAGATAAGTCACTATCAGCAGGTTTTGAAATACTCGCAAAACAACTGACCAGTTGGTTCATGATTGCAACATGCGAATTTGAATTCATACACGTCTGTGCCTTACATGACAAATGTCAAAAGCAACTAACAACAAGAATCAACAACACAACAACAACAACCCTGACCATCTATAGATCCAGTGTTCGCAATTCCAGGAACAAAGACAACAGTTCAAAAGCAACAACAACATCGCCCTTATCACTACCATTTAACATCTGGCTGCAAATCTTGAAAACATTTCAATACTGCGAGATAGAGCGCCCTTGCCCTACAAGGCATTCTGCGTCACACTATGGCAGCCTTCGAGAATATTTCGAGACCAACCTAAAAATGTCTCTTTTTTGGAGACACTTTTTGGTCGTTGGAATGTCAATTTTCCACGTTTCAGAGCAAGCGCAATCTATACGAACCTAAAAAAATTGGCTGCCCCTCCTCCTGGGTATGTTAAAGCTAATTAACTATCCGATGATTCCTCGCTAATCCCCGAGCTATAAAATTTTACGGTCCCCGAGAAATTTTGGTAATCGGGGGAGCCGATGGGAGCGCTAATGAGAGCACGTGCCTATATCGTTCGACCAACGAACCATAAAAGCCCTAAAAAAATTACAAGTCAATCTCCAATTTTGGAGGGGAATCCTCCCCCAAAAATTGCAAGGCGCCTGCATCAAGATTCGATTCGCTTCACTATTATCGTCGCATCTTCAATCTACCTGGACACAACGACACGGTCGGTTTTTTGGAAATTTCATCAGATCTCTCCAAAAGATAAGGCTGCTCATCATCGGAATATTACACAAGACCGAGTCTCCCTCTATAGGTAGTTACAGATCGGGATAGGCTTTTCGACGGAAGACTACAAGATCCTATGACCAGATAAAAGACACTGTTTAGCATAAATTCCCTACCCCATTCAACAGTGAGAAGTTAACAGATGCTACGTCCGATGCACTGATTTCGTCTGCCCCCGGGTCTCATCGCCGACTAATTTTTCCCAATCAAGAAACTCAAACCGTGAAACTGATTTTCGAATTAATGGCCCCCATCTTGCAAGTAAGGTCAACCTCTTCCATCCTTAAGATGCGCTCAAGTCAGGAGAATCTCCTTTCTTTCTTGTAGAATGGGAAAATTAAGGTTTTTTTTTTAATGAAAGTACTCGCAGTAGACGAGGAAAATTGATAACAGCTGAAAACCGTCCCCAAAAATAAGGGGATTTTCAGGTTGGACGCTAAATTTGAAAAGAGCGGGAGGCGGCCATGATGTGACGTAGGGCAAGGGCGCTCATACGCTGTTAACTCGGTGCAGCGCTTCAAGGTCACCTGATTAACTGATAAAACAGTTGACCTCATACATAGGTATTGGAGCTTTGCGGGTGTCGCCTTTAAGTTCGCCACACACGATTTGATTGCCGGTGGAGGAGGTTAGAAAATGCTTTACTGTGATTGGTCGAGGTGGCGTCGGCGTTGAGCCCATTAAATTTTATTGGCGTTTCCAAGCCGCGTTCCCATGTCATCCCCACTCTAACAGCCAGCAATCTGAGAGTGTGGACTTTAGAACCCCTTGACGTTACTTTGTGTCCCAAAAAGTTTCGACGTTGGACGTAGTTGCAAAAATTGACGAACGAATTTTCGCCCGATCTGATGGAAAATGGTTATAGCTATATTTTGTGCCAAGTGTCAAATGTGGGAAGGGCCGAGAAAAGATCGATAATGATTTTGTAATTGGGTTATTATAGACAACCTAACTGCGTCACGTTTGCCGGCACGAGAAAATCACCTACGACTAGACAACATTAGCAATTCAATCAACCTATTAACCAGTTAAGCATTCGGCTCCTGCTTTCCCCAGATTGAAGTTCCACACTCATCAACGGATCAAGACATAAATAATATCGACCGGATTTTAACGTCAAAGATTCGAAAATCGTTCCGATTAAAAGGAAACAGCGCCCGGTGTCTTCAAGTGTCATTGGAATCGGTGTCATCAGAGGAGCGGTTTCATCTTCAGTGATGTAACCAGGGGGGTACTTAGTTAAATTGGACGATTATCGGGCTCTCGTCAAGTGTATATACCTACTGTTTTATTAGATCAATTTTCTAGTAAATACTGTTTAATATAAATTTTTTTGGAAATTTATGTTTAGGCTGGATTTTGTGCGCCCATATACAATATGCAATAGAGAATTTGAATGAATGATTTTTTTCAAAATTGCTCACGCTGGAACGTGGAAAATTTATATTCTGATGACCAAAATATGCCCCAAGAAATGCAGCGATTTTTAGGTTGGCAAAATTGTTGTCGAAATCGAAAAAGAGCGGGAGGCAACACTGGCAAATCGCGTTGTAGTGCGATGGAGCTCATATGCGGTTACCTCGGTGCAGCAAAGGTCGCATTGATCAACTGATAAAACAATTGATAACGTATCGTGCAACACTGGGTTTCGCGGGCAATTTCAAAACTTGCTGGCAGCCTGCAAACTAATATTTCTGATTTTTTCGAGGTTATCGGCGATAACTTATCGCTTGCGTGGGAAAAGGAAGCTTTCAAGAATTTGAACCTGTACCTAGGGTTGCCAACATAATATCTGTATAAATGAACTTCACGTCTTAAAAACTCCATTGTATCAATTGTCAGAAAAAGAAGTGACTTTTGAATAATTCAGTCGAGCTTCTGGCAGGTCGTACACCGAACTCCAGGCATTCGCGTTTTTCCTTCTTGCAAATTCGAACATTATGACAGAAATCGAGCTCTTCAATCAAAATTCGCTCAAGTTGATTTTTTTTCCGACGGACCGGGTAATCGGAGACCGCCTATTATCATAATCTGTAGTCGCTTTTCGCTTCCGAACATAGAAGCCGTTCATCATCGGGAATAGACGAATGAAAAAGTCGACTGATTTCGTAGTCGGCCGATGACATATCATCAGCTAGAACCGACAATTAACGCTTCTAACTGATGCCCTGCAGGCACTAGTCGTTTTTGAAAATGTCGGATTTTTTCTCACAGCTCTAGACTACGCTAGATGCTAATGTTTTTCACTGGTATTCGCTAATAGTTCATTTTCGACTATTCGCCAAAACCGCCCATTAAAATGGTCAGAACCTTTTTTCAAGTTTCATTGCTAAGCATCTTGGGTGGTAAAAAGTCGGCGAAAAACAGAAAATTATCAACTCCATATAGTCTAGTGATGCATATTCAACTGGCCAGCGGCAACGGTCGGTCTCATCTTGGAATTTTTTTGACTAGATGATTTCAGGGCTAGCGCAACTACAAATTTGCCTATCATCGAACTAAGCAGCTGGCGTAGCCTATGGATAAGGGAGCAGGATATACTCTATGATGGTTTGTTGCTCTAGGTCCAGCTGTTCTTATGGTTGTTATACTTTCATTAAACAATTTGCTCCTCTCGTAAAAAGCGCTGCAATTAACGATTTAAAAAAATTAGTTACAATTCGGAATTAGCCTTGATTTTTATGTTGGACATTTATAGTCCTTTAAATGTTGCCTGGGTATAGATACCCCATATTGCAGGCAATGACCACAAAAAAAATTTTTATCAGAAAATGCGCCTGTAGACGAACAAATTTTGAAATATCCCGCAAAACCACGTTTTTGATACGTCATCAATAATTGATTGATAATTGAACAATTATTGTTCGATCAAGGTGGCCTTGCATTTCCCTGCATTTTTGGAGACAATTTTCGATAGTCGGAATATCAATTTTCCGCGTTCCAGAGTGAGCACTTAAGGGGTAAGTTCCTACTTTCGTTTTTTTTGTAAATTTTATCTTAAATCATACTAAAACCGCAACGTACGTGAGTTTGTCATTGAAGCTGACGTACACCGATAAGGCGCTCATGCGCACACACTCATGTCAAGGTGAATGATAAGTTATCAAAATTAAACTGAATTGGTAACACTGTTTTACTGCAATTCAAAATTGATCGAAAAAATTCTATCCTGTTTTAAGAGGAAAATAATAGGATCTTTGAAATGTACGGATTATCTTCGAAAAGGCGTTATCCGAAAAAAATAACCTCGCCAAGGCCCTCTCCTCGTTATAGCATTATTGATTGTTTACCGATGGAATTTTTTCCCCAGACATTTTCCCCTCAATTTCGGTCGGAAATCCGTGAAACCCGACGGTCAATTAACGTGACAAGGGGCCACCGAAAGCTGAACTAGAACCCGAAGAGCAGGTGATTTATTCGTTTTTTATAAAGTCCCTCTCAGATTTTTTTAAAAATGGGGAAAGAGCAAGGTGTTTTTTGAAAACGGAGGTCGCCGCCGTGAAAAATTCACTGAATAAATAGTCCGTGAATGGTTGGTATACTTGGGACGTTTTTATTCAATAGTTTTCAATATACCTGCGTCTGTCCATTGTGTTCGCACCTTTACGGTATTTTTTCCTGTATTTCATGAAAAATGAAACGCTGCGCTATCGGCCAGAATTTTTACAAAACTGGATCCATTACGTATAGTCAACAAACGATTATGGATTTTCACTCCGCCTCGTCAAGAAATTCGGGTGGGTCGATTTTAATATATATTCCGTAACTGTGGAGAATCCGAATCGAATTGGGATTTCGGAGGTAAATAATGAAATCCGGATCGTTTCACCTTTTTAATGGCTCTATGAAAAAATGTTCGCGGGAACGTTTGAAAATTGAAATCGGCTCGAAGGCTCGGACGAAGTTTGAAAATTGCCCTTTGTGCTACACGGCAACGGGGGCCCAATCAATAAGAAAAGTCACTATCAGCAGGTTTTGAAATAGCCCGCCAAAGCCCGTATGATACGTCATCAATTGTTTTATTAGTTGATCAAGGCGGCCTTAAATAGGTAATCACCGAGGTAATCGCTTTGCACTTTGGGCAATTGGCTGTATTCTACGTCACACCTTTGCCACCTCACGCTTTTTCTACATGAAAAAATACCCTAATTTTCGAGGAGAGTTTTCGGTTATCACGGAATATCGATTTTCCACGTTTATGAGTGAGTACCAACCTACTTTTTTTTTCAAAATAATTCAAGTAAATTCCTGAATAACTTTCAAAATCGATTGATTCAATTGATAAGTGACCGATGCACCGCCTTTCGGATCGAAATGCCAAAAACAAAGAGCATTGCCCTACAGCTTTCCTCGCGTGCGCGGGGCCTCAATCAGCTAATTGGCGTCCGTCCCCCGAAAATTTCCTCCCGGTCGATTAGTATTCAAAAACGTCGACGACACGGGGATCAGAAACGCATTAAATAAGCACTTCATCGGCGAGGAAAGAAAAAGAGACGAACGCCGGGAAATTATTGTAGTGTTAGCATCCGATCACGAACATTTCGCTTCGATGGGTTATTAATTTGTTAAACGTAACAAGAGGTTGCCGAATGCAGGTGGCCATTTTTGGAAATTCGCCATAATACGCGAAAAAAGTGCAAAAGTAAATTATCGCTTCGAGCTGCATTTCGCCGATCATTACATTAATGGTCGGCGGCGGGATAGGCGGAAAAGTCAATCGATTTCGGTCGGAAAGCCGGAGAATTGGAGGATCGAAAATAATTAGAGGGTCAACACCCGAAATGCAGCTCATCTGCATGATTGTTTAATGTGACCCGTGCGAAATGCAGCGATTTTTTCGTCGCGGCGGGTAATCACGGATTTTTGCACTAATGAGACGACATTTTGATGAAAGATAGTGGTAATGAGGCGGATGACGAACGGTTTCGCGCCGATAATACGTACCTGCATCCGAAGTGGGGAAAAAACGAAAATAATGCCAATCCAGCGCGATGGAAGGATTGAATAATGCGTATTTTCGAGTGAAGACCATGGGAATGATACTAACCGATTTGCGCAGAGTGCCATCGAATAGCTCACAAAGTGATGCATGATAACTTATCATTGATAAGTTATCAATTGTCTTCTTCTCAATTAATGTCCCGTCCAGGACATGACGGACAGTGTTTATCAATTGTTTTATCGAGGCTACCGTGAATTCGCTGCACCAGGGTAATTGTATTTGAGCGCCCTGCATTATGAGGACAGTTTTCAGACTGGAATATCAATTTGCCACGTTTAAACTGAAATACGTGCTCTTGTAAACCAAAAAATCAAATAAATAATCGACGTTTATTCCCCATCGGAGAACTAATTTAGCTTACGCTACCCAGTGGGTTAACGCAATTAAACACTACCTTACTTATTACCCTTCAATTATTAATTCCCTTACGTAGTATAGAGGGAACATCGCAAAGCGGTTTAAAATTCCCACAACCTTAGCATACTTAGATAATAACAGATTCCTAACGGACGCGTCTACGTTTTTATGAATCGGCACGTTATATTCGTGATTTTCGTTTCGTCCTTTTTTCCTCGCATTTTTATCTCTACCGCACTCGCAAAAAAACGACTCGTCTCCCCGAGACCGGGAAGACGCGATTTTTTTCGGCACGCGATATTTCAAGTTCGACAATTCCGCCCCGCGGGCGATTCCTAGGTCAAGTTCGCATAATTCGTCGAGCCTACGGGTTATCGAAGGGGTCAAAGCACCTGCGGATTTTTCGGACAATGTGCGCGAATTCTCACCAATCAACTTGCCAAAAGTCGAGATTTACTATTGGGATAGATCACGTTTTTTCCAGTTTTGCCCTTAATAGGCGACGGTTGTTTGTTTAGGATGTTTGACGGATAGAGTAGGTTGAGCGAACATTTGAGACCGTTGAACTTATAGTAGGTACCTAGCAGTAAAACGAGTTTATCATTCTTGTAAATGGGATTTCAACGAAAAAGTGTCGAAAATGTTTAAATTATTCAGCGTTATTGACCCCAGGGTTTTAATCTCTATTTTATCCGAACCAATTGTAGAAAAATCAGTGGTACGTAGATAACACACAATCAGTGTAGACGGTATCTAGATATTGTATCTAAATTGTATCTAAAATAGATATAGATACCGAAAATTTCGTATCTGTATCTGTATCTAGATAAAATTGCGTCCCACGTATCTGTATCCTATCTAGATATAAAAAATGGGTATCTGTATCTAATTTTTATCTAACTTAGATAACATTTTCTATACTGCGCGGCTGTAAATTGAAATAAAAGGTTCAAGTTCAAGACCCGTCGAGACACGCAAAATTATCTCCAATTGATTGACATACCAAACATAATAAATGCCATATTTTAATGATAATTTAGAAAAAATATCAACAGTTATAGCATTTTTTCATTTCATTTATCGCCTACCCTAGATCACTACGAAACCGACAATTATAACCCGAAAAAACTAAATTCTGTGTAGTAGAACGCTTGAAATTTGTCAAATGTCGCAACTACAATACAGTTACTTGTAACACTTGTAAGTGTTCTTAAAATATTCCCTACTGCAATCAGATGACACGGCACTTAAAACCTATATTATAGATTTAAACCAATGGTGCGTAGATAACACACAATACTTCCATATTTTGAAACGTAAAAGTGTGACACACATTGATCATATTTTGACTGCTTTTAAGACTGTTTAAGTCAAAAATACGTCGGCGTTTTGACGTTGGCCCAACGTCGGCGTTTCGACGTTGGCCCGACGTCGGCGTTTCGACGTTGGCCCGACGTCGGCGTTTCGACGTTGGCCCGACGTCGGCGTTACGACGTTGGCCCGACGTCGGCGTTCCGACGTTGGGCCGACGTCGGCGTTCCGACGTTGGCCCGACGTCGGCGTTCCGACGTTGGCCCGACGTCGGCGTTCCGACGTTGGCCCGACGTCGGCGTTCCGACGTTGGCCCGACGTCGGCGTTCCGACGTTGGCCCGACGTCGGCGTTCCGACGTTGGCCCGACGTCGGCGTTCCGACGTTGGCCCGACGTCGGCGTTACGACGTTGGCCCGACGTCGGCGTTCCGACGTTGGCCCGACGTCGGCGTTACGACGTTGGCCCGACGTCGGCGTTCCGACGTTGGCCCGACGTCGGCGTTCCGACGTTGGCCCGACGTCGGCGTTCCGACGTTGGCCCGACGTCGGCGTTCCGACGTTGGCCCGACGTCGGCGTTCCGACGTTGGCCCGACGTCGGCGTTCCGACGTTGGCCCGACGTCGGCGTTCCGACGTTGGCCCGACGTCGGCGTTCCGACGTTGGCCCGACGTCGGCGTTCCGACGTTGGCCCGACGTCGGCGTTCCGACGTTGGCCCGACGTCGGCGTTCCGACGTTGGCCCGACGTCGGCGTTCCGACGTTGGCCCGACGTCGGCGTTCCGACGTTGGCCCGACGTCGGCGTTCCGACGTTGGCCCGACGTCGGCGTTCCGACGTTGGCCCGACGTCGGCGTTCCGACGTTGGCCCGACGTCGGCTTTTCGACGTTGGGCCAACGTCGTGTTGACGACGTCGGGAATGATGAAATCTCCAAAATTAGTCTTCGCACCGGAATCTCTTACACGAGGGAAAATTAGCTAAATGTTGCGTACGGTGGCATATTCCGTTACGTTTCAGAAGCTAACTGTTCCATCTTCAATTAGCAGAATAATATTTTATATTGAACAATATATTTTAGAATTATATATTATATTGAATTCTTTGGATAACGAAATTAAAAATGCTTCAAGAACGCTTCAATAATCGTTGGTAAAGCTCGTCTAGCTCTCATGTTGCCAAGCGCAACCGGTAGGTTGCTATATCCATAGCTATATAGTAGATATAGCTATATAATATATAGCTATATAATATATTATAGTATATATATCCATAGTATAGCTACAGTACGAGTGGCTACGAGTGGTCACCTGGTTGGTGAAATAGTCTAGTGGGCGTAAGTAGAAGGTCAATCAACCGTATCGATATTGGGTGGACTGAAGTTTTTTTTTCCAAAGAGTGGAAAAAGAATTTTGTGGCTCCAGTGTTTTCGATTATTAAGAATTGGGGAAATTTTAATAAGCTCAAAAATGTCTCACTAAACAAAATAAATAAATAAATAATAAATACATAAATAATAATTAAATTAATAGATGATAATAATAATTATTAATTTATAATAATAAAATAAGAAGTATTAATTTTTTATTAATAATTAATTAATAAATCCTAAACGGTTCGAGCTACCGCCGTGGCAATGGTCTCATTCGATTCAGAATCGAAAAATCTATAGAAAATTATGCTTCTCATGTCTATGTTGCATATTTCCTGAAAGCACGAATTTTTTCCCACTTTAACAGCTGTTTTACTGGCCTTAAAATTAAGGTAGAGTTCTGTCGAGACGTTAGGACCAACTAGATACGGAACCTGATTTTCGGTGGAAATTTCAAAAATTTACGAACACTCCTCCTCCCGAAAATCCCCGAACGTGGACGGCTTGCGGCGGATAGACTAAAATTTTTTATTGCAAATTCGGATTCTCCACCCCTTGAAACGTATACCAACAAATTTTCCGGGGGTGTTAAAATTTCATTTTTCCTGACCGATTAAGCACATCTATGTACTGAAAGGTTTATTTTTCAAGAAAAATGAAGCAAAATGAGGTATCTGTATCTAAATTAGATATATTGCCAGTATCTGTATCTCAGATACAGATACTTTGTGTGTATCTGTATCCGATCTAGATATTTTTATAGTAAAATATCCTATCTATATCTAGATAGAAAAAACTGGTATCTTCGTCGACACTGCACACAATACTTCCATATTTTGAAAAGTAATAGTGTGCACAATTCTATCATATTTTGACTGCTCTTGATGTTTCGGTCAAAAATAGCAAAAAACTCACTATTCATGGCCGTCATGGAGCTCGCACGTAATTTCGTCATTCGGCATGCAACACTGATTAACTCGATTTTTGGCAAAAATGAGTTATTGGTATCACTGGATTGGTTTTTCCACTGGGAATCCGGTGGTACCTCTGGTTCGGTACAACAAGGCGTTCAACATGACAAGAGAGATGAAGTCTATTCTATCTATTCTATCTTATCAATTCTTATCTATTCTTTCGGAATTGACAACATGAACCACAATGACAACTGAATTTTTACGCAGTTCGGTGACACATCAACATGTGAACGCCATCTTGTTTTTTCGGACTTGAAGGATGCATAAACGGACTGTACGCAGGACGCAAAGAAAAACGCACATGCGAATCCAGCTTTACTTTACCATATTTCCGAGACATCGAAAGCGATACACTTGTTATAAACAGTCCGCCATTCCGTCGGGTCGTTCCGAAATGAGAAAGTCACTTCTTCGGGACCACTTGCGCTACCTTCCTGAAACGTTCGATTTTCGGCTACCTGGCCCCTAGAGCTGGGCAGACTTACAGATACCAGAACTACCAGTTAGGTAGGAGCTCCCGGAGCTAAATGATTTAATCGGCCCGGGCCGGCTCGAGCGAGATGGAAAATCCGAGCGAAAGGGAAGAAAAATACGGGAGGCACGCGAATCGCCGGGGATTTTAGTTTATTGAGTCCCGGCTCTGATTGAAGGATAGAACTCGACTTTCTTGCTCTCGTATTTTCTCCTCACCTAATTCATCATTCGCTACCGTATTCATTACCATTCTCCGTCAAATTATCGTTGAGAACACCGTACGAGATGTACATAATACCGGGTAAAAGGCAGAAAGAGAGTTCGAGTGAGTTAAAACGAGTTGTACGAAACGATAAGGTGAAAACATATCGTTAGGTAGGTACGCCAACTATGGTACTTACGCCAGAAGTTTGAGGCAAAGAGGTTGAGAAAAGGTTACGAATATTCCAAAGAACTCGAGTATTAGCCGGTCCAATGAACAGAAGATAGCTAGGTATTCCAAAGACCAAAAAATGTCCCCGAAATTGCAGGGATTTTAAGGTTAGTTGTAAAATCGAAAAAGAGCGGGAGGCGGCCATTGTGTGACGTATTATACAGCCCCGGGCTTCAAGGTCGCGTTATCAGCTCGTAAAACAATCGATTTTAGAATGTGCGGTCACACGAGGACATCAACGACCGCAGCAGAGCAACAGCAACAACAACAACCACAACAACAATCGATATCTCATCATACAGCCCACACCTTCGCGCTAAAATTGCTGGCAGTGATTTTTTTGTTGCTATCGCTTGCATTATAGGGCAACCTATACGAGATTAACACTTCCAAAGTGTAATATTCAAAACTAAAAATCGTTCTTTCTTCAGCTCACCACCAGCCGCAGCAGTGCAACAACAACAACAATTGATATCGCATCATACAGCCCAAAACCTTCGCTCTAAACTTGCTGGCAGTGTTGTTTGTCGCAATTGCTTGCATTTATAGGGCAACCTATACAAGATTAACGTTTCAAAAGTGTAATATTCAAAATTAAAAAACGCCGCAATTTCTCTCTTCATCCCACTACCAGCTGCAGCAACAACAACAACAATCAATATCGCATCATACAGCCCAAACATTCGCGCTAAACTCGCTGTCTGTGTTGTCTGTCGCAATCGCTTGCATTTATAGGGTAGCCTATACAAGATTAACATTTCCAAAGTGTACCTAATATTCAACATTTAAAATCGACGCAAATTCCCTCATCATCCCACTACTCGCCGCAGCAGAGCAACAACAACAACAATCGCTATCGCATCGTGCTAAACTCGCTGGCAGTGATTTTTTTTGTCGTAACCGCTTGCAGTTATAGGTTAACCAGTACAAGATTAACATTTCTAAAGTGTACCTACTATTCAAAATCGCCGCAAATTCTCTCTTCATCTTCGGTTTTGAACCAGTGACAATTTTCACCCGCTAACGAATGCAAACATTTATACAGCGCGTGACAGGAACGATTACCCGGCTCAAAACGGACGTCTCCGACTCTCGGGCACAATGTCCGACGCAAACGAATTAATGATCGGTTTTGCGGTTTGGGAAAGATCGATTAAGCAGTGAAAAAATCCAGAGGAGCGAGAGGGAATAACTTTGGCCAAAACTGGGCATTCGGAAAGAGAAGGTCGGCTTTGGTGGAGGGAGGAACCTTGGTGAAATTTCACTCTTTTACCGTTATGGCACGCGACCAGTGGGCACCTGCCCTGAATTAATTATCTTTCAGGCCTGCGCCTCTTGCTCTCGTATCCTTCCCTACTCCTTACAACAGGCTTCGACAACACCCGAAAACACCTGCATCTAGCCGAGAAACTGCGTCACTTTTAACCGATGGAACGGCTTAGAAAACCGAAACTTGTACGAGTCGTCTTTCCTGCCCTAGGTCTGGGCGTACAGTCGGCGAACGAGAATACGAATCTGGACCGATTTCAGTTTTCATCGTGAAGTCGACAGATAAGTCGGTAAGCTATCTGAAATTGGAAACAACAGAATGGAAAAGTAGAAAGCGTCTCGAAAGGTAAGGTAAGGTAAGGGCGTAAATCCCGAAAAGTGGCAGCCAAAACCAAAAACCAAACCCACAAACTCAACTTCTCAACCATGAGTCTCGAACACATATCTCAGACAGAACTCTCAAACTCAACAGTCAAACTGAACTCTCAAACTCAACTGTCAAACTGAGCTCACAAACTAAACCCACAAACCTAACTCATAGATTGAACTCTTAAACTCAGCCCACAAATTGAGTTTCAAACTGAACTCTGAAACTCGATCCACAATCTCAACTTCTCGAACACAAATCTCAAACAAACCTTCAAACTTGACTCTCAAACTCAACTGTCAAACTGGACTCACTAACTCAATTCTCAATCTCAACTCTCAAACTGAAATCACAAACTCAACTCTCAAACTTAACTCTCATATTCTTCCGCTAGATCCAGTGTTGCCAACTCGTCGCCTTGCTTTCCCTATGTCGAGCACCGAAAAAACCTCTGAATTCGACTAAAAACATTTGACTTCCAAAAAGTTGTGGTCTTAGCTCCAACATTAAAAAATGCGAACATAAAATGATCAAAGTCAACTTCGAGTTCAAAATCAACTTCGAGTTCAAACTCAACTTCGAGATAAAAGTCAACTTCGAGATCAAACTCAACTTCAAGATCAACGTCAACTTTGAGATCAAAGTCAACTTCGAGATCAAAGTCAACTTCAAGATCAAAGTCGAATTCGAGTTCAAACTACACATCGAGTTCAAACTCAACTTCGAGATAAAAGTCAACTTCGAGATCAAAATCAACTTCAAGATCAACGTCAACTTCGAGTTCAAACTCAACTTCGAGATCAATGTCAACTTCGAGTTCAAACTCAACTTCGAGTTCAAACTCAACTTCGAGATCAACGTCAACTTTGAGATCAAAGTCAAATTCGAGATCGAAGTCATCTTCGAGATCAAAGTCAACTTCGAGTTCAAAATCAACTTCGAGTTCAAACTCAACTTCGAGATAAAAGTCAACTTCGAGATCAAAATCAACTTCAAGATCAACGTCAACTTTGAGATCAAAGTCAACTTCAAGATCAAAGTCGACTTCGAGATCAAAGTCAACTTCGAGAACAAATTCAACTTCGAGATCAAACACAACTTCGAGATCAAAGTCAACTTGGAGATCAAAGTCAAATTCGAGATCGAAGTCATCTTCGAGATCAAAGTCAACTTCGAGTTCAAAATCAACTTCGAGATAAAAGTCAACTTCGAGTTCAAAGTCAACTTCGAGTTCAAAGTCGACATCGAAATCAAACTCAACTTCGAGATCAAATTCAACTTCGAGATCAAATTCAACTTCGAGATCAAACACAACTTCGAGTTCAAAGTCAACTTCGAGATCAAAGTCAACTTCGAGTTCAAAATCAACTTCGAGTTCAAACTCAACTTCAAGATCAACGTCAACTTTGAGATCAAAGTCAACTTCGAGATCAAAGTCGACTTCGAGTTTCGTAGCGTCCCGCTTTTGGATTTGGGATATCTGGTCACCTTATGTATTGGGTATCCGGTGTGCAACTAACATTACTGAATAGCAATGTTCATGATTGAAAATGACGAAATTTCCGTTTCTACGTTACAATTCATTGCTGAAATCATACTTCGGTCTAACATTTTTACATCTGTTTTTCTTGCCCTGGCAACTTTGCCACGTCAGGCAAAAATGTTCACTCGGTGGGTTAATATGAAAGTAGAAAGGATATCATCCATAATAGAATCAGGGTTGGCAGAAAAGAGGCGGGCGAAACGAAAACAACGGACCAGGTGCCGACACGTGGATGCACGTGCGCCACACTCGAGATTTGCATAGCTACTCGGTCAGCCACTGAGTACAACTCGAAGACCAGTAGGTTCTTTTCAAACGTCTCCTACGACAATAATGTATGCTAAGTAAAGGGAAAAAATCCCAAGGGAGCGTCCATTGTCATCTTTTACAACAATGTTCGTGTGCTCGGTTAGTACGTTAGGAACCCGCTAAAGATCAAATTGAAGGGTGGAATCTCGCTAAACTAGTTCTTGGAATCCTTTGAGTGCCGAGTTTGAGTACGAGTTTGACTAGCATAACGTATTTTCTGAGGGGGGGGGTGAGGATGACGATGAATGGGACCGACCCCACTGGCAATTTTCTGTCTTGAACGGATGACGGATGGACGCCTACTCAGTTACCCGCAACTGACTCGGCACGTACCTTCGAATTAACATTTGAGTATCAGAATTGATAAGTTTCAATACACGTATTGTAAGGTAAACGAGCTGAAAATTATTTTTGAAAAAAAAAATCAAATTTGATTTTCAAATTTCAAGTTAAATGAGCTAAAAATGATTTTTGAAAAAATTCAAATAATATTTGAACATATTATGTTTTTCAGATTTTAAATTTGTTTTTCAAATTTCAAATTTTCAAAGATGTGTTTAATACATCTTTTTTATTAACCGCCGATTGCCCATTTATTTGAGCTCTGCGTACCAGTGGTGGCTTAGTATCGATAGTATGGCACTATCGATTGTTAGTATCGATAGTATGGCACTATCGATTGTTAGTATCGATAGCATGATGAGGAATTTTTTTTGAAAAACAGGTCAAAAACCCAATTCTGATTACACGCGGGTATGTTTTGAAGCTGCCATTTTACTATTAGTGTTTTATCTACGTACCAGTGCTGGCTTAATATAGTTAGTAATAGATAATATCGATAGTATGCCACTATCGATTGTTACAATACTAACGTGGATAGTTATCGATAGTTCTAGCTCAACAGACATATTTGAACCTGAATGTTTTTGCAGAAAAACGCTCTTCCAGTCCCTACTATGGCAACCTAAAGCCCTAAAAAAAAAACATTTTTTCTGATTTTTGGGTCAGAACGGCTAGGTACCTATTTATCTACCGATTAGATACTTTTGTTTCTGGAAACATATAGGTATTACCCCCAATTTCGGATTCGAAAGAGCCAAATCAACTATGTTTTCAACCAGAAACTATTTTTGTGCTCATGCGTCCATTTGAAGCCAGATGATATTATGTTTATGGGCAATGGTTGTTAATATTCGATCGTAGCGATGGTAAAATGTTTGAAAAACAATCGATACTACCGATAGTTTGATATATTAAAAGGTTATCGATATTAAGCCAGCACTATTGTACCACCGGTTTCAAAATTGCTTGAAAAACTTTCGATACTATCAATAGTCCGATATATCGAAACTTGTTGGTTTCTAAATTGATTGAAAAACAATCGATAGTTCGAAATATCGAAAGGTTATCGCTATTTAGCCAGCACTACTGTACCACCGGTTTCAAAATTGTTTGAAAAACTATCGATAGTTTGATATATCGAAAGGTTATCGATATTTAGCCAGCGCTACTGTACCACCGGGGTTTTTACTATTACTAAAAGATTGCTCTTTTGTTACTCGAAAAAAATAATCTTCGGAATTTGCTCCTTTTCCCATCAACTGACCGGTTTACCGTTTCTGACGACTCTCGACTACAATCCTAAAAAAACTGAACACGTCCTAAAAAACTCACGACAGATACATGACACACAGTGTTTGTTTAATGGCCGTTCATAATGGAACACCCCGAAGGATTTACGGGGAGGGAATTTTTAAAATTAATTGATACGCGCACGGCTAATAGAAAAGTGGCGGCTTTAAAACATATCCCCGTGTAATCAAAACATTATTATATCCGAGCTGTTATTTTTCCAAAGGAATTACCACCGTCACGTAAAGGGTAATTCGACAAGTAAACACGGCTCGTAAGTTCACCTGAGAGAATCCTTTGGTCAAACACATTAACGGAGCGTAATAACTCAGTGTTGCCATCCGGGCGGCAACAAATAAATAGGCAATCACCGGTTAACGGGAGGGGTGTATTTTTTAACGGAAGGAAAAAGGGTTTAATAACACGGCCCATCCATCATCGGCCGTTTAATCGTGTCCACAATTCTTGCTTTTATTCTTCGCCCAGAAAATTCTTCATTTTGGTAATTAAACGTGAGCTTTGAAAAATAACGCGGATCGAATAAATAAATTGTTCCGCCCGTTTTGTAAGTTATAGGGTACGACTAGATTTTTCAAGTTAAAGCGATAATGGCGCCCAGCACGCGAAGGACGTAATTTTGGCGCTGATTTGAAATCAGTTATCGACTGCATAAAAACACTCGTTGATTGAAATTGTTTCGGAAAGGTGTAATTTATGCGGATGCCAATAAAAAGAGCTCAGTTCATCACATAGGCGTTAATGGGAATTCGTGGAGCGGGGAATTTTTCATTTGTTACTTACCAATTATTTTTTACACTCCAATAAAGAATTGCGTCTCGAGTTCTTTTTTCAAAATTTTCGAAGAGATGAATACCATTGGTGCATTGTAGGAATAATATTCATGCATTGTCCAGTAAATGCTTGCTCAAAATGGGTGATTTGGAGAGATGAATGCTGAAGTAGGTTTCTCAACAATATGTTTTTCGGGGTGCTAAATTCAAATTTTTGGTTTACCACCTCGAAATCGCTCGGCGCCGCTACAAAAATCGCAAAAAACCTCAAAATTTTAGGACTTTTTTCACTCAATTGCTTATATCTTTGAACCCATTCGTATTTGAGGAAAAGGTATGATCAGCATTGTTGAAGATGACTAAATTTGTGACAATTCATGCGCAACCGCAGCTTTCTAGCTCAAATAGCCTATGAGTAATGGCTTGACAAAAAATTTTACCCAAAAGTTGCACTTTTGAGTTTGGTTGTACGAGTTGAATACCAATGTATTAAAGATTTTTCTGAACCTCCATTCCAGCGTACCATTTTATGACTATTAACTATCTTCCATTTACTGTTAATATGGACGTAAAACGGGCCGGAGGTAAATACCGGTAAATTTTATCCGATATGTATTCAAAACGAACCTGTTCTTCGGATGTTCCGAAATTCATGACCCAGGATAACCTGCCTCTGTAATAATTTGACGGCATAATAAAATTATCGGGAGGTAAAATTCTCCATCGAAACTCGCAGGATCCCGGATGGAAAACGGAAACCTCGTGATCGAAATGCGCCTTCGACGGGACGACATAATTTCGGACCGGTCATTCGATGATGGAGAGATTTCTCGGAACAGACCCCTCGAACTTTTGAAGGAAAAAATCCCCGAACAAAAAAATTCACAGCACGCATTATCACACCTTATGGACATTGGCCGGGGTGCAATCCTGAGTGACACCCGAAGATCGTAGATCCTCCGCCCAGGTATCCAATAAAGTGACCTGATTTTCCCCCGCAGTAAATCCTGTTTTGACACTGCAGATAACAGACTTTTAAACAAAAGATAATAATCGAAGTCGGGGATTTTGTTGTTGTTCAAGGCCTTCCTGGTTGGAAATATCTGGCCGGCAGCAGCGGGCGGTCAAGCCTCAAGCCCTCTATATTCATGAAGTCCTGTTCCTCGTCAGAATTAGATGATGCACCTGCTTCCATTTTGGATGGATCAATAAAACTCCTGCACTCCACACGTTTCAAATATAACGTTCCTGGCCGCTGGAAAAGCGTATTGCGATTTTGAAAGGCGTAGTGAAGGTTTTCCATCTTAGAACCTAACATTTTTGGACATTTTTGAATTTTTTCATCTTTATACTAAGTAGGTAGGTACTTAGTAGGTACATTCATATCGTATTACCCTCTGTGGAAGATGGTATATTGGAAAAACGGTATTTTGTGATGTTTTAAAAGGGCTAACATCTAATGATTTTATAATGAGGTTCTATTTGGGCATAACACCATAGTGGAAAGGGGGGGAGGGTAAAATTTTTGGCATAGTTGAATATTTTCATCTCACCACCAGGTAGTAGGTACATCCATATCGTGTTATAGCGTTCATTCTGTGAGCAGTGTTTAGGGTATCCTGTGGAGGACCTGTTAAAAAACTGCCGCACAGCAGGTATTATAAGGTGGAAAAATTGAGATAATTTCCGTTAACACTGGTGATGACACGAGTTGTGTTTCATTTTGAAAATGAGCTAGCTCTACGATAAAATACACCTTATAAAGTTGTCACGTGGACAACTGTTAACCGCTTGTGGTCGTATTCGGTATGCAAATGATATTACGGTTACCTTTGTTTTAGTCGAATTCTTTACTCCACTATTAGTATTCAAGATTGGACGAGAGATTTCAAAAATACTTACTCAAATAGCTTATTATGTGGGTTTAATGTTTATTTATTTCGATCAGAGATAATAATTCCGTGATTTTACTTTAGAAAACCCTCAAAATGATAAGGAAGTAAAATTACTTCGATCTAAGTCAATTTAGGTAATTAATTTGCAAAAAATAAAATGAATAAAATTGAGAGAGAAAGTTGAAAATACACCCCCAAATTTCCGGCAATACGAATTCAGATACCGTCTACGTTCTACTTTAGATAATACCATACGCGTACCTATATATTAGAATAGGTAACTATAGCAGATGATGATGTTCGATTTATCTGCTCGAATTGGCCAAAACTATTTCGAGGAATTTTTTCAAAAAGCAAAAGGCGCTTTGTAGATAGCGGTCTGGAAATTGGAAGACCTCCCTGGTCGCAGTTATCGTTTCGGAACCCGATGTTTCGAGATAAAACCGATGGGCCCCCTTTTTCGATAATTTCTTAATGAACCTAAACTTGAATGGAAAAGCCGCCGTTTCAAAGGCCAACGAGGAATTTACGTTGATTTTTTTCATTTATTTTTGATATTTCTTATTTATTTATTTATTTTTTTGTTTTTTGAGAAGTGCTCACTCTGAAACGTGGAAAATTGATAATCCGAAAAAATGTTTCCAAATATGAAGGGATTTTTGTGTTGGTCGCAAACCTGGGAAGGAGCGGGACGCGGGATTAACGTAGAATACAGCCAGCCTATTGTCTCATAACCGCGTTACCTAGGTGCAGGTAATTAGAAAACGTCAAGGCCGTCTTGACCAACTGATAAGACGATAATAGCCTTATCAATAATTGATAACATATCTCACAGGCCCGGGCTTCGCTGGCAGTCTAGCGCCACCAAGAAACAGATAAAACAACAACAACAACAACAACGCTGGCAGCCTACAGAGATTAGCTGATAGTGTTATCTTATCAATAATGCTTGCAATATGGTACCTGAATGTATCAAAAGTCGTGCTCATGTACCTATACAGAGATTTTAGGTCACACGTAAAGTACGTTACCATAAAATCCAGCTACTCACCGATAAAAAACTTGATAAATCACCTTCGGTAACGAGCGTCCTTCGAAATTATCACTCGTCAAGTTAGCGCTGCTGCATTGACGAAAATGCAATCCCGCCTTGATGCACATTATGCACTCTCAAATATAATAGTTAGCGGCCGTTATCGAACGAACGATGCTTAAACACCGGTTCAACGGATGCACTTTTTCGGCGAGCCTATCTATTTACAGAGGCATTAACATAAAATTAGAGCGGGCAGTTGATTTTTCGAGACTTGAAAAAGACATTAATCCGTAAATTGAGTGACTACCTTCGGTATTGCAGTTTCGCATGTAAAAAATTGCAGCCTACCGAACAAGACCGCCCAGGAGTTTGGAACGGTGTCAATTGTTATTGCTTATTGGGTAAGAGTTATCGGGTGAGTTTGGGGAAAATATTGGAGGACCTCCCAACGAATGGTAAGAATCGGGATATGATAGAAAATCATGTTTTTGAGGAGCATCTATGCTGCCTTTGCATGCTGGTGCTTTAGCAAGTAATATTTTGGAGAAACTCTCGATGATCGAAGGTCAGATTTCTTTGCAACCAACTTGGACGAAATTGTGGTTCATTGGAGGTCACCTATTTTGAGACCAAAAACGACAAAATCGGTTCATTGGTTCAGTTCGAAAACTATAATTTCCTGAAAACTGTGCAGAAAACGTAGGTTTAAAAAACTACACACATATTTTGTACCAGATTTTTATTTTTGATTCCCCCCCCCAATCAGTTTTGTTGTTGAGCGGTCGAAGAACCCGGAAGCCCGAACGTGACCGCTGGGCGGCCAAGCCACCTACTGGCCGAGTCACGAATCCGTCGGAAACAATTGCAGTTGCGATTCGTCCCAAAGGCGCCCCAAAAGCTGACATTGCACATGCGCAGCGACTGTTCGACACGGATGCAATTGTGCATCGTGCTGCACTGCACAGCCGATGCGTCGGCTAAGCGAAATTCGAACTGGGTCAAGCCGATCGTTATGACGTCTGGACTGTTCCGCACGTTTCCTGGCTGGAAAGATACCTAATATATCGATATATCGATAGTATCGGCGGTAGAATATCGTTGCCGATGTAATATCGTAGGTCAACTATCGATAGTATGTAGGTACCACCGATAGTATCGATCAAAAATTATCGATAGTTTTAGAAAAATATCGGTTAAAGTAAAAGAAAGTAAAATAAACAATTAATCGTTAATTTTTCTCTGTTCCGTTCCTTGGCCTATAAAGAATCTCAATTCTGATGATATTATCTATTAGGTATTGTTCATATTTTTAATGGGAAAAGGATGCCTGGGTAGTAGAAACACCAAATTTGTAATCAAACCTTAAAAACACAATTCTATATAGGAGTAGGTACTAGTCAATTTTTGGGAATTTTTAGGGACCACTTATTCTTTGAATTTGATGTTAAAACATGGAATTTACGTTCGAGTTAACAAATCGGATAAAGCCGTTATCAGCTTAAAAAATATCAGCTGAAACTCAATTGAACGACATCGACAAACTATTGATACCCGAAACTATCGGCCCTTGCACCATCGATGGAAAAATATCGATATATCGGAGGAAAATATCGATATTTCGATACTATCGATGGCCACCCCTGAATTGAAGAAAAAATATCGATATATCGGAGGAAAATTTTGATACTATTGATGGCCACCCCTAAATTGAAGAAAGAATATCGATATATCGGAGGAAAATATCGATATTTCGATACTATCGATGGCCATCCCTACATTGAAGAAAAAATATCGATATATCGGAGGAAAATATCGATATTTCGATACTATCGATGGCCATCCCTACATTGAAGCAAAAATATCGATATATCGGAGGAAAATATCGATATTTTGATACTATCGATGGCCATCCCTACATCAAAGCAAAAATATCGATATATTGGAGGAAAATATCGATATTTCGATACTATCGATGGCCACCCCTACATTGGAGAAAAATATCGATATATCGGAGGAAAATATCGATATTTCGATACTATCGATGGCCATCCCTAAATTGAAGAAAAAATATCGATATATCGGAGGAAAATATCGATATTTCGATACTATCGATGGCCACCCCTACATTGAAGAAAAAATATCGATATATCGGAGGAAAATATCGATATCTCAATACTATCGATGGCCATCCCTACATCGAAGAAAAAATATCGATAATCGGAGAAAATATCGATAATTCGATACTATCGATGGCCACCCCGACCTCTGTGCAGCGAATTCGAACGCTATATTCACAATTTATTTTTCTTCTCACTCCATTTCGTAGTTTTTGGAGATGCGTCCCGGTGAGTTATGCACCCCACAACAGTGGACAGATCCATTAGCCCAATCTATCGACACTATAGTCCATCTAGGGTCGTTTTCGACCTTGAGCAATCCTTTTCGGTCCCCTCTATAATTTTCGGGGCAAATGAATATATCGGTTTTGGCCTTATCGACGAAAAAATGCAGAATGATTCAAGGGCCCGCCCCCGCTTACTAAATCAAGTCGACATCAAAGGGAGAAAGGGGAAGGAGCGAGAAATTGTCGAGGTATTCCAAGGCCTTTCGGCTCAGCCACTTAGAAATTGTTACGAATGCCAGTTTCTTCGATAAGGGAATGTTTTATGCCCGACTCTTCCGCCGAGCGGTTCTTCGCAATTTTCTCGGTTCGAAATTGGCCACCAGATACGCGACTTTTTGGAGGTGGACATATTTATCATGCACTGAATTCAAAATGGGAAATTTGTTTTTGAAATTTCTGTAATTTTATTGCACTTGTTTGATGATCAGTTCAAACGGAAAATTCGCGCCGATTTTATCAAGCGATAACAAAAACATCGCTCTAATAACAAAAACTGTCAGCGGGTTTTGAAATTGCCCGAGAAGCTTGGGGTTGTACGATACGTCATCGATTGTGTTATCAGTTGATCAAGGCGGCCTTGAAGCCTTCTAATTTGCTGCATTGGGTAACCACGTATGAGCGTTGTTGCACTACGAGGCGATTGGACTGCTGTAGCCTACGTCACAACATGGCCGACTCCCGCTCTTTTTCAATTTGTGCGAAAACCTAAAACTTCCTGAATTTTTGAAGACAGTTTTCGGTTGGATATCAATTTTTCAAGATTAAAAGTGAGTACTTTCATGAAGAAAAATACAAAAAGTCGACGTAAATTCCCTGTTTAACTAAATTAGAGCGACTCATCAACTTTTCATTCAACTCTGAATTAACGAAATTGCTCAAAATCTTGGAAAGGTGAAAGTGGGTTTGTTGTTGTTGCATGTGCAACAGTGGCGGCTCCTGCCAGGGGGTGCACCATAAGCCAGCATCCCTCAATGCAACTTTATCTTCCAAAGTCAATTTTGAAAATTTTAATTGAATTAGCTCCATTTCATTCATTTTTGATATTTCACAGAAGAAAAAAATGCACTGATGCCCACCGTGATTTTTACTAATCCTAATCATATCAGTTTTTGAACTGATAAGATAAGATTACCATCAAAGTCGATCGGATTCTACAGGCCTTGTGCTCCTGGACACTTAGGTCAGACATTGGCTCACTAACACTTCAAAAAACACTACCACTAACACCGTAGTCTACCGTAAGCGCCAACTCTCTTCTTTCTTGAACATCCCCCTTTCCGTTAGTAATCCAATGACGCCAATGACGATTTTGTTGTTGTTTTCAGAGAGGATTAATGGTAAAGAGTTGAGTGTAGTTGTTGTTGTTTTTTTTCTGTCTCATATTAGCTAGGAGGTGCAGATGCTCCGGTGTGCAATTTAGGAGCTGGGTATCGGAACAACCTTCGGCTTTGCTCGTGATTTAGGGTCAAGTGGGGTAATTATGAACAAATTGCAACAATTTTACAAACTGACAGCTCTCAGAAGTACCTAGTCCATGTAAAAACCTGGAAACCTCTCTAAAACAATCGGTTTACATCCCTAATACACTGTGAGACAGTTTTTGAATTTTTTTGACTGCTGTATGGTCTTTGAAAACCACTGTTCATAATTACCCCTTATGTTCATAATTATCCCATAGGGTATGGGGTAATTATGAACAGCGATTTTGACGTTTAAAAGAGGTGTTCAAAAGGTTACATTTGATTCATTTCACACTGTTACATGTGACAGTTAGCACGAACGTGTTACACTAGGCGTATGAGATGTAAAAGACGATGTTCATAATTACCCCATAGCATAGTTCACAAATACCCCAAGATCCAAATAAATCAAGACAATATACTTGCATACTCCCAAAATATCATAATTCAAACGAAAATCATTTAGTTTGTACCATTTCATTGCTAAAAATGGACGAGAAGTGCAAAAAAACTCTCAGAAAAAAATGTTCATAATTACCTCATACCCAAAAAAGTATGGGGTAATTATGAACACCCTCTGTAAGTCACTGAGAACGAGATATGGCAAAACTTGAGTGAAATCCTGTTGAAGAAACAATTAACGCATGTAAAAATATTGAAAACAATAACTTAACACAATTTTTTAAGCCAGAAGAGGGAAGAACCTCAAACACTAAAAAACAGTTTCACAAACTTTTTAATAAGGTTTTTGATAAACACGTAAATGGCGTCATCGGCGTTGCCAAATTGGAGAAAAAAAAGTCGTAACCTATCAATGAGAGAATGAACATTCGATTGCTACATCTTTTTGATTTTTCCATTGCTCACAGGAGCGCTAACATACTTTGTTCTTAATTACCCCATGTTCATAATTACCCCACTTGACCCTAACAAAATCCGAAATTAACAATTAAAACAGTGAATGTCTTCAGTGTAAACAAGGATCGGGTCGTGTGCCTGCCTTTGCACATGCAAACGGTCCTCGACGGGTCCGGCAGCTGCAGGTGTGTCAATCCTTGGCCTCGTGCTATGCGGGCATCACCTGCTGGAACCTACGCAGCTTCCCCGGTCTGTAGAAAAACTGGACGTCGGAAATTTCCCATGTACGACACATTTATGTGAATAGGGGCCCTTATCACGATGTGACGCTTTTTGGCCGAAACTGCTATCTGGAAGTCTTCGAAATCAGATCTTCCGAAAGTGCGTTGCAACCTTTGTTTTTCGATAACCCTGCCATGAAATACAAATTGTCAGATTGCCCGCAAAGTATAACGACATGGATGAAAATCCAACAACAACGTCAGATTTTGTGCCAGTAACATGACTGCAATTCACCTAAATCAACAGCATTCTAAAACTCCAATTGTTATGATGTAAGTGTTGTTGTTATGTTATTCCACACTCGGTTGCGAACAACAAGATCATTAAATATGCTGGTATACTAATGGGAAATTTGCATCGATTTCGAAAATTTCCCTTTAGAAGTGTTACACAGGTTATAGTTATTGTCGGAAAATGGTCAGCGGGTTTTGATACGGCTCGCGAGGCTCAGGGCTGTATGATACGTTATCATTTGCGTTATCAGTTGACCTTGGAACGTTGTAATTTGCTGCACCGAAGTAACCGCATAATATTAATAAAATAATATAATTAAAATTATATGATATTAATTAAAATAATTAGGTACCTACCTAATAATATTAATAAATAATAAAATGAAAAATAAAATAATTTAAAATAAAATAAAATAATAGTATAAGAATAATAATAAACTAAAAAATAAAACAATGATAAAATAAAAAAATAAATAATATAATAATTATAATATAATAAATTATTATTATTATTATATTATTAAAACAATATTAAAAATAACCTGCATTCTACGTCGCACGTCGCCTCAGATTTTGCTCTCAACTTGAAAAACAATTTCGATTTTCTTCGATCTAGAGCAAATAGGTACTTTCGAAAAAAGCCAACCAAAGCCTTTTTTTCTCTAAATATATATTGTTTAAAGAGTTTAAGGGAAACTTCATTAGGGAATCTAACACAAGATAAATTTTTAACAAGTTCGCCCCCATGGATTTGTAATGAGGAAAAATTGAAAAAAATTTAGGCGTCCAAAAGTTCAATTACTGTAACGGTAGTCGACTGGTCTCAAATTAGTAATATCCTTTTCAACCTCCTTACCTTGGCCCTTATTATTTGAAACTTGTATTCCTCTTCCTATATTAACATCCCGCAGAACAGACCACGGATGAGAATCTTTTATTAGGTATGCACTATGCGGGTATCACCTGCCCCACTATCCAAAACGATGGAAAACTGGACTCGGACTGGTCCTTGGGTCGGTACCTTGTATCAATTTATTATTCCTCTCGTATTTTCAGAGAATAATTTTTTTTCGGGCTATAAACGAAAAAGAAGTACTTACCTATTGAAAACGTCCTAAAATTAAAAATCGGATCGGAGGTTCAGGAAAAATTCATTTTTACTAAAAAAATATCTATCTTTCTGTAAATTCAAACATTTTTCATTCATTTGATTTTCATTTCATTTATTTTGTACACCTTGAGTCTAAAATTTCGGGCCTGGTCGCCTCCATCGGCTTTTACCTCCGAAACGATCGGTTTTACCTCCGAACTAACGGTAAATTCACCGCTATTTTCCACTATCCTAGAAAAATAAGTAGACGTATAGTGTTAAATGTACAGTATAGTCTTATCTGCAATTTTTTGCCCACCTCGGAGGGTCCCTAATAGGCACGTGTCCCTCTTATCTCTTCCATCATCATTCTCTAGCCCGGGACAGCCATTCAATTATTTGTCGCCCCTACACTCTCGAAATGGACGTAAAAAAATGTGAAAACCCCCCCAGGAAATGAGGGGGTTTGACAACTTTGCGAGAGGCTCGCTTTATTGAGCAAAAAACATTCCGCAATGATACGAAATTCGTGTTTTTTTCGAAAATAATGCGATTGCGACGCAATTGGTTGTGCGGACGTATCCAAAATTACGAGCGAAGAATAAAAATAGTAATTTTGTACAGGGGTACGGGTCGGTTTTCTGTCGAAATGAGATGTACCCTCGGCAAATTAAATTATCGTTAGAGCAGTTCGCTAAAGAATGAGACAAGCTGTAAAGGCTTTCTTAGGGAATGTGTGCAATGGAATTTAGGAATTTGGAAATTGTCAGCCCATTTATAAAGCCATATAATATATGTACCATATTATGGTACAACATACATTTTGTTTTTGTTTTTTGCCTGTAGCTCCTTCCAATTGCGTTTTTCGAGTTTCAGAGTTATATAAAAACTTGTAGAACATTAAATTTCCTACAAAATTGGCTCTATGCCTTTCTTTCATAGGAGCTATAGTTAAGGAGCTACGGGCCGCCGAAAAAGGATGACATTTCAGTTATCCTATTCTATCCGGCTTGTTTCCTCTTTTTTTGATTTTTTGCCTGTAGCTCCTTCCAATTGCGTTTTTCGGATTTTTGACTTCTATAAAAACTTGTAGACGATTAAATTTCCTACAAAATTGACTCAATGCTTTTCTTTCATAGGAGCGATAGTTTCGGAGCTACGGACCGTCAAAAAAGGATGACATTTCAGTTATCCTATTCCGATCCGGCTTGTTTCCTCTTTGTTTGGTTTTTTGCCTGTAGCTCCTTCCGATCGCGTTTTTCGGATTTTTGACTTCTATAAAAACTTGTAGACGATTAAATTTCCTACAAAATTGACTCTATGCCTTTCTTTCATAGGAGCGATACTTTCGGAGCTAGGACCGTCAAAAAAGGATGGCATTTCCACAATCGTGAAATTTTGGCCTTTTCTCCAATTCTCACTTTTTAAAAGTGTAGAGGATGTATACAGAATTCCAACCAGCTCCCTAGCCATTTTTTAACGGGCGTTATTCAATTTTTCGACAGCTTTCCTCACACGTGCCTTCAACCCTTACAAGTGTCCGGTCGAAAAACAATGTCTGCCCCAAGTGTCAGAATTCTGGGGTTTCTCTGTTATTGCAATAGAACCAGTTGATATTTCAGGGCGCTCTACGAGAAAACAGATCCCAACGCTTGAAACTGACCAAACAACAATAACTGGGAGGAGGGGTGAAATTTGAGATTAAACAAAAAAGAGTTGAGAAAAATTAACCCAGGGCAGTTGTTCTTTTTCGGGACAGAGTTTCTGAGGTAAGGCGTAAAAACATTTTCGTCTACGAGAATAGGGACGTATTTTCACCAAAAACGTTTACAATGTACTCACTTCCAGGTGTGAAAAAATTTATAGTCGATCGGATAAAAGAAAGGATTGGAGCTTAGTTCGAATGGATCCGGGGCGACAAACTTGGAGCCTCCTTATTGTATAGGTGTACCTACCCCTTTTGTGTTGGCATTTCCCACGCCTTCCTCAACCTTCGAAGGCCGTGATCCGAAAGAGGATCCCACAGCCAAAACCAAAGATTTGAAGAGCAACTTGAAAGGAAATTTCTAGAATACTTTTTTCCTTTTCGACGCTGCTGATGAGCAGGTGATTTTGGAAGTCGTGAGAAATCTGGATTTACCGCTGTGAGAAAGTAACCGAAATGTTGAGTTTTGTTGAACCTGTGGGAAGGCTATTGGCTACTTTTCCCAAACCAGGAAGAACTTACCAATGGATATTCCAGCTTATGGGATGTTCGGAATATTAGAGGTCCGGATGATCGAGGATAATAAAAAATAGGTAGCCGTTGTTATTCACGATGTCACCTTTTTAAGTTGTACATTTTAGATAACACTTTTCACTAGAACACTAGGATAGGACTGGGAAGATAGGGTTGGCAAAATGAAGGATTTAATTCCATGCCAACCCCATCTTAACTCCTTTTTTAATTTTATTATTTCCTGTTTCATTTATTTTAAATTGCTTTGCAGTATTTTGTTTTATTTTTAATTGAATTTATTTTTATTTTTATAATTAGTTATTTATTTTTTATTCTATTTATTTTCTTTTAAATTATTTCGATTTTTTGTCCTGGTGGTTTATTCTATTGTTTATTATTATTGTTCATTTTCTTAATAAATGATTGTTATTCATTATTATATTTTTTTCCAAACACAACAACAACAACAACAACATCAACAACAACAACAACAACAACAACAACAACAACAATAACTACGACAACTAGCTATTTCATCACGGAAATCACCAGATATCAAGATTAAGGTTATCTGGGGAACGTCATTTTTAGCTAGCTTCAATTCCATCGAAATTGTACCTCGAAACGTCAAATATTCAGGAATAGGAAATTTTTAAAAAATACTAAGAAAATATCTGGCTGGGAAATGACGAGTTTAGTAAATAAACAATATACAATCAATAATAATAAACAATTTACGTCGATTTTTTCAATTTTTTTAAAGCTTGGAAAATTGTAACGAAAAAATCAGGGATTTTTAGGCCGGGTCGCAAAATTGAAAAAGAGCGGGAGGCGGCCATGGTGTGTAGAACAGTTAGGCCTCGTAGTGAATTAGGGCGCTCCAAGGCCTCCTTGATCAAAGAATAAAACAATTGATGACTAAATAATAAAATAAATAAAAATAAATAAATAAAGAATAAAATCATACAGCACCGGGTTCAAACCCCATTTCAAACTCCCTGGCAGTCAACTTGCTGATAATTTTTCTTCTGCGGCAATTTTCAAAATTAAAAAAAAACGCAATTTCCCTTCCGTTAGGCATGCAAACGAACTTTCAAAGGCGCATTTTTCATCCACATTTGCCTCGAGCTGTGGAATCGCATTTTTTTAAGCTCCGCCAACCTGCCAATTTTTTTATCCCGTGCAAAGTTCATATTTGGACGATGCCCTGCGCATGGGTGCATTTCGGTCGTGTTGAAAACCTTTAATGACCGGTAGAGGTTGCCTTGTAAGTTTTTTGCCGTTTGTTTAACGTAATCGATCACATTCTCATTATAGGGAGCGTAATTTATTTTCCGTTCAGAAAAACTGCATCGGTTTTGAGTGGACTGTTTTTTTTCCAATTCTGGACCTCCCGCTGTTTTCTGTCTGCGCTCCGTCTGCGCTCAGATCGGCCAGATAGCCGAAAATGTAATTATCTCATTTTATCGACAATCTGTGCCTTCAGGGGTCACGGTAAATAACGCGAGAATGCAAGTCACTGCACTCTTCCTGTCGTAAACGTATTGATTGTAGAAGTCCCTTCCAGGCATGTGGTTTGTCAAAGAATATTTTCGCTGCGCTTCTATTATCCAAAAAAAGTGCAATAATTCAAGTAGGTGCAGGTATGGTGAGGAAAATTGATTCTAAAAGTGTTTTGCCCATGTGACGCTGGACGCCTACGTTCATTTATCAAGGCCCCCATTAGAGGGAAGTTTTGACTTTTGACCAGCCATAAATCGTCGTTAGCCGCCCGAAAGTGCTAAACATGTGTAACTTATTTTACCAATTCTCACACTTACCGGATGTCTTTTCGGAGCTGACGAACGTGCAAAATGCTTGTTATGGTCACTTATGCGCCGAAATGGATCGCTTCTCATAGTGACTGTCGTGGGATATAAATCGACGGCCGAAAAGTGTCCCAAAACCGGGGATATTTAGGCTGGCGGGGAAATAGGAAGAGCGGGAGGAGAGTGTGACGTAGAATAGGCGATCATAATAATATTAACGTATTACATTATGATATTATGGATATTATGCGTTTACCTCGGTGCAGCAATTAGTAGGGGTCAAGGTCATCCTGATAAAACTGATAATACATCGTGGATCCTTATCATACAGCTCCGGGTTTCGGTTGATAAGCCCTCCGCCCAGGCGAATGATAACGAACTTCATTAACAATCACACGAAGCTCAGGTCACCTCAAATTCATCGTCATAACTGATTAACCGTTTTGAATTTGTACCAACTTTACAAAACATGCAATAATTACCATTGTAATAAACGTGGGAAATAAGGATGCGGGCACTGGCTATAAAAAATTTCTCCTCGCCGGAAAGTGTTTTTCCATTATCGAGCGCTGTTCACCGGCTAACCGGGGCTATTACAACAGAACAAAGGACGCGGTATGACTTGAAATGTTGGCCATGGTAGACATTCGGCTCTAGTAATGTTCCCAGGCCTTCCTAACGGACATCTTCAGCCAATAAGGCAACTTCCGGGATTCGGACCCTTCGAACGGCCGTAGGTTTTATGTTGTGGGCGCGAACACCTGTTTTCAAGGTCCCCCGAGTTACGTACCCTTTTACAAGTATTGACTCCTCACGCACTGTTAACCATACCGGCTAAACTCGGAACCGAATTGATCAAAAGTTTAGGCAGCGAGCAATTTCGTCGACGATTTTGTTATAACGGTAGAGTGTAACATAAAATACGCGCCAAAGTTTGACCGTTAACAAGGATTGAAGGTACAACATTTTCAATTATGTTCTTCGACTGAAACATGGTATTGTAGGTACACTATGGTTGACATAGAAGACAGTCATGAAAACGCTTTCAAAATGGTGTTTCCGGTGACATCATCGACAGCTTCAGAAAAACTCGAATAAAAAACACTTTATCGCAGAAGTACTGCGTGCAATCGAAGTTCTGTCTAAACAGGATTATGTGTCTTGTACCTACTGACCATGTAGAACATACCAATCGAGCTGAACAAAATTGTACCTATGCATCAAGAATAGGTACCTACTGGCTTGTAAAATAGTAGCCCGGCTCACTCTGCTTCGACAATCTACCCATACAAGCCGTAATATATTATCGGGTGGCAATATTTACAAGCAAGTGAGAAATGAGATTTAATTTATTAATTAGTTTCGCTGGAGATTTATATTTACGGGCCGAGAAATGATAAATCGGCCGGCTCCGGAGTTCATTCCACCCATCGCACTGCAGGAAGCTCAGGCGATTATTACGGCTTCCAGTAAACAATAAGACGCCTCCGAACATTCAATTTAATCATGTACAAAAATGAAGTCGAAAAAAACCCCATGTGTGCCCGAGATGGATCTCGTGGTAGTCGATACGTCCTCATTCCCTATAATCAGTTTAAAAAGCATACCTCCGACGATCGAGCTCAGCATTAAGCCGGTGATTATTAATGCCGAAACCCGTAGCTTCTTGTACGGGATGAAACGTAACAGTAAAGTACTCGAAGTTCGATACAGTTGAGAGGAAATTTCAGATCCTTTTTCAGATATCGGAGCCGGTTCGATTTCAAACGGTCGAAGTGGAACCGGGGCATTTTCATTTAACAATAGGGAATGTATTTTGATTTTTAATTTTTTTTTCCAAAACGCTCGCTATCGAACGTGGAAAATTGACATTCGACGGCTGAAAACTGTCACCAATTAGGGATTTTTGGTTGGTGGCGAAATCAAAAGAGCGGGAGGTGGTGTGACGTAGATTGCAGTGATTGCCTCGTAGTGCAACGGCGCACATAATATGCGCATATTATGTGGTTACACAGGTGCAGCGAATTAGAATGCTCCAAGGCCGACTTGATCAACTAATTAAACAATTCATGACGTCATGCAACCCTCGGCTATTACACCAGGGCCGCCTCCCGCCAAATTCGCAACAAAACTAAAAATCCCTGCATTTTCCCCCTACAGTTTTCGGTCGTCGGAATATAAATATTTACATTTCTTGCCCTCATTGCACAAATACCGAAAATCAGCCATCACGTACGAACTTACAGAGTAAAACTATTAGATGGAAAAATATTTGCTCGAGAAACGTCTACATCGATAAATTGATTTTCGATTTTGTAATTTATCAAGACGTCCGTCAAGACAACTCTTCACTAATGAACCGCCGATGAGGTTTTCCTCCTCAAGCCGGACGCGTTACTTCATGTAAATGTTGTTGTTATGGACTATATTCAAATTTGAAGCCGCGCTGGTCTCGATGCAAATGTACAATTTCCTTTATTTATTCCCGCGTTTGGAATCGTTCGAAATTCGAGCCGGCTTCTGCGGGGCATACAGGTATGTATTCATTATCGAATAATGGATGACACATACACCGGGTCCCCTGACCAGCCTTAAGGTAACCTTGAGTGTACGAGGGTAAGGGGGAAAAAGAAGAAATTTCGCTTTATAACGTGCGCCGGGTAATAAAAAGAGATCCTCAACAGCGGACCATACGATGGAGGAAATTCGAGTTTAAATTCCCTACAAGCACTTGGTACCCGCAGGTGAAACCGGCATCAGTCCCTTGGGCATTTTTTATTTTTCCCTCCCTGTTTTTATTATCAGATTTTATCGTTTTGCTGAAATAATAAAAGCGCAATTGCTAATTCGACGCACGTTGCATTGCTCGATGGACAATCGGCAAAAACCGATGAACAACCAAGTATGGGTATAATTATAATTATCTCGTTAATCAAGGGGTAGGGCTTGAGTAAAGCAATAATTTAACCGCTCCCAATATTATTCGTCTGTCACGTTATTCCCAGTCACACCCTGAGATACCGGTACAAATGTTTGTAAACATTATTGTAAACATAATTGTAACATAATTGTAAGCAATTATTTTTTGTCCAAGATATGTACTCGATTCAAACGTCGATTTCTCCAGTAATAATTTACGTAAATCCAAAAACGATGATACCAATAGAAATTTGACATCCTGAGCCAGTTTTTTCCAGAACGTGCGCCGGATTTTTTTATTATTTGGAATCCAAAACGATTGTTAAAAAATGGTCGTTTTTTAAAATTGAGCAATCATGGAATTTAGCCCAATTGTTTGCTTTTTCAACTTAATTTTAGAAAGCTACAAACACCGTAGGTTTGTAGGAAATTTAACGCTCTTTCCAACGGCATCCTCATTTTTGTGTATACCCCAATATTTGAGGGACTTATGGCAATTTTACTGAGACTAAGTCAAAAACACGGAAAAACTTCAAAGTGAAAAAAGTTTACTTTTTCTGGGGCTCACAAAAAAATTTGCTGAACAAAAATTGTAGCAAATGAGCTGAAGAATCGACCCTTTTGAGGAACATAATCTTTAGTGAGAACACCCTGTATAGTAGTACCAATAATAAGGTATTGGGTATTTTGGAAAAATTAAAAATTAAAAACAATTCATATTCTTTCATTGTAGATGGATTTTTTGGTAAATTCATATTCATTCATTCGTCTAAAATAAAAGTAAATAACTCCCATTTGAATTGTATTGACTCGAAATTTCCCAAAATGACAAGTGGAAACAGTCGGTGCCAAAGTACGGATGTTGGTTTAGCTGTATGAGCCCTGCTCGCCACGTGCTCAGGATGTGTGAGTTGTATTTGACAAATGGATCGTGCGTGGAAACCATGTGGTACATGAGGAACTTGAAGAAAGCGAAAAAAAATTTCGGTTGACTAGTCGTCCGTCTCTAGGAAGTTATCGGAAGAGCCTTCAAGTGACTCACTGATGACGGCGACATAAAATTAGATTAGGTACATTTTTTAATTTTATTTACCGAGCAAAGTGCAATTTTTGAAAAAATTATAAAAAAAAAAACATTTTTTACTCGTTTTCAAATGCCACTTTTTCGGATTTTAAGATTTTTTCATAATTTCGATCTTGATTCACTTAAGTGTCTAATACTTTCTGAGTTTCTTGAGAAAATCCAATTTCGACGATACCGTTGGCAAGAGGGTTAAATTTCCAATCACCCCCGTGTACCGAAAAACATTTTCGAGGTTGAATACCAATCGGCAACAAGTGAGGTAACGTCCAATTTTTGGTTTCTGCTCTAGCTAGAAGGAGTAACCAACATTAGCGACCTCTACCGGACGTTTGCGAACTAGGCTAGTTCCCTTTGTTTCCCGCTCGAGAGCGCCACTGTGTCACATGCGCACTGCCTTCTAGTTCTTCCATGACCTAGTGCGCCTGATTACAACTACTAGATCAGCTTTTCGATGAGGATTTTTCAGTTTTTCACAAAAAATCAAGGAAGTTGGCAACGTTTACCTTAATTTCGAGGATTTTCACACTATCCCATGCATGTACGGTACAATTCACAATGTACCGTAACAAGTTAGGTAATGGAAGCTGTCTAGAATCGTCGAAAAGGAGGACCCGCTCAACCTCAATTTTTTGGTTTACTAGCTAGAAGGAGTAACCAACATTAGCAACCTCTACCGGACGTTTGCGAACTAGGCTAGTTCCCTTCGTTTCCCGCTCGAGAGCGCCATTGTGTCATAGCGCACTGCCTTCTAGTTCTTCCATGACCTAGTACGCCTAATTACAACTACTAGATCAGCTTTTTGAAGAGGATTTTTCAGTTTTTCAAAAAAAAAATCAAGGAAGTAGGCAACGTTTACCTTAATTTCGCGGATTTTTACACTATCCCATTCTCCAGTCCATTTTTTAGTTTACTAGCAAGAAGGAGTAGCCAAGCTATTGGGAGGAGGGTTTTTCAGTTTTTCCGAAAAAAATATGGAAGTTGGCAACGTTTACCTTGATTTCGCGGATTTTTACACTATCCCATGCATGTACCGTACAATTCACAATGTCCCGCAACAAGTGCCAAGTTATGTAATGGAAGCGGTCTAGAATCGTCGAAACGGAGGAGCCGCTCAACGTCCTTGGGTAAGGGCAAGAAACCGGTAGTCGAGGTAGGGGAGAGGCCCGAGCTAGACAGGCTCGACTTATAACTCATTGGCTTGGTAAAGAGTAAAGCCTATGACTATAGTCAATAGTAGTCGTATAGACTGGTTCACCTAGTCACGTGACCGACTCTTCCTCGCTCACCTAGTTCGTCTTGCAAGTCTGCATTCCGAATGTGGCATTGACACTGCACTCGCTGCAGTCGGCTAGACATGTCTGCGAGAGGGAAAGTGCAAAATAATTTCGCCTCGGGCGTCCGACCGAGTAAATTGACCGGTTTTGAAGGGATAGATGAATCTGCCTTGGATCGTGAAACTCAAAAATGGAAATAGCAATTTCCAAATGTTAAACGTGTAATATGGTGACTATACTGCAAGCAACAGCAAAAAAAATCAATCAGCAAATTGATATCGTTTGTAGACTGCCAGAGGGTTGAAATAGTCTGCAAAATACGATACACGTTATCGATTGTTTTTATTAGTTGATCAAGGTGGCCTTGAAGCTTAGAACGCTAGAACCGTAGGGGAAAAATGCAGGGATTTTTAGTTTTGTCAAGAATTTAAAAGAGCAGGAGGCGGCAGGGGTTGTATGATACGTTATCAATTGTAATATTAGTTGATCAACGAGGCCTTGAAAGGTTCTATTTTGCTGCACCGAGGTAACAGCATATGTGCGCCGCTGCACCATGAAGCAATCGAGGTAATCCACGTCACACCGCCGATTTTCGATTTTGCCACCAACCTAAAATTCCCTGCATTTTCGGGGACAGCTTTTGGTCCACAAAATATCAATTTCCCGCGTTTCCGAGGAAGAAATACTGAAAAAAGGCATTTTTTCGCTTTATTTTTCAATAATGTTTTTTCAAGTATTACAACATCAATCGTAGTCGCTATTTTTCCCGTAAAGTTCGAACGATCAAATCGGCAATCGAGCCAACTCGGCTGATTCGACTGGAAAGCGAGCAAATATTGGCAGGACGTAAAACATGAAATATTCGCCAATTTCGAGCGACCCTTCAACTTTAAAGTGTCTTACCATTTTTTCCGTTAACTTTTTTAACACCTTTCCACTAATGAGCGGTTCTCGGCCCGAGACCGCATACTATTGACACTTTCTACCTCGTTTGCCCGACACCCCCGAGCGAAATTATTCCCTTTTATTACTCGGTTTTCGCAAAGTTCGACAACTCCGAATTACCTACTTGAGAAGTATCATCGGAAAAAATGTTTACCGCGGACCAATTTTTGCCCGAGTTTTGACTTTGAGTTATGGCCGTCGTAAGAACAATATAAGCACGTCTGGAGGCGAGAAAATAACAATTCGTTAATCGGGCCGAAGTGTTGAGTGAAAAGAAATATTTCCCCTCGGCTAACAACGGTTTTGTCGCAGTGGGTTCATTTGCTTCGGTCAGAAGGTCGTTTTCGGATTTACGGCCCCGCCGCCAATTTTTCATGCCTTTTAGACTGATTGGCAGCATTTTCGAAATGCCGTTTTACCGTTTGAAAATTGAAGGTAGGTGTCTGAAGAATTTTCAAAACATCGGACTAGTATCGAAATGGGCATCGAGCGATTTCGAACAATTTTGGAGGAAAATCGATATTTTTACAATTTTTCCCAAAAATGCTCAGATTTTTAGGTTGGTCGCACAATCGAAAAGAGCGGAAGCCGGGGTGACATAGATTACCTCATGGTGCAACGGCGCACATATGCGGTTACCTCGGCGCAGCAGATTAGAACGCTTCAAGGCCGCCTTGACCAACTGATAAAACAACTGATAACCTAATATTATTAGCAATATGGGAATCCAAGGGCTGTATGATTAGGTTATCAGTTGTTTTATCAGTTGATCAAGGCTATATTATAGCAGCTTGTTTATTGTCGAAAAAATATTATCCAAAATGGACGGCAGAGGGCATTTTATCAGCGAACATCTGCGTGGGAACTTTCGACGATTTGTCCCCCCGGTAGAAATGTACGTATAAAATGAAACATTGCCGACCCGTGATTCGAAAATAATGTCCGGCATTCCTCGACGATTTCACCTTTGTGATAACCGAACTCCGCTTGTCGAGTTATGCAGGTATAACTGACGGAGGGCCCGGAAAAATTAAGAGAGGTGTGAACATTTTTCGGGGCACCTATACCTGAAAGTGGCCGACCTATATACCTGCCAAGGATGAAATAGAACGATGACATTTCAAATTTCGACTTTTTCACGCTTTTCTGCGGTCGTGTCGAGAAGTGTGCGAAATCGCGGTCCGTTCGATTCAAAATGCGAAAAGGGCCATTAGTCAAATTCATAGTCAGTCGACTGTGCTTAATGCAAGTGGAGTGCCCTTCGAACCCTTCAACAATCGGTGAAGATTGCCAATGGAAAATCGATCTTTCTCGAAATTTTGACACTTGTCCATCCCACTACTTCTACTGCTCTTCTTTTCCCTTTCAGAATTCAAGTTTTGAAAATTGGTAAGAAATTTGAAAAAATCGCTATCAAGTAGGCACGTTCTTATTGTTTCAAGTAGGTACCTATCTGAAGAATGAAAAATGTATTACCTATTCGCAAGTGATTCGCTTGAACTGTGGAAAATTGAAATTCCCGGGACCGAAAACCGTCCCCGAAAATACGTTAGGTTGGTAACGGAATTGAAAAGAGCGGGAGGCGGCCATGTTGTGACGTAGATTTGGCTCGTAGGGCAAGGGCGCTCATGTGCGGGGAATTTAGACGCTTCAAGGCCACCACGATCAACTGATTAAATAATTGATAACGTATTATTCAGGCTGATTACAATGGTAACTGTTTTTAGAGATAAACAATAATTAGTAAAATTCTTCAGGCACAAATACCCCAGGTCGTACGTATGCAGCGCTCAGCATAATCACGTAGCTTTGATAAGAGGTATTCAGTCGTTCGCTTCGGTCTGCTATTACCCAAATCCTGTACTACAGTCTCATCATGGATCCCTATTTTATCATTCATATCCACTCGGAACATTAGCGTTTGAATTATTTTACATAGGAATTATTTTACCTTTTGGAAATAGCCTCCGAAGTAGTCGCTTTTTTGACCGACGTATAATTAGTATAGACAGCCGGTAGTCCGAACGGAGGCAACTGCCGTTCTAGATCACTCAAATTTACCACTTAACTGATGATCTATTGCCTCTTGGGGCAATCCGATGTTGAGGCATCCGACTCAGTCATGTAGATCGAGAGGCTTTCGTATAATGCTTCGGTGATTAGGTGACGACTAACAATCCTAGGAGTGAATGAGATAGGCATAGGTACCTGTATGTGGGCATATACAATTTTTCAGTTCACTTCACCACTTCCTGCTGGTGGATTTTCAAGTATAACGACCCTCAAGCCCGTGGGATATACCTTCGGGGTGTCGAAGGCGTAGAACGGTAATCGTCGGTCAAAATTATCAAAATCAGATGCACTAATGCCCGCCATAGACTGTTCACATGGAGTAGGTAACCTGTTTTTAATTTTGAAAAATCGTCCTTTACAAAATGTTATAGGGTATACCCTATGAGTTATAACTCATGCTGCAAGCGGTAATCACAAAAAAATCATTAAATGGGCAAACTGAGCTAGAGGGTGAAGACCGCAACCATAACAAAACAATCGCTATCAGGAAACGTCTGTAGACTGCTAGCGGAATTAAACTGTGAAGTCTGGGCCTTTATGCGTTATCAAATGTTTTATCAGTTTATCAAGGGGTTCAAGGTCGCCTGATAAAAACAGGGGCTGTACGATACCTTATCATTGATATTTTATCAAAAATGTTCTATACTGTGTCACAAAAACACACAACAACAACAAATGTTTTATCAGCTGACCAATTGTTTTATCACTTGATCAAGGTGTTCAAGGTCGCCTGGTAAAAACAGGGGCTGTACGATACCTTATCATTGATACTTTATCAAAAATGTTCTATACAGTGTCACAAAAACAACAAATGTTTTATCAGCTGATCAATTGTTTTATCACTTGATCAAGGTGCTCAAGGTCGCCTGGTAAAAACAGGGGCTGTATGATACCTTATCATTGATAAGTTATCAAAAATGTTCTATACTGTGTCACAAAAAGACACAACAACAACAAAATGTTTTATCAGCTGATCAAGGTAACCTTGAAGCGCTCCCCGCTCTTTTTGATTAAAAAAAAACACCAATTTTCCAAAAACGCTCACCTAGATGATTTCCTAGATTCCGTTTCGATTTTACGCGTCGATCCCGTTTCGAAATCTCGAGCATCCGTAATCAAGGGTTTCGAATTTCAAACGCAAACACACGCTGCCCACTGGCTGATTGACACGTGTCAACAATGAGTTCCACGTGGGCGAATCCGGCAACTATGTAATTACAACGTCGAAAATGTCCATAGTGCGAACATGTAATCAGTGTAGGAGGTACCCCGGTCCCTTTGTCTAATGACTTATTTAGCACCGTTATAAACCGTTCTTTCGCCACGAGTTCGGATGAATTATCCATAATTTATCCGCATACAGGTCTGATAATGGCGGGATTAGCTTTTGTATTCACCGCAGGCTGTTTAACATAGGAAACAAAGGGACTGAATTAAAGGCCGAATTCGACGGGAAGCTGGATCAGGGCGTTTTTTATTTATTTCGAGCTAAAGTTGAATTTTCCCTCTCTCTTAAAGCATATCCACCCCAATAACATGTTCTCCTCGTAACCGCAATAACGGCCTTCCGAGAAGAGAGGGTAATTTATCGAAAAATAAACACCCGTTTTCTGCCGGTTAGTGGGCTCGTACTCAAAGTCGAATTAGGCTACCGAGCACAGAGGTAGGTAGGTACTGAAAAATGGAAAAACGCCTCGTTATTACCTCGACTTGAAATGTTTTCCCCGCAGGGACATTAACGGTTCCCATTTTGGAGTGCATGGGAGGTCATTTAAAAGAGTGCAAACATTGCAACTCGCCCTGGGTGGCCGTCGGTGTGGATTTTTGGGGGGGAAACCGCATATAACTGGAAGGATACGCCCTAAATGACTCATTACCCAGAAGTTATCCGGTCGTTCTAACTTCAATTCCCGGCTCCCGGGATTTTTTCGAAGTCCCCGTAATGGGCAGAAAAATCATTTGCGCACGACATTTCGGCAGTTTCCGTCACAGTTCGATTTTCTGGCCGACTCTGCCCATTAGCCGAGGAAATTGCTCCCATACTATACCCCGTAACGATGGTTTGGTCGGTAGACATTTATTTGTATGTCTAAAGTCAAGTTAAGAAGGGCTAAGTAACCCTGTTTCGATAGGGTTGACAATGTGGATTGGAAAAATTAATTTTTGAAATGTTATTCGAATATAGGGTACCCTGTATTGCAACAACAACAAAAAAATCACTATCAGATAATGCATGTATACTGCCGTTATCAATTGTTATCTGTTGATCGAGGCGTTCAAAATCGCCCGGCAACTAACGAAGCTGCGTGGTACCGTATCATTGATACGTTATCAGAAATGTTTTATCAGCTGATCCAGGTGACCTTGAAACGTCTAATTCGCGTCACAGTGTAACCGCATATGGTCCTCCTGCTCTTTTCGAGTTTCAAAAAATCCCTGCATTTTTGGGGACAGTTTTCGGACGTCTGTATATCAATTTTCTGATTCAGTCCTTTTGATGCTTTTAGCACGATAAAACCATAATTTTTCGCATATTTTTCGTTTCCTCAATTTTTCGAAAGAGCGGAGGCAAGAGAACTTTGATTTCCTTCTGACGTTATCGGAGTGAAGCGGCAGCTGGCCACCTGTGGCACGCCAAAATTAGTAAGGGGTTTCCTCTTTTTAATGAACATTAACTCGAAATGGACATTTGTAAACAGCAATAACTTGTCTCTATTTTTTCTTTTTTGTTTCTCAAAACTTCTCATACCGCGACCACACGCAATCGCCTACGAATTTGTTTACCGCACGTTCGGTCCGAAAAATAACCGAAAAAGCGGCACAATTTTTTACCGACGGTTCCAGGGCCCCGAAAAATCGAGATGTTTACTCCAAAGGGGAAAACTGAGACTCATCCTGCTTAGTCTAAGGTGGCACATGTGTCACAACTGCGACCGGTCTAAATTTAGAAATAGCTCAGGATCAAGGGTGTCTGGATATGAATCAGAATATCAGAAGTGAGTTATTCAGTTATTCTTGGAAGATTATGAATAATAAATATAAATAAATAGGTTGGTTATGTAGGGTATCCCAACGACGGCTTCTAAGCATTAGTGCTCAAAACCACAATAATGTAAATAATAAAGTTTAGTTTTGTCTGAGTTGTCAAACCATAAACTGCATTCTTTACATTTGGCGCTGCGGACATGCCTAAGAGAGGAAGAAATGTCCAACCAAGTACGAGTCAGGACAATCTAACTAGCCCAGGTCATCCTCGTCAAGATGATGTTCCAAACAGAACACGATTACAAAATTTCAAATTTCGAAATTTCGATGAAGAAGTGGAGGAATGGCCCTATTACCTAGCGCATTTTGAAGTTGAATTATCCAGATGGGAACTAACTGAAGATATTGATGATGCTGCTTGTTCAATTTTATTCTTGGCGTCGATTGGACCAATGCCCTTCAAAATTTTAGTGGATCATTTTCGCCCACAAGATGTTCGAAATGTTAATTATGATGAATTGAAAGCTGTTTTGTCAAAATTCTATGTTAAATCGTCCTGTATTTTTGCTGAACGGCGCGCTTTTGCAAATCGCATTCGAAATGCTAATGAGCCCGTTTCAAGATACGTCAATGAGTTGAGAAGACTGGCTGGATCTTGTGAATTCGGAAATTCTTTGGAGGAACGCTTGAGAGATCAGTTAGTGATAGGAATAAATTCCAGCAAGTGGCAGGAAGAATTGATCAGATTACACCCGTCAAATGTCGCAACTTTCCAAGAAGTAGAGCTCACAGCAGTAACACTAGAAAGAGCTCAGTCGCAACAGCAAATTTTGGCTGGACAAGTATCAAACCCAAGTAACAAGACCGTATTTCATACAAGACCACAGTTCAGGGAAAAAACAGGCCGTACTCATCCAACCGAGCCAAAGGATAAGTGTTGCTCATTTATTTTATTTGCGTCTGGAAGATAGCCCAGTCACTTACAAAATCCTTAAGAAGCGAATGCTGGAAGACAACACTAGTAGAAAAGTGAGTTCATACATTCGTTTAGGTTGGCCAGAAAAAAAAGACATGGATCCAGTTTTGATTCCCTACTTTTTGAAACGAGAGGAATTATCGGTCGAAGAAGAAATATTATTATGGCATGGCCGTATCGTAGTACCAGAAAGTTTGAGGGACAACTTTCTTATGATGCTTCACAGTGGCCATCCAGGAATACGATCCATGAAGTCAGTAGCTCGTATCCATTTCTGGTGGCCAAGTGTCGACCGGGATATTGAAATGATGGTAGGAAAATGCCTGAGGTGTCAAAGGTCGAGAGCAGCACCTGAAGAAGCACCAATTTATTCGTGGAATGTCCCATCACGACCTTGGTCCAGGTTACATTTGGATTTCGCTGGTCCATTTCATGGTATAATGTGGCTTGTGATAGTGGATGCAACCACAAAATGGATTGAAATTCTTCCCATGGTAAATACAACTACCCAGAGCACATTAAGAGCGATCAAGAACACTATTTCCCGGTTTGGTTTTCCTCACATAATAGTGACGGATAATGGGCCCCAATTCGTTTCTGAAGAATTCGAGCAATTTTGCAAGAACCATTCCGTCACTCATATCAAGTCAACGCCCTATCATCCTCGTACCAACGGTTTAGCTGAAAGAGCAGTGAGGACGTTCAAGGATAGATTGAAAAATGAGAAAGGAAATCGTTGGCAAATCCTGGAAAAAGTTGACGAGTTCTTATTCACATACCGATCAACCCCACATTCGACAACCGGACGTTCTCCTGCTGAGTTGATTTTCGGGCGACGATTAACGAGTCCATTCGATCTGCTGAAGCCAGATTTGAAACGAAAACAGGATCAAGCGTTATGGAATCAACAATGCAATCGAGGGGAAGAGAAGCAGGTTCGAGAATTCAAGGAAGGGGACAACGTGATGGTTAAATGTCAGGCTTCGAAAAATTGGACCAATGGCGTCGTCGTAAAGCGAACTGGACCAATGTCCTACGAAGTCTTGGCTGATGGAAGACTGTTAAAGAAGCACGTCGACCAGCTAAGAAAAACCATCTACTGTGACGAAGGACGAGCAGGAGGGGGAGAAGATGTAGGGTATCCCAATGACGGCTTCTAAGCATTAGTGCTCAAAACCACAATAATGTAAATAATAAAGTTTAGTTTTGTCTGAGTTGTCAAACCATAAACTGCATTCTTTACAGGCTAGGTTAGGTTTTTGGGCGGGAAGTAGCCTTTTTGAGATTTTTTTACTCGAGAATAATTTGGTGCGATTGCCATTGTTTACTATTTACCTACCTAATATTTATTTCGATAATGAGTCAAAAATTTTTTTGAAACCCAATTCCATGTGAATTCTATGTGAAAATGTCGCCCCAAACTTATTTCGGGCATCATCTTTGAAAATTAACTATCATCGCGTGTTATTAAAATTTTCCCAACGCTATTATGCCGTACTCACCCCCGAGATAACCTAGGGGGGCAGTGAACCGAATACAAAAGGCACCCCCGAAACTTACCGTTTCACATTATGGGAAAACGTTACAGTTCAACAATCGCTTTTCAATCGGACGTTCGTGACGTCGCCCATTCACAATGGTCGCCAATGTTTGGAGATAGTCAGGATCTGAAGAAAGGGGGAGACAACAACTCCACCCTATCGCTAATTGGGCGGAGTGTCACGCGATCCACCCCTCGGAAACAATGTGCGCAATTCAGTTTCTCGTGTGAATCTTGCCGTCCGATGACAGTTGACCGGTTTCCCTTGATGACATAGGAAGTTTTGAGTGGAATTTCGATTTTGAAAATTGCCCCTCTGAATTTTTACACGGGTATGGGGTAGGTATTGCAAGCATAACCACGCGAAAAGAGTCATTATCAGCGAAAATGTCGGTAGACTGCCAGCGGGTTTTGAGATAAAAGGCCTAGGGCTGTTTGATCAAACATTTGCTACAAGGTCACCTCCTTCATCTGATAAGACAATGATAACGTATCGATACGTTATCATTGTCTTATCAGTTGATAGAGGTGACCTTGAAGCCAATATCTGTAAACTGCCAGCGGGTATTGAATCAACCCGTAAAGCCTGGGGCTGTATACGTTATCAATTGTTTTATCAGTTGATCAAGGTCGACGGGTGAAAACAGTGGCTGTACGATACCTTATCAGTGATACGTTATCAAAAATCGTCTATACTGTGATACAAAAACACACAACAACAACAAATGTTTTATCAGCTTGCCAAGGTGACCTTGAAGGGCCTGATTCGCTTCACCGAGGTAACAGCGTAACACAAATTGCCCGTTGTATTCTACGTCGCACCGCCTCCCGCTCTTTTTCGATTTAGCGACCCGAATTTTCGGGGACAGTTGGAATTTCAATTTTCCATGTTCCAGAGCATAAAAAAAAATGATGGCAAGTTCCAACTCAGCGAAGTGTTATTCACCTCTGTCCGAACGATCAATTAGACGTAAGTTAACAAAGGACCCACATGTTCCGAACCTCGGCAATGTATTATAGTTCAGTTAGAGCGATAAGTAACTTTTTCGCGAACATCTCCGTTAGTTCGGCCTGATAGTCTATCGCGTACCCTCACAACGTGAAACAGGAGGAGCCTACCTAGTTTGGACAGAAATTATTATTCAATAATTTTTATGTTTTCAGGCCCATCAAAAAAACCCAAGAACCAATACCAGAAAAAAAACGAAAAATAGACGAAAAGTGTATAAAGTTTCCTTTCCCAAAACAATACAAATCAAAAATAAAGGAAAAAATTCATAAAATCATCTTACAGGAAAAATAAAAAAAATCACCAAAAAAAGAGTAAAAACTTCTTGCACATTTTACTGAAAATCCTTGAATTTTTCTGGTCGGTTTCTGGTGATCAGAATAATGAACCTATCAATCCTTCTTCTCAAGCAAAAACTTTCATTTAAAAAATTAATAAATTGACTCATGAAATACTAAGTTCACCTTTTAGATTCATTCTTTGCCCCCGGTTCGGTAGCCAAAGGTAGTGAGGACATTAAAAAACATTGTATTTACCGTCGAAAACGGTACAGAACTAATGTTTCTTGGCCAGATGGAACCTCAGACACACAATGCCGCTTTAAAAGGTCGGCAAATAAAGTCGAAATGGAGGGCGCCAGTTTCTTTAAAGTCACAACAACATTTTGTGTATTGTCTTAGGTTAACATCCGTTCCACGATGTAGTCCGCTTTTCCAGTCGGTAACGTGAGAACGAGTGCAAATAACACTTTCTTTCCGACTCGAACCTTCACTTAAGACGAAGAGGAAGTTCAGAAATCGAACCGGCTGTACGCTGATAACGCGCAATACTGAAATACTGAGTATAAAATTTTGGTTTAGTTTTAAATGATTGTGGGTGCGAGGACCATTAAGTTGTTAGAATGAGAATGATATCCGCGTATTCGGTGAGGTAAAACCGAAATTTACCTTATAATATAGGCACATAATGACAGGAGGAGAGGAGAGAGGAGCAGAGGAAGTGAGAGAGGTAGTGGGCAGAGGGTAGTGGGGTGGTGAGTGGTGCGGAGAGGAGTGGAGTGGTAAGGAGGGGAGAAGACAATTTCAGAGAAGTGAGGAGATAAGAGGAGGGTGAGAGGAGAGAGGTTAGAGGAGGGGGAGTGAAGAGCGGTAAGAGGAGAGCGGTGAGAGGAGAGAGGTGAAAAGAGGGGAAGAGGAGGGGTGAGGAGGAGGGGGGAAGAGAGGAGGGGGAGCGGTGAGAGGCGGGGGAGCGGAGAGAGGAGGGGGAGCGGAGAGAGAAGGGGGAGAGGAGGGAGGACGTGGAGAGGAGAGATGAGGGGGAGCGGAGAGAGGAGGGGGGGGGGAATAGGGGGAGAGGAGGGGGAGAGGTGAGAGGAGGGGAGAGGAGAGGAGGAAATAGATGATAGGGGAGGAGTGGTGAGTTGAGGGAGTAGTGGTGATGCGTGGTGAGGTGAGGAGAGTGGTGGACAAGAGGGGGTGGAGAGGATGGGTGAAGATAGGAGGGGCATGTGGACAAGAGTATCGGTGAGGAGTGATGAGGGGGGAGGGGTGGGGAGAGGAGTGGTATGAACAGGACGGGAGTGGAGAGGAGGGGGTGACGAAAGGAGTAGAGAGGGCGACGAGAGGAGGGGGTGATGAAAGGAGTGGAGGGGGTGACGAGAGGAGGGGAGAAGAGAGGAAATGGGCGGAGGAGAGCAGTGGTGATGAGAGGATAGGAGTGGTGAAGAGAGGAGTGGTGAGGTGACGAGAGTAGCGGTAAGGAGTGATGACGAGAAGAGAAGAGTGATGAGGAGAGGATGGGGAGGGGAGTAGAGTGGTATGGACAGGAGGGGAGGGGCGAGGGGGAGATGAGAGGAGGGGTGACCAGAAGAGTGGAGAGGAGAAGGGAGAAAATGGGATTTTCATAATCTCCCACTCGAAATTATGAAGTACCGAGTACGATCTACGAACGTCTCTCCGTTCTGCTCGTTTAAAGTCGTTTACAATTTTATATTTTTTTCGAAATTCTTTTTCACATTATCAATCGGCTCAGATCCTCGGATCACCTTAAGAAAAGCTCACTTAAAAACTCATCCTCAGACGGCGGAAGAAAGTCAGAACTAAAAGCTAATAAATTCGGTTCCGAGTAATTTGTTGGCACATAACTCCGCTCTTCTTCGGGTCGCTCGTCGTTTGCGATTCAGGCCGCCGCCGTTCGACTGCAATTAACGTCCCCCGCCGCTTTGTCGAAAAATCGGATTCCTCCTAATCGGCGCGATTTTTTTTCGACCACACCGTTCGATAGGTTTCGATAATTAAACGGCACTCGTCGCAAAGGAGGATCGCAAAGGAGTGCGGGTCGCATACAGATGCGTGGGAACCGGTAATGCGGCGTCGTGGGTAGATCGCAAATGTCGGCTCGGAAAAAAATAAAATAAAAATAAAAATTAAGCGAAAATCTAGGATTTATGAAAAATTCGAAGATTTCGAAATTGAATTTTTCTGGGTGATGAAACTTAATTGACTTTTTCGGTAAATTTTTGCAAAAAAAGGACCATAGATAGCCACTTAGTAGGTGCTACCTACCTTACAAAATAGACTTTTTCTTAAATGTTTTTGCAAAAAAGGACAATAGTTTATACTATAAACTATACCTACAAGGTTCAGAAAAAATGTTAACAATATTAACAGGTTAATATATTATATTAACAGGCAAAAATAAACCGATTTGAGCGTTTTTTGGTCTTAAATGGGGAGATCAAAATAAAATCAATACTTCAAACTAACATTTTTTTCTAAGAAAATTTACAGAAATACATATACCTGCTGTCAAAATGATCCTGCTAGCGCTATTGAGTAGAATATTATAAGAATTCCATAGGCTCTCTCCTTGTTCTCCTCTGAAATTTCTCAATCCTCAGTTGATTGGCCATCAAAAATGAAAAATCCAATTCCAGCTGATGAACTCGAGTTGCGCAACATCGGACATCCACATGTTGCATCTTTCCAATATAACAACGTCCAACGCGGACCGTGAATACTAAACTTGACTGAGGCCCCTTTGATCGCTCACTTGTCGGGACCCCCGGACGATTTACGGACGATGCAACGTCACAATTAACCGATCAAAGACGACGTGTAGAATCCGAAATGAGGGATTCCTGAAATGGGGGACGACTTAATTCCGAAATGGGGATTTAACTAATTACAGCCGGCGAGGTCTCTTTTATCAAATTGTTGACTGATCATATTGATTTCGGTCTAGTTTGTTCTTGGCTATCCGATCGAATCATTGATCCGTTGAAGTCTATGATTAGTCTCTCGAAAATGCTATTTAAACATTTCACAATCGATTCATTACGCTCGGTCTTTTATACGATGGATGAGGTGAATCTTGACGTTGATCCTTACCCTGAACCTGATGATGATCCCGATCCTCACCCTCGTCTTAATCCTTAAACTTGTCTAGATCCTGATCCAAATCGCGATACTGATTACGATCTTAATCCTTACCCACATCCTGGTCCATATCCTTACTCTCGTTCCTATCTTTATCCTGACTATAACACTGATCCTCAGCCTAATCTTGGTTCATATCCTGATCCTTGCCCTAATCTTGATTCATATCCTGATCCTTACCCTAATCTTGATTTATATCCTGATCTTTCCCCTCATCCTGATGGTGAAATTGATCCTCACCCTCATCCAGAACTATAACCTTGTCCACATCCTGACCCAAATCGCAATCCCGATCTTTATTACGATCCTAATCCTTACCCACATCCTAATCCTCACCCTCGTCCGCATCCAGATGCTTATTATGAGGCTGATCCTTACCCTAATCTTGATCCATGTCCTGGTCCTTCCCCTCATCCTGATGATGATCCTGATCCAGATACTTACCCTCGTCCTTTTCTTCATCCCGATTCAGATCCTGATCCTTACCCTCATCCTGATGATGAAATTGATCCTCACCCTTATCCTGATCTTAATCCTTAACTTTGTCCATATCCTGATCCAAATCGCGATTCTGATCCTAATGATGATCCTGATCCTTACCCTCATCCTGCTGATGAACTTGATCCTTACCCCATCCTGATTATGCTGACGATCCTGATCCTTTCCCTCATCCTTATTCTTATCCTGAAGATGAAGCTGATCCTCAACTGCGTCCTGATTTTGATCCTGATCTTGATCCTTACCCTAATCTTGATAATGATCCTGACCCTTACCCTCGTCCTGATTGGTATAATGATGATGACGCTGATCCTCATGCTAATTGTAATCCTGATGATAATCCTGATCCTCATACCCATCGATCTCGATCCTCATCCCCATCCTGAGCTTGATCCTTACCCTCATCGTAAAAAAACTTTAAACAATTGTTTTTAGGAAACGAATTGTGACAGGACATCTTGAATTTTATTTTATTATTACTTCCATATTTACAGAGTAAATGGAAGTATTGTGATCGTCCTAAAATCGAGAATCGGAACGGAGCTTCAGAAAAAACTTTTTCTTATACAGGTTTACTCAGAATCACTTCCTGAACAAGTGTCTGTGTGTCCGTGTGTCCGTGTGTCCGTTAGTCCGTTAGTCCGTCTGTCCGTCTGTGGTCATTTACAAAAATGGCCATAACTCCCTCATTTCTCAACCTTTTTTCAAATTTCTTGAACTGAAATGTTTGTCTTGGCAAGCCCTAACACCCTGTTCAATCGGAATTTGGATAACGCACAGTACTTCCGATATATTTGCATTTTTAGTGTTTTCTATTTTATTTTTTTCCGGCCGCAAAAATGGACCGATTTGAGCGTTCTTGGTCTCAAAATCTTCGTTTTACCTTGCAGAATATGTGGATATTTTTTATATGCCGAAAATGTGGCGGTTTTTTATTTTGGGCGAATTTTAAAATTTGAATAGTGAATTTTTTTATATTTTTGACCTAAACACCCCCAAAACCAGTCAAAATACGATCAAATTGTGTCAAAATTTTACGTTTCAAAATATGGAAGTATTGTGTGTTATCTACGCACCACTGGTTTTTTGTATTTTTATTCGATTTTCTGAAAATTTGCAATATTTTTTCAGGATTTTTAAACTATTTGGGGTTTTAGCCTCAAATTTTTGGATCTTAGCTCAAAATCAGTCCAAATATGATCAATTCGGTCCCGAATTCACTTACCTGAAGATGAAAGTATTGCGAGGGTATGTGTTATAAGTACCGGAGTAGGGGGTTTCTGAGGATACGGCGACAATTTCTGCAACTTTCGGGAAAAAGGTGTGGTAAATGATCCCATTTTTGAGGGAAAAAGGGGGGAAATGAGGGAATTTTCGTTGTCTTTGTTGGATGGGTAGAGAAATGACGTTATCTTCGTTCAACGTACGGTGATAAAGTTTCCCCGTGAAAAATCGGCAAATTTGGAATATCCCAGTGGTTGGGGGTTAGGGCCAGTTCTTCACGGGGAAACTTTATCACCATACGTTGAACGAATATAACGTCATTTCTCTACCCATCCAACAAAGACAACCTATACAAAAATTCCCTCATTTCCTCCCTTTTTCCCTAAAAAACGGGATCATTTACCACACCTTTTTCCCGAAAGTTGCAGAAATTGTCGCCGTACCCTCAGAAACCCCCTACTTACCGGCTAAGACTTCAAAGTACTTAGTACTTCAGCACTCGGGGGATTTCTAACGACTTCATTGTCCTTTGTATCTTAAAAACCGGCCATTGCCCAACTGAAATTTTATTCCCCTCATTCCAGGTCGATCGGCCATTATCACTCGTTCCCCTGTACAGGACGATTTTTAAATTTAATTAGCCGTATAAATTCCGGCTTAACAGTTGATGAGAGGTCGGACAAGATCGTTATCTGACTCGTTATCAGACCTCGGCCAATTTTATTCGGACGTTTCTCCCGTCATTTTCCCCTTGTCATTGTCTCGAGCGGACGGCTCAATTTAAATTCGGAAACGACCGAGGGTGGTCGTTTTGGTCGGGACTAGAAAAAACCCGAGGGCATCGTGCCGAAATACTATGGGTTCATCGAATCTTTTATGGCCGGCTATACTCGAAAGTCAACTATTACCAAGGTGGATTACATAAATTCCTGACAAAGGAATGGGAACTTATTTTCCTACCGGACGCTTTCCTGGTTTATGAGGATGGGGGAATTTTGTGGTAGCGAAGGATCAGCCTCGAAAAAAGGTAAAACACGAATAGATCGATGGTAAAGCAGTGGTGCGTAGATAAAACACAATACTTCCATATTTCCAAACGTGACAAAATTTGATCATATTTTGACTGTTTTCAGGGGTTTATGTAACAAATATCAAAAAATTCACTACCCAAATTTCGAAATTCGCCCAAAATGAAAATACGCTAATTTATCGGAAAATAAAAAAATATCCACATATTCTGCAAGGTAAAACAAAGATTTCAGGACCAAGAACGCTCAAATCGGTTCATTTTTGTACTTCCGATATATTTGCATTTTTAGTGTTTTCTATTTTATTTTTTTCCGGTCACAAAAATGAACCGATTTGAGCGTTCTTGGTCTTAAAATCTTTGTTTTACCTTGCAGAATATGTGGATATTTTTTATGTTCCGAAAAACTGGCGTTTTTTTTTATTTCGGGCGAATTTTGAAATTTGAATAGTGATTTTTCTGATATTTTTGACCTAAACACCCTTAAAAGCAGTCAAAATATGATCAAATTGTGTCACAATTTTTCGTTCCAAAATATGGAAGTATTGTGTGTTAACTACGCACCACTGGTTTCAAAAATATACCCTAATTATGCCAAAATGGACCCCTTAACCTTTTCCGATCGCCCGGTAGTAAATGGAGGTTTTTTAATCGATCAAGTAGTAGTGTCTAAAATTCCCTCGGACCCCATCCCCAAGAAAGTGACACCCATTTTTTTCGAGGCTTGCAGATATCTTCGGTCATCCTTACTTCCTCGAACGCAAAAATCTCAAATTACTTACGGAGAAAGCCAATGTTTTGCATAAGACCTTCCAGACGTGCATGTTGTCGAGTTTTTCGAGCAAAAAAATGTATCAGTAGCCGTTGTTTTTGTTGTCCGAACAGAACAAGCGATCCAGCAGCCCCGAAACATTTACGTGAAATTAGTACAAAATACTGAAAAATCCAAAAAGCATAACCTTCAAAATGAATTTTTCTGATTTTTCAAAAACCGACCATAATAACTGATTAGGGATCTTTTTTCGATCAGATTTTTCTTATCAAGTAGGAGATAACCCCAACTCAGTAAAAAACGTATTTTATCAAAATCGGATCAGCTGTCACCTTAAAGCAAGTTATCTTAAAGCATCACTTTTGAAATCGATTTTTTTTTACCAAAATCGACTATACTAACCGATTTGGGACCCTTATCCTTTTTTCGATCGGACCTTTAAATTTTAATTTTTTTCTGATTTTACAATAACCGGATATGCTAAAATAGATTTGGGACCCTTACTTAACCTTTTTCTGTTCGGATTTATGCATCACGTTGGACCGAACCCAAATTTATAAGACGACGACTCCATCAAAATCGGATCAGCGGTTCGACGCAAAGCCAATTAAGCCAAAGGCAATTAATATCTGTAAACTGAAAAATGTGTGCGGGTGCTAGTAACCTTATAATATAATATAAATTTAGTTAAACTAAATAATAAAAAACTAACTCAATATCTATAAACTAAAATCAATCTGTAAACAACAAATCAATACCTTTATTTATTTATCAAACATCATTATTTATTTATTTATTTATCAAACAATAAATTTATTACATTTATATTAAATGAATTGAATAAACCAAATAAAATATTAACTTAATTTTATTTAAAAAGGTAAGGAAAATATCAAAAATCTCAATCATTGCGACTGCTTTTGTCCGGTCACTCAATTCTGCCCTTATGTTCAATCGGATCAGTCAAGTTCTACCTGGCCAGGTAATTCGCCTGTCGGTTGGCAAGCGTGGGCGTTCGACATGTGAAATGCGGGAATCGTCCGTTGACCAGATGCCGTCAAACGTTGGCATACGACGACCGAGAAAGTTCCCCAAGGGCGAGAGATAATTTTTAACGCATTTCGGCTTATCATACAATGCCTACTAGATCTTGGTGAATTTACAGGAAAAAAATTTTTTTTTAAACAAATTTGGATCAATAATATTATAAAAATTGATAAAAATATATAAATTCGAAATATAGGTTTTTTTTTTAATATTCACCGCCGAAAGTGTTTCAGAAAAAGAGACGTTATAATTTCGTCGCCACCCTTATCCTTACCTCGACGGTTCGTGGATGTAAAAAATGAATGAAAAGAGAAATCAGTTGACGTCTGGAAAATCGGGCAGTTCGTAGTTGAGCAGAAGAATTCGGATATCGGTTTAATGTACCATTCGGGAGCTACCTGATATCGTGCCGTAAAAAATGGTACTTTCGTCCACTGTCGTAAAAGGGGTGTCGTGTATCTTGGGTGCACGGGAGGCGACCCTTTTCCACTCATTTGCATCCTAATTTCGGTTGGGACATTTTTTTATAGGAATAGTTCGACTTTTTACCCCTTTCGGCTACAACATTTTGTAAGGGATGAAAGCGTACGCGTCGCGGTGGTCCTGCCGACGGTGTAATCGAGGAACCGTATCACGAACTTCTTGTCGACCGTGAAACGCAAGGTTACCTTTGGGAGGTTCTTCGAAGCAAAAAATGTCATCCCTGCTTGAAAAATGACGTTACTGTGAAATTTACGACGGATTTTCGATTTTTTACGAGAGCACTCACTCTGGAAAGGAGAAATTATAATTTGGATGACCGAAAACTGTACCTATCCGAAATTCAGGAATTTTTAGGTTGGTTGCAAAATCGGAAAAGTGTGACGAAGAATACAGCTGGCCTATTGCTGTGCAGGGTAAGGTCGCTCATTATGAGATTCTTCTTCTTCTTCTCTTTTTCTTGTCGTATCTGGACGATATGGCGGACAGTGTTTAAAACATTATGAGACTAACCCGGTGCCCCGACTTTGAACGTTTCAAGGTCACCTCGATCAACTGATAGCACGATTGATTACGTATCAAATTGCCCCGCCTTTGTGCCAACAAAGCCATACCTATTCCCGAAATAACCCTATTTCCAAATCCGATGGCTTACTTGCTGATGGTTTTTCGGCGTTATCCTTGCAATACGATGTACCTACGATGTGTAATTTCAAAAAGGGAAATTTCCAAAATTAAAATCGATATTCCTGTTGCGTTGAACATGCCCTCGAAGAAAACTATCGTGCCGAATCTAAAGCGAACTCTTACCAACGTCAGTTGGGGTTTACCTACCATGAACTATACATCCGGACTATCATTATTAGCTGACGGAAATCGGAACACAAGGGCCTCTGTATCTGAAGGGAAAAAAATCGAGTTCTCGTCTGAGGAGAAATCTGTCGAAAATCAAGGAATGGCAGAACTGTACCATATGGCACCTAAGCTTCGACATATGTCGGGGAAAAGGTAGCTCGTATATTGTTACTTTTTTCTACACCTTATGGCTTGAATCGCTCAAGTACCGGTTGGTGGGGCGCGGGAAATTATTTTTCGAAAAACCTCGCTACAATTGGTACGATAAAAGCCAAAATAGCGCGGCAAAAAATTCGAGGAACGCAAGCTTGCGGATTTAGAGAATTGTACAGCTTTTTTCGAGGACTTTTTTGGTAAATTAGTGGTGCGCAAATAACACGCTTCCTTCGGTAGGTACTTTCAAGAAATGCTTTCTCTCCATCACGGTACATAACTTCTAAAAACGGTAACATCACATGCTTATTGTTGAAAATCGGATCAGCTGCACTTCCGGGGATTCGGCGACTCAACCAAACTCGAGTATCAACTCCACCGGTGAGATTTTACCTGTAAAGGTCGGTGTAATATTATTAGTTGGGGAAAAGTCGTCAACTTCACCGGCAAACGAGCTAAAATGGAACTTTACCAACAATCACCTCCATAATGACGAGCGAAAGTTGATAAAAATGACGGGAAGGATACCTAATTATTGTCTCTTACATGCCTTACGCGACAAACGTTCGAGACAAACAGCAAAGAAACAACAAAAAAACTAATGAAACAAAACCCAAGGAAACAACAAAAAATTATGGTCACACGAGGACCAACATACGCAGAGTAACAACAACAACAAAAACAACAATAACCTACGACAACCAATCATAAAACCAACGTCTGATCTAATCTGTCTAACGTCTCATTTAACGTCGAAGGCAAACAGCGAATAAACAACAACAACAAAATTCTTTTTTTGCCATTGTAAACTCCTGGACGTTATCCTCATCCGGATGAAGTTATCTTCGGTAAGGTGTATGGCAGTATCCGACGATTACTGCTCGCTATTTCAAGTATCCCGACTTGGACGTAGCCGGGTTCGGATCCCCGCGCCGGGAACGTAATTGGCCCCCGGGTCCTTTGGTGAGCTGCCCAATGTCATAATCACCTCGGCTGCACTTGAAAAATAGGCCTACGAACCGCTAAATTTTGCACCGCAGTGTATTCATAAGTGACTATTTATATTTCAGTTCTAGCCTCGACGACACCATTAAGCGCAATATGATTAATTCCAAAAATTGCCCTCAAGAAATGTTACACGAAGATTACCTTATATTGCGAGCAATACCCTAAAATGCGATTAGCAAATGTCCGTCGACTGACAGAGAGATTTGAAATAGCCAACGAAAGGTGAAGCTGTCAGATACGTTACCAATTATTGATAACGTATCAATGATTGATAACGCATCAATGATTGATAACGTATCAAGGAGTGATAACATATCAATTATTGATAAAGTATTGATAACACATCAGATAATTATAATTGATAACGTATCAATTATTGATAACATATCAGATAATTGATAACGTATCAATTATTGATAACGTATTGATAACATATCAGATAATTGATAACGTATCAATTATTGATAACGTATTGATAACATATCAGATAATTGATAACGTATCAATTATTGATAACATATCAGATAATTGATAACATATCAGGTAATTGATAACGTATCAATTATTGAAAACATATTGATAACATATCAGATAATTGATAACGTATTGATAACATATCAGATAATTGATAACGTATCAATCATTGATAACGTATTGATAACGTGTCAATTATTGATAACGTATTGATAACATACAGGATAATTGATAACGTATCAATAATTGATAACGTATTGATAACATATAGGATAATTGATAACTTATCAATTATTGATAATGCGTTGATAACATATCAGACTCCCCCGCCCTTCGTTGGCTATTTTGAATCCCACTGTCAGCCAACGGACATTTGCAGATAGCATTTTAGGGTATTGAGGACAATTTTATTTTATCACTTGATCAAGGTGACCTTGAAGCGCTCAAATTTGCAACACTGGGGTAATGTTACAATGAGCGCCCTTGCACAAGGCGATCGCCCGGCCGCATTCTACGCCACACCGTCGCCTCCCGCTCTTTTTTGATTTTGCGACCACACCTCAATTTTTTAGTACAGTTTTTAGTCGTTGTAACTTCATTTTCCCGCGTTTCCGAGCGACTTCTCCCGTAAAAAAAATTGAAAATTGAAAAATTGACGTCAATTTCCCATCTGGCATTTTGGAAACATCTTTCAGCCGACATCTTTTCTTCGACATTCCAAAACTCGATTTTCAAAGTTAGCGACATTTATACCTGTTTCTCATTCGACGTTGCACTAAGGGCCCCATGCATTTCTGCAGTCTTCGAAACAACGGAATAAAAAAAACCGACAATCTCTTCTACATGGAGAGCATAACTTCTTTCCGTTTTAGGCGACGACTACCAATTATCTTTCTCGTCCAAAGGGGCCCCTGCGAGTTCCGTTTATGATCATATTTTAGAGAGTTAACCTCGTTACACCCCGCGGATCTCGTTTAATTGGCCAACCCTTTGGGACAAGTTTTCGACGGCCCGAGTGAAATGCGAACGATTATTTGATAAAGAATCCGAGCGATGGAAATATGGATTGTGCAATTTTGAAAATTGAGCAATTTACCCGTGTCAATTTAATCAGTTTCGTACCAGGATTTTGAATGTATGATCCAAAGTGTTGCCTTTTCAACGTCCATATATACGCAGGAGTAAATGAAAGTATTGTGATCGCAATGAAATAAAAAACCGTATCGAAGGTTCAGCAAAAAAATTATTCTCCTATATCCTGAACAAGTGTCTGAGAGTCGGTGAGTATTTTCAAAAATGAAAAGTTTACGTCAATTTTATTGTTTTTTCTAGTACCTACTCACTTTAAACAGTGAAAAACTGATATTCCGACGACCGAAAATGGTTTTCGAAACAACAGGGATTTTGGAAAGAGCGGGAGGCGGCCATGTTGTGACATAGAATACAGCCGGCCAATCGCCACGTAGGGCAAGGGCGCTCATATTATGGCGACGTGGCGATTGGCCGGCTGTATTCTACGTCACAACATGGCCGCCTCCCGCTCTTTTTCGATTTTGCGACCGACCTCAAACTTCCTGTATTTTTGAAAACCATTTTCGGTCGTCGGAATATCAGTTTTTCACTGTTCAAAGTGAGTAGGTACTTTTGTTTAAAAAAAAAGATAAAACTACTGATGATAAAAACAATGATAAAACTACTGATGATAAAAACAATGATAAAACTATTGATGATAAAAACAATGATAAAAACAACTGATAAAACTATTGATGATAAAAACAATGATAAAAAACAACTGATAAAACTATTGATGATAAAAACAATGATAAAAAACAACTGATAAAACTAATGATGATTAAAAACAATGATAAAAAACAACTGATAAAACTACTGATAACGTAACAACACCGGGCTTCGCGGATTATTTCTGAACTAGGTAAAACTGCCATCAGTTCAATCCGTGAAATTTCGAATTAAAAAATTCCTAGACACCCATTTTCGGCCGTATGGCGTCGGCCTTTCAGTAGTTTACACGGGACGATTTCACACTCCGTGTGGCATCTGTAGTGTTTTAGTTTCAGACTCGTTTTACGGTCGGTCGGATCGGCCACAGATAAAAGGACGGTAAATCGGTAGCCAGACCGATACGGCACTGGCGCTTCACCGCAGGGCTGTCCTTTACACTGATTGACGGATAGGTAGTTGATGATTGTCACGTACTCGAAAAAAGGACAACTCCTTGGATACGTACTCGTTGCTACGGGTCGGCGGATCATTTCGACACCTGCCTCATCTTGCGGCCTGTGCTAACCGCACTTTGCTTGAACGGATCTGTTTGCCCTTTGTGGATGTGGAGCGGAGCAGCACTTCACAACTGAGTAAGTGGCACCGACAGGACGAGAAATCCCTGAAAGGGGCTCACTTTGAAGGGGCCGAAAGATTAACGGAAGTTTAAGATCGAAAGGGAATCGGTGTCGGTTTTATCCCCGATTATCAGAATGTGCGAGTCGGGGTGAGTGCGTACATGTTTTTTATAAATCTGTTTTTGCAATGCCCGAACTAGTCCTGGACTCTATGCGGAGGTAATTGGCAAGAAATAAGTTAACCTACGAACCTAAATTACCTCGATCTGGAGAAATCACCGTAAAACTGAATCAAAGACACTCATACCTATGGCCACAAGAGTCTCCTCAGCGCCACCAAGAACGAGATAAACAACAACAACAACAAAGACACTCATATCTGAGACAACTGATATGCTGAGACCGTTCGAGCTGCAATGATGGCGATGCGTTTTATTCATCGAGAAAAATATCGATTTCTACTTTTTTACCGACAACAAGAAGAACAACAAGATGGGAAATACTAAAGTTGGCAAAACTGGCAAAAACTTCCACCCTAAAGTTGTTGAGCAGAGTATCTACAGCTTTAAAAAACATATTTTTTCATGTTTCTACGTACCTGATTTGTGGTGCGAGATTCAATGAAATATGAGATGGAATATGGAATGAAACATGAACTTGAAAATAAACTTGTAACCAAAAATCAAAAGAAGCTTGAAACCAAAAATGAAATGAGATGTGAAGTGAAACATGGAATCAAACTTGATACAAAACAAGAAATAGAATACGAAATGAAATATCATGAAGTTCGAGAAAAAAAAACATAAAATGGTATATGACATGAAGTTCGAAAAGAGACTTGAAAAGAAACGTTCAATGAAATGTGACGAAATTCAAATGAAACATGAAACAAAACATGAAATGAAGTTCAAAATGAAACTTGAAATGAAATATGACATGAAGTTCGAAATGAAACTTGAAACGAAACATGAAATGAAATATGACATGAAGTTCGAAATGAAACTTGAAACAAAACTAATGATGTAGTTCGAAATGAAACTTGAAACGAGACATGGAGTGGAATATGAAATGAAATATCATGAAGTTCGAGATGAAACTTGTAATGAAACAAGAAAAAAAAAACATAAAATTGTACCATATGAAATTGTACATGAAGTTTGAAATGAAACCTGAGATGAAATACGACATGAAGTTCGAAATGAAACCTGAAATGAAATATGGGATGAAGTTCGAAATGAAACTTGAAACAAAACACGAAACGAAACATGGAATATGAAATATGAAATATTCCATGTTTCGTTTCAAGTTTCATTTCGAACTTCGTGTCATATTTCATTTCATGATCATGAAGTTCGAAATGAACTTGGGATGAAACTCGAACAGAAACACGAAATGAAACTTGAAATATGGAATGAAACTTGAAATGAAGTTCGAAATGAAAATTGAAACGAAACATGAAATGTAATATAAAATAAAATTTGACAAACTTCGAAATGATACTTGAAACGAATCATGAAATATAATATAAAATGAAATATGGAATGAAACTTGAAATGGAATATGGAATGATACTTGAAACGGAAGATGAAATGAAACTCGAAATGAAACTTGAAACAAAACATGAAATGAAATATCACACGAAGTTCGAAGTGAAACTTGAAACGAAACATTGAAATGAAATATGAAATGAAGTTTGAAATGAAACTTTAAACGAAACATGAAATGTAATATAAAATTTGACGAAGTTCGGAATGAAACTTGAAATGAAACTTGAAAGAAAACATGAAATGAAATACATTACACGAAGTTCGAAGTGAAACTTGAAACGAAACATTGAAATTAAACTTGATATGAAATATGAAATGAAACTTGAATTGAAATATGACATGAAGTTTGAAATGGAATATGGAATGAAACTTGAAGCGAAGCATGAAAACTTGAAATGAAATATGAAATGAAGTTTGAAATGAAGTTCGAAATGACATGTGAAATGAAACTCGAAACGAAACATGAAATGAAATGTGAAGTGAAATATGGCTTGAAGTTCGAAACTTGAAACTTTTCATCCCCAGCAAACGCTGCAACACCTTTGAAAAAGGAAGATGAACATTTTTTTCAGCATCAGAATGACTAGTTACCTACCCTAGGGTAATCGGAATATGTATGTCCCCCGTCTGGAGGGGCTGATTAGGCTCACCAAACTCTGATTATGAATTAAACATCCGAAACTTTCATCCTCGTATTGGTAGCCTTTTCCCCGTGAATATCTTTTGTGCTCGTGCGAGCCTCATTGGTAAATCAACTTTTAATAAAATGCAAATGCAAGGGATGCAGCTGCGCACTTTGGTTGAATATGTATGCCCGACTTGTCTGGCGGATAGGTATTTGCACTACTGCTCTAGCTAACGGAGGGGATTGTATTTTTATTTTCGAAAAATAAGGCAATCGGAATCTCCGAGTGTTTAAATACGCGAACCAATAATAACTCACCGGGGTGCACTTACTTTTTCGACCTTGAAACCGCGTCTGGTTCTGGTGTACATATAAGGGCAGAAAGTAATTCGTCTAGCTGACTTTTTTTGTACGGTCGCCTCAGAATTTATCGGCTCGTCGCCGCGGCGAAAAATGCAAATATCGGGTCATCGGTTGGATTGAGTTGGGTAGGATTTTCAACTTTGTCGGATGGGGTCACTCTGATGGTATGTTAATATTATGGAATTCATCCTCGTACCCTCTGCAGGATGTAGGAAATTCGGACGAAATCTAGAAGACAAAGTTTTTTCGCTCTTGTCGTAAAAATTTAACTAATCAGCGACTTTAAATCGAACCAGCCTCAAGGCTTTACCTTTGTCGGTGTCCATTCCATCTCAAATATGGCCACCTCGTCGATATTCGCAGATATTGAGACATTTTTCGCCTTTGAATAAAATTAATAGAGAAATTCCAATTCAGCGACGGACTCCTTTAGATAAAATCTTAATTTCTCTCGCCGACCAGTTCCCCGAGGTTGGCTTCTATTTTAAAGCTCATTATTTTCGGAATGATCCTCCCCCGAAGAAATAAAATAATAATGAGTTAGAATTACGTGAGATCTGCCGATTTCGCCGTTCAAGGCTGCAATTAAGGTTTCAACTGCTGGTAAAGTCTGCTATCTTCATTTACACTGGTTTTTTTATTTTCAAAGTTCCTCTCCCCCTGGGATCGCAGGTGGACTTGATTTGGCTTAAAGATCGATAAAATTTCAATCGAGTCGTAAGAGGTTATGTTAGGTTATTGTTTTATCAGTTGATCAAGGTGACCTTGAAGTGTCCTGATTGGCCGCAACCTAAAAATCCCCGTATTTTGGGATAGTTTTCCGACAGAGTATCAACATCCCACGTTTCAGAGTGAGTACTTCCGTAGGGAAAAACAAAAACAAAACGACGCAAACTGTCGGACTGTGGAAGTTGAAGAAGAAGAATTTTTTAAAGGTTGCAATTGCCGCAGGTTATGCAGAAGTCACCCATTCCTAGTTTAGCCAACGTGCAGTGCTACGTTTTTACTGTCAAATTACAGTTTTTAAACTCTCAAATTGAGGATGTTTTCTTATCCTTCGTCACGGAGAACCAAGAACTAGCGATGATAACTAAACTCGTCAAATTCGTCGAACAATAAGCTGTCAAAAGGAGGTACTGCTACCTAAGGTACCCGGTGTCGTAGTTTCTGCTACGTTTCGAAAAGGTAAACTTTCTTCTCAAACGTATTCGGCAAGTATAAATTGCAATTTCACTTCTGGCGTCGTTTGCTCGCTCTAATCACGTCGGTTCCCTCGTAAATACCTCAAGACTCGTCTTTTTCTCTCTTGTCCGCATTGTTGGATCGAAAAGTTACTTTGGTGGTCACTTGAAGTTCATGTCTTTGTTGGCTGTACATATATCTTCAAAAGGGATTTAATTCGGCTCGGACTCTTGACGAGGTTATAAATTGGCGGACCTCCTGATATCTTCCTCTCGTTAAAAGTTCCCCCGGCAACGGTATCGTTTCGATCCGACGTTACCCTTCAGTTCCTGACATGCTAATATCGCTAATGAAGTGGCACTGAATCGTTTTCTTGGCTTGAAACGATAAAAAAGTAGATAAACAGTAGGTAAATTAACCAAAATGCTTCCATATTTTGGTACGCACGATATTTTTCACCAAATTGACGGAAAGCGAGTGAAACTTTGTGTCGGATTTCCAACTATGGTCGATTTCGGTCAAAAATTTCGAAACCTAAAAACCAAGTTCAAATCGACTGACTCCCTTTGTGAAAATCGTCCGACAATGGTCCACCTCTTCCCAGGTCCTTGCTCCCCCGAGTCGAGCGACAACTTAATAATGGTTACCTACCTTCGATCGAATAACAAAAAAATACCACCTCTCCCGGGCAACAGATAAAAAACGCTGGCTCCCTTTAGAAGGATTACTCCGCGGGAGAGTACGCGTTATCGAAAACGATAAACCTGTCAGATTATCGTATCTAGCCGAAGGAGGCGCTCGTATTCAAATATCGCGGCGTTTGATATCGAAAAGAAAGACGTCCGAGGCCAAGGAGCAGACGAGGACAGGAAACTGTTCCTTTCCGAGGTGACAAAAAACCATTTATTCGGTCCGACCCAGTTTGTCCACTTGAGGAGACCTTAGAATATAAAGAGTTTAACTTATGTACGAGCTTACGGATCGTCAGCGGTCTTCGATGAACTGGCAAGACGTGAAGATGAGTCCGATTTAAGTAGGTGCTTACGGACATATTTTTTTCCACTATAACCACAATTTTTTCGAAGGTTTTTCTACCCTAGGGTATTTAGGACGGTCTCCCGCGGACGTGTCGTTCCTAATCTCCCGCAGTGTCAAATTACAATCGTTTATTCAAAAGAGCCACGGGCTCATCTACGTTTTTGGAAGTACTGCGAGTGAATCGTGACAGGAATTCGAGTTCACTTGAGTGTGTTATAATGGTGGAATTCGAATTTGAAAAAGTGCATGAAAAGAGATGTGCAGATGACTCTCTTTTACAAGATGAAAATCCTTTTTTCCAAGTAGGGGGAAAAGGGGGCTTTCACGTATCAGCTCTTATCAGTGACGTCATCCCTCCCGCCAACGTGACGTCACACTGGGTGGAAGCGGTGGGGATGACGTCACTGATAAGCAGTGATACGTGGAAACCCCCCTTTCCTTCCTACTTTGCTCTGTACATACGAATTAGTACCAAATTAATCCTTTTCGCGTTTTGTTGGCAACTGGGGCTGCAAACGCGCTAGAAAAATTGAAGTATTTTTAAAGTAAAAATTTGAAGGGGGGATCACGACCATAGCATTTATAAATTAAATAAAAACACACTGATCTCAAACAAAATTTCAAAATAAATTTTGGAGGAATCTTTTTTAGCGAACATTTTTACTTATGCGTGAATAAAATTTCTGCTCGTTTAATCGGAATTGCACACTAAAACTGTCATGTTACCCATCACTCCAATGCTCAACCTTCTTTGAAAATTCATGGACTAGAATGTACCTAAATCCGAGTAAACTAGGAGGAGGTGCGTGTTATCTACTCCGTTAAAGTTGCTAACCCAAAACGTCACCGATGCTGTCAGGTCGTCAGCCTCCCATTCACAATCGGCTGACAGCTGAACGGCCCTCAAGGTGAGGAGGTGTTTAACCGAAAATTGGCACGTAAGTCAACCCTAGTCCATTATTGAGTTAGAATCCCATTCATAATACAAAAGGCCCCGTTTCTCGAGTGGCGGACGGCGACTTCAAAATCAGTTTCTGGGAAAGACTCAAAAAGTCACCTCGAGGCGCCACCTTGGATTGTTTGCCTCGGCGAACCGCTAGGATAATCCGCTTATTTCAAGGTAGTTACAATACAATGACACCCTGAAGAATCCGAAATGTCCAATATGGGAAAATAATTGTCCACCGGGTGTCAAGGGAGAGGTAAATCTCTTAAGAGCCCTCAAGAACCGTCTTGGTCCCCGGGGGCTGTCTAATTTGACTGAACCGAACACCATGATGGGAACGTGGAGTTGATTTTAATTTTCAAAATTGCCCCTTCAGAAATTTTACACAAGTAGGCACTATAGTGCAAACAGTTGATAAAATCACAATGAGGAACATGCATGAAAAAAAATAAACTGTTTTTTCGCCATAATATTCCTTCTTAGGCTTCGAAAGTAGTGTTATGGTGGATGACGGTTCGGAAAAGTGGTAATTAAAAGAGGAGGGAGGCTCAGTGAAATTTGCAGATTTGAAGTCGAGCGGGGAAATGACCAGCCGCAAGGTTACGCATCTTCTCGTGAACACCAGTGCAACCTCCTCCGAGTTCATGCGTGTTGTGTAGTGATAGGACGGGGCGATGTTTGTTTACCTTTGTTGATGAACTCAGTACTCGACAATATGGAATGGAGAAATAATTTAAGCAATTATTGCTTCATGCGGGGGTGCAGAAATAAAGACCCGGAGAAAATGGTGATCGTGCCGTCAAAGCCCGAGGAAACTTTGGTTTAACGTCGCGCGGCAACAATATACGAGTGCGAGGCGTCTGGGTGCTTTTCATAAAACTCTTGCAGGGCTTCAAATCGACGAATGGAATGTTCTCAGCCGTGGCTTTTTGGAAACCGTCCAACAACATATTGATCCTTCTTTTATGAGCACTCATCACGACTTTCTTCCGATGAAACGACGAAATCACGAAAAATCCAAATTATCAAAACAAACAAGACCGTATGACGTCTTCTTCTTCTTCTTTTTCTTGATATGATGCCACTGCGCCATTCGCCTTTTGCCGTCACTTTACGTGCAGTCTCGCCCGCACAGTGACGTCACAATGCTACCCGCCACGTTCAAAAGGGCACTTTTCATTAGCGTTTTTCACCAGGAAAAATGTCGTTTTTCCGTTTAAGATCGTCACTACATCATTTTCGCATCCTAAACAGCACCATTCTGGCGGAAAAAATGGATTTCGTTTTTCATGCATGTTCCTCATTATCGAATGTCTGTAGATTGCCGACGGGTTTTGGAATAGCCCAGGCCGTAAGATGCGTTATCAATTGTGTTATCAGTTGATCAAGGCGGCCTTGACGTGTTGTAATTCGCTGCGTAGCCGCAACGAGCGCCCTTGCCCAACGAGGTGATAGGTTATACCAACGTCACACCTCGGCCAACTCCCGCTCTTTTTGATTTCGATCCCTGCATTTTTGGGGACATTTTTCGATAATCGGAGAATCAGCTTTCCACGTTTCAGTGCACTTCCGTAAAAATTGGAAATAAATTCCCCTTCGTCTCTGCTTATGTCAAAACGGTCCGAAAACCGAAAAGGACGATGTATGTACGCCTGGTATTTTCACTACTATAGATATCTACCAACTCCTTTTTCACCATTCGGGGCCGAAATTTCGGCAGATTGCGTCACAGATCCGTCGACGGCAGATGCGGCTCATCTGTTCGCCCCGACGGTCAAGATTTCCCATCTCCGTCCAGCGGACAATGGCCGTCGGTTTGTTATTTCACTCCCCCGCGTCTCGTTTTTCACTTGTTTGCGATATTTTCCACCTTCCGGTCAAGGTAAACATAGGGTAAACCGATCCAGGATCGGACACCTGGATTTTCGAGTCTGGCAGCGTAGCGCCGGGTGGCCAACTCTTCGAGTAGACGTTTCTCGAAGTGGACACGCATCGCCGGGTTGACATTTCATGACCATAAACGTTCAAATTCTTCAATTTTCAGGGCAGAAAAAATCTGCGAATTTTGGAATAAGGCATATTTTGACCGGAAACCTTATTTTTACATTTTTTGCCCAGCTCAACAAAGACATTTAACTTTTTCCATTTTCTTATCTTATCCACCAAATGGCATTTGATGCCTGACTGTGATTGTCTTACATGGCACATGTTTGAGCTCAATCGTACGGTGGAAATCATGATGAAAACGGTTCGCATCGAAATTACCATAGTTTTTATACGGACAGGATATTTAGTTCGGTGCGCTCGAACGCATCCGCCAAAGGGTAAACCTGCATTTCCTGAATCGTCGACGTCACTTGGGGGGCTGTTGAGATCCTACAGTTGCTCTTGAGGTGTTACCCTTTCAGGGTTGGAGCAGATGTTCGTGAACAGTCGTCACCGATTCGACCGGGTGTTCACCGATCGTCAGGTGGTGGAGGTTTGCTGACGTCACAGGCTTACTTCAATATATTCGATTTTGAAAATACCCGCTTGCCCATAGAGAAATGATAACAAGAATTTTCCAAAAGTGCGTCCCAAACTCAAAATTGAAAGTTTTCTGCGATGATTTTTGCAAAGTAGGCGAGGTACAATGGAGGTCTTCGATATTTTCCGCCAAAGATTGTAGGTACTCACTCTGAAAATTGATATCCCATTGGCCGAAAACTGTTCTCAAAATGCAGGGATTCTCAGGTTTGTCGCAAAATCGAAAAAGAGCGGAGGCGGTGTGACGTAAAAAGGTGCCACGGCGCACATATATGTGCTGCATATATGCAGTTACCCTGGTGCAACGCTCCAAGGCCGCCTTGATCAACTAATGAAACAATTGATAACGTATCAGCCCGGCTCTTCGCTATTCCAAAACCGGCATTTGCCGACAGGATGATTTTTTCATTTTTTAAATATACCCATGTAACATTGCAAAGGTGCAATTTTCAAAATTAAAAATCGACTCAACCAATTTTTCCAATTAACGTTATTCCTCACGTATTTATCCAATTCAGCAGCTGAGCCGTTAGCGGGGCGGCCGAGCAATCACAACAGTCCGTTTCCTTTTCCGACACTAAGCCCGGACTTCCGCGCATGCGCCCTCACGTGCCGCCTGTTACCGCCCGGCACACGCGTTCCAGTCTAGGGGTCCGGTTTATAAAAACCGGAGAAAAATGACCATTTCCTTCCGCTTCTTGTTGGGCTGCAGTCGACGTTACGGGAAACACTATTCGGATATAATTTCTATGTCTTGTAAAACCGATAAATTGGCAAATTTTAGAATTTCTGACAGAAAATATTCGTTCGGTTCCATGAAAAGAAACCTAATAATAGTGCTTTGGAAGCACAATGTTTCAAAATAATGGCGTAATTTCAAAAAAAAAATTTTTCGGATTTCGATATGGAAGAATATGTTCTACGCCGATTTACCAAAAAAGGCCATCGCGCCCTTGCCGAGCTGACCTCGTCAATTATACTCGGCCTGTTGGAACGGCGAATTTAATTACACGCCGTATTTTCTTTCGGAATAAGACAAGGTAGCAGAACTGGATCCCGTTGATAGGTATATATAAATATAGGTTTTGGTCCAGGAAAAGGATTCCGAAAGGAGAGGGACGTTCAGGTGTTCAGGTGGTCGGACGGTCGCGCGCCGGTCGACGGCACCTGCGCGACCTCTCGCCGTCTCCAGCTGCCGCGCCAGCGTCCGGTCCTGGGGCGCGGCGCCGCGGGCAGCTAACGACGAGAGTTCTGACGTCACAATTAACGGCAGCTGCCGAACATGTACATAATGCGAGTACATAATGAGTAATAATATTCTTGAAGAAATCCCGAAACGACTATAGTTTTTGGAGAGGAAAAATCCTCCGGTTGGAAGTCGGTGATGGACGTTTTTGGGAATTATGTAGGTCAGGGCTTCTTTCGAGGACTTAGTAAGAGTTCACCTCTGAAAAAACTAAAATTTGGTAAAAATCAAGTAGATAATATCTTCTCCCTTGAAAACTGTTAAAACTCGTTTATTATTTATTTCCATATTTAAAAAAAAAGAGGATTGGCTCGTCGGAAGAGTGAAAACTGAATTATTACAATTGTAATCAAAAGAGGAAATTTACGTCGATTGTTTTGTAATAGAAAGTACTCGCTCTGAAACTTGCACAATTGATAGTTGGACGGCAAAAAACTGTAATAAAAATTCAGGGATTTTTATCATTTCGAAAGAAATCAACTACCTTTAAGGTAATTTTTTTCGGGCTTTCGCTATTGTAGCCTTATAGGAAATTCAATTTTAAGATGCTTTTCTTCACTACATTTTTTTGATCCGATGCTTTATTATGGCTGAAAAAAGCGGTTTAAAGAAATCGACTACCTTAAAATATTTTTTTGGGGTTTCTCACTAACCAAGCCTTGTAGGAAATTCGATTTTGAGCAACTTTTCTTCTGAACTTGTTTTTGATCCAATGCTTTATTGTGGCCGAAAAAAGCGGTTTGAAGAAATCGACTACCTAGAAATTTTTTTTTCGGGTTTCTCGCTATTGTAGCCTTATAGGAAATTCAATTTTAAGCAACTTTTCTTCTGTACACTTTTTTGATCCGATGCTTCATTGTGGCCAAAAAAAGCGGTTTAAAGAAATCGACTACTTCAAAAAAAAATTTTCGGGTTTCTCGCGATTGTAGCCTTATAGGAAATTCAATTTTAAGCAACTTTTCTTCAGAACCTTTTTTTGATCCGACGCTTCATTATGGCCGAAAAAAGCGGTTTAAAGAAATCGACTACCTTAAAATATTTTTTTGGGGCTCTCGCTATTGTAGCCTTATAGGAAATTCAATTTTAAGCAACTTTTCTTCAGAACCTTTTTTTGATCCGACGCTTCATTATGGCTGAAAAAAGTGGTTTAAAGAAATCAACGAACTTAAAATATTTTTTCGGGTTTCTCGCTATTGTAGCCTTATAGGAAATTTAATTTTAAGCAATTTTTCTTCTCTACACTTTTTTGATCCCTCGCTTTCCCGTGGCCGAAAAAGCGGTTCAAAAAAATCAAGTCCCTCAACAAATTTTTTTCAGGGTTTCGCCATTGTAGCCTTATAGGAAATTCGATTTTAAGCAACTTTTTTCAGTAGACTTTTTCGATCCGACGCTTCCTTATGGCTGAAAAATGCGTTCAAAATCTTCAAAGTTATAAAAACCCTGAACGCCTCGACCAAAACATCTGAAATTGTACATCAAAATGTTTGTCTCGACGGTGCCGATACAGGAAAATTATCGAGAAGGCACCATTTCAAACATGTTAGCAATGCTAGCGCTATGAAATTTTAATAGTGTTTCGAAACCCACAAGCAGACTTTGCTGATAGTGATTTTCCGCGGATATACCTAGCTGGCAATAGGTACCCGTGTAACATTTCAGAAGGGCAATTTCCAGAATTGAAAATCGAAGGGAATTTCCCATTGTCAATACTCCGAAGTTCGAGATTTCGTAGAAAATGAATGGGATATCTGTAGAAGACTAGATCTGTCATGTTTTCGAGGAAACTTTCTATCCGGTCGAAATTTCGAACAAACGGAAAATGATTGGCACCTGAATGGAGAGCAAAGGGTTGGCCCACCTTGGAGGGCATGTGAATCCGACTCGTATATAGGTTGGTTATAGTAGGCGAATTGGCAGCTGAAGACGTATCTGGCCGTATTAGCCCGAATACGCGCACCTTCAAGAAATTCAAGCTGATCGCGGGCGCAGGCGCCTGTTCGCTTGTTTGACGTACACCTGCTTTCCCCTCCACCCTTAACCCCTTGTTCCTGATCCTGGGCTGTTTGGCACATTTGATATTCAGGTGACACAATCTCCAACTCCAGCAGCTGTAACTTGAGGAGCAGATGTAACTCATCAACTTGGGCCAAGTATCTCCATCAATAACATCTATTCGCGTGTATTTGTAAGTCTTGTAAGATCCCGATCGTTATTTTGATCGATTAGATACGGGCCTCGACAACCCCCCTTGGTTTACGAAGGGGCAGTTTCAACCCTTAAATTTGCCTTGCGGTTACACATCGAGGCCTCTGCTCCTAACGAATTAATAATTTCAAGAATTCATGACTAGCACATTTATTCCATGATTTTTGCCGGTTGGGATAAATAATCAAATCTCTTTTATCAGAGTAAAATTTATAAAAATTACGAAAAAAATGTTTGTTAGCAATTAAAAAAATAAAATTTAATTAATAGTAAAAAAATTAAAATTTTAAAACGCTCTCATTGCTAGCATGTTTAAAATGGCGACTTCTCAATAATTTTCCTGTATTGGCACCGTCGAGACGAAAATTTTGACATATAATTTTATGGGATTTGGTTGAGGCGTTCAGGGTTTATTTAACTTTGAACGAATTTTTCAGCCATAAGGAAGCGTCGCATCGAAAAAGTTTACGGAAGAAAAGTTGCTTGAAATTGAATTTCCTATAAGGTTACAATAGCGAAAACCCCAAAAAAATATTTCAAGGTAGTTGATTTTTTTAAACCGTTTTTTTGCCATAATGAAGCGTCGGATCAAAAAAGTGTAGAGAAAAAAAGTTGTTTAAAATTGAATTTCCTGTAAGGTTACAATAGTCAAAATCAGAAAAAAAAATTTCAAAGTACTTGATTTCCTCAAACTGTGTTTTTGGGCATAGGAAAGCGGCGGATCAAAAAAGTCCTCGGAAGAAAAGTTGCTTGAAATTGAATTTCCTATGAAACTACAGCGGCGAAAACCCAAAAAATATTTCAAGGTAGCTGAAAAGCCAAAAAGTGCTATTCTATAGATTGAGAACCAGAAAACCCCATAATATGGAATATAATTCAATTTCAAGCAACTTTTCTTCCGAGGACTTTTTTGATCCGCCGCTTTCCTATGTCCAAAAACGCGGTTTCAGGAAATCAACTACCTACTTTGAAATTTTTTTCATATTTTTTTTTCATATTTTTCACATATTATGTTCGCCAAAAACGTCAATTTTCGCTGCATTAAAAAAATCTAAAAACGTTTTCCTAACTGGTTTCAGGCCAAAACACACCCGAAGGAAAATATCATCCCTAGGTAAGTGAAAAAAATTATAAAAAATCTCATTATGCTCCGTTTTCGAGAGATGAGTTCATCAGTACCTACCTAAATAATGCATTGATTCTTTGTATACTAAGCCCCAACTTTCGTTTATCATGCAGAGACTTGAAATTTGTCCCCTCTCAATTTTCCCCCAGGATTTCCACAAATTTTTCAGTCAGAATTTCACGAATATGCGCAGTAAAAAGGCCGTTATGGCGCATGAAAATGACCGACTGACCTACGACGACAGCCTGTACATGATATGGGTATACGTAGTAGGGGTGGTGCGCCGGACTGTTGCTCGAACACATCTGCTCCCGAGTTGGCGCGAGATGGGGTCCAGCTGTATCAGAAACGGAGTAGGTTGGAGTGAGATAGGCAGGTGTGTAAGGATAACCCTTTACCAGGTTCCACACCATACGCATTTTCACGTTCCTACCTGATCCAAACTCGCACACCTTGGAAAGGGATGTGGCGCGTGGCTCCTTCCACTCAACTATAATAGACGGGTACTCCTATCTACCCTCTCTGCCGCCCGGCCCTTCTATTCACACGCGGTAGACGCATTTTCAATCCTAGACCGAAAAGACAGGAAAACCATCAAGACGACTGTAGATAAATCGGCGAGAGAAAATTTCAAAATTCAGAAAAAAGCATGAAAAACAAAATAAATCCGCCACAATTCAGCCAAATTGTTACAACAAACGGATCGAGTCTGAAAACTCGAGAAACCGAACCCACCTCATGAAAATCGCTAAATTGTCGAAAACACAAAATATTTCTACTCGAAAATTCAAAAACGGAAATTTTTCCCTTTGTAGCCAGGAGAAAAACGCGTCAAAAAGAAACTCCTGTCCATCAATATCCGTTTCCTAAATCAATCGTGTCACCCTCCTCCTTACAATCGTCCCACATCTTCATCATCATAAACTTCATCTAGATTTGATTTCTTCATCATCTCAATCACCACCATCTTCATCATCTTTATCACCATCATCATCAACATCATCTACATCACCATAATCTACATCATAATCTTCACCACCACCACCACCACCACCATCAACATCACCATCTTCACCACTACCACCATTGGCATCATCTTCATCACCATCAACATCACAATCTTCACCACCCCCACCACCATCAACATCAGCATCTTCACCACCGCCACCACCATCATCATCTTCACTATCATCATCATTTCCATCTTCTTTATCATCACCATAATCTTAAACATCATCTTCATCATGATCTTTACCACCATTACCATCATCATCAGCATCTTCACCACCACCACCACCACCACCATCATCATCATCATCATCATCATCTTCACCAACATCATCGTCATCTTTATCACCGTCATCATCAACATCATCTTCATCGCTATAATCTTCATCATAATTTTCACCACCACCACCATCATCATCATCTCTTCAACACCTTTATCACCATCGTCATCATCTCTTCATCACCTTTATCACCATCATCATCAACATCATCTACATCACCATAATCTTCATCATAATCTTCACCACCATAATAATCACCATCTTTACCACCACCACCACCACCACCACCATCATTGTCATCATCTTCACCACCATCAACACAATTATCTTCACCACCACCACCACCACCACCACCACCACCACCACCACCACCACCATTGTCATCATCTTCACCACCATCAACATCACCATCTTCACCACCACCACCACCAACATCACCATCTTTACCACCACCACCACCACCACCACCAACACCACCACCACCACCACCACCACCACCACCATCATCACCTTTACCATCACCATCATCATCTTCATCACCTTTACCATCATCATCATCTTCATCACCATAATCTTTATCATAATCTTCACCACCATCACCATCTTCACCACCACCACCACCACCACCATCATCATCAACATCATCATCTTCATCACATTTATCACCATCAACATCATCTTCATCACCATAATCTTCATCATCATCTTCACCACCATCACCATTTTCACCACCACCATCATTGTCATCATCATCACCATCTCCACCATCATCATCATCATCACCATCATCATCATCTCCACCATCATCGACATCATCTTCACCAACGGCATCATCTTCATCAGGGATCCCTCGCTCGCTACTGATTCCCCTGTCGAACAACAATCATCCGATCATCTTCGTACGTGTGACAGGAGATTTATCCACGATGTATCTCGTTGCTCCAAGCCGACCTACCACCGTACAGTGTCTATAGACCTGAACTCGGGCTACCTGAGCTAAACTTGTCACCAGAATCCTGCCCATCAGGTATATTTCCTTTATTCTCGCCGAATCCCTCCCCCTCCCCCGTTCGATATTTTTATTCATCTCCCGAAGATTCATTTTCAAAAAAAGTTTGCTCTACGAAAATCTGTAAACAACCGAACAATGGGCGGAGGGAATACGAGCCCCCATCCCCCATACGAAGTTCCGACGTGTACGTTCGCTTCCGCTCGGGATTATCCGAATCTCAGCTTTTCGTGTGAAGAATTCTCAGGTTACTTCGCTTAGCTTTTATGCGGTTTTATGAATGTCGCACCCATCGAGATACATTCGAATAAAGCAAATTCGACTCTTTTCATGCGAACTCGTGAAATATTATTTCCTTTTCAAGCCCCGAGGAAGTCTATCGAAGGTGGCAGGAGTGAATTGTTATAGACTGCACCCCCATCTATTGACGCAGTGTGGTACATCCGCCCTTCTTCCGGGGTGGAGAATTTAACAAAATTGTAGTCTTGGCTGAGAGACCCCTCCACTATGCTCACCCTTGCAACGGCGAAGACAACCTTCGACAACAACTTTCGTATTGCTGTTTTTGTTCTAGAACATTCTCGTTTCTGTTTACTTGAGCTGGGCTAGCATTAGCATTTTGCCTCGCATTATGTTTTTGCCTCGCATTATGATTTTGCCTCGCATTATGATTTTGCCTCGCATTATAATTACCAAAGTACTTATTCAATTTTTATAAGCCTCGGAAAGGGAAAATGGTTCAATTGTACTTGGTTTGGGTCATTATTATTATCACTATTATTAATAATATCACATTACATCATTATTATTATCACCATGAGTTAGCGAGAAGGTGATTTTCCAAGGGCCTCAGACCCCCGGGCCCACTTGCTTAGCTCAGCAGCCCCATCTGAGGCGGCTTCTAGCGGCATACTTTCCAACTATCCCTACAACGCTGAACATTAAGCATGAAAATGTGACATGAATTTGACAAAAAACGACCCAGCGAGCATAAAAAAGGTAAATATCACATCGATAACATACCTTCGGCCAGCCGGAGAAACTACTACCGACTAAACTGAATTGAAATCTCACTTCGTTACAAGATCGTACAAATTTATAACCGCCACGCCTTCTTGGGAATTGATTAACATAAAATTCGAATAATTCCAACCGCCGATTGTTCCAACCCCGGGAGTCTCCAGGGACACCCCGGGACAACGTTTTTCAACCCCTAAGCCCAATAGGACCGCGGGGGATTATAATCTCCATTTTGACAACTCAATCTTGTAAAGGGTTGAAGAACACCCCTATCGGCGGGACATGTAAAGCTTATCTGGCCCATATTTGAGGGGAGGATAAAATTTATTAACCCGGGCCGAGAATCGTCTTAATTGAAGCCAACCTCAAGATTTTCAGGGGTGGTTTCGACGATAACCACCTGCAGGACGATAATTTACGCTCCCGAATGATAAATATCAAATATGAAAGGATAACATGAATGAATAAATATTTGACGAAGAAAATGACCGAAACTGACATTCATCAAAATGTGACAGTAATGAAAATTGTAGGCTATGAAAATCTTAAACGGGTTAAAATACCTCTAATTGCAGGCAACAACAGTTTTTAAAAATCTAGCAAAAATGTCTGCCAAGGAGTCGGCCCCCACAGCAGGTCTGCTTGATACGTTATCAATTGTGTTATCAGTCGATTAAGGTGACCTTGAAGTTTTGTGTCCTCAGCGCCACCAAGAACGAGGTAAACAACAACAAACAACAACAACTTAAAGTTTTGTGATTTGCTGCACCAAGGTGACCCCTTTTAGCGAGGAATTGCCGGCTGTATTCTACGTCACATCATGCGACCAACCTAAAAATCGCGGCATTTTTTGGGACAGTTTTCGGTCGTCGGATTATCAATTTTCCACGTTTCAGAGTGAGTATACTTCAGAAAAGTTCGACTTAATTTCCTCTTTTTTTCCTATTCTCCATTTGCCTCGTTATTTTACATCTTTACGTAATTAATGCATTCCCGTGATTGAAAAGGTGAATTCAATCTTGACCTAACCAGGCCTACGGCAGCGGCTCTGCCCAAAGGAAACAATGAAAAAACCCATCCGTTTTCCAGACCACCCTGAAACCGAATCCATCAGAAAAATGTTGAATGTCGGAGGGTATCGTCTTCCTCGGAGGCATATGATGGGATTGAAAGGATTCGATTTGCAGGTAAAACCGAAAATCCGACTTTGTAGGCAACGATGCGTTATAAATGTAAACAGGTAGTATCAATTTTGAACAAGCTATTCTTTTTTGGGGGAAGGTCTGACACCGATGTTATTGGTACCTATTTATTTTTCATAGTTAAATAACGGATAAAATCGATTATTTTGTTTCTCTGCATGGGACGAGGGCGAGAAAATCGTGACTTCCTTGATCCTTCCTGATTTTTGAATTACAGTCACTCCAAAAGACGAATCAAATCGGTCAAAATCTTCGATCCAAGGTCCAGAATAGTGTGATACGATACTGACTTGGTATTCTTCAAGTAGAAGTGCATGCCTACATTTACTCTGGAAAATATATTATTTCACTTTCATACACAATGTGTAGGAAGCTCAGGGGAAAAAATTGTCGAACTGTTTTTCTCAAGGAAGGTGGAAACACTCAGACTGTCGTCTTGTTTACAAGAATAGTAACCGCAACTTTTTCTCCGCTCGGTCGAACTATGTAAACATAATAATTTTTACGCTTCTGTCTCGTTAGGTCGAAGTCCAAACGTCTACCGTACGACAACAGCCATAAACGACAGTTGTCCTTCTACGTCATCTGCAAAGAAAGCTTTTTCAAATCGTACCCCAAGACATCTGCTGTACTCGAGGCACGCGAGGTGGCATCTGTGCTTGGTGACGCTTACTGTCCCGCGTAGAGTATTTGGGAGGCATCGGGTCGATTTTTAATTTTGAAAACTGTCCTTTGAAAAATGTTACCCGGGATATGTGATGTCTTACGTAGCTATGTCAGTAGGACAAAATTCTGTCCTGTCAACAACAAGATTAATAGACCCTTTCTTTCGCGCTAACATGATTAATTAACCTACCTTGTCCTAATAAAACTGAAATTTGAAGTTTTATACTTGAGTGAGTTGGTGGACGTTACAGATAGGTAGCAAGAAATAACAACAAAAAATCACTATCACCAAATGTCCAAGGATTGCAAGGGTTTCGGACTAATCCGCAAAGCCTGGGGCTGTATGATACCAAGGAGTTAGGCCCTTCGTTATCAATTGTGTTATCAGTTGATCAAGGTGACCTTGAAGCCTTCTTAATCATTGCACCGGGGTAACCGCTTATGAGCGTTCTTGGAGCCGGCCGTATTCTACGTCACATCATGTCCGCCTCCCGCTGTTTTTCGATTTTGCGACCGAGTTAAAAAAATCTCCGCATTTTTCGGGGCAGTTTTCTGTCATTTTATCAATTAACACCGCTTCAAACCTTTTTTTAATTTGTAAAATTATTTAAATTAAAAAAAAAAAATCGGAATCTCTTGCAGCCTGAGAACCGTAGATTCTTATTTTCTCGCATACCCCGTCAATGCGGGGCCCTTAGTCCGTTAAGCGGTTTGCACCTTTTGACATGTCCTCAATGTACAATGCTGGATACTCTTCAGATTTCTGCGGTCTTGAGCAAAGCTGTTAATCCGTTTCAAAGAGCAGAAGTCTTTGTAAATTGTCTCCGTTTCGAACGCGCACGCTCCGAGCGCGGACGTTTTTGAAATCGTACGCAGATCTCGAGTTAAGATCTTATAACACTCAACCCTTTTCGGCGGAGGGTTTCTTCCGAAAATGGATAAAGGCCGTGTAAGGAGCTGTCAAGGTTTTCAAAAGGACGTGAAAAGGATTAAAGCGGACAATGGAACGGGCCGGCAGAGTGAAACGGCGGCTGTACTGTGTAAAGATGGGCCGGACGAGGAATATTCTAACATCTCATTTTTTCATGTTTTTTCGTGAAAATTCATTATAGGGCATTTTTTTGTGGGTTTGTATGGAATTTCTTTCAGAGCGATTAATCATGATGAGGTAATCAACGTGAAAATTGATAAGTATGCCGGAGAGAGGAAACTATCCTCAAAAAAGGGTATTTAGGTTAAGGGTTAGAGAGATTTAGGTTAACAGTTGTTGATTGTAATGTCCAAAAAGAGCGGGCGGCGGCCATGATTTGGCGTAGAATTAGCCGGCCAATCGCTCGTAGGGCAAGGGCGCTCACATTAACACACAGCAAAGTAGGTTATGAAAACCTGGCCTGGGGGGAGGGGGGCAAAGCTTTGAAAAAATTCGTCAGCTGCCTGTGGTGCTTACGATGACGTCACATTGACTGGGTTAAGGGGGTTATCAGGTGCTACAAGAGGCACGGTGACAACATGAGCCGTCAGATGCTCCATAGAAATTGTGAATCAACTGGTTACCTGTCACCTGTTCTGACCGAATGAACTAAATCTGCCGGGGGGCAGCTGCTGGTGGATTTTCAGATTAGGCAGGTTGCAACGCGTGGTTTTCATTACTAAAAATATCTTCTCGAATAATCGGTATCCAAAATTCGGGTTTTGTGGATGATCCGGTAACATGTCCATGGGAAATCCGCTGAAAATCTTTGATGGAAAGATTCAATCATCAGACGTCCATAGCCACACAGTTGCCAATACCGAAAACTACCAATTCTGGGCCGAAATTTCATATCCAAAAACTGGACGTTCGCAACTTCTTGAGCAGATGGTCAGTCTGAGGACGTGTGACGTCATCATTAGGCGCACGAGCCTTTCAGCTGCTGATGCGGGGCGATTTTTTTCAAAAAGCAGGTGCCCCGGCTCGATCTGGATATCCATACGTTGGAAAATATCCGACCTCCATTGAACGGCAACAATAAAACTTGGCCACTTTCATTAGCCGGGTTTTTTCTCAAATTTCTGATCCCCGGTAGCACTCGGAGCCAAGTGGTGGAAAAAATTGTCGCAAAAAAAACATTTCTCGACCACAAATCTGTGGTCGGCTTGTCCCCATTGTGACCTAACTTTCGAACACTGGACGCGTATAATAGCCACCGAATACAGGTAGCCCGGCTTTTGACGCGTTGCGCATTTCGGCGGCTATCCGAAGCGGATATGTCAAAGTCTTCACTCCAGTAACCATTCAGAGTAGCTTTTGTCACTTTTGTTACGTAGCAAAAAAGTCGACCCACTGCAACAGGAGAATTTCAGGTAGGTATAGATTTAACACTGAAACCGCAGAAGTTACGTTGGTTAATGTTGCCATTCAAAACGATAGGCCGAAGATGACCGTTACGGTCGAAATTCCCTCTGAATGCAAGTCTTCAAACTCGAGAGCTCGACATTTTCCGACATTATTTGAGGTACACAGGCCCATTGAGCAGATTTTAGATACCTACGACTCGAGCTCGGAATTTATCAATTCCCTGTCACCGTTTACGGTCACGGAAAAAAATTAGGTGGATACTCTTGAACACAAATATTTTCGAAACTCCATCTATTTGAAGAGAAACCGACGCCTCTGCTCTCCTCGAAAAACGGCGTAAAAAACCCGGTTGATCGCCTGTAATTGCATAGGCGGTTTTTCGAGACGGTTTAAATCCATCATCGGCTAATTAGAGCGGGGAGTGATTTAATAATCGGCTGCATTCGATTTAAATTTCGCAGGTGCCTCCGCAGCGGACAAATAAAGGAACGACTGCATTACAAGACGCCCAAGTTCAATAAGAGCAGACATTGTGCAAAATTCGAGTCCGTCGGATCGCATTTTTCGCAAACCAGTTCACACAGACGCACTGACGCGGACGACTGACATTTGAAATTTTCGTTTTTCAAGAGTATAAAATCCCAAGTGGCCGATAGCCAGAAAGCTGAAATTCAGAATGAAAAATGAACGAACCGTCGCTTCCCTTCGACACCTTCGATTTATTAGTTCGGGTTATCCTATTTCAACTTGCAACGATAGGGAATTTACGTCGATTATTTCAATTTTTTCTGAAAGTACTCACTTTAAAGCGTGAAATTGATATTCCAAAAATCGAAAACTGCCACCAGAAATGGTTTAGATTACCTGCCGCCATGATCAACAAATGAAACAATTGATAACGTATCGTACTCGCAATTCACAATCTTCCTGTGATAAAAAAAAAAAAAAAATCAACATACAACAACTTCCTATGGCCACAAGAGCTCATCAGTGCCACACGAACAAGATACAACAACAACAACAATCTTCCTGTCCTCAAGTGCGCACCGGTAGACAAACACAAAGTTCGCCAGTATTGACAGACATGTTTTGCGATTCCGCGCATTGCCCGACGTCAGTGTGATTAGGCCTTTGTCAATTACCGCACAAACAGATCGACGTTTTTCGTGTTTAAATTTTTTTCACGACAAACGAGGTACGAAGGTCGGAAAAATAGTCCGTCTTACCTTGTCGTTGGATAAACGCCAATCTCTGCTCAGCTGTTAAATTATAATTATCCAAGACTGATCTCATCCATATTCATTGATTATTACAGATAAATTTTCACGGTTGCAAGCCGACGATTTATTCGACGTTTTATAGGCCTCAAAATAGAATATTCCGGTTTCGCTCGATGAAGCTGTTCAATGTAGTAATTTATGAAGAAGTACCTCCTTCGGTAAATATGTGCTGAGGTTCTATTTGCGTTATAACAAACAACAAGAACCCATATGAATTCTACGAAATTGTTTACCGTTCGATCAAAATGCATTCTGCACTCGACACCATAATAACCAACTGACATTACTTATCATTTTTGTTGCCGAATCGCACCGGCCAACTGAGCAGATTTCGATCTGCAGTGGCATTTAGTCGGCTGACATTGACGTGCAAAATTACCATTCATCCCATTCGGCCGAGGAGATAACAAGATATCTCTGCTCTTGAGGATGAGAATCGAAACAGGCAATTCGTAAGACCCAATGAAATTCACGCCTCGTCCGCGTCGACCAATAAAACGTTCATTAAAAATCCCCCCATAAACGATTCCGAAGTGCAACTCTGTCTCAATATTTCGACGCTTTTTCATTTCTTTCGAAGTCGATAAAGTCGGATGCGTTTTTCAAGGTGATATAAAAAATCGCCAAAGTGGCTCGCAAATTATTCGCGAGTAAGAAAAATAGAAATAAATTAATTTCGCTCAGTCGGTCGTCAAGTAATTTTAGATATTTCAAATGGTAGCCGAAAGTAAATTATGTCGTCCAATGTAACGATGGGGCAGAATCTCGTTTTATGTCGTAATTTATTCCTCCTTTATTGTATTTTATTTCTACATTAATTTTTTACCTTTTCTACCCTGAGGCAGCTCTGGGTTGAATTCGACGTTTATCGATGAGCAGTGTTGCCACTATTTTCAATCAAGAAAGGTTATACACAGCAGGAATTCATAGTTTCTGTCGTTGTATCGTAAAAGAGCGGGAGGCGGCCATGTTGTGACGTAGAATACGGCCGGCCAATCGCCTCGTAGTGCAAGGGCAACGATTACCCCGGTGCAGCGATTAGAACGGTTCAAGGCCACCTTGATCAACTGATAACACGATTGATAACGTATCAGCGTTTCGCGGGCTGTTTCAAAACCTTGTTTCAGTCTACGGACATTTTCGCTTATGATTTCTTTTCCTGGATATCGCTCGCGATAAACGGTACCTGCCCACTTAAATTTTTCAGTGCCATTTTCAAAATCGAAAATCGACTCTGTATTTGCAATCATTTGTTTGCCGTCTGCTGGATCATTTTGTCGCCCAGTGGTCAAGCACCTAGCAACCAAAGCAAAATTCCAGAATTCCTGGAGGAATCTTCTTCATCGAGGACTCATGTTAACATTTTCCGTGGTTGGGAGGGTTTGTTTAGAAATAATAGATACTCCATACCGAGTAATTGATCACTTCGAAATGCCAGCCTGAGGGACCGTGGCCATAAAACAGGAACGAATTACCAAAAACACGTTCCCATGTTGTTCGCGTTACATCGGCAAACGCGACGGTCGAATAATTCAAAACGTGGCCGAACATCTCGGTGACATGGATCCATTGTAGTCAATTGCTTCGCGAAATACGAAATCCGATGTTTATGCAAAATAGTCTATTTCTCTCGTTCTGGATGTTCCCAAATGTTCGGTGCTGTTTCGGACGCCATAGGGAACATGACCAGTGACAAATGAGACAACTAAAATTCGGGCATATTGAATAGGCAAATCTTGAGAATTCATCTCCATTTTGATGAATTATCGACAAATCCGAGGTTGCACTGTAGGCAGTAGGGCGGGTCCAGACGAATTTTTAATTAATGTTTTAAACAGAGCTCATTCCAAAAACATGGAAAATTGATACGCTAACGACCGATAAGTGTCATTAAAATAAATTTTTAGGTCCCGTCGCAAAGATCCTGCGAAGAAAAACTCACAACGGGACAGTAACTTAAACTCATGAAAAAACTCGAAGTCAAACTCACAATGAAACAGAAACTCAAGCTCGTAATCGAACTTGAAGTCAAACTCACAATGAAACATAAACTCAAACTCATAATCGAAATCGAAGTCAAACTCACTATGAACATAAACTCAATCTCATAATCGAAATCGAAGTCAAGCTCACAATGAACATAAACTCAAACTCATAATCGAAATCGAAGTCAAACTAACAATGAACATAAACTCAATCTCATAATCGAAATCGAAGTCAAACTCACAATGAAACATAAACTCAATCTCATAATCGAAATCGAAGTCAATCTCACAATGAAACATAAACTCAATCTCATAATCGAAATCGAAGTCAAACTCACAATGAAACATAAACTCAATCTCATAATCGAAATCGAAGTCAAACTCACAATGAAACAGAAACTCAATCTCATAATCGAAATCGAAGTCAAACTCACAATGAAACAGAAACTCAATCTCATAATCGAAATCGAAGTCAAACTCACAATGAAACATAAACTCAATCTCATAATCAAACTCGAAGTCAAACTCACAATGAAACATAAACTCAATCTCATAATCGAAATCGAAGTCAAACTCACAATGAAACAGAAACTCAATCTCATAATCAAACTCGAAGTCAAACTCACAATGAAACATAGAGTCAATCTCATAATCAAACTCGAAGTCAAACTCACAATGAAACATAAAGTCAATCTCATGATCGAAATCGAAGACAAACTCACAATGAAACAGAAACTCAATCTCATAATCAAAATCGAAGTCAAACTCACAATGAAACATAAAGTCAATCTCATAATCAAACTCGAAGTCAAACTCACAATGAAACATAAACTCAATCTCATAATCGAATTCGAAGTCAATCTCACAATGAAACATGACCTCAATCTCATAATCAAACTCGAAGTCAAACTAACAATGAACATAAACTCAATCTCATAATCGAAATCGAAGTCAAACTCACAATGAAACATAAACTCAATCTCATAATCGAAATCGAAGTCAAACTAACAATGAACATAAACTCAATCTCATAATCGAAATCGAAGTCAAACTCACAATGAAACATAAACTCAATCTCATAATCGAAATCGAAGTCAAACTCACAATGAAACATAAACTCAATCTCATAATCAAACTCGAAGTCAAACTCACAATGAAACATAAACTCAATCTCATAATCGAAATCGAAGTCAAACTTACAATGAACATAACTCAATCTCATAGTCGAAATCGATGTCAAAGTGAAACTCAAACTCTGTTTCATTGTGAGTTTGACTTCGAGTTTGATTATGAGATTGAGTTTATGTTTCATCGTGAGTTTGACTTCGAATTCGATTACGAGTTTGAATTTCTGTTTCATTGTGATTTTGACTTCGAGTTTGATTATGAGATTGAGTTTATGTTTCATTGTGAGTTTGACTTCGAGTTTGATTATGAGATTGAGTTTATGTTTCATTGTGAGTTTGACTTCGAGTTTGATTATGAGATTGAGTTTATGTTTCATTGTGAGTTTGACTTCGAGTTTGATTATGAGATTGAGTTTCTGTTTCATTGTGAGTTTGTCTTCGATTTCGATTATGAGATGAGTTTCTGTTTTATTGTGAGTTTGACTTCGATTTCGATTATGAGATTGACTTTATGTTTCATTGTGAGTTTGACTTCGAGTTTGATTATGAGATTGAGTTTCTGTTTCATTGTGAGTTTGACTTCGATTTCGATTATGAGATTGACTTTATGTTTCATTGTGAGTTTGACTTCGAGTTTGATTATGAGATTGACTTTATGTTTCATTGTGAGTTTGACTTCGATTTCGATTATGAGATTGAGTTTCTGTTTCATTGTGAGTTTGACTTCGATTTCGATTATGAGATTGACTTTATGTTTCATTGTGAGTTTGACTTCGATTTCGATTATGAGATTGACTTTATGTTTCATTGTGAGTTTGACTTCGAGTTTGATTATGAGATTGAGTTTCTGTTTCATTGTGAGTTTGACTTCGATTTCGATTATGAGATTGAGTTTCTGTTTCATTGTGAGTTTGACTTCGATTTCGATTATGAGATTGACTTTATGTTTCATTGTGAGTTTGACTTCGATTTCGATTATGAGATTGACTTTATGTTTCATTGTGAGTTTGACTTCGAGTTTGATTATGAGATTGAGTTTCTGTTTCATTGTGAGTTTGTCTTCGATTTCGATTATGAGATTGAGTTTATGTTTCATTGTGAGTTTGACTTCGAGTTTGATTATGAGATTGACTTTATGTTTCATTGTGAGTTTGACTTCGATTTCGATTATGAGATTGACTTTATGTTTCATTGTGAGTTTGACTTCGAGTTTGATTATGAGATTGAGTTTATGTTTCATTGTGAGTTTGACTTCGAGTTTGATTATGCGTTTGAGTTTCAGTTTCATTGTGAGTTTGACCTCGGTGCTACAAAATCAGAAAGTTTCAGGGTCGCCTTGATAATCTAATCGTTGATAACGTATCATACAGCCCTAGGCTTTGCTGGCCATTGTAACACCCACCGGCTGTAATGTCTGTTAACATTTGTTGTTGTTTGTTAACATTTGCGTTTTGTGGTTATTCCTTGCGTACCCCTTGTAACATTTTCTTGGGGTAAACTTTAAACCCTAAAAATCGACGCCGATTCTCAACTTCAAGAAAACTTTCGGCCGAAATATTGATGACATTCGGATGAAATAGTCCAAGTAACATAATTCAACGCGACAAAATTTTCTTTCTTCGATTCTATACCGGTCGGTTGGGACAGTAAATTGCAACGTCCAACGTTGGAGTTCGCCGTATATCGATTTTGAAAATACTAAATACTTCAATTCGCGTCCCTTTCGGGCAGATGAATGGGCTGCCAGTCGAAAAAAGCGACGGCCCAGAAAATCCCCGACGGGAGATCCCTATCGTACTTCAAGACGCGGGTACCTTCGTTCAAAAAGTTTGACCTAATTGAATGTCCGCTCGGATCCACATATTTTTCAACTTCAAACCGGGCAAAAGACGTTTCGCCACCAAAAACAATGAGGCTCATTGTCCTCGGGGAGCTTCCGGACCGTATTTTCAGTCGGGGTAATTTATTTTTGCATATATTCTTACCTCTTTCATATTCTCGTATATTTCAAAAGCCCTTTCCCCCATCGTCAGCGACGTTATCGGACTTTTTTGATCGGGTTTCAATTTTTAACGAAGCCGCCTCGGTACATTCGCTCATTGTGTTCCGTCGGGGAAATTTGTTTTTATCGGGCCCGGATCTTCGGAAGGAATGGACCCCGGATTCGGGGGCCTTCAAGTTCTTTGAGGAGATTGAGGAAAGGCTAGTAGTTCGTCTTTATTTGATACGAACCAGGATATGTTGAGAGAAATGCACGATCAGCGTTGGCCTGATGGGTACGTCGATTTTGACGGAGGGAAGACGTATTTTCGGGGAAATTTGAGTACAGCGATTTTTCGACGAAGAAAATGTATAAATTGCACTTTTTGACATATTTTTCACTGCAAATCTTCACCGAACGATCGAATTGTCGAGATTGACATCTTCTTTTGGGCCGGAGCTTGTTATAGAATGATGCTAATGCCCGTCACGGCACATCGATCAAAATCCTGTCAGTGCCCGCGGGGTCAAACGCTCGGAGATGCAAAGTTCAACTCCTGTCTAACCGCAGATCGCTGCGGGTTCGTTCACGGTCGCTTTCCCCGGCTATAACCCCTTGAACTGTGTTTGGAGAGCTGGTGGCAAAGCTACTGTTGTTTTGGGATGGGCATGATCAGTGTTGCCAAGGTGCGGACGTCGAAAACTCCTGAGACGACGTCAAAAAACCCCGAAATTCCCCCAAATGAAAAAAATCCCCGAAAAAACGCCCAAAAGTTAAGACGAGATAAAAATTAACTATTTTACATGGAACATAACCTATCTGAATATTACACTTCTACAATTTTGAATAGTACCTATCTAAAACTAAAGTAGGTAGCCCCATTAACAAATGCCGTATATTTGATTACCTATCTTTCAAATCAAATATCTAGCTGTGCAGTGGCACTATTAGCTGTTATTTATTAGCAGTACTTATCTGTTATTTCTTCATTTTTTTATTTTTCCCGTGTCCTCTTGACTTCTGTAAAACCCACAAGAAAAACCCCCAAAACATTTCACCCCCAAAATCCCCCTCTGGCATTAAAAAAACCCCAAATTCGGGGAGAATACTCGCTTCTTGGCAACACTGGGCATGATGTTGACATTTCTAGGAGAACAATGTTCATGTCATGATTAGTAGTAGGTAATATTGAATTGTGTACTCGTGGTAAAAATTCGCGCTCCTTCTCTTTCTTTTTAGTTGTTGCATGGGCCGTGGCAGACATTTTGATGATTCTCGCTCCTTTTTACCAGCCTGGGCCCGTATATATAAACTCTGTCCGTCATATCGTCCAGATGGGACAGGAAAAAGGGAAGAAGAAGAAGCCTGGGCCCGTATGATACGTTATCGATTGTGTTATCAGCAGAACGAGTTGACCTTGAAGCCTAATTCGCTGCACCGAGGTAATATGAGCGCCCTACCCTATGTATTCTACTATATTCTACGTCACACCACGACTACCACCCGCTCTTTTTCGATTTTACGAATAAATCACTGCATTTTTTAACTAATTCAATACATTCGTGATTATAATGCAAGCAATTGAAGTAATTGCTACTCCGAGAAAATGGCATTTGTTCGACTCACTCTAGAATTCAACTCGTGTAAACGGATTTTGCCTTATAAGTGCCGCTTGATGCCGCACCTCTCAAAGGCCGGCAGTGCCCCATTTTTTGCGCCAATTTCACGGCCGTTCATTCAGCTTTTTGTCAAAATAGTATCGAATAAGACCGAATACGTAAAAAGAGAATGTCTCAAATCGACCTTACATTCTTGGAACTTCTCCATTTTCAATATCGAACTGAGGCACTGTCGGGTTATTTTCTCGTACTTTTTCGCAGATAAATGTTCGCCGCCGAGTAAGCAGTAAATCAGTTCATGGGGTGCGAAGGACTTAGCATATAAATAGGCGGTTAGCACGTCGGTAACTGGAGAAAACGCTTCTTTCTAGGCCCGTTTACCGTGGAAAAAATTCCCCTCTACCGAGCTAGGAAAGTAGTCGTCGTTTTGCCGATTTTTTCACCCCCTCGTTCTCGGAAATTATATATAGGGAAAATAAAAGCGGTCAAAAAGGAAGAGCGAAGCGCAGCTGATAGGGGCACTTGCAATCACGTTTACGACCTGTCCGAGACAGCGTTGCAGGATGCTCTTGTATGTTGCATTTATAGTCTCTTCGCTGAATATAGGTGTTAAATTGATAGATATACCTACGTCGACACCTACTGTTTTCTGCTTTACGGGAAAATCATTGAGCAGTAAATCATTTTCCAAGTAAAATCACTTAAAAAAGTTAACCTAAAAACAAAAATGTTTTTCTATTTCAAGCAAAAAATCAATAATTGAAAAAATTGCGGTTCAAAATAAACATCAATAGATACTACGATATGATAAATAATAATCTGGGAATCAATTACCCCTGATAGATTTTCGGATACCCCGTCGAATTTCTAGCGAACGGACGGAGCATACTAAACGATTTCGCCGGCTTTCTAGTGTTGTATTTTTGTCAATTAAATAATAAATATTAGCCAATAATTGAAAAAATCTACTTCTCGTTTTTGGCCACCGGCAGATTATTCGCGGCACCTCTGCCTCGAATTAGGGACGATTATTTTCGAAAATGACTTCACCGCTCTCTTTCGGAACATTTTTACTTTTTGGCAATAGAAAATTAAAAGTGCGCACGATCCTCAAAGGGGAGACGGCCCGAAATCGATTTCGGATTTGGGAAGTACAATAAATTAGAGCCAATTATTCGTATTGATTTAGATGATGTTCCGACGGCGGTGGCCCATCATAGGCAAAATCGGAAATTGCCTTCAGATTAATGTAGAGGCTTATCTGATTTTATTCAGATATATGCGATGTTGCAAATAATCTCCATCTCCAAAACTAGAGATAGATTTTTCAAGGTCGCGATAATTTTTTTTCAAACAATGAATCACGACATGCTTCCGAAGACATACCGACGATAGTAATCAACCGAGCGGCGCCACTGTGCAACCGAGGTGGTCTCGTCCGTGTCAAAGGAGGTCTCCGATAGCCGGATATTTAAGGGTGGTTTTTACCTTTATCTCCATCTAAGGGGTGACATTTTACGGCCGGGGAGGAGAATTATGTGAGAAATATTCCGAAGGTCTGATTGGACTAGTTTCGATGCCGAACCGTATCAACCCCTAAATTCCACCCTGTTTTCGGACCTCATTAGTCGAGGGAAGTTCGTAAGGATTGTTACAAACCTTAAAGTTCGGCGATTTCACCGACTTTCGGCCGAAGTTTTGAAAAATTTTTAACGTAGATAAAATTATCGCTGAAATAGCCCGCAAAGCTGTCTGACTCGTTATCAATTGTTTTATCAGTTGATCAAGGTGGCCATTCTGATTCATTGCACCGGGGTAACATTGGCCTCCTATATTCTACGTCACACCAAAATTATCGCTGGAATAGCCCGCAAAGCTGATTCGTTATCAATTGTTTCATCAGTTGATAAAGGTGGCCTTGGAGCGTTCTGATTCATTGCACCGGGGTAACATTGGGCTGCTGTATTCTACGTCACACCACTACTCCCGCTCTTTTTCGTTTTTGTTACCAGCCTAAAATTCAGGGGCAGTTTTTGGTCGCCGGAATATCAATTTTCACGTTCCAGTATGAGTATTTTTGTAAAAAATAAAATAAATCAAAATAAATCCCCTATTTTTAGTTGCAATGTAAATTTTAGACGACCATCGCTGATTATATACCCGATAAACCCACAATTATTGTCCACCGTTGACATTACTAGGCAAAAATGTTCGCTTTTTTACCTCAATTTAATCCACAACACGGACAGCCAATCAGGTAGCACCTTTCGCGCAGTCGGGTCCGATCAAACTGAATTTGAAGTGACGTCAGATAATGGCCGACAAGCCAAGAAATGGGAGTGGGAGGTAGAAAAAAAGTGAAAAAATTTTCAAAAATAAAATCCGAGTGAATGCTCCATTGATCCATTTCCCCCTTTGAGCTCCTATATCGGTGATGGTCGGCCACTATGCAAACACACGCGTCCTGTACGAGTCTCACTACAAATATTTGAGTTATTTCTTTAAATTTGTTATCCTCCCTAGCTGGGGAATGAGATTCATCGCGGGGTCAAACTGACAGCGCGTGCCCTTTTATCTGAGTATTTGTACGACATAAAACGCGAATAATGTATTTATGAAAAATACTATGGAAATAATAAAATTATAGCATTTCTAAGTTGAATTGAGAATTTTCTTAATCAATTTGAGAATTTTCCAAAATTAATTCGAGAATTTTCCAAAAAATTGTTTGAAAAATTTCCCTAATGAATTCGAAAATTTCCCCAATCAAATTGAAAAAATTTCCCAAATTTCCAAAATTTCCCAAATTTCCCAAAATCAAATAGAGAATCCTTTAAATAAATTTCTTAATTTTTCAGAAATCCCAAGCAGAATTTCAAAATCTGAAGAATTTTCAAAATCAATTTGAAACATTCGAACTTTCAAATTTTAAGTTTTTTGAAAATATTTATTCTGGAAATAGTTTGAAAATTTTCCAAGATCAGTTTGAGTACCTAATTCTTCTAATGAATTTGAAAATTTCCCAAATCAAATTGTCCTAAACAAATTGGGAATCATTCGAATCAATTTAACAATCTTTCAGAAATCCCAAGCCGAATTGAGAATTTTCTAAAACGATTCGAAAATTTTTCAGAATTAATTCGAACATTTGAATTTTAGAATTTCTGAAAATATTTATTATGAAAATAATTTGAGAATTTTCCAAGATTAGTTTGAGTAATTCTCCTAATGGATTTGAAAATTTCCCAAATCAAATGGAGAATTTTCCTAATCAAATTGAGAATCATTCAAATCAATATGAAAATCTTTCAGAAATCCCAAGCCGAATTGAGAATTTTCTAAATCAATTTGAAAATTTTGCCAAATTAATTCGAACATTTGAATTTTAAAATTTCTGAAAATAATTTGAGAATTAGTTTGAGTAATTTTCCTAATGAAATTGAAAATTTCAGAAATCAAATTGAGAATCCTTCAAATCAATTTCACCTTTCAGAAATACCAAGCCGAAATGAGAATTTGCGAAAACAATTTGAAAATTTTTGCAAAATTAATTCGAAAATTTGAATTAGAAAATTTCTATTCCTAAAATAATTTGAACATTTTCCAAGATTAATTTGAGAAATTCTCCTAATGAATTTGAAAATTTCCCAAATCAAATTGAGAATCATTCAAGTCAATTTGAGAATCTTTCAGAAATCCCAAGCTGAATTGAGAATTTTCTAGATCAATTTTGCAAAAAAATGAGAATATAGCAAAATTAATTGGTAAATTCGAATTTGAAAATTTCCCGAGTCAAATTGTGAATGTTTCAGATCAATTTGAGAATCTTCCAGACCAAATCGAGAATATCCCAATTTTATTCAAGATTTTTTAAAATCAAATTGAGAATACTCCGCATTAATTTTGAGAATTTTCCTAATTGAGATTTTCTCAGACCAAAATGAGATTTTTCAAAATGAAGTTGAAGGCTTCTCGAATCTAAAAAGACATCCTTTTTTTACATTTTCATGATTTCCTTTTGGATTTAAATAATAACAAATAAGTAAGCCGAGCCTAGGTCTCGATAGAGCGGACGGTCGTACCGAGAACGTGGCTAGGCGGACGCCAGGATTAGAATGAGAGAGCATGATTATGCACACTGCTCAAAATCCGCCCTTAATTTTGGAAAAATTTCGAAAAAAATGTGTCCCTCGTATTTCAGCAGGGGCTTCCTTATGACATGAAAAAATCGCTCGATGAAAATTCATACTCCCGTCGTTCATACTTCGCTAATATTCACGGAATGTGCGGTCTTATTATTTTCGAAAGTTAATCACCGCCCTCGGACTGTACAAATAATTGAGCTGTTTTAACTTCTTCGCCGAGCCGGGTTTTAATGAGAAGTATACGCTTTTTACGCGGCTGACCGCCGATCAAATGGCCGGTTACCCGTTGCTCTTCTCGTTCGGAGCCACTTTTGCGACATTTAACTGCCCCCCGGTTTTTTTTTCGTTTTTTTATCCCTCGCCGGGGAATTTTTTCCCTCGAAAAGTCAGGTCCGCGAAAATAACGGCGAGGGCGGATGACCGGGTAAAATGCAGCTCGTGAATTAGTGGCTCGTTTGGCTTCGGAGATGCGCCGGGTCATCGGAAACCCCCACGGAGCGAGAAAGAAAGTGTTTTTTTTTCTTCTTTCGGCTGCGTAAAATTAAGAGCTGCAGTTGCATCAGAGGGGTCGCGAAAAAAAAATTAACGGCCCAAACTGGGCCTCGAGAAACGAGAATGGTTTATGGTCGGCCCGATTCATCATTGAATAAATCGGCCTTCCTTGAAGACCAAATTAGAGTAAGCTTTACCCGAGTGATTATTTTAGTTTAATGATAATCATATTAAAATGAAGCGGAGGAAAATAATATGTTCAAAAATATTATTTTTGAAGCTTTCCGCTCGACGTGATTCGCAAAGTCCGCCTCTTCGTTATTAAAAATTATTAGGTAATTTTCAAAAGGGAGAAATGTTTCAGGAATTGTCGGCCGTATTTTTTCCCAGCGACGTTCATTACAAATCGCAACCACTTTCTTCGATTGCACTTCTGGTCATCTGCATTCTTGGAACCGGAATGGGGCGAATCGGGTTTTTTCCTCCGGCCTCTCCATTAGAAATCATAATTAATTAAATCGTCGAAAAAACTCGAGATTTGGGCCCGCTTGCATTTCCGGATATTTGCGAAAAGGTCGCGCATATAAAGTCGGTAATTTGCCGATGATTTAGAAACGAGGTCGGAGCGTCTTATTCGGCATTCGAATGAGGCTATTAAAAAATTTCACGAAAAAAAAACTGACTTTTAGAAGTTGGGGGGACTTTTGGTATACTGAGTTATTAATTTGTTATTAGGTACAAAAGAAGGTACTTAGAGAAGAATTGATCTTCCGACGGAAAACTGTCCCCGAAAATGCAAACTTTTCAGGCTGGTCGAAAAATCGAAAAAGAGCGGGAGGCGGTCATGATGTGACGTAGGATATAGGCGGCAGAGGGCCAGGGCGCACATATGCTCTTCAAGGCCTCCTTGATCAACGAATAAAACAATTGACGTATCATACGACCCCGAAGATCGCGGGCTACTTCAAAACTCGTTGGTAAATTTATTTGGAGACATTTTTTTGGAAATTCCATTCCTGCCTTTTTTACTCCGGTACAGCAAATTAGAACGCTTCCATATCTTTGTCTCAGTTATTTAGAACGTGCTGTTGTTGTTGTTGATGTTGTTGTTTTTCATGTTTTTGTCTCGTGCCTTATTCCACGAATGCATGAAGAGTATCCATATCTTTGTCTCAGTTATTTAGAACGCGCTGTTGTTGTTGTTGTTATTGTTGTTGTTGTTGTTGTTGTTTTTGTTTTTCATGTTTTCGTCTCGTGCCTTACTCCACGAATGCATGAAGAGTATCCATATCTTTGTCTCAGTTATTTAGAACGCGCTGTTGTTGATGTTGTTGTTTTTCATGTTTCTGTCCCGTGCCTTACTCCACGGATGTGTTATTCTGTATTCTTTATTGAGAACGCGCTGTTGTTGTTGATGTTGTTGTTTTTCATGTTTCTGTCCCGTGCCTTACTCCACGAATGCATGAAGAGTATCCATATCTTTGTCTCAGTTATTTAGAACGCGCTGTTGTTGTTGTTGTTGATGTTGTTGTTTTTCATGTTTCTGTCCCGTGCCTTACTCCACGGATGTGTTATTCTGTATTCTTTATTGAGAACGCGCTGTTGTTGTTGTTGTTGTTGTTGATGGTTTTGTTTTTCATGTTTTTGTCTCGTGCCTTACTCCACGAATGCATGAAGAGTATCCATATCTTTGTCTCAGTTATTTAGAACGCGCTGTTGTTATTGTTGATGGTTTTGTTTTTCATGTTTTTGACTCGTGCCTTACTCCATGAATGCATGAAGAGTATCCATATCTTTGTCTCAGTTATTTAGAACGCGCTGTTGTTGTTGTTGTTGTTGATGTTGTTGTTTTTCATGTTTCTGTCCCGTGCCTTACTCCACGAATGCATGAAGAATATCCATATCTTTGTCTCTGTTATTTAGAACGCGCTGTTGTTGTTGATGTTGTTGTTTTTCATGTTTCTGTCCCGTGCCTTACTCCACGGATGTGTTATTCTGTATTCTTTATTGAGAACGCGCTGTTGTTGTTGTTGTTGTTGTTGATGTTGTTGTTTTTCATGTTTTTGTCTCGTGCCTTACTCCACGAATGCATGAAGAGTATCCATATCTTTGTCTCAGTTATTTAGAACGTGCTGTTGTTGTTGTTGATGTTGTTGTTTTTCATGTTTTTGTCTCGAGCCTTACTCCACGAATGCATGAAGAGTATCCATATCTTTGTCTCAGTTATTTAGAACGCGCTGTTGTTGTTGTTGATGGTTTTGTTTTTCATGTTTTTGTCTCGTGCCTTACTCCACGAATGTGTTATTCTGTATTTCTGTATCCGAAGATCGAATTTGGTGACAGGTTGGCCAGGTGCATCGTCAAAGGCCACGTGCGGAGGGCGGAGAAATCCGAACGACTTATTCACCCATGCAAATTTGGAAGGCGATAAAAAAATTAATCGAAACACGGGTAATGAATTTTGAATAAATCCGTCTCAAGAGCCTCATCATTCGTTCTAACGGGCGGGGAATGAGCCGAATCAGCGGGAGAAAAGAGAAATCGCTCCCGGCTGCAGTCTCAATCAGGAATGCAAAAATTTCCGGTAAGGAAAATGCATATATTGCAACGTGTTATTAATTGAGAAGCGCATCGCATGCCGTAAATTATAAGGTTTCATGCGGGGCGAACTTTTTGAAAGATGGAAAACCTATAATCGGTGTCATCGGTCGGCGAAAAATAAGGCGAGATCGGAACCGAATCGCTTCTGGCCTGTAATCGAGATTTTTGGGCCAAAAGATAAACTGCGATTGATGTTTGAAGTAAATGCGAGATTTTATCCGGTGCATCGATAATTTGAGGGACGAGGAAGTCGAAAAGGCCGATGAGTGAACTTTCGATTTTTGGTGTGGAACGATTATGGCTCGAAGATGATAATGTGCCAGATGATAAGGTGATAATATTCGAAGATGATAAGGTGATTACATTATCCGCTAATAGCGAATTGCCTCCAAAAACCGGTTTGGCGTAGATACATTTTTTAATGTAGGTACTCGATTAGAAACGCGAAAAATTGATATTTGGATGGCCGAAAACGGAAAAAGCGGGGATTTTGGGTTGGTCGCAAAATTGAAGAGCGGGAGGTGGGTGTGACGTAGAATACAGCTGATCGTAGGGCAAGGGCGCTCATATGTTGTTACCCCGGTGCAAATCAGAAGGCTTCAAGGCCGCCTTGATCAACTAATATACCAATTGATAACGTATCGTCGTACAGCTTCGAATTTCACCGCTATTTTCAACCAGTGTCGCCAAAAAGGGGGTTTTCTCTCCAAATAGGACCTTTTTTAATGTCGTGTGTTTTAATGTGACGTTGTCTCAGGGGCTTTTGACATTGTCTCAGGGGCTTTTGACGTGCGGACCTTGGCAACACTGTTTTCAACTGCCCGTCAGATATTTCCACCGTATACCTCCGTTGAAAATAGGAAGGTAACGGTTTTCGGGTCTTCGGCCTCCGTATATGGGTACACTTATGATAAAGGGACCTCGTTGCACTTGTTTATTTGCCAGCTCGCCGAACCCATATGCGCCAATTTAAGGCTACATTCGGAAAGCTACATTAAGCTCATTTTTGCCTTCCCCGGTAACGAACGGGGCTGAATTTCTAAAATATCGCTCGTAAGTCCGCAGACTCGAAGATCCGAAAGGGAAGATTTGTGAGTGGGTGGTTTCGCCGTTGTTAAGCGGGCAACGCATCGACGATTTATTATTTCCAAAGTTCCGAACTGCGAATACCGTTCGGAAACGCCGTTTGTCTTGGTTCGCCCTCCCGAAAACCGATACCCGGTAATATCGAGTTGTAATTTGAATTGTATTAGGCATTGTGTCCCTCCGGACAGCGGGGGTAATGCAAGTATTTGGCAAGTAAAATTTCCGAGCGGCTCAAGACCCTCAAAACTGGAGCGGAATATCAAAACCGTGGGAACGACACCTGTCCCCAAAAAGGCATTTTGGCAATGATGTCCGAACTGTCGCGCGTAAATTCGAACTCGAGTTAGGAGTGTTTCAATATGCGGTACACTCCGTTTTACGTGTTTCGTCTTTCCGAACAATGCGACACGCGTTTTTTCGAATTTGATGGGGCAAGCTCTGAATTTTGAGTCATCCGTCACTCCGAAATTCCTGGCTCTCTTCCTAAAATTTGAAATTCGTCCGAAAACGCGGATGACGATTATTTTGGAATTTCACCGAAAATTGTAAGATGGTAAACAGATAACACTCGAGAAGAATCGACGTCGAAAGCGAGCCTCGCATGAATGGAACATGATCGATGGTGATTGATGCACTACGGCCCGAAAAGGCTTCGAAAAGTTGGTCCCCGAAGATGCCGGAGACTTTTGTTCGGGTAAGAACCTTTTGCAATGTTCACATTGTCAGTTATGACACTTCGATTGACTCCCAGCGACCTCCGAGGGTTTTTGAACAGGCATTGAATTTCGGAAGAAAACAATATTCGAGTTTGAAGTGGCCGTGCGAAATTCGTTTCGAATACGAGCCCACGTACGAGGACACACATATACAAAAACGCCTTAAATGATGGCTAAGATTTGTAGAAGAAAGGGGTATTTTTGATAATGGTAAATTTCGATTTTTTTGATTAATTTCTTTTACGAAAGTAGGTTTTTTTTCACTTTGAAACGAGGAAAATTGATATAACAACCGAAAACTACCCCGAAAAATGCAGGGATATTTACGTTGGTCTCGAAATTGAGGCGGCCATGGTGTGACGTAGAATACAGCTGATCGCACGTCATATGAGGTTAATTATGTTAATTATGAGGTTAATTATTAACATATTATGTGGTTAACTTGGTGCAAAATCGAACGCTTCAAGGTCGCCTTGATCAACTGATAAAACCATCGATAACGTATCATACAGCCCCGGACTTCGCGAGCTGTTTCAAACCCCGCAGGCTGTGATGGACATTTTTTTTTTTGTGGCTATTGCTTGCAACGTGTGGTATGATACACATAAAAATTTCTGCAATGGTTCTTGGCTTTGCAATCGAAAACTCCTGTGCAGAATTTGCAGTTTTTTGAGAGCCGTCATAAAAATTTTCAAAACTCGCTTACCGGGAAGTAGTTTTTTTCTTACGTGGTTTCAGGAAAGTCTCCCGCTCGAACCTCGTCTGGAAAAGAAGAAAATTCATCAATTAGTTACCAGGCAAGATTACGAAAATTTGACTTATTCGAAAATTTGACGATGAAAATTTCTTGAACTGAATGTTCGTCTGGGGCAAGACCCATCACCCAATTAACGATTAATCAAAGAACTTCAGATATTTTAGCTCTCATAGTATTTTTTTCGCGGTTATCACTTGCAATGTGGGACCCTAACCACTAGAAAAATTTCTGAAGGGAAATTTTCGAAATTGAAAAACGAGGCTAATCCTTCATTAGGGTAAATTGGAGGATGACCCTATTTTCTTCAAATAAAACATCCAGTACACATTCGAGTTTCCCTCACCGAAATCGGTTTATTGACAGAATAACTCGTTTCGTAATTTATAAACCGGCCCGAAATAGGTAAAATTCCAAACAACGAAGATCGCCGTTCTTCACTAATTGCAGGCCCCTAAGTTATGTTCTCGGCGTCCAATCGTCGATACTACTAATACCTACAACAATTCGATTCTAATCTGGGCTAAAGTTGAAAAAGACCTTCGTTTTCCGTGTCCGAGCGGGGATGGAAAAAATCGACCGACAAGCAACCTACAGCCCTCGGGAAAAACAAAACAACTACCCTCGGGTACCAAACCATTTATCTTGGAACGTTAACTAGGCATACTGCCCAACGCTGAACTTCCAGTCGGCTCCGAAAGGGGTTGAACCACAAATCATCCCCTAGGGTCGACCTTGAATCCCAAATGAGCGGAGCCGACTACCCTTTCGGAATGTCCGTGAGGCGTAAAAACAATGTCAGAAAGAATAAGACTAAGGGGAAGGAGGGAGGAAAAAATTAAATGGGCACGAAAAAATCCAACTTCCCCTAGGCACGATGTACCTAGGTATACAGACTGGGTACAGACGTATCTTCTGCAGAGGGTGGTCTTCAGGACCCTAAGCGTGCCGGCTATTATCCACACACGACGACCATGATACGACCACCACGGCTATCGAGCCAACTCACCTATACTGGCTTCTAAGTAATAATTCGAATATGCAGCTGCCACCCTCCCCTTCTAGACACACTTTTATTAGATAAGCCGAAACCCCCCGTGTCCGCCCATGATCGACTTCCAATCACAAAGCCCACTATATTTATTTTTGCCCCGCATGTGCCTTATAGTCGACGGAATGAAAAAAGCTATCAAGAAAAAAAAGTGTGAACATATTCGTAGGAGGGAGGGAGAGCGATGATAAAAATCAAAGCGAATCCGATTGGACGATCGGCTGAGCCAATAGAAATTCGACCGAGTCCGATATGACTTTTTATGAACCCAGGGTCACGCGTCAGTTTATACTTGAACGATATTGAACATTTTCGCGATTATTCGCAACAATCGCTCAACAAAACAAAAAAGTTGAAAAAAATTATCATGCAAAAAATAACGGTTATCGACTAGGGATAGCAATCGATACCTAATATATCGATATATCGGCGGTAGAATATCGATGCCGATATAATACCGAAGGTCAACTATCGATACTATGTACCACTGATAGTAAAGACCTGAAACTATCGATAATATTAGTCGATATTTAACATCGGTCGAAGCAAAGGCCTAAAACTATCGATATTTGTAGATATTTAACATCAGTAAAAGCGAAGGCCTAAACCTATCGATATTTGTCGATATTTAACATTGGTCGAAGCGAAGACCTAAAACTATCGATATTGGTCGATATTTAACATCGGTTGAACCAAAGACCTAAAACTATCGATAATATTTGTCGATATTTAATATCGGTCAAAGTAAAGACCTAAAACTATCGATATTTGTCGATATTTAACATCGGTTGAAGCAGAGGCCTAAAACTATCGATAATATTTGTCGATATTTAACATCGGTCAAAGCAAAGACCTAAAACTATCGATGTTTATCGATATTTAACATCGGTCAAAGCAAAGACCTAAAACTATCGATATTTGTCGATATTTAACAATGGTTGAAGCAAAGGCCTAAAACTATCGATAATATTTGTCGATATTTAATATCGGTCGAAGTAAAGACCTAAAACTATCGATAATATTTGAAGAGTTTTCCTCCAAAACTGCATTCGTCCACTTTCGAGTTTTGTCGATATCGATTTCGTTTTATCGATTTTCGATTGCTTATAGGTACCAAAGCTGCTATGAATCGAAATCGAAAAAACGAAATCGATATCGACTAAATTCGCATCAACGATGGAAAAATATCGATATATCGGAGGAAAATATCGATATTTTTATTCTATCGATAATCATCCCTACATTGAAGAAAAATATCGATATATCGGAGGAAAACATCGATATTTCGATACTATCGATGGCCATCCCTACATCGAAGAAAAAATATCGATATATCGGAGGAAAATATGGGCCCTTGCATCATCGATGGAAAAATATCGATATATCGGAGGGAAACATCGATATTTCTACACTATCGATATACCAATATATCGATTTGGCGACTATCGATATACCGATTTGGCGACCTATCTAAAAATCATTTTTTTCACTTTTGGGATGGTTTATTGCCTTCAGAGCATCAATTATCCACGTTTCAGAGTAATTCTTGCGTCCTTTGCGCACCACCAATATTCAAACTCAAAATTCTAAAAATTCGTCTAAACGGTGGTTTTCTTTTCGATTCATTTCCACATTCGTTTCTGAATACCTTCTATTTCCTGGAGTAGTTCCTACCTTTAATTCAAGTAACAGCATTGTCGATCGCTCAAAAAGGCTCCAGGCCAATCGAATGTTGATACGGAACGCTCTGTCGGCCATCTTCCGAACGAACAGTCACGAATAAAACATTACGGGGAGGAAATTTTATTTTTACATGAGAAAGTACCTGGGCACATTTTCAATAAGCAGTTGAGGCCACTTGATGTCTGACATGAAAAGCTCGGGGCGACTATTCAAAAGTGTCCAGGCGCGTGTAAGGACCTTCGAATCGGCCCCGAAAAAGAAAACAACGGGGGTTCATTGTTTCGGATTCCGTTCATGAGGGGCGCAATCTCCCGTTGAGTCCTTTTGTGAATGAGAGGGACAAAACGTACTTTGGATAACTCGAATTTCGAGCAACGCGTTTTTATTTTTTTAAGAATTTTCGCCTGATACTCTGACGACCGAAGAAGGGCCACGAAAATGACGGTATTTTTAGGGTTGTTCGCGAAATCGAGAAAGAGTGGGAGAGGCCACGACAGAGAAGAGCATGGGAATGATATTAACCGATTTGCGCAGATTGCTATCAAATAGCCCTCAAAGCTCCGCGATGTATGATAAGTTATCAATTGTTTTCTTCTTCGTCTTATTTAATGTCCCGTCTAGGACATGACGGACAGTGTTTGCCTATCAATTGTTTTATTGAGGCGACCTTGAAGAGTCCTAATTCGCTGCACCAGGGTAACAATTATTGTATAGAGCGCCTTTGCCCTATGCGGCTATACTATGTCATCCTCTTTTTCGATTTTGAGACCGACCTAAAATCCCTGAATTATGGGGACAGTTTTTGGCCTTCAGAGTAGCAATTTTCAACGTTAAAACAAGAGTAGGTACGAGCTTTTTTGAGATATTAGATATTTACAATAAAAAAACTCACAATTTTTGATAATTGAGATATTTAATATCAAAAAACTCACTATGCCAATATTACAACACTTCTATTTACTTTGTAAATATGGAAGTAAAAACAATATTAAATATTGTACCGTAGCTGAACGATACGATATAAATTTTATATCGTATCGTACAGCTACGGTGGTGCTGGCTTAATATCGATAGTAGGGCATTATCGATAGTTTCCAATACTTTCAATATTGGGTACCCTAAACAGTCTAAAATTTCAAAAGGGCATATCGATAGTAGAGCATTATCGATAGAAGGGCATATCGATAGTTGGGCATATCGATAGTTGGGCATATCGATAGTTCCAATGCTCTCAATATTGGGTAAAATATCAAAAAACTCACTATGCCAATATTACAACACTTCCATTTACTCTGTAAATATGGAAGTAGAAACAATATATATTGTACCGTAGCTGAACGATACAATATAAATTTTATATCGTATCGTACAGCTACGGTGGCTTAATATCGATAGTAGGGCATTATCAATAGTTTCCAATACTTTCAATATTGGGTAGCCTAATCAGTCTAGAATTTCAAAAGGGCATATCGATAGTAGAGCATTATCGATAGAAGGGCATGTTGATAGTAGGGCATATCGATAGTAAGGCATATCGATAGCAAGGCATATCGATAGTAGGGCATATCGATAGTGGGGCATATCGATAGTAGGGCAATATCGATAGTTGGGCATTATCGATAGTTCCAATGCTCTCAATATTGGGTAACCGTTCGAAATTTCAAAAGGACAATAATTTGAAAATTATTTTCAAAATCAAAAATCGACGCTTGGAACGTCAATTACGTTAACCGACTTATGTACACGAACGTCTTCAGATTCAAGTATTACAGCGCACCTCTGATTTAGGACTCAAGGGCGTCTCAGTCGAAATCCTCTTAGGACGGGCTCAAGTCGAGACCAAAGGTGTCCTTATTCAAACAATTTTATGTTTGGAAAAAAAAGTTCCTCCGAAGCTTACGGTTGTATCGCTTACATCCGTTCCTTTCTTCGAACATTCTACCGTCCAACGTAATGAGGGGATTACGTCGATAAATCAGATATAAATTGCTCCAGAAGTAAACAGAGGGCGATAATCTTGTTGTACAGGATTGTCAAAACAGATCCATGAACTGATAATCCGACCGGGAAAATAGTGATATCGATCAATCGATTTTTTTGTCTTGAACGCTCGAGTCGTTGTCATCCCATCCTCATACTATTTTTTTTTTACATTTTTGTGAATGCTTATGTACATAACCTACATCGATTTCTGGCCATTTATAATGCAGCTAATTGATCCGGGCCCGAATTAGCGACTATGTTCGCGCACTAAACCCCCAAATCTTCACGCCACTCCTTCCAGGCCTACCCAATAAAAAAGATTGATTCCAAAACCGGACCAAATGACCCAAATCCGGGGGCACGCGCAAGAACCCGCATCATGAGATCTTCAAAAATCTCAACGGGAGATAAATCTCGGCACGTTAAAAAGATTGAGCGGGTTATAAAAAGAGAATAAGTTTCCTGACTCGAAAAGACCTTCCTCGGGTGTTTATTCGGAATAAAACCCGGTCAATGCTGCCCGCATCATTTGCCCGTTTTCGAAATACTTAGGCTTTTCTCAACCGGTGACCTAGAAAAAATCAAGTCAAAGTCAGGTTTTCCCAACTGAATTACATCCTTCTGAAGTTAAACCCCGAGTCGGAGGGAATTTTCAAAATTTTAGGTTAAAAAAAAATTTGTCACGCATTTTTTCGAATAAATTTAAAAAATGGAACGTTAAGAGCACCGAAATAGCACAGAAAAGCCCAGGGTGGTATGATACGTTATCGATTGTTTTATTTGATCAAGGAGGCCTTGAAGAGTTCTAATTCACTTCATCGGGGTAAGAGCGTATGTGCGCCGTTGCTCTACGAGGCGATTGGTCAGCTACGTCACAAGATGGCCGCCTCCCGCTCTTTTTCAATTTTGCGAACAACCCAGAAATTCCTGAATTTCGGGGGTCAGCCTTTGGTCCTCGGAAAACCAATTTCCCACGTTTCAAAGTGAGTATTTTTAAAAACAAAATATCTGCTTCCATTTCCTATAAACAAAAACGGATACAAATGCTCGCTACGCTCTTCTTCCGTCATTGGGTCGAGTACAATTTTCTTTGCTACCATCTTCTTCCCGAACAAAATACATATTCCCGCCTACGTAAATGATATTTTTGTCTATGTGAATTGACTGCTGTTAACAATTTTCATCAGCACCCTTATGGTAACATCCGGTGGATGTCTTTCGTTGAGAACCGAGTAAAGATCGTGAATGATTTCGGTAAATCGGCCGAAAACAATTTACCCAAATGGCTTCCTCACGAGCATCCGACGAACAAAACGTACGAAAGCCATTTGTACTCAATACCCAATTTCCTGGTCGCATCAGACCCGACCTAGGTATACCTGGAACAAGGTGTGAAACCATGGTGATTTAATATAGATCGATTCATGTTGAGTACATTTACGGCTCGACCGGTAAATTGAGGCGGTAGTTTTGTAAAGTGTCAGATTTACGATAGCCTTGTTAGCCCTTTAACGAAATAACGAGCTAATCAGCCTAGTCTAACAGGCTTTTTTATCCCGATAAATTAATGTTTGAGTTGAATTGTTACCCGACTAACGACTCGTATGTAATGGTTCAGAATTTGGAGTTGTTTATTGAACACAGTACAGGTTAGTAGGGTATAAACAGAGCCGGAATATCTTCAACAGTTCCGAAACGTGGGAAATTGATATTTTGAAAAATTTCCCCAAAACAGGGATTTTTAGTAGGGTTGGGCATAGATTAATCGATTAATTCGCCAGCTAATCCGTTAGTTGTTGCATAGCTAATCGAACAAACGATTAGCTTGTATCGAGTCCAGATCTAAACATTTATGCCTATCACGGGACAACACTCGAGGCAAGAAAGTGAAAAATATTACCTCGCCTCAATTGTCATTATCACATATCACATTATCACTCATCTACTGAACTGAATTTTTTTAGATTATTTATAGTTTGTTTGACTGGATTTCTGTTTTCTGACTGAACTTTGACCAATATGCCACCAAAAAGTGCGGTTTGGGAACATTTTGAGAAGGTGGATTGTCATGCAAAGTGCCGGCATTGTGGAGTGAAAATTAAAATATGTGGGAACACAACCAACTTGAAGAACCATCTCCAGTTCAAGCATATTGATAAATTTTGGAATTAACTTTTTCATTTGGCGTAAATTTTATATTAAACTTTTTTCTTGTACATAGCGCCATTATTATATTTAAAATTAAATGTTTTATTGTACACACTTCACTTTTCCTCCGCCTTTTTTTCCAAATAATCGATTACTTCGGCCGTTTAATCGATTAACCCGGCTAAAATTACTGTTGATTCCATTGATTGCTTGTCGATGCCCATCACTAATTTTTAGGTTGGTCGCAAAATCGAAAAAGAGGCGGCCACGGTGACGTAGATTACAGCCGGTTACAATTACCTCGGTGCAGCCAATTAGAACGCTTCAAGGCCTCCTCGATCAACGAAATAAAATTGATAACTAGGGATCGGATCCGTATGTGTTCACATATTTTTTTCTAGGCAATGTACTGATGTTTTTCAAGTAGGCGTGTTCATATTGACATTTTCTGAACCGTTTAAGCCCACTTTCATTTCACATATTTTGACATATTCCACTATAAATCCATATTTTTCAAATATTTGGTCCACAAAAACACATATTTGCTAATTTTGGGTAGTTTTCCCGAGGTTCACAACTAGAATGAATGAAATTTTAAAAAAATTTAGCAAATTTTGCTAATTTTTTTTTTTTTTTTTTTTTTTTTTTAATTGGACAACTCTTTTTATGCGTTTTGCTTCAGACGGCGTACGGCGTACGGGAAAAAATTATTGCAGATTTTTATCTAGACACTCTGAAACGTAAAGGAAAAATTTTCAGGGGGCGATGAAAAAAAACCCGACCGATTACATAGGTACATTATTTCTGGAAATAATTTAACAAAATCTTGATGTTCATTTGGGTTTAAACATTTTTTTGAAAATATTTAAACCGTTTTACATATTTTCCACATATTTTTTGAAAATATTTAAACCTTTTTATATATTTTCCACATATTTTTTGCAAATATTTCAACCTTTTTACATATTTTCCACATATTTTATGAAAATTAATACATATATATGTCACATATTTGGCATTTTTGAATACATAAAAATCCGATCCCTATTGATAACTTATCAATCAGGCGGCCATTGTGACGTAGATTACGGCCGGTTACGGTTACATCGGTGCAGATAACGCATCAGCGTCGCCTTAAGATCGTACAAAATACGATAATTTGTCTTCTTTGTCTTCGTTGGTTTGCGATGATTTTCGATTGTATCGATAGTCGTACCTACAAAGTGCCTCCTAAATCGTCCGAAATCCGCCTGCGTCATAAATCGACCCGCATTTCGTCTTCGCCAAATTCATTATTTCAAAAACGGTTTCATCAGACGATGCTACATGGCCTTGCTCGTTGAACGTCACTTGGTCACTTTTTTTTCAAAACTGGTTTCCTCGGCTGCTCAATTTCGCACGCCGTAACCGAGGCCTAATATTTCTGAGTTGATTGATTTTCGAATAATTGCAGGAACTTCTGCATATTCTTGTCGGCCGTAGTCCTTTCCGCTGAATGTGACATTGCATAAAATGTAGACCTCGTTCGGTAAGGTACGAGTTGGAAAAACAAACAAGAAAATGACAGAGTACCCAATTGGAGCCTGCAAAGACGTGCATGTACAGAAGATGAGGTCCATTCTGAAAGTATTCGTATCTCATTATTGTAAATTATATCGTACCACCGGTGTTTTCTTTTGTTGGTTTTGCAGAAATGACGTCATTACAAGGCCAGCTATACCTACGAGTGAGCTAAAAATGCACGTTCATATGCGGGTGATAAATTGCTCAAATTCTCAGGTCACCTGGCAGATGGTCGTTCTTTATTAGAGCTGCGCTTCTTCAATTTACTCAGGCACCACAAACGCATGACAAAATGATTTATCTTGCTTCCGAAGTGAAAAACCAATTGCAGGATAAAATATAGTCATAATTACACAGCAAGGACCGAAAAAATGGGATACATAAAATTTGATATTTTTTGAAGTTTTATCCGAAGAGTCTGCATGAATTTTTAGGAAACGTCACATTCTTGAAGAAGAATCATAATGAAATTTGTAGTTTTACAGTACAATTTTTAATCATGGAAATCGCCCTGTGCAGATGTTATACCGGATAAAGTACCCTATATTGCAAGCAATAACAAAAAAAAATCATTGTATCAGCAATAATATCTGTTGAATGACGGCAGGTTATGAAACAGCCTGCAAAGCCACAATACGTCATCAAACAATCGATTATTATATTAGTTGATGAAGGAGGCCTTGAAATACGCTGCACCATGGTAACCGTCTCCCGCTCTTTTTCAAATTTGCTACCTACCAGAATTTTCTGGGACGATTTCATTCGTTGGAATATCAATTTCACACTTGGTTTCTACAAGAGGTTTCCAAAAAAGAGTAGGTTTCTAAAAAAGGTCGGTAGGCTTCTAAAAAAAGAGTAGGTTTCTAAAAAAGTACCTAGGTCTCTAAAAAAAGTAGGTTTTTAAAAAAATGTAGGTTTCCAAAAAAATTAGTTATCTAAAAAAAGAGTAGGTTTCTAAAAAAGTTGAAAAATCAACTCGAATTCCATATTTTTATTTTAGGTATTACCAACGCGCACTGCTTTTCGGGTAAGCTCTAGCTACTCATCCATATTAATCGGCCAGAGATTCTTGAACTTTATAGTTGAACGATTTATTGCGTTTTCCTCCTTACATCGCACCTGCGCATTCCGTCATGCGCACAATCTGGATCCACTTTCGACCTGGGTGATTCTAGGCAGGAAGTCGGCGTGGGAAATTTTCCCACCGCACCGGACAATGCGGACTTTCTGACTGATGACTCAAGTACGTTGACTGTTCGAAATCGATTACTACTTCGATATGATCATCGGAATGGTCCAATGGTCAATGGTCCGTGATGGAACTTGACCTTGACCGCCTACCCACCTGAATCCCTGACCATAAAAGGGGACCATAAAGAACCATAAAAAAGAGCATAAAAACCATAAAAGGATCGAGAATGTTGATGCAGTCAATGTACAAAACCAGGACAATTTTTATGCAATTTTTTTGGAGCTACGGGCGCTTGATCTATTCAAATAGTAAAAAAATCAATGCTTACGGTCAATTTCGGGTCTTCAAGCATTGATTTTTTTACTTCCATATTTACAGAGTAAATGGAAGTATTGTGATCGTCCTAAAATCGAGAATCGGAACGGAGCTTCAGAAAAAACTTTTTCTTATACACATTTACTCAGAATCACTTCCTGAACAAGTGTCTGTGTGTCCGTGTGTCCGTGTGTCCGTGTGTCCGTCTGTCCGTGTGTCCGTCTGTCCGTCTGTCCGTCTGTGGTCATTTACAAAAATGGCCATAACTCCCTCATTTCTCAACCTTTTTTCAAATTTCTTGAACTGAAATGTTTGTCTCGGCAAGACCTAACACCCTGTTTAATCGGAATTTGGATAACGCACAGTACTTCCGAGATATTTGCATTTTTAGTGTTTTCTATTTTATTTTTTTCCGGCCGCAAAAATGAACCGATTTGAGCGTTCTTGGTCTCAAAATCTTCGTTTTACCTTGCAGAATATGTGGATATTTTTTATATTCCGAAAGTGTGGCTTTTTTTCATTTTGGGCGAATTTCAAAATTTTAATAGTGAATTTTTCGATATTTTTGGCCTAAACACCCTTAAAAGCAGTCAAAATATGATCAAATTGTGTCACAATTTTACGTTTCAAAATATGGAAGTATTGTGTGTTATCTACGCACCACTGGTTTACTATTTGAATAGATCAAGCGCCCGTGGCTCCAAAAAAATTGTATAAAAATTGTCCTGGTTTTGTACATTGACTGCATCAACATTCTCGATCCTTAACATATTATGTTAAACTCAACTCTGAAATTCAACTTTCAAACTCTACCCTCAAACTTAATTTGCACTAACTCTACTTTCAAACTGATCTCATAAACTCAACTCTCAAACTCAACTCACAAATACACCTCAAAAACTCAGCAGTCAAACTGAGCTCACAAACATAATTTGTGGATTAGTGGAAAACTCAACTCTCAATGTCAACTCTCATAATTAACTCTCAACTGAATCCTCAAACTCAACTCTCAAACTGAACTCACAAACTTAATTCATAATCTCAACTCTCAAACTGAAACCACAAACTCAACTCTCAAAGTTAACTCTCAATCTCAACTCTCAAACTCAACCCTCAAACTGAACTCACAAACTCAACTCTCATTGCCAACTCTCAAACTCAACCCTCAAACTCAAGTTACAAACTCTACTTTCAAACTTAAACCACCACCTCAACATACAAACCGAACTTTAAAACTTTAATAGCAAACCCTACTTTCAAACTGAACTCACAAAGTCAACCCCCAAACTGAACTTCAAGCTCTAATCTCAAAGTGAACTCACAAACTCAACTCAAACTGAACTCGACTCAACTCGACTCGACTCAAACTCTCAAGTCTCAAACTGAACTTTTTCACTAAACTCTCAAATTCAACTCTTAAATTCAACTCTCAAAATGAAATCTCGAACTTAACCCTCGAACTCAAGTAACCAACTCTACTTTCAAACTCTCAAAACACAAACTCACTTCATGAACTCAATCTCAACTCTCAAACTTGACTCTCAAACTGTACTCACAAACTGAACTTTCAAACTTAACTCACAAACTGAACTCTCAAACCGAACTTACAAACTAAACCCACAAACTCAACTCTTCAATTCAACTCTCAAAATGAAATCTCGAACTTAACCCTCGAACTCAAGTTACAAACTCTACTTTCAAACTCAGTTCAACTTGAACTTTAAACTGAACTTCAAACTCGACTTACAAAGTCAAGTCTCAAACTCAACTTTTCAACTAAACTCTTCAATTTAACTCTAAAAATGAACTCTCAAACTCAACCTTCAAACTCACGTTACATAATCAACTACTCAAACAACTTGAACTTCTGAACTTCTTAGTCTGATGAAGTGAGTTTGAAAGTTGAGTTCGTGGGTTTAGTTTGTGAGTTCAGTTTGAGAGTTGAGTTCATGAAGTGAGTTTGTGTTTTGAGAGTTTGAAAGTCGAGTTTGTAACTTGAATTCGAGGGTCGACTTTGAGCTTTCATTTTGAGAGTTGAATTGAAGAGTTGAGTTTGAGACTTGAGTTGAGTTTGTGGGTTTAGTTTGTAAGTTCGGTTTGAGAGTTCAGTTTGAAAGTTGAGTTTGAGAGTCAAGTTTGAGAGTTGAGTTCATGAAGTGAGTTTGTGTTTTGAGAGTTTGAAAGTAGAGTTGGTTACTTGAGTTCGAGGGTTAAGTTTGAGATTTCATTTTGAGAGTTGAGTTTGAGAGTTTAGTGAAAAGTTGAGTTTGAGACTTGACTTTGTAAGTCGAGTTTGTGGGTTCACTTTGAGATTAGAGTTTGAAGTTCAGTTTGAGAGTCAAGTTTGAGACTCAAGTTTGAAAGTCAAGTTAGTGAGTTCAGTTTGTGAGTTGAGTTTATGATTTGAGTTTGACCGTTGAGTTCGTAAGTTGAGGTTAAGAGTTAAATTCGAGAGTTGGGTTGAAATGGTGAGTTTGACACTTCAGTTTGTGGGTTGACTTTGAGAGTTGAGTTTGAGGGTTCAGTTTGAGAGTTGAGTTTGTAAGTTAAGTTAGCGCTTTGAGTTTAATAGTTCACCTAAAGAGTTGAGTTTGCGGATTGGGTTTTAAGATTAGTTTGAGACTTGGGTTTTTGGGCTGAGTTTAACCGTCGAGTTTGTGGGTTGAGTTAGTGAGTTGAGGTATTGAGTCGAGTTTGTGGTTTGAGTTTCTTATATCACTGTGAGAGTTGAGTTCGTGAGATGGGGTTTAAAGTTGAGTATCAGAGTCTGGTGTCAGAGTTGAGTCTGTAAGTCAAGTTTTTTGGTTGAGTTTGTAAGTTGAGTTTATTGGCTGCGTTTTGGACTTGGGTTAGAGGGTTGTGTATGACCGTTGAGTTTGAGAGTTGAGTTTGTGGGTTGACTGATGAATTTACGGTTTGAGTTTCCTAGTTCACATTGGCCGTTGAGTTTATGGGTTGAGTTAGAGAGTTGAGGTTGCACGTTGAGTTTGTGCGTTTGGTTTGAGAGTTGAGTTTTTTAGTTGAGTTCGTTGGTCGAATTTGAGACTTGGGTTTGCGGGCTGAGTTTAACCGTTGAGTTTGTGGGTTGAGTTTCTTATATCACTGTGAGAGTTGAGTTTGTGAGATGGGGTTTTGAGTTGAGCATTGGAGTCTGGCATCAAAGTTGAGTTTTTTGGTTGAGTTTATTGGCTGCGTTTTGGACTTGGGTTTGAGGGTTGTGTATGACCGTTGAGTTTGAGAGTTGAGTTTGTGGGTTGACTGATGAATTTGCGGTTTGAGTTTCCTAGTTCACATTGACCGTTGAGTTTATGGGTTGAGTTAGAGAGTCGAGGTGGTACGTTGAGTTTGTGCTTTGAGTTTCTTAGTTCACCTTGAGAGTTGAGTTTTTGAGATGGGGTTTCAAGTTGAGTTTGTGCGTTTGGTTTGAGAGCTGAGTTTTTAAGTTAAGTTTGTTGGTCGAGTTGGAGAATTGGGTTTGTGGGTTGAGTTTAACCTTTGAGTTTGTGGGTTGTGTTTAACCGGTGAGTTTGTGGATGGAGTTGAGATTGTAAGTTGAGTTTGTGGTTTGATTTTCTCAGTTCACCTTGAGAGTTGAGTTTAAATCGCCGATTCGAAACAATGCCGAATGAGGCGGAAATAATTGAAAATTGATATTTTTCCAGAATAATCATTGTAAATGGCCGATAATTTTTTTACCGATTGTTACGTATTTGACCATCGATATATTAATTGATCTACATTATCCCTCTTTTATCCGTACCTACGTTATCCGTCTTTTCCGCAATCAACCGCCCCGGTCAAACACACTTGCACCTGTCGCCGTCAAAAAGAAATGGCACGAGTTTGTTGCGTCGGACATCTGCCCGCTAAAAAGCCTTGATCCTCCGTGTTGGTGTAATCTCTTCTTCGTGTTTGTAATCTGCTCCGTGTGAGTCTCTCTCTCGTGTATCTCTTCATCGTGTATAACTCATCCCCGTCTCATCTTCCTAGGTCTTGTTCCGTTTTTACACCTGCCGACTCCGTTTTAATTTTCCATCTCTTTTATTTCATTATCCCTCTCGCCCTTTACAACTAGCGGTTTATCGCCCGGACTTATGTTGATCAATTTCGCCACCGTCTCGGCATTAGTTGTTTTTCAGGCGAATCGCAAGTAGGGCATTAATTTTTTCGCCATTATCGTTAAAGGGTGATCGTGTTTGCGGGTTGCTAGGCGACTATCTTGATCATTTGAGTGTTCCATAAATTAAGTGCCGCAGTGGCCGTTTTACTGGTAGGAATATTTATTCACCCTTCAGCGGCGTACTTCGTGTTTGATTACCTTGGTAACGATCCAACTTTTTATGTCGGTAGGTTACCGTGCAAAAATTAATGTTTATTGTCCGGTGTAGGGTGTACGCACCTATCTGGAATCCGTGGGACGGGTTTTGGTATAATACGTTATATTATAGCATATTATTATATATTATAGTATATTATTATATATTATAGTATATCATTATATATTATAGTATATTATTATATATTATAGTATATTATTACATATTATACCTAGTATATTATTACATTTTATAGTATATTATTATATATTAAAGTATATTATTACATATTATAGTATATTATTATATTATTTATTATTATTATTATTATATTATTAAATATCATGATTGATATATTACATCAACACCCGTGAAGAACATTCATTTTTTATAACAGGATGTTGGATAACTCACAGTACTTTGCGACGTACGTCCGAAAATAGGTGCTGGGCGAGGGGGGCACGTACGCGCGACCAAAAATTTTCCTATTGTAGGTAGGATGCCTATTGCGCCAACTCAGGCTCGAAGTGATAGGAGGAAGTAAATAAATTGGCTCACCAGTTCGCAGATAGTGGATCAAAATTATATTGCGCCAGTTATATATCCAGAAGATATTATTTGATCATGAGGACGCACCCTCCGCAAAATTAACTTTTACTTTTGAGTAAAAAAAGCTATAGACAGGGTCTACTCCTATTGTCAACAAGGCTGACGACGAACTGCCCGAGGTAGGGGCGGTCTGCCCTAGAAGGGGCCAGACAGCCAAGGTCCAGGGCTGGGGAATCGCAGCCGGATAGGACTGCAAGAACTTGTGGCCCTGGTCACATCACCCGTCCCCCTGGTGAAGACCCGGGGCGTGGAGCCGGCGGCGTCAGCTGCTGGAGTTGAGTGCGCCGAGAGGAGACGCCCTGACTTGGCGCGACTGCGTCGAGTGGTGTCAGCACGAGGTGACGCCCTGATTTGGTGCATCTGCGTCGGCTGGTGTTAGCAGGTTGTGACGCCCTGATTCGGTGCAACTGCGTCGACTTGTGTTGGCAGGAGTTCACGCCGATGTAACTTTGGCGTCCTGTGGCAGGGATCTTCTGCCAGCGTAGGCACGGATGCCGGTGAAGGTCGCGAAGCATGCCGTGAGTTGTATTGATTTGAGCGTCGTCCGGCTCGTGGAGTAGCTGGCCGAGCTAGTGGCTGAGCTTGGCCGTGTCGGTAAAGAAAAACTTCGTCGCTGCCTTAACCTCTGAGGCTGGACGGTGGAGTAGGGTGACCTCGGTGTGCCGACGCTGGACTTCTTGCGTCGAGATTTCCGTTCTCCGAGTTGGGCTGTGGCGCTGAGCTCTGGGAGCGAGTACTATCCGCCCCATCAAACCGAACCCGAGTTGGACGCATTAGTGCGGCATACCTACTCTAATCACTACGGATTGCCGATCGCTTGGGCAAAAATTTTTTTAATTGACTGACGTGGGCTAATTTTAAATCTTCGGGATTAGCCACGTTTTTTAACTCATAGGTTACCGGGGATTTGATTTTTGTAATTTCGTAGGGGTCCGAGTACCTAAATGATAGTTTGGTGGATACATGTTTTAATTTATTGGAAAGAATGTAGGTTTTTAGAAGTACTAGGTCTCCTACTGAAAATTGCATATTTTTGTGCTTGGAATTATAATCGCGTTGCATTTTCCGATGCGCGCGAACCAGGTTTTCGTAGACCACTTTCCACAGATCTGCTGGCGGCGGTATTGATGCGTCGGACGACTGGTTGGATTCGTCCCAGCGGAGGTGAAGTGGCGTCAGGAGTTCTCTGCCCAGGAAAATTCTGGCTGGTGTGAATCCGGTGCTGGAGACGAGAGCTGAATTGAGAGCCGCTTGGATGAATGGCAGGTCTTGGGACCATTTGGTTTGGTCTTCCGCATGGAAAGCGATGATGGCACTCTTCATATTCTTAATCTGCCTTTCGGCGAGATTTGGATTTGGATAGTGCCGAATTAAACGCTGATGGTGTATCCCGTGTGAGAAAAGAAAAGTCGTAAAGCGTTTACTAGTGAAAATCGTGTCATTATCCGAGCACACTGAGTTCCAAAGACCGAAGTTGTTGAATATGTGGTTTTGCAACGATTTTATGACCGTCTCGGATGTGGCTTTTCGTAATGGTATAAGGAAAACGAATCTGCTGAAAGCGTCCACTGCAATGAACACGAAGTGATAGCCGTCGGACATGGGCAATGGGCCGGCCACATCGATGAACAGTTTCTCGTTTGGCTTAGAAGTGAGAAAGGAGCTGAGATGCCCTTTTGCTCCTGACTGGTCCGGCTTAGATCTCTGGCAAGGCAGGCAGTTTTGAATCTTCTGGCGTACGAATTGTTCTAGAGCCGGCCAGTGAAAAAGAGCCTTTATTTTAGCCACTGTTCTGTCAACACCTTGATGGCATCCGTAGAGCGAAGTGTGGAAGTACTCGTAGATAAAGTCCTTCATATGAGCTGGGACTGCCAGCTTTAAGACGCCAGGTGGTCGTTCATAGACCAGTTTTTGGCCGACTAATTTATATTGCTCCGGTTTACTCCCTGATTGCAATTGGTTGATGATAGCCTGGAGTTGAGGATCCTTCCTTTGTTCCTCGGTTATGTCTTTGAAGATTTCCGGGATGGTCACTGCCAGGTGAACAGTTGCCGGAATTTCGGGGTCGGCATCTTCCGTCGGAAATCTGGAAAGATAATCGGCGAAACCATTATTGGACCCGGATATGTGATGGGCTTCGTATCTGAATGGCATCAGCAATAATTGCCATCGTATCAACCGGCCTTTCTCTTGCTTGACCTTAGTAAGAGTTGTGAGGGCCTTGTGGTCCGTGAAGAGATCGAATTTGGTCGTCTCTAAATAAACTCGAAATTTGGTAACCCCAAAAATTACGGCAAGCATTTCGAGTTCGTAAGCGCTGTAGTTTCTTTCCGCTGGCTTAAGTTTTCGGCTCGCGAAGGCGACTGGGTATATCTTGTTATCGACCGATTGGCCGAGACAAACACCTAATCCGACTGTGCTCGCATCGGTGAAAAGACAAAATTTTTCACTGAAGTCAGGCGTTTTGAGTATAGGTGCTGATGCGATTAGTTGTCTCACGTTGTGCCAGGCTGAGTCGCATTGATCATTCCAGATGAGAGCTGATTTACTTCCTCGGAGAGAGTTTAAAGGCTCGACCACAGTCGCGAGGTCGGGGAAAAATTTTGCAAAAAAATTGACAGCTCCCAAGAATTGACTAATTTCTTTCGGCGACGTTGGTTTTGGAATGGCGAGAAGGTGTTTGACTCTGTCCGGATTCATCGTGATTTTATTATGCCGTATAGTATGGCCGAGAAAGTCAATTGATGACCGGGCAATTGACGCTTTAGTCAGGTTGACTGTTAGTTTGGCCTCTTGCAGGCGCGTCAAGACGATTCTGATGTGTTGGAGATGGTCAGCCAGTGTCTCCGAATAGATGAACACGTCGTCTTGAAAATTGAATACGAAGGTGTATTTAAGGTCACCCAGGACTTCGTCCATTAAACAACTAAGCGCTTGACTGCCGACTGCCACGCCGAAGGGCAGACGTTTGTAGCAGTAACACCCGAATGGCGTTTGGAATGCCGTAAGCCGTTGGCTAGCTCGATCGAGCGGAATTTGATGGAACGCTTGGTTTAAGTCCAGGCAGGTGAAGAAACGTGCGCCGTTCAAATACATGAATGCACTTTCCACTGTCGGTAGTGGGTACTGAAAATACTCAATTTCTTTATTCAAGGCTCTGTAGTCTACGACGAGCCGATATTTTTTGGTGCCGTCGTTGCTTTTTTTATCCACGAGAAAGCATGGTGAGGCGATTGGCGTTTGAATTTTCTCGATCGTCCCATTAGAAAGTAGGGTGTCAAGTATTTCTTTCATTGCCGTCATTTTGGGAGGGCTTAGCTGATATACAGTGCGGCAAGGTTTGAAGTTGGCGTCCTTTTTTAGTGTGATGCTGTACGTCATTCGATCTGTACAGCCGAGTTCGTCCGTAAGTACCGATGGGAATTCGATTTTCAGATCTTGAAGGATGCTGTGCTTGTCGATCTCGTTGTCTGCAGCAAGGTGAAAATTTGTCGGCAAATTAGGCTTCGAATAAAGACGAAAGTTGTTTTTCGTGAAGTTGAATGAGAAGCAATTTTCGCTTGGGTTTAGCGTCATTCGAGAAGATTTCATGAAATTGTAACCGAGCACGCAGTCAACTGGGAGGGTTGGTACGACATAGAAGGAAAAGTACCAATTAAATTTAGCGATTGAAATAGGCAATTTCACCACTTGGGTTACGCGGGATCTCGACGAGTTAGCAACTAAAATGTCGACGTTGCAATTTGATATTTTTATCTTCTTTCCATAGTGTAAGATTTTTTGAAATACTGCTTCGCTGATGCAGCTAATGCTTGCACCCGTGTCTGCTAGTGCCGAAAAAGGTTGCTTATGCAGATAAATTTTTAATTGGTTCGATGCTTCCGCCGGTTTTTTTGTTAAAATCTTGAAAATGGACGATCGATGGTGACTGGTGTCATCCGAAGTGTCGAAATCCCGCGATACTAGTTTTTTTGGTTTGTTTTATTTGATTTGCCGTCTTTCTCCTCGGTTTTTTGCGTTTTCTGCTCCTGCGCAGTTGGCGGAGGCGGGCATGGAAATGGGTACATCGCGTAGTTGTAGTATGACCAGGGTGGCGGGGCCATGGGATATTGCGGCTGCGCGAAGTTTACCGTTTCCTTCTTAAATTTGGTCGTCCAGTTGGGGTTATTTGCACGAAAGGAGCTCTGGCGTTGGGGTTTAGGAACTGGCGAGTTCGATGATTGATTCTGGCGATTTTGATTATTCCACGTATAATTGTTGTTGGGTGCACGACGAGGAGGATGATAGCCACCGCGCGGTTGCCACGGCTGGGGGCTCAAGTTTTGCCGGGGCGGATTCGGCGATACGGGTCTGTAGGCCATATGATTTCCCTGCGGGCGATAACTGTAGTTTTTTGGCTGGGAAAAATGGGCCTTTGCGAAATTTGATAGATCGCTCAAATCTTCCCGCGATTTCGAAGTGTCGGCATGTTTCTCTAACTTCTCAACATGCTCAATTAAATTGTCCAACTCCTTGAGGGTGGTGGGGGTTGTTTGAAACTGGAATTTGCTCCTCGTTTGGTCGTTGACGCCCGTTAAAATTATTTCGATGACCTCCGATGGGGAGTGCGCCTGAAGTATGATGCTATACTTGGTGAGATCTTCCACGTATTCCCTGAATGTTTCGCCATTTTTCTGGGGACGAAACAAAAATTCCAATTGGAAGGACATCCGGGTTTTGATGGAGGTAAGAGTATTTAAGACTTGTTTGGCGACCTGTTGGAATGTCAATTCCTGTTGATTGGGAGTGTCAGCCAAAAGACGTTGAAGCAATTTGATGTTTTGAGTGGTCGCGACACGTTCGAGAATTTGTATGAAATATTTTTCCGCGATCATGTGCAGATCATACAAGCCACTCAAAAATTGGAGAATGCTGAGGTCGTCATGTTCCCGGAATTTAGGAAGGTTTTTTAATTTATCCTCCAAAAAATGTGGAATTGTAGAATAATAGCTGGTGGCCGGAATTTTGGCATCCATGTATAGGACTGAACCGTCAGATAATGTTGATTGACCCGGTAGTGGCGCGGGATTAGCAGAGTTTACTCCCGTAGGGTCATGGATAGAGGGTTTTTTCTCTATAGCCGACAATTTGGCGTTTACTGTCTCATACGCCTGAATAATTTTGTTCATTTCTGCTCTGACTTCATCCATGTTTTGGGTTTGAAGAGTTTTTAGTTCTTCGAATTTAATGTCGAACGCTTCACGGATGTCTGAAATTTTTTTATCGAATAGAGACAAATTTTCCTCCAATTTTTTCTGTTTTTGAACGAGTGCCGATACGTCAGTCTTGATTCTGATTGTTTCCTTACATGTTGCGCATTTCCATTGGGCTTTGCGTTGACCTTCTTTGCTCCAAGCTTCCGGAGTGTAACCGACACAAGCGATGTGATGGATGGAGCTACACGATGAGCACAGTGCCGCATCTCGCTGATTGTCGATTGTCTTTGAGCAGGTGTTACAAGTGTCGCCGTTGGACATAGTTGTTGAAAGCTCGGAAAATGCAACGCTAGAAAAAAAAACACCAGTCTATGATACTAGAATCGATTACCTACGCTAAAAGCTTAGACAAGAGTGAAATTTTAATAGAACTTTTTATGGAGGAAAATTTTTTATTTTTTTTGTGTTTATTTATTTTTTATTTTTATTAATAAGGAGAGGCCTAGATTTGTTTGTCTGCTACCAGGTGCGACGTACGTCCGAAAATAGGTGCTGGGCGAGGGGGGCACGTACGCGCGACCAAAAATTTTCCTATTGTAGGTAGGATGCCTATTGCGCCAACTCAGGCTCGAAGTGATAGGAGGAAGTAAATAAATTGGCTCACCAGTTCGCAGATAGTGGATCAAAATTATATTGCGCCAGTTATATATCCAGAAGATATTATTTGATCATGAGGACGCACCCTCCGCAAAATTAACTTTTACTTTTGAGTAAAAAAAGCTATAGACAGGGTCTACTCCTATTGTCAACAAGGCTGACGACGAACTGCCCGAGGTAGGGGCGGTCTGCCCTAGAAGGGGCCAGACAGCCAAGGTCCAGGGCTGGGGAATCGCAGCCGGATAGGACTGCAAGAACTTGTGGCCCTGGTCACATCTTCCAAGATATTAGCGCTTTGTGGTTTTTTCTGACACGATACGATTTGAGCGTTCTTGGTTGAAAAATTCTCTCGCAGAAAATGATGGTATTTTTTTTATTACGGTAACTTGTCAATTGATTGATTTTTAGCGGGATTCAAAATTTGCAGTTTTTACTTCCGTATTTACGAAGTATATATCAAAGTTTGATCTTAGCCTCAGAAAAAACTTTCAATTACACACTTTTACTCAGAATCACTTCCTGAACATGTGTCCGTGTGTCCGTCTGTGGGCATTTACAAAAATGACCATAGCTCCCTCCATTTTCAACCTTTTTTCAAATTTCTTGAACTGAAATGTTTGTCTTGGCTAGATCGGAATTTGAATAACTCACAGTACTTCCGATATATTTGCATTTTCAGTGTTTTATATTTTATTTTTTTCCGGCCACAAAAATGAACAAATTAGAGCGTTCTTGGTCTTAAAATCTTTATTTTTTCTCGCAAAATATGCGGAAATTTTTTATATTTTGATAACTTGGCCCATTTTCATTTTAGGCGAGTTTTAAAATTTTCATAGTGAATTTTTTTGATATTTTTGACCCGAACACCCTCAAAAGCATTAAAAACATGATCAAATTGTGTCACAATATGGAATATATAATATTGAAGCATTGAGTGTTATCTAAGCACCATTGGTTATTTTATGATTTTCCATTTTTTTCGAAATTCGTAAAAATGATTAATAACGTTGTGGAATTCCGATATGAAAACACATACTACGCCATTCCCCTTCCCATATTACCAACACTAACTTCCTGATAACTTCTAGGTCAAAAGCTGTCAACTGCCTCCGTGGCGCAATCGGCTAGCGCGTTCGGCTGTTAACCGAAAGGTTGGTGGTTCGAGCCCACCCGGGGGCGAAATTTTTTTTACGTGGAGCAACCATTGAAAATTATTTTTCTCCCCATACTAGGCCTAACAAACGGCAATAAAAAGTCACCGCAAATTTTTAATGAATTAAAACAAAAATTGCGAACCCTACCTATTTGTAAAATATTCGAGTAGTAAAATATTCGAGTTAGGTTAACCTATTTGTAAAATAATATTTTAACATATTTAGTAAAACCGTAAATAACGGAGGCTAACGGCCTCTATCCCCCAAATGAGGAATATTCAATATTTTATGATACGTAATATCATAAAAATAATATTATTTTAATAATTTTATGATTTGGTTTCTATTGCAATATTTCGGTGTATTGGGGTCGTTTACGGTAAAAACTTTCGTGCGGTCACATTCTCACTAAAAAGTGAAAAGGGCCAGTTGCGCAAAAAGTAAGAGAAAACATGAAAACCAGTTAACAAATTGAGATCGTAAATAACTTGACTTAAGTGGGCAATGAAGTTTTCTAAACGTAGAAGTTGGCGTCCTTATCTTTCGGCTCCTGGCCCCCCTAAAGGGATTCATTTACACATAATGCACTCCAGTTGGGGGTCCCAGAGTACTCGAAGGTCTGAATGGAATTAAAAGTAGGTAGATTGGAAATTGGATTTATGAAGGTGTCGGTTTCGGTTTATTGAGCTACAAGGCAATGAAGATGCGTGTCTCGGTCGTGTGTTCTCAATTTAAACCCGACCCTAATGGTTGTTCTTTTGGGTCGACCAATTCTGATAGATACTATTAGAGATAGAGTGAAGTTTAAACCATTGGCCGAGTACAGGGATCGATTCTACAACTAATTTCCTACAAGAGTCATTCTATAGATTTTTTTTGTTCATTTTTTGAGAAAAAATGTAATGTAATCGGTCAGGGAAAAACAAATTTTAACATCCCTCGAAAGTTTGTTGGTTTACGTTTCAATGGGTGTGGAGTCCGAATCGGCAATAAAAATGTTTTGTCCGTCCGTCGTCCGCCATAAGCCGTCCGCCATAAGCCTTCCCCTGTACGCTGTCCGCCAAACGCCGTCCACCGCACGCCGTCCCCCTACGCCGTCCGCCATAAGCTGTACGCTGTCCCCCGTCCACCGTACACCGTCCAGGATTTCCTGGGGAAGGAGTTTTTGTAGATTTTTGAAATTTTCACCAAAAATCAGATTTTGTATCTAGGTGGTCCTAACGTTTCGACAGAACCCTACCTTAATTTTAAGGCCAGTAAAACAGCTGTTGAAGTGGGAAAAATTCTTGCATTTCAAAAAATTTCCAACATAGGCATGTGAAGGATCATTTTCTATCGATTTTTCTATGCTGAATCGAATGAGGCCATCGCCGAGGAGGTAGCTTTAACCGTTTAGGATTTATTGCAGTTTTAGTGAGACATTTTTGAGTTTTTCAAAATTTCCCCAATTCTTAATAAATTAAAAACTAATAGAGCGGCAAAATTCGATTTTCGAAAAGGAAACTATCAATTTATGGGCTCTTCATGGGAAACTGTGAGGCCAAGTGAACACCAATCAGTTCTCCACCTCCTTTTCACACCTGGAGCTCTTGTATCGCTTCCTCTTCCGGCTGACGCCTATTGTCAATCACGTTTTCGGTACCTAAGCCTCGGATACCTTTCCGGCAATATTTCCAAAGTTGCATCGGACGATTTTCCAAAGATGATAACCGAAACCGGAAGGACAGATCACGCAATACAATATCCGCCCTTTTTTCAAAAAACCCGACAGATGTCGCGATCGGAGTGTTGCTTTTTTTTACTTTATCCGTTACTTTGTAAGGGGGGGGAAAAGGTAAAAAAATCGCCATTCCCCGTCAAATTGTTGCCGTTAAAGAGGAGAACATGTCGCGAGATGATTTTCCCCAAGTTATGACTTTATAATTGGAAAAGTACGGGGTGGACCCAAATCAAAATGGAAGGTGCGGTCCGTATAATCTTCAACGGATACGAATGACTATGTAGATTAAGTTATTAGCACGAATGAAAATAAAAGATCCACCCTTGTGTTTAGATCTTTCCGAAATCCCGTCCCATCGATTAGCGATTTAGTCAAGGAAAAATTACCAGCATAAAAAACCATTCGGTATTATTTATTCAGTGTTTCGATCAAGGTGGGGGTGATGATGCTCGTTCGTTTTATGCGTCCGATTTTATAAATAATTCAGGTATGGAAATCGCCCGAAAAATGAAGGTTTTTGAGAAAATTAAGACAAAGGAGTCGAAACATTTATTTGAGAAATGATAATATTGGAACGCGTTTGTTCTATTTTTGACTTGTAGGGGGAATTTGGGTGGATTTTTTTGAAAATTGCTCTTGAAAAATGTTGGATGGGTAAGTTGGTATTTTGTATAATAATAGAAATAGCCAGCGAAGTCCTAGTTCTAATCTGCTGCACCGAGGTAACCGTATAATCGCAAAAAACAAAAATGCCTATCACAGTCTGAGGCTCGCGAAGTCCGGGGCTGTATGATACGTTATCGATTGTTTTATCAGTTGATCAAGGCGACCTTGAAGCGTTCGAATTTGCACCGAGTTAACCGCATATGAGCGCCCTTGCCCTACGAGGCAATCAACTGTAATCTACGTCACACCATGACGGCCTCCCGCTCTTTAGTTTCGCAACCTGAAAATCCCCGCATTTTTTGGGACACTTTTCATAATATCAATTTTCCTCGTTCTCAAGAACTCGTTTTCGTAAAATTTGAACAAAATCGACGCCTTAAAATCTCCATCAGACAGTCTACACTACCCCCTCCGCCTCGGCAGACATCCTTTTGATTGCTCCGGTTTTTCGATCGGTACACGTCTACCAAGGGTTCACCGAACAATGCGGACAGGTACCCCCGGAAGGCAAACCAGCCCCGTACTTGGCCGTATCGCCGTCTGACCAGATTTCATTCAGCGGACCCTCCCCGAGATCGAATGCGGATATTGAAAAAGCGGAAATGTTCTTTTCAAAAAGGAAATGCTCTAAAAAACCTGCAGTTGCTTTCTTTCGGATATGCAGAAGAGCAGGTTCTCAATATAACCCCTCGGGGCACGCGATTTGCAACCCCTTCGGTCGTTATGGGCATGTTATCGTTTTGCATCCCCTTCCCGGCGAGGTTTTCATGAAAAGGACTTTCATGTCTTTCACGGGCTCAAAAGAGGACGCCTTCGCCGAGTGTCAGTGACCCAGGAAAAGATCCTAACGTATCTGGAGTGACTCGAAAGCGAAAAAAAATTTCCTCCAAGGGGTTCTCTCCTTGCATTTGTGTCGTAATGCGAGGACGTTGGAAATTCTTCAATTGCATCCTTCGGCAGTAAGACCTGTTCAATATGTTTTTTCTACGATTGTTCAAAACTATGGAGGGTGCCGAGTAACTTTTTCCATTCAGCCGCGCCAAGGGTGAAAAAACTTTCTCCGCCTCGACGGTTAAAATATTGCACAACCCGATGAAGAAATCCCAAGTGTATCGAAGGAAATCAACGGTTTTTGGTGTTACAATTACCCAAATAATCGTGATACTGTGCAAATTTAATTGAGAGATCTGCAGCCCTCTCTGGTTTCTTTATTTTATTCAAATTTGTACGCCTCCCTTGTCCCGAATAGTCCCCCAATCATTCGGTCGAAATTCGAAATTCATCGCTCTCAAATACTTTCACACTTTATGAACGTTCACTTTCGTGCATAAGCGACTTTCACTGTTTTTATTGGCAATGCGATTTACGAAGCGTGAGAACTCCGAAGAGCTGCAGGTAGACCTACCTGGGATGGCTTCATGAAATTCAAAAACCCTTCCCGATAGGGGAAGCCGGTAAAAAGCCGCTGGCGACGCCCTCTAAAAACTCCCAATTATTGGAATTGTAGAGGGCTAGGGGTCGCGAGAAGTTGCCATACGAAGTTAGGTACTTACAAAAGTGGGTTATCGGCGAAGCGGCTTGGAATTTTTGAAGAAATCGCGAAAAAATAAGGAATTTCTGGGATTTTGTTATGAAAACGTGGGAAATTGTTGTTGTTGTTGCTGAAAACTGTCCCCGAAATGCGAAGAGTTTTATGCCGGTCGTAAAATCGAAAGAGCGGGAGTCATGGTGTGACGTAGAATACAGCCGGCTGATTGCCGTGTAGGGCAAGGGCTGGCTACCTCGGTGCAACGAATTACTACGCTTCAAGGCCACCTTGGTCAACTAATAAAACAATCGATGACGTATACAGGCTTCGTGGCCTTTTTCGAAATCCTCAGTCTACAGGCATTAAATGTCTGTAATGGCAAATAAAAGGCAAATTTTGCCATTGAGGTTTTTTTTTATCGCTTGCATTATGGGTAAGCTGTGTGTAACATTTCACGAGAGAAATTTCAAAATTGAAAATTTCTCTGTTTCAACTGGCGCATTTAATTCAAAAGTACAGAAATTTACGACTCTCACCCCAAAAAAGTGATGCTCTTCTTTAAAGTCGTTATTTTTCGTCCTCCTTCCCCTTCAACTTCTCCCTCCCTAATTTGCTGTCGTGGCAGCCGTAATTCAGAAGTCAACGATTCGCGATTTCCAGCCGCATCAGCTTCACTACCCAGCCACAAACTTGGGCCAATTATTGTCCGAACCTCCTGTCCGCTGGTTGTCGGGGGCTCGCGTGGAATTGGATAATTTTCCCGACGTGACAACTCTTGACGAGCGACGCGCACTGAATAAATTCGTCAGGCGCGCGACTCCGGCTGCGAAAATTTCAAATCCGCAAAAGTCGCCTTTGTTCGGTTTTGACGGAAAAATTGGACGAATCATCCAAAATAGTAAGCTATACACTATTGCTGGCGGAGGGGGTGAGAAAATGCGTTGTGATTGGTCGAGGTGGCGTCGGCGTTGAATAAATTTGATTGGGGTTCCACGTTCCCATTTCAGCGCGAGGGCACTTCCTAACATTACAAATCTTACGCTGCGCATGCGCAATGCAACTACACATTTTGACACACCTGGAACTAGCGCTTTAGCAATAGTCGGTTAGCCGAAAATCATTGACTAATAACTCGGCTATTTGCGGATAATCGACTATTGAAAAGGCGTTTGTAAAACGTGAAAATTTGATATTTCGACTAGAGAAAACCATCCCTAAAAGTCAGGGATTTTTGGGTCGTTCGGGAAACTGAAGAGCGGTCATGGTGTGACGTAGATTGCAGTGATTGCCTTGAAGTGCAACGGCGGACATAGTATGTTCTCACCCCGGTGCAGCGAATTGAGCGCTCCAAGGCCTCCTTGATCAACTAATAAAACAATCGATTATCGTACGACCCCAAAAATCGCGGCCTATTTCCGTCGGTAAATGTTTGCGATGACATTTTATCCAAAATTCCAATCTTGGCTTTTTTGGTCGAAAGGAAAAACGGTCGAAAATCGAGGGTCGAATTTTTTCGAACGTTTAGGCTGAAAAACCTTCGGGGATGGAATATTTTCGACCGTTAGCATAATTTTATTGCCGGCTACCGTGAGACGTTTAGCGTGATTACCTGGGACCGAGAAAATTCCGATTTCCCCCCGTCGGTGCTACCGTTTTTTGAAAAGGGCCGACGTCGAGGGCGTAAAAAACTAAACGTTTCCAAAGGTCATGTTCATTCATAAAGTTAACCTTTGAGGTAGATTAGTGTCTTGTGGAGGGGGTAAACCGAAAATCGAGAGGAGCGTGCCTCGGAGCACTTCTCACGGCTACTACACGCGTCTCGGCGGGGATTTTTTTTTTTGGAAATGCGAGTGATATGGGCTTTCGGTAGTAGCCTGTAGGGCTGGGTAATCTACATGAACAATGAGCTACTTAATAAGCACAAGTAAAAATATTCTTTAGCATTTAGTATGTAGAGTGGCTTATACGTGCTTTAAACTGTCTTAGTGTCCGGCCAAGGCGCCTGTCTGGTACATACCAAGTACAGCCTTGGAAAATCTTCGAACGTACGGATAATTTCGGGTGTCTGCTACTGAGTACTCCCCCTGGGGCCCAGTGCCCGGGGCCGAGGAAGAGGGAATAATCAAACACTACTTGTATCCAAATGCAGTCAAATGCATTATGTATTACGTACCGAGATGCTTCAAGTGCAATGAACTGGATTTTCGAAGGGGGGGGGGGGCGGAAAAAATGATGGATACCTTTATAATGTAAGAGATTATTATGTGGATATTTTCGGATACGCCGCCAGCTGTGGATTTGTTTTAGTTGTGGTTTTTCTCCGATAGCGACGACTTGGAAGGTGATACGATAATGATAAGCTCATGTTCATGAATATGAATGTTTCTCATATGCTCACTAATACATGTGTACTAAATTTCCTCAAAAATCCTATCGACTAGGTAAATTACAACTCTTGAAAATACGTTTTTCGTGCATTAGGTACTGCTATAATAGCTAAAACAATTTTGGTTCATTTTTCCTCAAAAAATGATCATTTGTAATCGATTAGAAAACATTTTTTTCAACACCCCCTGAAGATTTGATGGTTTACGTTTCAAAGGGTGTAGAATCCGAATCTAAAATAAAAATTTTTTGTCCGTCCGCCGTCATGGGTTTTGTGGGGGAGTTGTAAATTTTTGAAATTGTCACAAAAAATCAGGTTTTTTATCTAGTCGATAATCGACAGAACCCTACCTTAATTTTATGGCCTGTAAAACAGCTGTTGAAGTGGGAAAAAATTCGTGTTTTTTTTGGAAATTTGCAACATGGTCATGTAAGGCATCATTTCGATTTTTTAGAAACAACTGGATACAGAACTCGATTTTTGGTGAAAATTTCAAAAATCTACAAAAACTCCTTCCCCCTAAAAAACCCCGGACTGCGAACGGATAAAAAAATTTTATCGCATCGGATTCTACACCCCGTGAAACAGGGGATGCTCAAATTTTTTCCTAACGTATTACATAGGCTCATACTTGGACTTCCGGCGATACCGACGAGCAGGGAACACCAATAATCACCACGGGACGCACCAATAATCCACCAAAACGACACTGAACCATTCAAAAATTGTTCTTCCCTCAACCGGCGCGACAAACCGGGCGGACACTGAATCGAAACGAGCGGAACGGACGGAAATAAAAGTTCGCCGAAATTTTCAAAGAATTTACGAAATTTTGAGAGGAAAGATTTTTTCTTATCAGTTTGGCTAGAAGGATGGCGATTTTTCTACTGGACCGATTTTGGATTTTTCGAGCTCATCGGATTCCTTGAAGGTTACTTACAACTTCTTCGCCCCCTGAAAGTCGAAATTGGTTGGAATTCGGTCGAAAAATGGTTTGAATACATGGGTAAAGATTTTTGCCAAGACTTGCAGCCGCACTCATCGAACCGGAACAGCTGATCGGAAATTCGCGAAATTATCACAAACCTTCACTCAACAATCGATAAGAGCAATGTTGGACGCGGATTTTTTCACGGAAAATTTTCTGTACGCGTTTTTTCTAGAAAAAATCAGAGACGCGACCTACCCGGAAGGAAGACGGCGGAAGACTGAATTGGAAATTGTGATTAACAGAATGGCAGGGGCAGGGCGATTTTTCGAACATGAATTGACATGAACGAACATGTTAAATCAGGTCGGGCGGCTATCCCGAGCTTCTACGCGGCCTCGTCCGGGCGGCTAGTATCGACGGGGATGCGTCTGGGACGACTTGCGATGCGTCTGGGACAACTCGGCCATTATGAGCGATGCGCAGTCGTCCAAAATCCTAATCTAGATGGGCGAACTCTTCGATTTTGCCCAGATTTAGTTTTTCAGGGTTTCATTGGACGTAAAATTCAAATTTTTGGTAATTTTAGCCAACAAATAAAATCTTTCTCAAAGAGTTTATTCGGAAGATTTTCGTAAAATACATTTTTTTTACAAAAAATAAAACCGACTTCAAAAAAAAAGCTTGAACAAATAAAATAAAATAAAATGAAAAAAAAAATATAAAAAAAAATAAACAAAAAAATAAAAATGAATAAAATAATACTAAATAAAGAAAATAATGTAATGTAATAAATATGTAATGTAATATGTAAGTGTGTAAAATGTAAATAAAAGATAAATAATGAAATATAACGTTATGAAAATATAATGTAATAAAAGTAAATAATAAATATAAATCGAAATTTAAAAAAATAAAAGCATAGAATAAAAATGCTAATGGAAAAAATATTTTGACTGTCATTTTTGGAATAGGAAATCTATAGGAAAGCTTTGTTTTTAGTTATAGAAATACAGTTAGAAATATGTTTCTTCTATGAAGGAATCTTATTCTATTGGATACCCAGAAAACAATGTATCTTACTAATCTACTTGGCAGCATTTGGCTCCTGGGTGGTCTCCAACGGGTCGCTCGAATTTCAAAAAGGTCATACCGTAAATAAATAGACACAGCTGTGAAAGAAAGAAAAAATACGTTTTTTAGGAAGTTAAAATTGAGTCAAATGAGAATCATTATTCAACGGAACTTTTCTCGAGAATTCGAATAAATCGATGACAATTCGAATTCGGAGAAGGCGATTCGAATAAAAGGAAAAAAGTACATTATTGCTGTCTCCACGTTAACAAATATTATTGCCAGTGGACGAACTGGAAATAGTTGTAAGGACATCTTTTCCGAGCTTCTTTCAAATGTCCCGAGTAGTTCTATGTTAATCGGGACACACACGACGATCATCGGGACAGGAATATTACAATGTCACGTGCGGCCCGGGACGTGTTGAGATTGTTACATAAAATGTAAATAAACCGTACGTGGGGAAACTAAAGGTCGATGACATCAAACAAGGATCAAAAGGAATAATTTATTATAAAAAAGCTTCGCAATGGGAATTTACGGATATTTTTTCAATTTTTAAATTTTGGTATTTTGGTATGTACTTCCTGGAAGGTGGGCAATTGAGATTCTGAAGACCGGAAAATGTTCCCGAAAATGTAAGGATTTTTAGATAATTTTTGGTTCATTTTTCTATAGAAATGAACCTTTGTAATCGGTCAGGAAAAAAAAAATTTTAACACCCCCTGAAAATTTGTTGGTTTACGTTTCAAGGGGTGTAGAATCCGAATCTGCAATAAAAATTTTTTGTCCGTCCGCCGTCCGCCGTCCGCCGTACGCCGTCCGCCGTACGCCGTCCGCCGTCCGGGGTTTTTCAGGGGGAAGGAGTTATCGAAAAATTTTGAAATTTTTACCAAAAATCAAGTTCCGTATCTAGTTGGTCCTAACGTCTCGGCAGAACCCTACCTTAATTTTAAGGCCAGTAAAACAGCTGTTGAAGTGGGAAAAAATTCGTGTTTTTCTGGAAATTTAAAACATAGGCATGTGACGCATCATTTTCTATAGATTTTTCTATGCTGAATCGAATGAGACCATCGCCACGCCGGTAGCTTCAACCGTTTAGGAGTTATTGCAGTTTTAGTGAGACATTTTTGAGTTTTTAAAAATTTCTACAATTCTTAATAACTCGAAAACGACTAGAGCCACAAAAATCGTTTTCCACTCGTTGGAATCCCCACAAAAACTTCTGTCCTCCCGATATCTTCAATTTAAAGAATTTGGTCGCATTATACAAATCAGCAAAACAAAAATTGGAAAAAGTTGAGAATTTGGCCTCGGCTCTTAGATACGGTTGATTGATCTACTTACGACCACTAGCCTATTACAACAACAAGGTGACGCACTCACACTACGACCAGTTGCGCTTGGCAACATAAGAACGAGACAGGCTTTAACAAAGGTTCTGAGGCATTTTCAGAGGCATTCTGAGGCAACGTTTTTCTAAATCCCCATCTAAAATATCTACCAATTTATACTGAAATTCTAGAATAATAACAACTAAATTCCGTGTTTAAGGAGAACCTATATATCGTAAGGTTTGTCTTTGCAATCGAAAAATGAACCCCTGTGCAAAATTTGCAGAGTTCTTCGGATATACCGAAAACTGATGTGCACATGCCACTGATCTACTTAGCAGCGTTTTTAGATTGGTCGTAATTTTGAAAAAGAGCGGGAGGCGGAGGATACGTAGGGCAAGGGCGCTCATGTGCGGTTACCTCGGTGCAGCAAATTTTGTTGTTGTTGCATCTTGTTGTTGGCGGCGCAAACTCGATCGTTTCAAGGTCACCTTGATCAGCTGATGAAACTTGATGACGCATCATGGAGCTCCCGCTTTGCGACAGTGTTGCCAAGTCGGGGATTTTCTCCCCAAATTTGAGGTTTTTCCCGCCAGAGGGGGATTTTGGAGTTTTGGCAGGGCACTAGGAAAAAATTGAAAAATTAAGAAATTTCATAGTTTATAATGGTTTTATCGGACAATCGTCGCTGGTCGGTTTTTGTGGAAAATGATCGACTGCCGTTGCACGGCATTTTGAATTGTATTTAAAAATAGATAAGATGAGTTTGATCTCGAAGTTGAGTTTGAACTCGAAGTTGACTTTGATCTTGAAGTTGAGTTTGAACTCGAAGTTGACTTTGATCTGAAGTTGACTTTGAACTCGAAGTAAACTTTGAGTTGAGTAGCAATATGGCCGCGTAACATTTGCAAGCATATTTATTGCTAAAATTAAAAATCCGCGCTAATCCCTCGGTTTTTTTCGCTTTGAAAATCAACAATTCGGGTTTTCGAATTTAAACCGTAAAAACTGGTAGCCAACTACTCTAACCGATTTCGCCAATTTTGCGTAAGACCTCGCTCCTTCGACGTTTTTCGGTCGAAAATTTAACGTCCAGATTCCAAAGTCCATTCGGCTATCCGGCGACTTCGACTTTTACCTGAAAAATCGAAACCTTACAAAAGAATCTCGCTGGGGTAGGTATCTTCGAAAAGAAAAGTCACCTGGGAAGGTTTATAAAAACCGTGAAGGATCATTTCCACAAGGCTGGACTGCGGATGATACATATTGACAACTGATATTTCAATCCCTGACCGGGGGGTCGGGTTTTTGCCTCTGTCGTCATAAATGAATGAACGGATGATGTATCGACGTAATAACCGGATCGAGCCATTCAATACGTCCGATACATCATAGATGGACAATACGCGAATACCATAAGTAACAAACGAATGTCCATGTCGTTGATTGTTGAAAAAAATTGAGAACTTTTTTTTAGCGGACAACCGTAGTCGATGGTGCGTGTAAAATGGACGTTTTAGCGAAATAATTGTTGTTGTTGTTCGATATGTCACGAATAGCCTTAGTAGGCTTTGGAAAATACGTGCGTCCCTGCGCAATTGGTAAAAAAGTGCAGCGGGGTAAGTGCAAAACGAGGTAAGTGTAATATGGGGCAAGTGCAAAACGGGGTAAGTGAAAAACGGGGAAAGATCAAAAAGAGGAAAGTGCAAAACGGGGTTTAAGTTCAAAAAAAGAAAAGTGCAAAAAGAGGTAAGTGCAAAAGCGGGGCAAGTGCAAAAAGGGGGTAAGTGCAAAACAGGGTTTAAGTTCAATAAGAGGTAAGGGCAAAAAGGGGTAACTGTTAACTGGGGCAAGTGCATAACGGGGTAAGTTCAAATAGAGGAAAATGCAAAAAGAGGAAAGTGCAAAAGCGGGGTAAGAGCAAAAAGGGGGTAAGTGCAAAAAGGGGGTAAGTGCAAAACGGGGTAAGTGCAAAACGGGGTAAGTGTAAAATGGGGCAAGTGCAAAACGGGGTAAGTGTAAAATGGGGCAAGTGCAAAACGGAGTAAATGCATAACAGGGAAAGTGCAAAAGGGGTAAATGCAAAAAGAGGAAAGTGCAAAAGGGGTAAGTGTAAAAATTGGTGCAAAAGTAGCCTTGGAAAACCAAAAAAATGAAGCGTATTTGGACGCCCTCTATGGGTTTTAGCCTTCGCTAGATGCCACTAGAGTGCGCTAAAGTGTTTTGACAACAGTGAGGTTATATGTTTGTTTTTCATCTCTGATGTCAAGGTGATGGAGGTTTTTGTATCCGCCGTCATCCAGTCTCAGGTTGAGTCATTTGAACTCCTGCAAAGTAATTTTGTACTTTGAATGTTCTAGTTTCATAGTAAAGATAAAATTTTGTAGGAACTTTTGTTTTTTAAGGAAATAAGGCATGTTCTGCTCTTACCCCTTTTGACATGAAAATAGGTCAAGTGTAGAGTTACGCACTTCCCCCTAGTAGTATACTCAAGCATTTTGCCTCTTTGTCGGATACCGGTCCAAAAAATGATATCACTTCCGATCCAGGAGTACGGTAACTGCGACCGAGCACCCGAAAAACTGCACTTGCCCGTATAATCGATTACAAATGCAATCGATTCGGCCCCCAACTCCAATTTCGAGCAATTAACCCGAATTAACTCGCGAATTAGAAATTCGCCCATTTTCCCCCTCGAGGGGCCACCTGAGAATGAAGCCTCGGAAACTTCGTCCTTGAAACGCAAGTCGCAAACCCGTTTGTAAGTTGTTGTAAAAACTACGCGCCGGGAACAGGGATTTTTTAAAGGGGCGAAAGAGATTGGGGAAAAAAAAACTTCACGGCAAGTTGGCGGTGGCCGAATAAGGTTAATTTGTGGATCGTGAAAGCGGAGAATGGCTCCCCCGAGACTTGCGGGGCTCGCCAGTGTCAAGAACCCCCAAGAATCTCTTTCTTCGAACGTGTCCACCAGTCAACGCACGCTGTTAATTACACGTTCCCGAAGGATTACAATTTTATTAACGATCGCCCCCTTCGAAAGGAAATAGTTAACGGATAACTTCCCCGATCTTTCGGCCGATGATAGCGCAATTTTGAACAGTGGAGATTTTTTGGACGCAAAATACACCACATTTTGGGACACGACAAATTTTTTTGATGCAAACATGAGATACAGGGAGCGAACATGAGATACCAACGCAGGTGAAGCATGATTCCATAAAAGGATGTCAATAGGGGTTTTGTTGTTGTTGCCTTGTGCCGTAGGCCACGTACGACATTTGATATAATTTTTTTTTGTTTTTCTTCTTTTCTGTTTTGATTTTGACAATAGGGTTTTGCACTCGAAATGTATGGACCATTATATGATAAGCATGCGCGTAATCAAGCTGTAAGCAGCTAATCAACAACAACATTAAGTGTTGTTGTTAATTTGCTGTTGTTGTTGTTGTTGTTAAAAATTGTTGTAAAACCCTCAAATGCTGAGGGATTTGTACGGAGTTCATCACGTGAATGTAGATTTTGATCTAAGAGTTGCAAGTACTTCCCGACTTACGTGTTGTAAATGTTTGTTGTTGTTGTTGTAAAACCCTCAAATTTTGAGGGCTTCATACGGAGTTCATCATGTGAATGTAGATTTTGATCTAAGAGTTGTGATTCCCGGCGCACGTGTTGTAAATGCTGTTGTAATGCTGTAAATGTTTGTTGTTGTTGTTGTTGTTGTTCTAAAACCCTCAAATTTTGAGGGCTTTGTGCGGAGTTCATCTCGTAAACGTAGATTTCGATCTAAGAGTTGCAAGTACTTCCCAATGTACGTGTAGTAAATGTTTGTTGTTGTTGTTGTTAAATGTTGTTGTAAATCCCTCAAATTTTGAGGGCTTCCTACGGAGTTCGTCACGTAGGCGTAGATTTTGATCTAAGAGTTGCAAGTAATTGCATGGGGAGAAAATTTTGAGGATCAGAAATGTCAAAAACACGCTACCTATTCCAATCGTTTCGTTTTTGCGGTCGGAAAATACGAAAAAAAACTAAAAAAGATCTAAAAAACTCGATTTTTGCCTGGCGTTATCATCTTATCTTCTTATCTCTCTAAGTTTTACATTAAAAAAAAAGAAACAACAGTTAGTTGAAAAGATAACAATCCAAAATAACGGCAAAAAAAAAAAATCCCCAGATTCGGGAGAACCTTTGTGAACACGTTGTCCATGTCATGACTACGTTTTTTAACCTCTTCGAAGCGCAAAAATCGTCAATTGACAACAGTACAACGAATGTTGCCAATCTCGATCTCGCTCGGATTACTATCGGAAGGTATAATGGCCGGATAAATTGGCGATAGGGTTCATCGCCTTATCGCCTCCCATTGTCGGATCATCTCCGATTTCCAGAACGAGAGTATCGGCTAAAGTGAGCAGGAAAAAAAACTCTATTCGAAAATGCACTTTCGGAAATATCTTTCGTCGAAAAACGGCTCAATTTTCGGCACCCCGTCCTTTGTGAATGACATCCCGGCGTCAAAGGACAGGAGCGAATACGTCTTTAAGGCCTCAACTACTTCAATCTTGAGGAGTTCCCGAAAAAAGGAGTCCAATTTCCTTAAGATAATGGCCGTACCTTCACTGAAAGAGGTATAAAAGGAAGAAAAAAATCGTCGGAGAGAGAGGAAAAAAAAATTTACCGCGGGTCTTTAAAAGGGTCAGGAAGTGGGGTGTGAAATCCACCTTAGGTTTTATTTGACTTCTTCCGTCGTGTAGTCCTCGAATTTTAATTGAGATGCGGCCCTTCGCACTCGTCGGCGAACAGTAAAGGTCGCACTAAATAAATTACGAAATAAAACTTGAGTATTCGAGCGGCCCCAAAAAACGAACGTTAACCTGCGTTTTTTAGTGTTGGGGAGTTTTCGCAGGCTAAATTGCGTCATTTTTCGGTAAACGCAACGTCTAACGAGACGTATGTACCTTTAATACGCTTTAATGTACCCTTATTACGCCCATGAGGAGGAGTGTCGGTCCTAGGGGTAGTCAGAGCAAAACCTTCGTCTCAGCCTACTAGCCTTCGTTTCAGCCTCTAGCCTTCGTCTGAGCGCCTAGCCTTCGTTTGAGCGCCTAGCATTCGTCTGAGCGCCTAGCATTCGTCTCAGCCCCTAGCCTTTGTCTGAGCGCCTAGCCTTCGTCTCAGCCTACTAGCCTTCGTTTCAGCCTCAAGCCTTCGTCTCAGCCTACTAGCCTTCGTCTGAGCGCCTAGCCTTCGTCTCAGCCCCTAGCCTTCGTCTGAGCGCCTAGCCTTCGTCTCAGCGCCTAGCCTTCGTCTGAGCGCCTAGTCTTCGTCTGAGCGCCTACCCTTCTTCTGAGCGCCTCGCCTTCTTCTGAGCGCCTAGCCTTCGTCTGAGCGCCTCGCCTTCGTCTGAGCGCCTAGCCTTCGTCTGAGCGCCTCGCCTTCGTCTGAGCGCCTAGCCTTCGTCTGAGCGCCTAGCCTTCGTCTCAGCCTACCGGGGTTTTGACAAAAAAGGAGAAAAAATTGTTTTGAAAATTCAACCCGTCGCCAAAAATCGGCTATTGCACCTATCGAGGTGCGGTTAGTTGCAATCGACGCAGAAATTTATCGAGTACACGGGAAAAATGTTTATGCTCGGCTGAGTACGCCAGAATTTTCAAAATCGTTCAAAATCAAATTTATAAACATTTGGGTAAAGTGTAGCGGAGCTGCTGTGTCTTTCAAACTCAAAAATCCGTTCTGTGAACATTATTACGTTATTTTTGAAACGGTAAAACTTACGTTCTAAATTGCTACTTTATCTTTTTGAAAATCATTTTTTGATTTTCCGGTTTCTATTGAGTTCGCTCCGCGCATTGGTCAGTGACTTGAACGACGGGGCAACACTGGAGCGAGAGAGATGGGCAATTCAACGCTCTTACCAACAGAACAGATCAAATTTGAGTTGTTCGAATAAAAAGGGTGTTATTACAGTTTTGGCCCTAAAACGAGAATTGAAATGACAAATGAAAATTTCATTTCAATATATATCTAGGTTTATTATATTTAATCTCTAATATGATAATGATGATAAATGATAGTATCATATAATGATAATATGATATGATAATAATATAAGTGGAATGAAAATAAAATCAATACCAAATCGGTGGAATAAATCGATTTTAACTCAAATACGATTTTTGTTCTGTTTCTCGTATCAGCGACTCGGTCATCGCGCCTGCGCAGTAAAGCGCCGCCCCTTAGCTCCCGCCCCCGATTCTAGCCCAAGACGTCGAGTGATTTGAACGACTGAACATTTTGGCAATAATTTTCAAAAAAAATCAATCATTGATTTTTTACTACTAGAAATCAATTCGCGAACATTTTCGACGAATTTCGTTTTTAGGAGTTTTGCGAATCAAAATTCTTCAACATTCTCCCAAACGATTTTTGATTTTTTTACCTATAAATAGACAATAATTAAAAAAAAATTTCGAACGAGTTAAATGTAACGATTTTTACGAGTGAACATTTTTTTAAGCAATTAAATGTATTTATTTCGATGATGTTAACGTTTAAACTATTTTAAAGATTTTAATGTCAAAAATAGTTTTCCTCGTTAAAAGTCGGTTAATCTTAAAAATAGCCTTATCGTAAAACTATCGTCAAATCGTTTTAAAATCGAAAAACGCGATTAAAAGACAACGTTTTTTTAAAAAACCGTGCAATTGGGATAAGAAAAATTGTGATTTGAGCAATTTTTTCATTAACTGTTAATTAATGAACAATTCCCAACGATAATATTCATATAATATGAAAAATTGCGATTTTAAACAATCGGGATAAAACAATGGCAATTTAAAAAATTTAATTTAAGGAATTATTAATAATTTATTATTATTAATAATTGAAATTAAAATTAATATTAATTTTATTATTTATTATTAATAATTAAAATTATTATTAATTTTTATTATTTAATATAAAAATATAAATAAAATAAAAATAAATAAAAAATAATAATCAAATAAAATAATAAATAAATAAAAATAATAAATATATTATTATTAATTTTATTATCAATTTTTAATAAAATTAATAGGTAATTAAAAATTAATAATAAAATATATAGGTAATAATTAATAAAAATTAATAATAAAATATATAATTAATAATAAAAATTAATAATAAAATATATAATTAAATTTTAATAATTAATTAATGAACAATTTCCTCCGATGATATTCTCACGTTCAGTAATAACGGGCGGTTAATTGAATTTTCCTAGAGGCGAAGAAGCGGCGGCCGAGGCTCGCAGACGGGCCCGCATCTTCAGGGCGGCGTCGGCGGTGGCGAAGCCGGCGGCGCTACGAGGAGGTGGAAACGGTGGCCGAGGCTCCGGCCCAGCGGCACGCGTCCCCGCCCGGGTGGGGGAAGCGGTACATAAGTCGGGACGACGCCTGGCGCACGACATTTCGCCCAAGTAAGCGCGGCCAGTGTGCACTTCAGGCCCCGGAGGTCCCGACAGCGATAGAATTCGAAAAAAAGTTTTTTTTAATTTGAAAATTAAATTTTTATCGCGCGTTTCGATTTCGGGAAAAAAAGGACAATTTTTGTGCAGTGATGGCGTCCGTTTGTAAACCGTTGTCGATCCAGATCGGCCAACGTCAGCGGAACAACGTTATCGTCGAAAACCAGCCGATCAAATCCGAGCCGGCGGACAGGAGTACCGTCCTCGTCGACAACACTTCCGACGTGCGGTGCAAGAGGCGCATCAACTTCGCCTACTCGGCGCCTACCGGCATGCAGCCGACGTCGGTTGCCCGCCGCAACGCCCGCGAGCGCAACCGCGTCAAACAGGTGAACAACGGCTTCGCCACGCTCCGCAATCATATACCGCTGAGCGTCGCCGCCGCCCTCGGCGCCTCCAACGGCGGCCGCGGCTCGTCGAAGAAGCTCAGCAAAGTGGAAACGCTCCGCCTCGCAGTCGAGTACATACGCTCGCTCCAGGATATGCTCGACGAGAGCAACGGGGCCGAGAATTTCCGCTATCGCTCCGACGACCTGAAGATGGAACTGTCGCCGGTGTCGTCGGAAGTGTCGAGCAGTCCGCCGCCTTCGGGCGCCTCCAGTTTCCAGTCGGACAATTCCGGCTTCCAGCCTTACCCCGCCGACAATTACGAGCCGATGAGCCCTGAAGACGAGGAGTTGCTCGACGTCATCTCCTGGTGGCAGCAGGCCCAATAGCATGTGAGTTTATCTACTGTTTATCGGTTTATCTATTTCAAACGTCCGTAACTTTTGAACGGCTGGTCCGATTTTCGCGCGGTTTTTTCTTTATTCAGCGCAAAACGCTCTTAAAGGTTACCTTTTTTGATTTTTTTTTCGATGCAGATAAAAAGTAAAATCTCAAATCAAAACAAAAAATTCGATTTTTTGAAAAATGTCGCGGAAATTATTGAATATTTTGAAATTCTTCCTCCTTCCTAAGGAATCTGTTTTTATTCATTTTATTAACTGGTTTAATGGGTAAATTGATAATCATCCCTGTTGGCGACAGGCGCAATAGTTTAATTTATTCGTCGTCGCAGGCATTATGTCTGTCGTTGGTTTAATTTATTTGTTTATTTATTTAAAACGTCTGTAACTTTTGAACGGCTGGTCCGATTTTCTTGCGGTTTGTTTTCTTTTATACAGATTAAAATTCTCTTGAATGGTCGATCTTTTGAAATTTGTTTAATTTCATTTTTACACCAGAATTTTGTTCAAAGACAATTTTTTCAATATTTCTCCTTAGATCTGCGTTTTATAAATCGCCTGAGAAGTGAAATTTCGGAAATAAACCTGAAAAACTCAATTTTTCAAAAATGTTGGAAGAATTTATTAAAATTATTGACATTTTTCTATAACTAGGAGTCTGAGAGTTTAGGTATAAACCTGAAAAATTCAATTTTTCAAACCATTTCGCGGCTTTTGTTAAATATTTTGAAATTTTACCAAAACTGTCGCCCAGCTTGGGTCAAAATTCCGAAAAATTTCAAAACTGCTCCATTTTTATCGAGTAAATTTCTCTAATGAACTCTCGAAAAATTCAACATCGGAATTTCCGAACGAGAACGAAGGGGAAATTTCATTTTCAACGGCGGCCCGCCGTGGAACCAGTTCTTTGAAAAAACGAAACTAGTCCACCTCAATCTTCTTTACCCGACTAGGGTTACATTCCAAAACATTTTCTTCAATTTGTTAATAAAAAGGACGATAATTGAGTTTATTTTGAAATTTTATATAAATTACGGACATTTTCGTAATTAATTTCGACACAAAAAAAAAGAAATATTTTCATTGTTTTTGCATTTTTTGAAAATTTATCTCGATTTTGCTCGAAATTTATCGATATTTTCCCAACCCCAAATTTTAAAAGCACTTTTGAAGATTCTAAGCATTTTTTTACATTTTTAGCGAATTACGCCTAAAAATGTTCAAAATAGCAATAATGCAATTCGTGATTTCGAGAACGACCATTTCCGAAAAGGGGGAGGACCTTTTGAATTATAAAAGGCAGGAAACCGTCCTTAATATCACCGGATGTAAACAGAGATCTCCTCAAGATAGAACGAGGGCGTACGACCTGGAGAACCAGGTAAACCGAAACTAAAAATTTGGTTCTAGGTCAAATATTTCGATAATTCGATCGAAATTCCCCTTTTCCGGTATCCGGAGAAATTTATTTAATATAATATCAATATTTTTAAATAGATTTCATATTTTTCATGCTATTATTAATATTATTATATTACTTTTTATAATATTTTTTTGTAATATTTTTATAATTATATATGTTTTACGATAGTTTATTTTTACAAAAATATTATTTTCTGTTTCGAAAAACTCGAATTTTCAATTTAAAAGTAATATTTTGAAATGATTTTTCAAGTTTCTATAAAATACGTCATTCGATCTAAATATCGTTACTTTCTAAGGGCGATTTTCCCAATTTTTCCCCTTTTTTGCAATTTTTTTCCCTTTTTTTGCCAACAATGTAAATGAATTTTTCCCCATTTTTGCAATTTTTTCCCATTTTTTCCCTTTTTTGCAATTGTTTTTTCTTTTTTGCAATTTTTTTCCTTTTTTTTGCCAACAATGTAGATAAATTTTTCCCCTTTTTTTGCAATTTTTTCCCTCTTTTGCAATTTTTTTTTCCTTTTTTGCAATTTTTTCCCCTTTTTGCAATTTTTTCCCTTTTTTGCCAACAATGTAAAAGAATTTTTTCCCTTTTTTTGCAATTTTTTTCTTTTTTTGCCAACAATGTAGAAGAATTTTTCCCCTTTTTTTGCAATTTTTCTCCTTTTTGCAATTTTTTCCCCTTTTTTGCAATTTTTTCCCTTTTTGCCAACAATGTAGATGAATTTTTTCCTTTTTTTTTGCCAACAATGTAAATGAATTTTTCCCCTTTTTTGCAATTTTTCCCTTTTTTTGCAATTTTTTTCCCTTTTTGCATTTTTTTTTCCTTTTTGCAATTTTTTCATTTTTTACCAAAGATGCAGATGAATTTTTCTCGTTTTCGGTTAAAAAAATCGTTACAGCATTAGCCTCTAACGGAAATTGAGCGACGTATCGATCGACCGTTGGTGGGTGGGCTGTTTTTCGTATGTGTATGTTCATGTGTATGTTAACGTGTGCGTATCCGATTGCCCAACGTTGTCGATCGATACGGAACCGACCGATAACGGTCGAGAATTTCCAACAGCCATGATAAGTCAATCCGACCGTCTGGAAATGATAAGAATTTCGGAGAGATAAAATTTCCCGTAAAATTGCCGCCAAAAATAAATTATTTACGACGAAAAAAAAAATTAAAATTTTTTTTTATAATTTTATTTAATTTTATTATTATTAATATATAATTATATTTTATATTATTATTTATAATTATTTTTTATAATTTTAATAATTTTAAAATTTAATAATTTTATTTAGTTTTATTATTATTAATATATAATTATATTTTATATTATCATTTATAATTATTTTTTATAATTTTAAAAAATGAGAGAACAAATTTAAAAAATAAATATATACAGGTATTATAAATAACTATAATTAGTGGTACATAACCAATTAATAATTTTTGGGTAATAATCGAAAATAATAATCTCGCAATAATTGTATTTTCGATTAATTATTCTCTCCCTTCGAACAATTTAATTCTTCACTTACCCGACCATTAGAGGTTCCCTAACTAGAGAAAACGGCCCGTGCCTAGGCAAACCTGAGCCCTAGGCAAAAGGGGCAAAAGAGAAAAAGAATCGGGGGTAAGAAAGAAAGAAAGAAAAAAAATTCTAAATCAGCATGTCCCTAGTCTACCTGAGTCGAAGATGCCTGTCTTCTTCACCTCGGCATATCCTTTTTCTTTCGAGGTATTTTCAAAGACTTACCTACCCGACAAGGTACCCTTAGGGGATGAACCTTTACAATAGACCCCCCCTAGGGGCTGAGGGGTTTTTTCTATCTTCTCCCCCGGCAGACAATGCGTCCCCAACGATTTTTGGCGGAGGAGAAATCGAAGCGAAATTTTTTTGGATACTCGTAGGCAAATCGAAAATCGGAAGAGTCTTCGAAAATAAAAATCTAATATTTTATGTTAAAATTTTAAAAAATAATTTTTTGGCCTCAATTTTGAGGCTAAAAAATTATTTTTTTTAAATTTTAACATAAAATATTGGATTTTTATCTAGATTTTATATATTTTTTATTTTTAGTGTTTTTAAACACTTGCCGATGTTGTCTTTCTGGTATCCGATCAACAGAAAATTTCAAGCTCGAAAATTTCCTCGATTTTACGTAAAATTTGCGATAGTTGTCAGAAATTTGGAAAAAAATTGCGTTTTCATCGTAATCGGGTACATTCCTACAAAGGAACATTACAAAACAACACTTGTGAAGGTTCAAAAAATAATTTTTAGCGTACTCCTAATTAAAAACTCAAAAAATTCAATATTTTCAAAAATTGGCAACCGAAAAATTTGGGTAGGTCGTTGAAAATAACTCTGTAAATCCTCGAAAAAAAATTTTAATAACTCGAAAATATTATAAAGTGGCGCAAAAGCGTCGAAACCTTCAGAGCTTCTCGGACCCCGAGTTCCTATGGGAGTGTCGGGGGCACCGAAGAAAATAAAGACTAATTGGTGAAAAAGAGAGGCAGACAGTCGGGTAAGGGGATTCCCTTGTGGGGCAGACGAAGACAGAGAGTCACAAACTGAGGTCAATAGAACAATCGAGCACTTTAACGAGGCGCAACCCAACACAAACAGTTAACTGGCCATCGTTCCCCGCATTTCGACGAATTAAATCAATTTCCACATACCCCATATTCATTTTCTTGTGTTTTTTTTTTTTTTTTTTTTTTTTTTAAATAAAAACCAGCCAAAAAAGCGGATAGAACGTTTCGAAAATTTCGTGAGAAATTTCGACAACGAGCCGCAGCGTTTTTAAGGCAATTGACACATTTTCAAAATCGATTCGAGAATTTGTCGAAATTGTAAGAGAATTTTTACAATTAAAATTAGAATTTTCAATTTTTAGAATTTAAAATTTTCCAATAGATATTCTTACTATAAAAAAAAATTCGTCTTTTCAATGAAAATTTTTACGATAAAAATTAGAATTTTTCAAAGTTGTAAGAGAATTTTTACAATTAAAATTAGAATTTTCCAATTTTTAGAATTTAGAATTTTACGATAAAAATTCTTACAATAAAAAATTCATCTTTTCAATAGAAATGTTTACGATAAAAATTAGAATTTTTCAATTTTTAGAATTCAGAATTTTTCAATAGAAATTCTTGCAATAAAAAATACAAAATTCGTCTTTTTAATAGAAATGTTTACATTCAAAATTAGAATTTTTTAAAGTTGTAAGAGAATTTTTACAATTAAAATTAGAATTTTTTAAAGTTGTAAGAGAATTTTCACAATTGAAATTAGAATTTTTCAATTTTCAGAATTTAGAATTTTCAATAGAAAATCTTACAATAAAAATTACAAAATTCGTCTTTTTAATAAAAATTTTTACAATAGAAATTAGAATTTTTCAAAATCGTAAGAGAGTTTTTACAATAACAATGAAAATTTTCCTAATGAATTCGATAATTTCTCAAACTAAATTGAGAATTTTCCGAATCGAAATTGAGAATTTTTCAAAATAGATCGGAAAGAATAAATTCTGTAGTTTTCAATTTTTTTCGTTTTTTCAGCGAGAAATTATTTATGTAAAAAATTACCTACATTTTCTCGAAATGATTTTTTCTCAAGTTGAAAAAAATATTCAAAAAGATTCGTATTATTCACATTCGGAAACAAGAACATTTTTCTTTTCTATTTTTCTATCTAGTTTTCAATTTTTTTTCGTTTTTTTAGCAAAAAATTATTTATTTAAAAAATTACCTACATTTTTTCGAAATGATTTTTTCTCTAGTTAAAAAAATTGGTACATAAAGATTCGTATTATTCACATTCGGAAACAAAAACAGTTTTCTTTTCTGTCCTGCCTGCGGCCGTTTATTATCGATCCGCGTTCCGGTTCCGTGGATCCTCCCCTCCATTTCCGCCCCTTCGGCCCCCTCCCCCACCCCCTACAGGTACCCCCTATTAACCAAGTCCAGGAACCTTCCGGGGCCCAGGGGCCTTCGGATGAATCAACTTTTGCACGCAATTACTTAGGGCAATTTTAAGTAGTTTTTTTTACAGTTGCAGGCAATCATCGTTAGGAAAAAAATGTTTTTTACCGTCTACTTAGCCATTTTATAAAAAATATATTTTTAAACTCCTATTTTTCATATGTTTTTAAAATTTTTATCTAATAAAATCAAAAAAATTTTCTTATGATACATTTTGGTTCATTTTTCTATAGAAATGAACCTTTGTAATCGGTCAGGAAAAAAAAAATTTTAACACCCCCTGAAAATTTGTTGGTTTACGTTTCAAGGGGTGTAGAATCCGAATCTGCAATAAAAATTTTTTGTCCGTCCGCCGTCCGCCGTACGCCGTCCGCCGTACGCCGTCCGCCGTACGCCGTCCGCCGTACGCCGTCCGCCGTCCGGGGTTTTTCAGGGGGAAGGAGTTATCGAAAAATTTTGAAATTTTTACCAAAAATCAAGTTCCGTATCTAGTTGGTCCTAACGTCTCGGCAGAACCCTACCTTAATTTTAAGGCCAGTAAAACAGCTGTTGAAGTGGGAAAAAATTCGTGTTTTTCTGGAAATTTAAAACATAGGCATGTGACGCATCATTTTCTATAGATTTTTCTATGCTGAATCGAATGAGACCATCGCCACGCCGGTAGCTTCAACCGTTTAGGAGTTATTGCAGTTTTAGTGAGACATTTTTGAGTTTTTAAAAATTTCTACAATTCTTAATAACTCGAAAACGACTAGAGCCACAAAAATCGTTTTCCACTCGTTGGAATCCCCACAAAAACTTCTGTACTCCCGATATCTTCAATTTAAAGAATTTGGTCGCATTATACAAATCAGCAAAACAAAAATTGGAAAAAGTTGAGAATTTGGCCTCGGCTCTTAGATACGGTTGATTGATCTACTTACGACCACTAGCCTATCACACCAACAAGGTGACGCACTCACCTACGACCAGTTGCGCTTGGCAACATAAGAACGAGACAGGCTTTAACAAAGGTTCTGAGGCATTCTCAGAGGCATTCTGAGGCGACGTTTTTCTAAATCCCCATCTAAAATATCTACCAATTTATACTGAAATTCTAGAATAATAACAACTAGATTCCGTGTTTAAGGAGAACCTATATATCGTAAGATTTGTCTTTGCAATCGAAAAATGAACCCCTGTGCAAAATTTGCAGAGTTCTTCGGATATACCGAAAACTGATGTGCACATGCCACTGATCTACTTAGCAGCGTTTTTCATTCTGCTTTTGATTAACGTAATTATTACCATCGTAATTATTTCCCTCCTATGACCGTTTTCTTTTCTTTTTATGTTGCAGAGCCAACGAATCATCGTATTTGTTTGTATCCAACGAATCACGGATCTCAAGAATGCATCAAGAATCAGCTTGCCCCAAGATCTCTACCAGGTAAATATCACAATCCATTAAAACTCAAAGAGAGATGATACATTTTTAACATCGCCCTTTTTGCCGGCCCGTAGCTCCGAAACTATCACGCCTACCGAACAAAGTCATGGAATCAATATTGTAGGAAATTTTATGCCCTACAAAGTTGTAGATACTATAAAAAGTCGAAAAACTCGACGAGAAGGAGCTACAAGCAAAAAATCGAAAAAAGTGCCTCTTCGGGCCCTTTTTGCCGGCCCGTAGCTCCTAAACGATTGCGCCTAAACAAAAAAGCCACGGGATAAATTTTGTGGGAAATTTCATGCTCTACAAGTTGTCACATATTGCCAAAAGTCGAAAAACGCGATGGGAAGGAGCTACAGTCAAAAAACCGAAAAAAGTGCCGAAAAATCGTGTTATTCCCATGATCTCAAGGGAAGCAAGCCAATTAGGGATACGAAAACCTGGATTTTTTATTTTGTAAATTGACCCAAACCACGAGCAGAAAAAGAAGAAAAAAATGTGAAATGTCTCAAACTTTAGCCCTTTTCGCCGGCCTGTAGCTCCTAAACGATTGCGCCTACAGAAAAAAGCCACAGAATAAATTTTGTAGGAAATTTCATGCTCTACAAGTTGTTCTATATTGCCGAAAGTCGAAAAACGCGATGGGAAGGAGCTACAGTCAAAAAACCGAAAAAAGTGCCGAAAAGTCGTAGTTTTTATGATAGCGAAGGAAGCAAGCCACTTCGTAATATGAAAACTTGTATTTCTTATTTTTCAATTGTCCCAAACAACATGTCCAAAATTCAGGACTACCAAAATTATCATATGGTGCCTAGGGTACCCCTTTTTTTTATCTCATTCGGTAGTATACGCAGAAAAAAACCATAAAAAAATATTTGTTGTGTAATAAACCTCAATTTTATTATTTTTTAAAATCGGGTCAAATTTTTCATTCATTTTGATTTTTTCCACCTCCTCCAATCTGATTGCTTGGGAAAAATGAACCTTAAAAAAGTACCTATTTTTACCTTGCCGAAAAAAGGCCAATCAGACGACAGACTTCACCGTCTGGTCGGAGGCCCACATGGACTTCCTGCCACTAATATTTCCTTCCTCTCTGTTTCACAGGTGGCACTCCTCACCGAGTACGAGCGGTTCGTCCTTATCCTTCTTCGAGTACTGCCGAAGAACTACCTACTCGAGTCGAAGTTATTTATTTATTTGTTAACCCGCCGCGTCGACCGGGACGATTTTTCTTTTATTCCTTGTAAATAATTTATTTATATGGAAATGTCCTGTTAATATGCGCCGCACAGAAGACATGTTTCGATTAACGGATCTCTAATGGGAAACGCGCATGACTAATTTGTTCAATTTTCACCCTTTAATTGTCCGCCGGCATTAATCAAATTTTTAACAAGGAGTATCGAAAGGAAGTTACTTGTAAATCGATCGGTTTGAAATTTGTCGTTGTCGCGGCTGCGCCCACCTACAGACCCGAATTAACAGCTGCAGAAATTTTTAATATTTTTTTTTTCAAAAATTTAACTTACAACTTCACCCTATAATCTACCTTTTTAGCTGGAAGTGAGAATTTTTAAATCGAAGTTAGAATTTTTCGAACCATTTTGAGAATTTTTTAAATCAATTTGAGATTTTTCCAAATCGACTTGAGAATTTTTCAAATCAATTGAGCGTTTTTCGAATCTGGTTGAAAATTTTCCGAATCAAGTCGACAATTCGCCCGATCGAATTGAGGATTTTTTCAATTCAAATTGAGACTTTGAAAAAAACTTTGGAAAATTTTCCAATTCATTGGGAAAATTTTCTCAAATTGGTTGGGCAAATACTTAATGAATTAGAAAAATTATCAAATAAATTGAAGAAATTCTCAAATAAATTGGAAAAATTCTCAAATAAATTGGAAAAAATCTCAAAAAGGTTAGGAAAGTTAGTAAATTGATCGGGAAAAGTTCTCAAAATCGGAAAAATTCCCTATTCTGTTGACGAAAAATCGAAATGAACATTATTCGCGCACGTTTCCCATTCTGGGAGTAATTTTGAAAAATCCGCCGCTCAATTTCTCGACGCACTGGTTATTTCCCCACGCAGACGATAATTCGGAGACCCTCGAATTTTTTTTTGTACTTCAAGTATTGTATCTCTACCTCAGCGTACTTTCTCCGATTTCGGAGGGAAAAAAAATTCCTCCAAAATCCGACAAAGTACGCTCGTGCGATTTAGGTAATTCCGCAGTATCCGCAGGTGGCCGACGTTTAGTTTATAATTTATTTAAAGACTTTTTCGAATCGTAATTTCTAGTCAAAAGTGGAATTTCTCTTTTCGTGTATTGTATATAGAAATTGTGTCCCTCTTTTTTAGTTAGTTGATTTTAGATTCGTTCTGTTTAGTTTATGGAAGTGATAAGATTCCATTCCTACGAACCTTTTTTTATGGATTAGGTACAAAGTGATGTAGGCAATTTTATAATCAATTTAAACTCGAACCTGTGCCTTGTGAGGGGAATTTTTCGAAATATTCGAACGATTTCCTCCCTATCGAACAATGACAATTGTGATTTTTCAGCCTAAACGGACGTTTTCCGTGGAAATGAACGAATTTTTATCGAAGGGCACATCGGGCCCCTCGAGCTCATCAATTTAGACCGATAATGTGGCCTTATTTACTCAACTTACCATGACAATAAAAGTGAACAAATTGAAAGACTATTTGTATTACTCGTAGAAAATATTGCGTATTTTTGACGAAAAAGTTTTTTTTGTTACTCGCTCTCTACAAAATTGACTTCCCCCCTTCTCAATTTGATCAACAGTTTTTTTTTTTCACACGTCGTATTTGTTGTTCAGTCAATTGATGCTACGTCTCTACTTTGTAAGAAGAATTTTTATAACGGTTAAGAATGGTAATCTCGTTCCACGATCATTGTTATATTTTGTACATAAATATTTTATATGGATATTATATTTGGCCAACGATTTAACACGCTTTCGTTCATTTAAATCCTCGTCCGTTTCTATGGTAAGAAATCCCAAATCAACTTCTATCTTGGGAGAGAGAAAAAACAAAAACAATCAAGACGCTGGTAATTGGTAAACTTCAACGATCGATTGCTGACAAACGGCTGAACCGATCTTACCGTTCCAGGTAGTCATTAGACGGGGAATTTTATGCTGTTTAATTTTGAATTGAGTAAGATTTCCTGTAGGACGAACCGTTTACGAGTTACGCGCAAAAAACTGAAATGGGTTTATGAATTTTGTGGTTTTTCGGTCACCGCTGACTTAACGCTTGTAAAATCTGATAGAAAAGGCTGGAATCACGTTTCCTAGGCATGAGTCACCCATTGAGATACGAAAAATGCCACTCTCAATTTCTCCAGATAACCGAAGTTGACGCGGGCATGCCCTGCCGCCCTCGAGGAGAGAATCGGTAGGATGACACTCTAGCCTTGTAATACCTGTGTATCGGGATACTCATTTGTGACATTGATAGAGAAATAGTTTCGATTGAAAAAATATTTATGCGTTATGAAAAAAGTCACATTTTGAAAAATTGGCGGCAAAAAATTATGTTGTTGTTGTTCTTTTCGATTGTCCTGTGCCTTAGGGCACGTTCGACATTAAAAAATCAGCAAAAAATTATGTTACCTAAAATTGTTGGCGATAAACAAGCACAGTCGACCGATTTCCAACGGCCCTTAGGTCCATGTGGCCCGCGTCAGGTTGCGTCCCCCGTCTGTAGCCCCGGCAGACATGGAGTCACGGTTCACGGAACTAATCCGTCAGACTCTCGCATCTTGATCGGAGAGCGGCGAGTCGCCATTAATTAGAGCATATGGCGCATTTTAGTTCCGCAGGCGACCGAAATGGCGGGAACCGTTGAAAACCGATTTCGAGTCGACTCGAATTCGGGAGATTAGGGTCGAAAATAAATCTCGAACGATTTCGAGTGATTTTTAGAGGTAGAGCGCGAAAAAATCATTATCAGCAGGCTGCCGGAGGATTTCGGGATATCCCGCAATAACGTATGATACGTTATCGATCGTTTTATCAGTTGATCAAGGCGACCTTGAAGATAATCAGATTATCAGATAATCAGCAGATTCTGCTGCACCGAGGTAACCGCCTTTGCCCTACGCAGCTATATTCTACGTCTAACCACAACCTCCTCCGGTTTTATTTTTATTTTGAAAATTCCCGCATTTTCGGGGGCAGTATTCAATCTTGGGAATGTCAATTTTCCACCTATAACCCCTTAGGTATAAAAATAAAATTAAATTTTTTTGTCGTGATTTTTCTCGAAATAAAAATTTGAAGACCGATTTCGAGTTGACTCGAATTCGGGAGATTAGGGTGGAAAATAAATCTCGAACGATTTCGAGTGATTTTTAGGTAGAGGGCGAAAAAATCATTATCAGCAGGCTGCCGGAGGATATCCCGCAATAACGTATGATACGTTATCGTTGGTTTTATCAGTTGATCACGGCGACCTTGAAGATAATCTGCTGCACCGAGGTAACCGCCTTTGCCCTACGCGGCTGTATTCTACGTCAAACCATAACCGCCTCCCGTTTTTTTTAATTTTGAAAATTCTATCTTGCCAATATCGATTTCCCACCTAGGTATAACTCCTTAGGTATGAAAATAAAATTAAATTTTTTCGTCGTGATTTTTCTCGAAATAAAAATTTCGCAGAGCAGCTACTCATTACTTGAATTACGATCGAGAGCGAACGTCGACCGGCCGGTCCTATCATTAAATGAAAAGGAACCGCTTTAAAATGGTGATATAAAAACTGATAACAGGTTAGGATAGCCGTTTAGCGCAAACCGTCGAATTGGCGAAAAAATCTATTTCCAGCTCGCTCTCGAACGGAACTTGAAGGGGTACAGGAACCGAAAACTGGACCGAAGGTGCAACCTCATTTGTAAAACGAAAATTATAAGAATTGCTCCCGGTCTTGGGTAGGTTCATAGCTCGAGGCAGCCACCAATCGCTTTCACGAACCGTCAATCTCGCAAAGTTCCCTAATTTTAGGGTATTCAGAGAAAGTATAGGAAAAAGTTCAGGCCAAGAAAGCAAGGGCGGATTTTTTAACCTACAATTGAGTCATAATAGTCGAAAATTAGATTTTCGATTGCGCTAGGCGAGAATCTAGGCGTAATCTAGTTCATCCTTCGAAATTGATAGAGGAAATTGGGAGAGAAGTCGAGAGAATTGACTGTTAATGGTCTTGGCGATTTCATTCGATGGCGTCGGATGTTGATCAAGCGCAGCCGCAGCTCTCAAAATGGAATTTGAATTTTTTAAAATATAATACGGAATTGAAAAATCAAAAATTAACTCTGCGAAGTCCGTACTGGAAAAATTTGAGATTGAAAAAACAAAATAATCCTCGAAGCCCTAGGCTGTACAATACGTCATCGATTCTGTTATCAGTTGATCAAGGTGGCCTTGAAGTATTCTATCAAGCGCCTCCCGCTCTTTTTCGATTTCGCGACCCGCATTTTCGGGGACAGTTTTGAGGATATTTCATTTTTCAGAGTGAGTAGGTACCTTCTTTTTCGATTTCATTTTCAGTTAAAATAGCGAGTATTTTGAAAAATTATTCATTTATAGCATCGACAGAAGGATAACACTAAACAGGGACCCTCCTCGGAAATGAACGCCAGGTTTTCGTCGAAAAAGTTACCACCGGCGATTCGATCGTCGGCTTTGAAACAATTTTTTCCCCATTTTTTCGCCAAATAGGAGATACTCTTTTGAAAAAAAAATTGGAAAAAAGCCCTCCTAATGGTTTGCATTCGAGATGCGATCGTAGATTTATTTTCCCCGTTGGAAAAAGATAGAGACGATTCTGTGCTTTATCCGTCTCGCACTAATCCTACGAAAGTTGTAACGGTAAACTGCGGACGGCCCCTTCGCCGGGGGGGTACAAAAAGCGGGAAGCTTATAGTGGATGCACGGCAACGTTACAATCGAACGCCCCGGGGGAGGGGGTACGGGGCCTTGGCGTACAAAAGGTCCCATGGAGGGTGCGTGCTCTCCCCTGGCCCTTCTATTATTATCGAGGGGGTTCCCCTCCGGATACACAAAAGACAACCCCCCGTACACCCCTTCCAGGCACCTACCGACTGAATTTCTCCACTCTTGGCACTCGATAGAATATTTCGTGTACGGATAAGATTTTTTTCCCCGCTTTATTCTTTTATCCCGCCGATATTCTCTAGTATTTTTCCCTTTGGCGAAGGGGCGATAAAACGTGTCGGAGATTATCTACAGGGCAAAACAGCAAATATTGGATGGGTATTTTTGTTGGAATTCGCCTCTTCCCAAACGCTTTTGTCAGCTGATTTTGCTTTATGTTGCACCAGCGAACTAAAAGTTATGGAAGACAAAATAAATTAGGACGTACGTTGATTTTTCACCTACCAGATAGCACAAATAAACGATAAGGGCTGATTAGGACTCGATGTTTCATCCACATTTGTTCAAAACAGTCTAAAAACGGTTTTTCTCAGGAAATAAATATGCCTGTCAGCAAATTTCTTAGACTAGAAATATCCCTCGAACCCCGCGCCTGTATGATACGTTATCAATTGTTATTGATACGTTATTGTCTTATCAGTTGATCAAGAGGCGACCTTGAAGATTTCTAATTCCCTGCATGTTACACCATCGAACTAAAAGTTATGGAAGACAAAATAAATTAGGACGTACGCCAAAACTGATTTTTTACCTGATAGGGGTGATTCTCAAACTACGGGCCATTTTCAGTGGGCAAAGTTTTCAAAAATGCATCTTGTCTAAGGACGTCACAAAAATTTGTGGCGATTTTTAACCCATCTAAGGTTGAGAAAATGCATCTGACACAAATCAAACTCCATTTTTAAGCTCAAAATTTCAAAATTTCGAATTTTGGGCACACGGTAATTACCAATACTGACATGGTGATTACTCGTAGCTCCTTGTTGATTACACTTAGGCCCGTATTCACAACACTTCCTATGCTTAAGGGCCGCTCGATGCGCCAGCACTTCCTTTGCACATTTCATTGGTCAATTTCGAAAAAACAAACATTCCGTTACCATAAAACTCGCATGGTATGGAGACGAGCACAGAAATCTAGGTACTGTCAATCGCAACCACGATTTTCGAGGTTCCAATTTTAAGGTAGCAATTGAGCAGCCTTGAAATTGGGACCTTGAAAATCGAGGTTGCGATTGACAGTACCTAAGTTTATTATATATTTATTATTATATATATTTATTCCACATGAATTACACATTTCTGAGCACGTGAATTACATTTGCAACTTTCAAATGAAATAACTAGATTCTAATTAATCCTAGAATAAATTATAAATACACGCTCTAAACAGCTGTTCAAGCTCTTCAACATAATAGAAGAGAAGAAATAATATTTTGAAAATTGTGGAAGTTATAACATGCCATGGTAATTACAAGAGAAAAGTCACTCGCCTGACTGAGAACCTTTGATGTGGGCTGTATCTTCTAAACTGAAAGAAGCCGGTCTGGAGCAGGTATCGTGAGCTCAAGCAGGGTTGCCACCTTACACAAGTTACAAGATGGGTTCGTAATATCCCACTTTCCTTGTCAAAATATCCCATTTGATTATTTTGCACGGTAATTACTTCTTTTTTTGGGACAAACATTGTTGACCCCTCTACACTCCCAGATTTGGTTAATTGGAGACTTTCTCATGATTTCACTTGAACAAATTTTTTTTCTCCTCCCTGAACATTGGCATTAGAATGCCAAAGGACAACTTTGAAATCCAAAATCGAATTTTGGGACAGCCACGGTAATTACATTTTGTCACTTAGCATGCCTAAAATGTACATAATTATTGTAATGTGACCTAATTCAACAATTGTTTCTTCAAGATGAGAGTCTCTTCTTTGATTTGAGACAAAGAAGTTTGGGATAACACGCTTTGGTAGCCATAAACCATGCCCGGACTTGATTATTGCCCGTAGTTTGAGAATCACCCATAGATAGCACAAATAAACGATAAGGGCTGATTATCGCTCGCATTGGGTGAAACATCAGTTGTAAACAGTCCAGTAACGTTTGCCAGCATTTATCGGAGAAAAATATGCCTCTCAGCAAATTTCTTAGACTAGAAATATCCCTCGAACCCCGCGCCTGTATGATACGTTATCGATTGTCTTATCAGTTGATCAAAATTCGACCTTGAAGATTTCTAATTCATTGCACGTTACACCAGCGAGCTAAAAGTTAAGGAAGAAGACAAAAATCAATTTATTCATTCGCCAAAATGATAACTTAGAACCGACGAGACTGAACACCTGACCGATAAGGGCTGATTAGGGCTTGCATTGGATGAAACATTTGTTCAAAACAGTCCGGTAACGTTTGCCAGCATTTATCGGAGAAAAATATGCCTGTCAGCGAATTTCTTAGACTAGAAATATCCCTCGAACCCCGCGCCTGTGTGATACGTTATCGATTGTCTTATCAGTTGATCAAAATTCGACCTTGAAGATTTCTAATTCCCTGCATGTTACACCAGCAAACTAAAAGTTATGGAAGACAAAATAAATTAGGACGTACGCCAAAACTGATTTTTTACCTACCAGATAGCACAAGTAAACGTTAAGGGCTGATTAGGGCTCGCATTGGATGAAACATTGGTTGAAAACAGTCCAGTAACGTTTGCCAGCATTTATCGGAGAAAAATATGCCTCTCAGCAAATTTCTTAGACATGAAATAACCCTCGAACCCCGCGCCTGTATGATACGTTATCGATTGTCTTATCAGTTGATCAAAAGGCGACCTTGAAGAGTTGTAATTCATTGCACCGAGGTAACCGCCTTTGCCCCACGAGGCGATTTGCTGTATTCTACGTTACCCCACGCCCCTCACTTTTTTACAATTTTGCAACCGCCATAAAAATCGCCGCATTTTTGGGGACAGTCTTAGGTCGCCAGAATCCCGTTTATCCATAGGTTATAAAAAATCGGGTTTTTCATTCGTTTTCGGAAAAATGACGTCAATTTTGGATTTTTCTCAATCGGAAGAATGTCGGCTTTCAAGGCTCAAGGCCGATAAGTTGAAGCACCTAAGTTGGCGCACTCTCTGTCGGCTCTGTTATGGTCACGGTCTGGTACTCGCCCAAAACGCCGAATGAGTCAACTCGCATCCTCGCCGAGGGAAAATCGAGTTCGTGGAAGGCGGGTCGACGGCAAAACACAATTGTGGCTTGTCTTCCCTTTTCCCGCACTGTAAATTACCTTGCACGCAGGAATAGATTCGCAGATTGTAATGAATTGACTAATTGGAACACCTTGTTGGGGGCAGGTGCCGAAATTTCGATTGTCTCGGCCCAGGTGCGGGGTATTTTGAGTCCGGATGTTGAAAAAGATACACAAATCAGCTGACTAAGGACTTTTTTGAAAAACAACAACTTCTCGGTGAAATCCACAGGTTAGACAACATTAAAGACCACATTTTTTGCATTAATTTTTCAAATTATTTATTTTTTTTTTTACTCGAAAACGATTTCTTACAACTCCATCAAACGAATTAGTTCCTGAATGGAAGAGCCTGAACTTTTATTTCGACTCTTATCCAAAAGGTGAAGGCTCTTAGGCACAGACCGACAAACTAATTATGAAGCATGTTAAAGATAACGAACTAGTCGATCTACTAATTATAAAAATGGAAAAACTCCGAAAAAGTTCAGCCAGAAGAAGCTGCTTTTAAATCAAGGCAGCATTGATAGAGTCGGAGAGAAAGGTGTTTCTTTTTTTTCATCCTATGGTAAAAAATGGACCTATTAGCCGAAGCAGGTCCAGTCCTGTCCAATCTAGTCCAGAACAAATATTTCAGGCGCCTCGTCTCTCGATAGTTGATCTGTACACGGATATTCCCCCGATTAAATTCAACTTAGTTTTTTTTTTCAAGTTTCACTTTCCGACCGTCGGTCGCGGATATGGAAATATTTCAAATTTGGCCTAGGTCGTGAATACCGGAATGCAAGGGAATTCCTTATAAATTTTAGTGCTGCACAAAGCGGAAAAAAAACAAAGCAATGTTTAAAAAAAATGCAAAAAAAAAAAAACAAACAGGAAATTTTAAAGAATAGGAAGTGATCGAATGTTCTAAATATAAAGTATCATATTGAAAAATTTCATAATGGGGAATGTAGGTTGATTTTTAATTTCAGAAAAATTGCATTTTCTAGAAATGTAATGTAGAACTACGAAAGTATCACACTATCAGCAGCAAAATGTCTGTAGACAGTCAGAGGGTGTTGAAATGCAAAGCCCGGGCCAGTATGATACCCTACGTTATCAATTCTTATCAGTTGATCAACACGGCCTTGAAGAATGCTGTGCCCAGAGATTACAGATATATAGAGATTGGCCACTCCGCGATGTAGCAGTTTCACACACGACAAGTTGGAGCGCTGCGATCACCTTCGAAAATCGCAATCCCGCCAATATTTAAAATCTCGATTCCGCCAATATTCAAAACTGTTCTTGGGAGGCATTTTCCAATACATCATTCTTCTTTACCTTTTAAATTTTTTTTTTGTTTTTTTTCTCGGGTAGGTTAATGACTTTGATACAATTTTTCTCATCAGGTTTCACTGGAAATTCCCACATCCTTTTTTTAGGGGAAACAGGAAAACCTGAAGTTGAAATAATCGAAAGAAGGAATGACACATAAAAATTTGAAAATTTCTAGAAAGTAAAATATTTTATTAAATTACAAAGCAAAGTTACATTACAAAAATCACAGCCACAGGAAATAACAATCAGCTTGCAAAAAGATTTTCGTTCATTCCAGGAACTTAGCGTAGGGAGACGGTCGCATGTTTTGATTCGGCGGTTGAACTTCCACTTTTTGCAGTTTCAGCAGCTCCACCGACAAATGAAGTCTCATGGGGGTCGGTCTTGTCTTTCCATCGCTCACTTTGACCATACCCGTCCTAACCTGTTGGAAAGTATAAATTTATTGACTCCACGTCAAATTCGAATTTAGTCTGTTACTTCACAAAACCGGGGATATTTTGTAGAAATTTCAAAAATCTACTCCTATCTCAAAAAAAAAAAGCCCGAAGAACTTTTTTTCGTTGATTTTGATTCTACAACTCTTGAAATTGAAACGCTAACCCTACGAATTTTCAGGGGTTTAGAAAAAAAAATTCTAATCGCCCATGAAAGAGTTAAATTGTAAAAAATATTTTTGCTTCTATTGATAATGATGCGAAAATGTAAAAACCATTTTTCTAACTGTTAAAGTAGATTTTGCAGCAAATATTCAATAAGATAGGTACCAAATTCAGGGATTTAATTTTTTAGCTATCAGCTACTTACTTTTATGTTATTGTCAAGTTCTTCTGTAATAGGGGTTACCATTTTTCGTGCTGTGATTCGCATGGTTTCTGAAACAGAGCAAGCAAAAGTTTATTTTTTTATGAAAAATGTTTTTGGCACACTGGCACACAACAAATGCCGAATCCAAGTATTTAAACCAATGAAATTCGTCCAACCTAAGATTTGGCGTTTGTTATGTGCCAGTAACACCATAGCATGACGTCACACTTCCGCAGCGTATTGTGTCAAGATTCGGGATGTAAATGCCATGGATTCGACACCCAAATTTGGAGTTGTTGAAATTCCGTCAACCATTATTTTTTAACCATCTCCAACCATTTTTGATCAACACAAAAGGTAAAAAGTAGAATCGTATTAGATATAGGTATATAATAATTTACTTAATGTAGGGGAAGTGGGGGTAAGATGGCGAACCTAAGCTTCTAAGATTTTTTCTAGGCTCTGTGAGCAGCCAGGCGAGTTGTAAATGGAACTATTCGTTTTAGTGATTACCCTAGTACAACATACATTTTTTTCAAATTTTACATTCAACTGAAAGATGTCAAAAAAATAAATTTTCGGAAAAATGTAAATTTCGCCATCTTACCCCACGTTGTGGGTAAGATGACGAGTGGCCTGGGGTAAGATGACGAATGGGGGGTTAAGATGGCAAATTGACAAAAATTTGAACGGAAATCATACAAACTTTACTCAAAACAGAAATTTAGACGAAGTAGAACTATAAAATCTTCAATTAGGGGCGCAGAAGTCACATTTCCACTCCTGATGAGCGGCTTCTTCTCGTTCCAACCATTATCGGTTTTCAATCGATCCCTGCAAGACAATTAATTATTAAGAGAAACAGTGTGTTTAGAATGGTGTAAAATTGTGATTAGATACATAATTCACAATCAAAAAGTAATGTGGGGGTAAGATGACGATACCCCAAACCTTTCGTCATCTTACCCACACAGAAATTCGTCATCTTACCCCAGCCCACCATATTTTTTTGAAACTGGTGCATCAACATGCAGCTTCAAAGCAAACGACTTCATTTTCCAGTGAAATTGTAGCTTACGAATTGTAGATTCGGAATATTGAAACGTGAAATTCAAATGACTTACCAAAAAATCGTAGTCGCTTAGGAAAAGTGGAGCAAAAGTTACATCACACATCTTCGAAATCAAACTTTGTTGTAACTACCATGTTTCAAGACGGGGGCGCGAATGTCCGCCGTTGACTTACGAGTAGGACCACTATAGGTCACTGGTGACGCTGGAACGGTGTCTCTAACTATTTTCAATCAGGAGAAAATCACAATTCGTCATCTTACCCACCTCGTCATCTTACCCCATCTTCCCCTAGGTACTAGGACATTATTTTCATTGACCGTCATACCGAAAATTTCCTTGGGTAAGTAGGTATGTTAGGTATGTTTAGGTAAGTACATTACGCGTGAATAATAAATCAGTTTTCCTGATGAAGATCCTTCCCAATCTCCTGTCTTTCAGCTTCCCTCAACATACCAATTATATTATTATACTATTAATTATAATACTGTTAGTATAAAATGTGACTTACCTCGGATGGCATTCCGGCAGTCGTGGAAAACGAAACAATTTCAGATGAGGATGGCTGCTGAAATTTGTGCCGCAGTCTTCTGCCACGCACCTCATTGAATTTAATAAGTACGAAATCTACTAATTTAATAAGAATTCTTGCACAACCGAGCACTTGCAAGATGAAAAAATAATTCGAGATGAAATAATGCAAATCGCGAAGGACTGTGGTAACGGACAAATCGCTAAATCAAAATGGCATCGCGTAACGAAGGGAATGAGATGGGAAGGGATGAGTGGGGGGGTATCCGGAGACTGCGATTGCAGCGCTCCAAACTGTCGCACAGCAAACAGCCGAACGTAGGGAGTGAGCCCCCCCTGGCTGTGCCTTACATGACAAGCGTCGAAGGCAAAACTGACGATGAAACAACAACAACAACTCTTGAAGATTTCTAATTCTCTGCACCATGGTAACAGCATATATGCATATTATATGCGCGTATATGACCGCATTTATGAGCGCCCTTGCCCTACGAGCGTATTCTACTTCACAACATGGCCGCCTCCCGCTCTTTTTCAATTTTTTGACCAACTGGATCAATTGGATCATACTTTTCCACGTTTACAAAAGCACTTTCGCTCAAAAAAATGAAAAACCGACGTAAATTCCTAATTATGAAAGCTGATGGAGGCACTGGCTAACCGACAGAATATTTTTGAGTAATCGACAGTACCACTATTAAAACCCCACTATTAAAATATAAAGCAGCGTTGATAAGGCAGTTTATCTATACTTCATTTTCAGCGCACGACCTCGGACATTCACCGAACCTTCGAGGGGCCTTCTTCCGTTGAAGAATTTGAAGAAGAATTGAAGAAGTCTTCAAAGTATTAATCGAAACGTCGATAATATCTCGAAGAAGGCGCGATAATGTAGTCTCATTAGGAAAATGATTTATCTCGTTTCGGCCGGCCGAAAAGGTCTATGGAATTGAAAAAATATTCAAATATTCCAACTCCAGTGTTGAACCGATGCAGGTACCGTTCCTGAAGAAAGAGACGGGAGGGAAATTTACATCACAGATTCGAAACGCTTTATCGTAGATCGATTTCGATATCTAGATTTATGCTGTCTATTATCACATTGGGGAGGGTATTCATATGTTATCGGACTATTAAAATTAAAATCGGCCCATTTTCCAGAGATCCGTTCGCTTCGCACACCTGACGACACGGTTTTTGAGACATCTGTGTTGGGGGGAGAAAATTATAATTTTTCCAGTCCAACATCCGTTTGTTGATGTTTTTGGATTTAAAAAAAATTACTAGGGTACGATACGGAAGATTCAGACGCCCGATGTTATGAGAAGTGTAACATCCTGCCGAAAAAGAATAGTGTTTTTTTATGTACCTACATGTAAAAATGTAATCCGCATATTCTAGCGACTTGAATTTTTAATTTATTCTATTTTATCATTTAATTTTCGAAAAAAATCTAGTTTGAAGAAAAAATTTCCTGCTATAATATGAACTGACAAGTCTGATGGGTATGCCGATCGATCTATGTACGCGCACCGTAATGGCAGGTTCAACTGAAAAATATCCCCGTTTTCTATTTACAGGTATATTTATTCGATTGCTTCCCATTGATACTACTGGCAGATGGACACTTCGATAATATACAGTTTTGACTCTAAAGGGCCCCTATTGTCGGTGAAATACCGTATAGAAGATTTCCCGTTACCAGATGGCTGGAGAAAACCACAGCTAAGGGTTGGAACTCAGATACAACCCCTAGATACTGTTTGTGCCTCGTTCAGACATAAAATGTGGCATCGGCTTGGGAAAAGAGTTAAAATCTCGATAGTCCCTAATGTGTTATTGATTGCCACCGCGCCTACCTTATGTTACGTTTAGCCATGGGCGTTACTTTGCGTTGAAAAGGGTCGGAAAACGTCCAATGAAAATATCGGATGTAGGGCAAGGCCCTTAGATAAGAGCGATATTTATGCCGACGATTTTTTAAGGGTGAGGCAGATGATTAAAAAATGGACAATAAACGCTGTAGGTAATTCTTCTGTGCTTGACATACAAACGATTTTTTATAGGTTATTTTTTACGCGAGTGAAAAAAAATTGCTGATTATTTGTTGAATAAATAGAAAATATAGGTGTTTTAATTGATTTTGAAAATAGGCCTTCAGAAATCAACGTACCCCATATATAAAAAGCGATAACCGCAAAATAGACATCATTCTATCGGCAAATCCCCGTAGACTGCCAGCAGCAAAGCCCGGTGCTGAATGATACGATAATTGATTTTACTGTTTTATCAGTTGATCAAGGTGGCCTTGAAGCTGTATTCCACGTCACAACATGGCCGCCTCCCGCTCTTTGTCAATTTTGCGACCAACCTAAAAATCCCAGCTTTTTTGGTGACAATTTGGGGCCGTTGAAATGACAATTTTCCGCGTTTCAGAGGGAACACTTTCTTCAACAACATCCTTGTAAATTCCTCAAAGGTCAAGCCCATGGTCCGTTTCGCCGTCATCAGTCTTGGGTGCTGCTTTGAACTGTCGTGAAACCTTCTCAATTTTGGTTGAAATTCTGATTCGTCGCCTTTGCTCATGCGTGCATTCATGTTTTGAATCCAATCCGATTCTGACAGAAATTTATTCTTATTTCTGAATACGGTCCGCTTACCCTAGGACGCAACATTTTGGCCCTTCGGGCCGGATTTTGAATCAAGGATCTTCTGGATTTTTTCACAAAGCATGAGTCCATAGCCAATTATCCACCATTTGTCCTCAATTCGATCATCCGTGGTACTATGAAATGTTTTTCTTTGTTTTCATGATAAATATTTTAATTAATTGGATTAGGAAAAACTTTTGAGTCAGCAAACTGTTAAGCATGATAATTTACTCATTATTCCAGCGTAATAATGTTGCATCATTGCTTCCATGCTTAATGCATAATGGCAAAAAGTTGTCTCACAAGCTAACACGCCAGCTCTCTGCTCGTTTAGAGAAGGTTCCGTGTGACACGTTCGAAGCAGCACCCGGGACTGTTGACAGCGAAACCATGGGCTTGACCAGTCACCTAGTCTGTATTGCCCAAGCTGTATTACTAAATTCAATGATTTTTTCGTTGTTAGTAAAATATCTTCTAATAAGAAGTATAGACATGAGTATTTTTCTCAAAATTGTCTCCGCTGTTCAACCAAAAATTTTCCAATTATTTTATAAAATTGAAGAAAAAAATTTCAATGCCTATTGATCATTGGAATACTCCACATTTTCAAAAATCTGTACATTCTCGGCGTTGGCGCTATATTCGATATTGACGCCCCCATCGGCGTGTAGGTCGGTGGGACTATGCCACTGGCCACGCACTACAGAGGGTCAGGGAGATAGAAATCGTTCGATCTGTGAAGGGTTCGCTCCCTCGTCGGTTGAAGAACAGAAGTGAGGACCATCTGCCGCGATCAACAGATACGGTCCGGGGGTGTGCCGGGAACATTGATTAATACACCCGACGTCCCACGACCGTGGCCTGCAGATCAATTGATCGGAAAATCGAAAATATCGTCAAGTGTGTCATTATTCGCCGAAAGTCGGAGAAGCCGACGACGCTTAACATTTTTAATTTTTATAAAATTTATATTCAATTATTTAATAATAGGTACTTTATTTATGTCATATTTCGGCAGTTAGGAACCTAATATCAAATCAATCTATCGATGAATGACCCAAAAAAATTGTTTTTGAGTCGTACCTTCGCCTGCCTCTACTCTGACGATGCCGCAGCTGCGATTTTCTGACAATTTTTTTTCCTCCACCCTCGGCGACACTTTTTTGCTCGGCGATTTCAAGAGAGATTAAACTGACCAACTCGCGTTGACGTCCGGCCCTCGGGGAAAATGGAACCTTACGACTTCCCTTGAAGAGGATCAAGGCCGGAGAGAAATCCACTTTATGCTCCAGAAAAAAAAAAAGATCCCCAATTTGATGGAAGTGTATCGAAAATGGTAACAATAGGCTGGAAACTAGGATCTTTACCAGGTCCTAAGCCACCTATTGTGATGTCCTTCCTCAACCCCCGAACGGACACTAACCCCCGGACTGTCTGGCGTTCAAAAGGCGGGAGTTTTTTTTTGCAAAGTTGTATCGATACAATGGGCTGCGGAAAATGCTAGATTTTGCAAACTTTGTCGATTCGCAGAAAAAAAAATTTGGTGGTAGGTACCTGGTGCGAACTTCTAGGAAAGGCCAGAAAGCCGAGTTCAGAGATGATGATTTACGTAGATTTTTTTCACGAAATTACCTACCTACTCGCTCTGAAAATTGAAAAATCGATATTCTGCTGCCAGAAAATCCTCGTAAAAAATTCAGGGGTTTCTAGGTCGGGGAAAAAGAGTGGGAGGCGACGTAGAATATATATGACGTAGAATATATGACGTAGAATACAGCTGATCGCTCGTGGGGCAAGGGCGCTCATATTACCTCGGTGCCAGTGTTGCCAAGTTGGGGGTTTTTCTTCGCCTGAGGGGGATTTTCGGGGTGACATTTTTTGGGGGTTTTTGTGGAAGTCAGGGGACTAGGAAAAAGTTTAGAAATTAAGAAATAACAGCTAATTACAACAAATAAATAACAGCTAAGACTGCCACTGGACAGCTAATTGAATTGAAAGATAGGTACTCAGATGAAGGTCATTTGTGAATTGGGATGTACTCCTCCCTACTTGTGGGTAGGTACATACCTAATTTGTATAAATGTTTTAGTATGTTTATTGACTGACTCTACTGATAGGTAGTCAGAAAGAATGAGTATTAAATAGCTTATAGTTGTAGGTACTATTTAAAATTGTTGTTGTATAATAGGGAGTTAGGTATGTTTTATAGGAAATAGTATATTTTTATATCGTTCTTATCGTTTGGGTTTTTCGGGGATTTTTTTCACATTCGGAGGGGATTTGGGGGTTTTGACGGCCTCACCTTGGCAACACTGCTCGGTGCAGCGAATTAGACCGCTTCAAGGTCACCTTAATAAAACAATTGATGACGTATCATACAAACCCGGGTTCTGCAGGCTATTCAAACAATTTCTGGCAGTCTACCGACATTTTCTAATATTTCTCCTCTTGCGACGATTACTTGAGTTTATACGAGTCACTTCAACGGGCGATTTCCATGAATAAAAATCGATGCAAAATTTTGCGAACCCTACCCCGAAATCGGTCGGTAATAGTTTAGCCAAGGGAACAGCCAAGACTTGCAGTCTAGAAGGGCATTAGATGCGATGAGTAAGTATCAGATAGGGGTTGGTAGGTCTGCATCTACCTGAGGTCCCTCAAGGTCACCAACGAACCTCTCCTCTCCTTTCTCTCTCCCACCTGCAAGTTTAGAAGGCGATGGAAACCGAGAGATGGCCAGACCGTTTTGATCCGTTCTTCGGCAAACAGGAACGAAAAGCTCTAGCCGCAAATCCGACCTCAGCCCGAGGAAGACTATAGTTTTCTCTACTTTGTGCCCAGTAATCGTCGGATGGATCTGTTTGCAAACATGGTCACTTTATCGCGATCTAGTTGAAAAGAAAATCCGATCCGTCGCCGTGTGGACGAGTAATGCTCGAATTCGGCCGATAGCCAATAGCTGACGAGCGTAGTATTGACTATACTGGTTTTCAGTTACGTATTTCCTCGGACCATGGTCGTGATTGTACTGGGTTCTGTGGAATATTTGAGTTGGAAGATTTGGGTCATAGATTAGTATTAATACTCATGTTAACTGACCCCGGAGAGAAAATTTCTTCGAGATAGGCATGAATCGGTTTTTAACGAGGGCCTCAAGCCTATACCATTTCTAACTGAGCATGGGGATGAGGTTGAAGGCCAGGGGTAGGGATTGGGTTGGGGTGGTGAGGATGATGTGGAGGATGATGAGGATGAGGATTAGGATGGGTATGAGGATGAGTTTGAGGATGATTATTAGGATGAGTATTAGGTTGAACATTAGGATGAGTATGAGTATTATTTTGAGTATTAGGATGGGAATGAGGATAATGAGGATGAGCATTAGGATGAGTATGAGGATGGGTATGAATATTAGGATGAGTATGAGGATGAGTATTAGGGTGAGTATTAGGTTGAGTATTAAGATGAGTATTAGGATGAGTATTAGGACAAGTATTAGGATGAGTAGGTTGAGTGTGAGTATTAGGATGAGCATCACGTTGAGCATTAGCATGCTAATGCTCAACGTGATGCTCATCCTAATACTCATACTCAACCTAATACTCATCCTCCTATCATAATCCTATAGGATGGGTATGATGATGAGTATTATGTTGAGTATTAGGATGAGCATTAGGATGAGTATAAGGATGAGTATTAGGATGAGGATGAGTATTAGGTTGAGTATGAGTATTAATACTCATAATTAATAGTCCTGGAGTTCAAACTGACCTCAGTTCAAACTGACCTGAGTTCAAACTGACCTGAGTTCAAACTGACCTCAGTTAAAACTGACCTCAGTTAAAACTGACCTCAGTTAAAACTGACCTCAGTTCAACTGACCTCAGTTCAAACTGACCTCAGTTCAATCTAACCTCAGTTCAAACTGACCTGAGTTCAAATTGACCTCAGTTTTCAAACCGACCTCAGTTTTCAAACCGACCTCAGTTTTCAAACCGACCTCAGTTTTCAAACCGACCTCAGTTTTCAAACCGACCTCAGTTTTCAAACCGACCTCAGTTTTCAAACCGACCTCAGTTTTCAAACCGACCTCAGTTTTCAAACCGACCTCAGTTTTCAAACCGACCTCATTTTTCAAACTTTCCTCAGTTTTCAAACTGCCCTCAGTTTTCAAACTGGCCTCAGTTTTCAAACTGGCCTCAGTTTTCAAACTGGCCTCAGTTTTCAAACTGGCCTCAGTTTTCAAACTGACCTCAGTTTTCAAACTGACCTCAGTTTTCAAACTGACCTCAGTTTTCAAACTGTCCCCAGTTTTCAAACTGACCTCAGTTTTCAAACTGACCTCAGTTTTCAAACTATCCTCAGTTTTCAAACTGACCTCAGTTTTCAAACTATCCTCAGTTTTCAAACTGGCCTCAGTTTTCAAACTGGCCTCAGTTTTCAAACTATCCTCAGTTTTCAAACTGACCTCAGTTTTCAAACTATCCTCAGTTTTCAAACTGACCTCAGTTTTCAAACTGGCCTCAGTTTTCAAACTATCCTCAGTTTTCAAACTGACCTCAGTTTTCAAACTATCCTCAGTTTTCAAACTGACCTCAGTTTTCAAACTGACCTCAGTTTTCAAACTATCCTCAGTTTTCAAACTGACCTCAGTTTTCAAACTATCCTCAGTTTTCAAACTGACCTCAGTTTTCAAACTATCCTCAGTTTTCAAACTGACCTCAGTTTTCAAACTGACCTCAGTTTTCAAACTGACCTCAGTTTTCAAACTGTCCCCAGTTTTCAAACTGACCTCAGTTTTCAAACTGACCTCAGTTTTCAAACTATCCTCAGTTTTCAAACTGACCTCAGTTTTCAAACTATCCTCAGTTTTCAAACTGGCCTCAGTTTTCAAACTGGCCTCAGTTTTCAAACTATCCTCAGTTTTCAAACTGACCTCAGTTTTCAAACTATCCTCAGTTTTCAAACTGACCTCAGTTTTCAAACTGACCTCAGTTTTCAAACTATCCTCAGTTTTCAAACTGACCTCAGTTTTCAAACTATCCTCAGTTTTCAAACTGTCCTCAGTTTTCAAACTGACCTCAGTTTTCAAACTGACCTCAGTTTTCAAACTATCCTCAGTTTTCAAACTGGCCTCAGTTTTCAAACTGGCCTCAGTTTTCAAACTGGCCTCAGTTTTCAAACTGGCCTCAGTTTTCAAACTGACCTCAGTTTTCAAACTGACCTCAGTTTTCAAACTGGCCTCAGTTTTCAAACTGGCCTCAGTTTTCAAACTGGCCTCTGTTTTCAAACTGACCTCCGTTTTCAAACTGACCTCAGTTTTCAAACTATCCTCAGTTTTCAAACTGTCCTCAGTTTTCAAACTGACCTCAGTTTTCAAACTGACCTCAGTTTGCAAACTGACCTCAGTTTTCAACCTGACCTCAGTTTTCAAGCTGACCTCAGTTTTCAAACTGACCTCAGTTTTCAAACTGTCCTCAGTTTTCAAACTGACCTCAGTTTTCAAACTGACCTCAGTTTTCAAACTGACCTCAGTTTTCAAACTATCCTCAGTTTTCAAACTGACCTAAATTTTCAAACTGACCTCAGTTTTCAAACTGACCTCAGTTTTCAAACTGACCTCAGTTTTCAAACTGACCTCAGTTTTCAAACTGACCTCAGTTTTCAAACTGACCTCAGTTTTCAAACTGGCCTCAGTTTTCAAACTGGCCTCAGTTTTCAAACTGGCCTCAGTTTTCAAACTGGCCTCAGTTTTCAAACTGGCCTCAGTTTTCAAACTATCCTCAGTTTTCAAACTGACCTCAGTTTTCAAACTGACCTCAGTTTTCAAACTGACCTCAGTTTTCAAACTATCCTCAGTTTTCAAACTGGCCTCAGTTTTCAAACTGGCCTCAGTTTTCAAACTGGCCTCAGTTTTCAAACTGGCCTCAGTTTTCAAACTGGCCTCAGTTTTCAAACTGACCTCAGTTTTCAAACTGACCTCAGTTTTCAAACTGACCTCAGTTTTCAAACTGGCCTCAGTTTTCAAACTGACCTCAGTTTTCAAACTGTCCTCAGTTTTCAAACTGACCTCAGTTTTCAAACTGGCCTCAGTTTTCAAACTGACCTCAGTTTTCAAACTGACCTCAGTTTTCAAACTGGCCTCAGTTTTCAAACTGGCCTCAGTTTTCAAACTGGCCTCAGTTTTCAAACTGACCTCAGTTTTCAAACTGACCTCAGTTTTCAAACTATCCTCAGTTTTCAAACTGACCTCAGTTTTCAAACTATCCTCAGTTTTCAAACTGACCTCAGTTTTCAAACTGACCTCAGTTTTCAAACTGACCTCAGTTTTCAAACTGTCCCCAGTTTTCAAACTGACCTCAGTTTTCAAACTGACCTCAGTTTTCAAACTATCCTCAGTTTTCAAACTGACCTCAGTTTTCAAACTATCCTCAGTTTTCAAACTGGCCTCAGTTTTCAAACTGGCCTCAGTTTTCAAACTATCCTCAGTTTTCAAACTGACCTCAGTTTTCAAACTATCCTCAGTTTTCAAACTGACCTCAGTTTTCAAACTGACCTCAGTTTTCAAACTATCCTCAGTTTTCAAACTGACCTCAGTTTTCAAACTATCCTCAGTTTTCAAACTGACCTCAGTTTTCAAACTATCCTCAGTTTTCAAACTGACCTCAGTTTTCAAACTGACCTCAGTTTTCAAACTGACCTCAGTTTTCAAACTGTCCCCAGTTTTCAAACTGACCTCAGTTTTCAAACTGACCTCAGTTTTCAAACTATCCTCAGTTTTCAAACTGACCTCAGTTTTCAAACTATCCTCAGTTTTCAAACTGGCCTCAGTTTTCAAACTGGCCTCAGTTTTCAAACTATCCTCAGTTTTCAAACTGACCTCAGTTTTCAAACTATCCTCAGTTTTCAAACTGACCTCAGTTTTCAAACTGACCTCAGTTTTCAAACTATCCTCAGTTTTCAAACTGACCTCAGTTTTCAAACTATCCTCAGTTTTCAAACTGTCCTCAGTTTTCAAACTGACCTCAGTTTTCAAACTGACCTCAGTTTTCAAACTATCCTCAGTTTTCAAACTGGCCTCAGTTTTCAAACTGGCCTCAGTTTTCAAACTGACCTCAGTTTTCAAACTGACCTCAGTTTTCAAACTGACCTCAGTTTTCAAACTGGCCTCAGTTTTCAAACTGGCCTCAGTTTTCAAACTGGCCTCTGTTTTCAAACTGACCTCCGTTTTCAAACTGACCTCAGTTTTCAAACTATCCTCAGTTTTCAAACTGTCCTCAGTTTTCAAACTGACCTCAGTTTTCAAACTGACCTCAGTTTGCAAACTGACCTCAGTTTTCAACCTGACCTCAGTTTTCAAGCTGACCTCAGTTTTCAAACTGACCTCAGTTTTCAAACTGTCCTCAGTTTTCAAACTGACCTCAGTTTTCAAACTGACCTCAGTTTTCAAACTGACCTCAGTTTTCAAACTGACCTCAGTTTTCAAACTGACCTCAGTTTTCAAACTATCCTCAGTTTTCAAACTGACCTCAGTTTTCAAACTGGCCTCAGTTTTCAAACTGGCCTCAGTTTTCAAACTGGCCTCAGTTTTCAAACTGGCCTCAGTTTTCAAACTGGCCTCAGTTTTCAAACTATCCTCAGTTTTCAAACTGACCTCAGTTTTCAAACTGACCTCAGTTTTCAAACTGACCTCAGTTTTCAAACTGACCTCAGTTTGCAAACTGACCTCAGTTTTCAACCTGACCTCAGTTTTCAAGCTGACCTCAGTTTTCAAACTGACCTCAGTTTTCAAACTGTCCTCAGTTTTCAAACTGACCTCAGTTTTCAAACTGACCTCAGTTTTCAAACTGACCTCAGTTTTCAAACTGACCTCAGTTTTCAAACTGACCTCAGTTTTCAAACTGACCTCAGTTTTCAAACTGGCCTCAGTTTTCAAACTGGCCTCAGTTTTCAAACTGGCCTCAGTTTTCAAACTGGCCTCAGTTTTCAAACTGGCCTCAGTTTTCAAACTGGCCTCAGTTTTCAAACTGGCCTCAGTTTTCAAACTATCCTCAGTTTTCAAACTGACCTCAGTTTTCAAACTGACCTCAGTTTTCAAACTGACCTCAGTTTTCAAACTGGCCTCAGTTTTCAAACTGGCCTCAGTTTTCAAACTGGCCTCAGTTTTCAAACTGACCTCAGTTTTCAAACTGACCTCAGTTTTCAAACTGACCTCAGTTTTCAAACTGACCTCAGTTTTCAAACTGGCCTCAGTTTTCAAACTGACCTCAGTTTTCAAACTGTCCTCAGTTTTCAAACTGACCTCAGTTTTCAAACTGGCCTCAGTTTTCAAACTGACCTCAGTTTTCAAACTGACCTCAGTTTTCAAACTGGCCTCAGTTTTCAAACTGGCCTCAGTTTTCAAACTGGCCTCAGTTTTCAAACTGGCCTCAGTTTTCAAACTGGCCTCAGTTTTCAAACTGGCCTCAGTTTTCAAACTATCCTCAGTTTTCAAACTGACCTCAGTTTTCAAACTGACCTCAGTTTTCAAACTGACCTCAGTTTTCAAACTGACCTCAGTTTTCAAACTGACCTCAGTTTTCAAACTGACCTCAGTTTTCAAACTGACCTCAGTTTTCAAACTGACCTCAGTTTTCAAACTATCCTCAGTTTTCAAACTGACCTCAGTTTTCAAACTGACCTCAGTTTTCAAACTGACCTCAGTTTTCAAACTGTCCTCAGTTTTCAAACTGACCTCAGTTTTCAAACTGACCTCAGTTTTCAAACTGACCTCAGTTTTCAAACTGACCTCAGTTTTCAAACTATCCTCAGTTTTCAAACTGACCTAAATTTTCAAACTGACCTCAGTTTTCAAACTGACCTCAGTTTTCAAACTGTCCTCAGTTTTCAAACTGACCTCAGTTTTCAAACTGACCTCAGTTTTCAAACTGACCTCAGTTTTCAAACTGACCTCAGTTTTCAAACTATCCTCAGTTTTCAAACTGACCTCAGTTTTCAAACTGACCTCAGTTTTCAAACTGACCTCAGTTTTCAAACTATCCTCAGTTTTCAAACTGACCTCAGTTTTCAAACTGACCTCAGTTTTCAAACTGTCCTCAGTTTTCAAACTGTCCTCAGTTTTCAAACTGACCTCAGTTTTCAAACTGACCTCAGTTTTCAAACTGACCTCAGTTCCTGATCTGAGTTCGAACTCAGATCAGTTCGAACTCCTCGGCCGCATGTGTAGACGCTGCACGAATACACGGGTGTAATCAAACTGCGTCCCAGAGCCCTTGGAACCTATACAAAGTGCGTCCCGCTAAATAATCAACCCTTCTACAAAGTGCGTCCCATGTCATTGTTACAGTTCGTTTAGCGTTGCCCAGGGCGTACCAACGGGGAGGCGAACTGTTCCACGCCCCATAAGTTGCTATTTCCACTCACCCAAAGTTCGGAATGTTAATTCGTTGTCAATTTTCATCCGTAAACTCGTCATAATTGAAGGGTAAGGGGAAAGAACAGGAAATGTCCATTTTTCCCAAAAACAAGCTTAATAGCGCATTTTGTAGGAATTCAAAGGTACTAACCGTATAGTGAAACTCCAAGGGGAAAAAAGTATAAATGTCGCACTGAGAAGCAACGAAAGATTCGGTGTAAGGGGAAAAAACATAGAATTTAAAATACAAAACCTGCTTTTTCTCTAAAAGTACTTTTTGTGACATTCCTCGTTCCTTCCCCTTACCCTTCAATTATTCTTTTTCTAGGCTTCTCATAGAAAATTATAGAAACGCTAAAGTCGATTCAGCAAGACACTTATATATTAATGCGTTCGACAGACAAGAATTCCTTCGGGAGAAGATGTCATGCTTGACGCGGGGTGACATTACGATGATGGAATTCGTGAAGAATGTCTCCCTTAAATTTTTGCCAAATCCCGAGCTCAATAAGAAGCCTTAAAAATGAATAATTATGACGAGTTTACGAATGAAAATTGACGACGAATTAATATTCCGAACTTTGGGTGAAAAACGAACTGTAACAGTGACAGTAACTGGTCACATTGCCATGGGACGCACTTTGTAGAAGGGTTGATTATTTGGCGGGACGCACTTTGTAGAAGGGTTGATTATTTGGCGGGACGCACTTTGTAGAAGGGTTGATTATTTGGCGGGACGCACTTTGTAGAAGGGCTGAATATTTGGCGGGACGCACTTTGTATAAACGGGACGCAGTTTGCCAATCCCGGAATACACAAGTTGGCCAATACTCGCCGCCTTTGACGCGGGGCAAAAAACCGCCTTTTGACCGAGCATCCCCGAGCACCATCATTGGCGAACATTCGGGCGAATATCCCGCGGTTACACTTGCAGGAAGAGGCCGACGAATATTCGGTGTTGGGCCCAACACCGCAAGTGTACCCGCCGCTTTAGGTGTAGCATGTTTGAAGATTCATCCAGTGCGTGAATATCCAGTTATCATAGATTGTCCACCCTATGCCCTATCAGAAAAGCCTACAATTCTAACGGTCTTTTTTCTTCGAACTAGATCTCAAGGCCACCGACATGGAAAAGGTCCCATGCCACACACGGACTTCATCTATTAGCCCTAAACTCGACCAGAATTCGAAACGGCTCTCAGTGCATTACTAGAAGATGCTCCCCAGACCAGCTCAACGGGATTTCAACGAGCTGTTTACATAATGCGATCTAGCAGGTCTCGAAAATAAAAAATCCTCGTCTCGGAGCGGAGGAAAAAATTTAATACGGCGGACATCTCGGGCAGGCGATTCACGTTCTTTGTCCATTGTTGTCGTGTCGACGGACCTTTGATTCATTCAGAGCAAAACTTACGCTCCCCTTTCTTACGGGGGACCGTTGAGTTATTGTCTTGGTCAAGAGGAGGCCCTTTAAGAAGAAAAAACAAAAAAAGGCGAGCCCCGGAATTTTCGGATATCGCTTACAAAAATGCGGCACCTCTACGTGCGACAAATTTGATCGATACGATCGGACGTTTGAAAAATGTTCACGCTCGGGAGATCATATCGAGCTGAATAGGAATTACCTGCTCGTTTTTCAGGTTACTTTCGCGGAAAATCGTAAAATTTTTATCTTGTCGATCTTCAAGGAGCCGATGCTGTCGGACAAATCGATTGTTCCTACAACATGCATTGAATAATTCTATATTGTTTCTACCACAAATATGAAATTCGCGACGAGTTTTAATTTTGTGAAATGTCCTTTGAAAATGTTAAATGGCTATTGCGCATGTTATTGCAAGCAATAACGACAAGAAACATCGTTTTCAGCAAAAATCGGTAGACATAACACCCCCCCCCCTCCCCAAATTTTCTGGAGTTCCCCCTCATGAATACTACGGGCAGTACGTGCACTCAAACTCACACTAAAAGAGAAACTTAAACTCGAAGTCAAACTAACAATGAAACATAAACTCAATCTCATAATCAAACTCACGATGAAATAGAAACTCAAACTCATAATCGAAATCGAAGTCAAACTAAAACTGAAACATAAAATAAATCTCATAATCGAAATCGAAGTCAATCTCACAATGAAACCTACAGTCAATCTCATAATCGGAATCGAAGTCTTACTAACAATGAAACAAAACATCAATCTCATAATCGGAATCAAAGTCAATCTCACAATGGAACATAAAGTCAATCTCATAATCGAAATCGAAGTCAATCTCACAATGAAACATAAACTCAATCTCATAATAAAAATCGAAGTCAATCTCACAATGGAACATAAAGTCAATCTCATAATCGAAATCGAAGTCAATCTCACAATGAAACATAAACTCAATCTCATAATCGAAATCGAAGTCAATCTCACAATGGAACATAAAGTCAATCTCATAATCGAAATCGAAGTCAATCTCACAATGGAACATAAAGTCAATCTCATAATCGAAATCGAAGTCAATCTCACAATGGAACATAAAGTCAATCTCATAATAAAAATCGAAGTCAATCTCACAATGGAACATAAAGTCAATCTCATAATCGAAATCGAAGTCAATCTCACAATGAAACATAAACTCAATCTCATAATCGAAATCGAAGTCAATCTCACAATGGAACATAAAGTCAATCTCATAATCGAAATCGAAGTCAATCTCACAATGGAACATAAAGTCAATCTCATAATCGAAATCGAAGTCAATCTCACAATGAAACATAAACTCAATCTCATAATCAAAATCGAAGTCAATCTCACAATGAAACATAAACTCAATCTCATAATCGAAATCGAAGTCAATCTCACAATGAAACATAAACTCAATCTCATAATCAAAATCGAAGTCAATCTCACAATGAAACATAAACTCAATCTCATAATCGAATTCGAAGTCAATCTCACAATGAAACATAAACTAAATCTCATAATCAAAATCGAAGTCAATCTCACAATGAAACATAAACTCAATCTCATAATCGAAATCGAAGTCAATCTCACAATGAAACATAAACTCAATCTCATAATCGAAATCGAAGTCAATCTCACAATGAAACATAAACTCAATCTCATAATCGAAATCGAGGTCAATCTCACAATGAAACATAAAGTCAAACCTATAATCGAAATCGAAGTCAAAGTGAAACTCAAACGCCTGTTTCATTGTGAGATTGACTTCGATTTCGATTATGAGATTGACTTCGATTTCGATTATGAGATTGAGTTTATGTTTCATTGTGAGATTGACTTCGATTTCGATTATGAGATTGAGTTTCAGTTTCATTGTGAGATTGACCTCGATTTCGATTATGAGATTGAGTTTATGTTTCATTGTGAGATTGACTTCGATTTCGATTATGAGATTGAGTTTATGTTTCATTGTGAGATTAACCTTGATTTCGATTATGAGATTGACTTTATGTTTCATTGTGAGATTGACTTCGATTTCGATTATGAGATTGAGTTTATGTTTCATTGTGAGATTAACCTTGATTTCGATTATGAGATTGACTTTATGTTTCATTGTGAGATTGACTTCGATTTCGATTGTGAGATTGAGATTATGTTTCATTGTGAGATTACCTCGATTTCGATTATGAGATTGAGTTTATGTTTCATTGTGAGATTAACCTTGATTTCGATTATGAGATTGACTTTATGTTTCATTGTGAGATTGACTTCGATTTCGATTATGAGATTGATTTATGGTTCATTGATAGTTCGACTTCGATTTTGATTATGAGATTGAGTTTATGTTTCATTGTGAGTTTGACTTGAAGTTAATTATGTGTTTAAGTTTCTGTTTCATCGTGAGTTTGACTACCTTTGAAAATTTTTGAGTTTTTCATTTCAAAGCCGCTTCCTGAAACACATTGTCGGCAGCCGTTGGGCTACTTCCGCCTCGAAGACTTCGCCTTTGTTGTGAAAAATGTCGCAACACGAAGTCAAGTTGTTACGACTTTTGTGGCCCGCCGTGTGGCCACTTTTATTTGACGTCTCACTCGTACCCATTCAGCAAGACGGTTACAGCATTGCTGATTTATGTTTACCCCCGCGGGGCATTTCTACGGAAAAGCCTCGGGGCGATACGCCCCCGAGCACGTCGCGGGGGGCGCGGGGTCATTGTCGAAAATTCTTTTCGTCGGTTTTGTTTCGCCGGGGCCCCGAGTGGAGAAAAATGACGAAACGCCTCGCCCACCCTAGGAGTACAAAGACAAAATGTTCGGTTCTTTTCGTCGATTCGAGATTCCAACTTAACGGTCTCCCTGTGAAGAGGTTTTGTTCAAAGAGGTGATCCCCCAGTTTCTGGCCTTTCAATAATAGGGGCACGCGCCTGACAATACATCGAGAAATCTGGCTGGTACCTCAAAAATTTGAAGTTTGTTGGTTGATGTGAAATTTACGACGATTTATTGGATTTCCGAGACGATTTATTGTGCGATAATGATGATACATCAATGCATCGATACTTTTGTCGATACATCGATACGATATTCCAAGAGAATTGGAAGATTTTTTGATACTCCGATGTATCGATTTTTTAATCGATAGTCATGCGTCGATATGTCGAATCCACGCCATGTTGTTGATATTCCGAGAGAATCGAGCGATAAGTTTGTACATCGATATGTTGATATCTATGTTGATGAGTCGATATGTTGAATTAACGTCGTATTATTGATATTTCGAGACAATTAAAGACATTTTGATGCCTACATTGATATGTCCATGCTCATGTTGTCAATATGTTGAATTTACGTTGAATTGCTGATGTTCTGAGAGGATTGAGAGATATTTTGATACATCGATTCTCATGTTGATCCTTCGATATCTCGAATTGACGTCGATTTGTTGATATTCCCAGAGAATTGAACGCCGATATATGTTGATGCTTCGATATATCGATTCTTATGTTGATACTTCGATATATCGATTCTTATGTTGATACTTCGATATATCGATTCTTAGGTTGATAGATCGATTTGTGGAATTTACCTCGATTTGTTGGTATTCCGAGAGGACTGAGCGATAGGTTGATGCATCGATTTATCGATACTTCTGTTGATGCTTCGATACGTTGATATTCCGAGAGAATTGAACGATGATATAATAAATTATTTTGATACTTCGATAAATCGATACTTATCTTGATAGATCGATGCGTCGAATTTACCTCGATTTGTTGGTATTCCAAGATATGTTGATAAATCGATATCTACTCATGTTGAAACGTCGATATCTCGAATCTACGTCGATTTGTTGATATTCCGAGAGAATTTAACGATATGTTGATACGCCAATATATCGATACTTATGTTGATAGATCGATATGTCGAATTTACGTTGATTTGTTGATATTTCAAGATAATTGAGAGATATGTTGATAAATCGATATCTACTCATGTTGAAACGTCGATATCTCGAATTTACGTCGATCTGTTTGTATTCCGAGAGAATTTAAAGATATGTTGTTACGCCGATATATCGATACTTTTGTTGATACATTGATATGTCGAATTTACGTTGATTTGTTGATGTTCCGTGATAATTGAGAGTTATGTTGATGTATCGATACTCATGTTGATACGTCGATATCTCAAATTTACTTCGATTTGTTGATATTCCGAGAGAATTGAACGATTTGTTGATACGCCTATATCGATACTTATCTTGATAGATCGATATGTCGAATTTGCGTTGATTTGAGAGATAATTCGATGCATCGATGGAAAGGCATTTATAGCTGAAAGTGAAAGTTTTGTTGAGAATATTGCACGCATGACAGTCCACCGCAAAATTTCCGAATTTCTGCACAAAATTCGAAACCGGGTATCATCGTCTGTTTTCGAAGGCTAAGACGGCATTCACAACAGCATGCTGTGGAAACCACAATATTGCAACAGATGGTTCGCCAGAAGGAAAACATGTTGCCGCAGTCTAGGGCAAATAATTCCAAACATCCTGCGCCTATGATGGAACCATTTAGAAACTGAGACACGGAAGGCCTTATGAGGGATGAACGGTGGATGACGTTGCTTGGATCTAAACAATCTAGGAAACGAAGACCTATTATAAGCGTGCCCAATCTAGGGGATGGTTTTCAGGGAGGCCGCCAGATTGGCCCTGGAGGGATGGAAAGCAAGAAAAAGAGACCCGTCTCCCCATTACAACGGTATCCGACAGATTTTTTCACTCGGCCTTTTCATACGAGAAGAAAAGTTAGCGATGATGACGGCCGAGGATCGTAAATCAAAGTTCTGATCAGGCAACGACGCCTACCCGTTTTCGACTACCGTTGTCGATTGTTTCCAGCGTGGAAATGCGTAATGAGACTAATCCAAGGATGACAGATGAAGGGTTGGGAATCATTTTTGAAAAACAGACGTCAGTACGGGATACAGCAGAAACGATAGGGTTTTACAAAGGTCGAGAATTGCCCCTAGATTTTTGAGGGAGACAAATTAATTTCGGATGCACCTGGTTGGTGATGTCCTGCCCAGAATCGAATTTCTTTCTTGTATTATACCAAAAGAATAAAAATCCTCATTGTGGTTGACACCACCAGAATCAGTGGATTGCACTTGATTAATTTTTATGATCAATTTCAACAATATTTAGGAATAATTGCGCCGATTAACCTACAGAAAAAATTATGGGCAAATATGTGAAGGCTACAGAGAGTTAGTTGGCTTTCGAAGCCCAGGGTTGTAAGATACGTCATCAATAATTGATGACGATGATTAACCAATTATTGGATTATCAAGGGCACTTTGTCGCGTACTTATTTGCCACCAAGATTTTTTGGGACCAAATTTTGCAATTTCATGAGAGACTTTAGGGACAGTCTTTGGTTGTCAAGATAAATACTATTAAATTCCAAGTTTCATAGTGATAATGTTATTATAAAGATGAACATTTGAAAGAAATATCTGGCAGGTGTATACACAAGAAGAATGTCTATAACCTTACGCGATGGAATGTTATTATTATATTAATAGGCAGATATCAATTGCTCAACAGACAGTGGTAACAACTTAGTGTTTATTGACAATATGCCCGAAATCCAAAGAGTCACCTGGAATTCATGACCAATGAGTCTTTTACATTGAAATCTGATGTAATTACCACCGTGGTAAAGATGATCTGCAGCTTCCTTGGATATCAGTGAGATTAATATTGTCGATAAACCCGCCATAAGAGCGGTAGTTTTATTCTCTTGAAATTAACTTTTTAGTTAAAATTGACATACCTATTAATATACCTATTTTTTATGGAAATTAGCATTAATGAGAATTTCAGCTCAGCAGTTGGAAAGGAGCGTGCAGCGAAGCCTAGCGGCGGCCAGTGGTACAACTCGCTATCCTTCTAGTTTGACCAGTCGCTCACCGGAGGGCGCTTTGAGTCCTCTCAAAGGCACTGTGTGTAGATTCTATTTTTTCTGTATATTTTTTCTGTATTTCTTGTTGATGCCAAAATTTTTCCCGAATGATTTCCAGTCATTTCCATCTCTAGACGGTATAGGATTAACTTGAACTTTCGATCTGTGTCAGGAATCCTGAGGAAGGCCGTGAGTCCTAAAGCGCTCAGGCCAGTGATTATGGTGTATGATAATAACATAATATGTTATATTATGTTAATATAATATAATATCTATATTATATTAACATAATAATAATATCTATCTAATAACATAATATCTATATTATAGATATTATCAACATGGTTGATATTGGTGGACAATTCAGTGGTGCCCTTGCCCCGACTGAGAAATCAAAAAAATCATTGTAGTGCATTTTATTTTTTGAGTTGCCGTCTGTTTTTCCGCATTTAAATTCGAATTTCTCCATGAAATCTAAAGATAATCGCAAATTCGACCATACCAATGGAAAGCTGATAAAATTTGCAAGTTTTCCCGAAATTTGACAACTTCTACCACGTTTCTCTCAAAAAGCATCAGCGTGCTAATATTTAAAAAAAATATTTTTCCGATTTTTCATGTTTGAACTGCAGTTGCGGTACTTTGGAATTTGGTTCTGTTAATGAATGTGCACTAGGCTTATGGGAAATTTAACGCAGAATTCAAAAATGCCCTCAAAAGTTGAAAAAAGTGGTTTTAAAGCGGAGAAATGTGTGTTTTTATAAAACAAAGCGTTCTGAAGAAAACAATTTACACCAAGCTCGGGACACTGTACATTTGAAGGTTGACAAAATCACTAATTTGTGTGCGCATTGTAAATATGCTACCCCTGCATAATGAAAACCAGAGGGATAGGCATACCTGTAAATTTGTATCTCAAAAGGATGACATTGCATATTCAAGAGCCGATTGCCGCTCTCAAATCCGTTAAATCACCCTCCAAATTAGCATATGAGATATTCTCTTTAATTCCCGTTTTTTCTCGACGATTGTGCATTTTTTCGAACGCAAACTACAAAGAACTACCCCTATCCGGGGAACAATAGGGGGCGAATGAGGTGAATCTTTTTCAGACAGGTAATCAAGTCTGTTGTTGTCTACCCTCGGCCGTTCCAGGCCAAAGGACCTAAATACCGAATAAGGGTGTTATGGTCCTATCATCCCCTAGTGTAGATCACGTACCTCATATCCGTTCAAGTCCCCACGTACGTGGGGGTGAATGTTCAATGCCGAAAAAACAATATTGTTGCGGAGCGCCTAATGGACTTACGACCCCTTCGGTGTCCTAAATTCGGGGCTGACGGTGCAATTACCGGTATGGGGGTGTAATAACTAAAGGTGTTCGATGCCTACTTTCATTATCTCTAAAAACCGATCACCTACGTAATAAAGGTATTTTTGATTGGATTCTTCGAACGCTTGAAACACAATAAGTGTAAGGAAAAACCCCCAAAAAAATTAAAACCAGAGAAAATTGTTCAAAAAAATTGACGCCGTATTTTTTATCAGTACCTGCATGTACATTGCTGTTTTTTTTTGTATCATTTTGGTTTTAAGTTTTTTTTGTATGTTTTTACTTCTTGGTTTGCATTGGAGCATTGTGATCGTCTGAAAATGAAAATGGGCCTAGAGATTTATTTTTGTGTCCAGAAAAGAAATTGACAAATGGCAATAATCTCAACCAATGTTTTGGTGTTTCATGTTGGTGCCTAATGTTTTTAGGTATTCAAACGTGAATTTCTCACGAGGAGGAGGAGGAGGAGGAGGAGGAGGAGGAAGAAGAAGACGAAGAAAAGGAGGAGGAGGAGGAGGAGGAGGAGGAGGAGAAGGAGGAGGAGGAAGAAGACGAAGTAGAGGAGGAGGAGGAGGAGGAGGAGGAGGAAGACGAAGAAGAGGAGGAGGAAGAGGAAGAGGAAGAGGAGGAGGAGGAAGAAGAAGAAGAAGAAGAAGAAGAAGAAGAAGAAGAAGAAGAAGAAGAAGAAGAAGAAGAAGAAGAAGAAGAAGAAGAAGAAGAAGAAGAAGAAGAAGAAGAAGAAGAAGAAGAAGAAGAAGAAGAAGAAGAAGAAGAAGAAGAAGAAGAAGAAGAAGAAGAAGAAGAAGAAGAAGAAGAAGAAGAAGAAGAAGAAGAAGAAGAAGAGTATTTTTATTTGCCAAAACACACACGAAGGAGGAGGAGGAGGAGGAGGAGGAGGAGGAGGAGGAGGAGGAGGAGGAGGAGGAGGAGGAGGAGGAGGAGGAGGAGGAGGACGAGGAAGAGGAAGAAGAAGAAGAAGAAGAAGAAGAAGAAGAAGAAGAAGAAGAAGAAGAAGAAGAAGAAGAAGAAGAAGAAGAAGAAGAAGAAGAAGAAGAAGAAGAAGAAGAAGAAGAAGAAGAAGAAGAAGAAGAAGAAGAAGAAGAAGAAGAAGAAGAAGAAGAAGAAGAAGAAGAAGAAGAAGAAGAAGAAGAGTATTTTTATTTGCCAAAACACACACGTTAGAACAGAATCGCAAAATCGCCCACGCTATGAGGAAGCTGATCGAATTTGCAAGTTTTCTCGAAATTTAAGTACATTTAGCATGTTTTTCTGAAATGCAGTTAGCGTGCAATTATTTTCAGAAATTGTGTTCCTTCGAATTTCGATGTTTTTATATTTGTGGTACATAGGAGTTGGTTTTCGATTATGAATGGGCATCAGGGAGAAATGTTTTGCTGAATTCAGAAATTACCTCAAAAGTTGTTAAAAAAAATTTAACGGGAGAAATGACGGTTTTTATGAAGCAGAACAGGTTTTCAGGGAAATCTTTCAGAAATGGTATTTCGTAAACGGGTTGAGATAGAAAACCGCGTTTTGCGGCGTTTTGTCCCATTTTCGGTCCAGCCTCATCCAAAATTTTTTCACACTAATTTTTTACGTCAGTTTAATGCGTCATGATATCTCTCAATAAGTAAAGGGCGAGATAGCGAGTCGTACGAATAATGATTATTATATTTACAGGAATATGTAACAATTCGCAATCCATAAATAGTGAATGGCCAACATTTTAAGGCACTACGTTTTCCAATAAGGCACAAGAATAATGTATTTACATATTTCACATTTTTTGATTACAGTATTAAAAAAAATATTCAAATTATTTAGATCCGTTCGCATTTCATTTTTGGGCAGGATCCAGGAAAAATTAACTGCCGATACATCGAAATCTTGATATTTGATCTCCGATATATCGATAAATTGAAAAAATTTGCCATCACTAGTAGGGATGGGTATCAATTAATCGATTAATCCGTCAATTAATCGATTAATCCGTCAATTAATCGATTAATCCGTCAATTAATCGATTAATCCGTCAATTAATCGATTAATCCGTCAATTAATCGATTAATCCGTCAATTAATCGATTAATCCGTCAATTAATCGATTAATCCGTCAATTAATCGATTAATCCGTCAATTAATCGGTTAAACCGTCAATTAATCGATTAATCCGCAAAATTAATCGATTAATCTGTCAATTAATCGATTTATCCGTCAATTAATCGATTATTTTTTAGTGTGCAGCGATTATTAAATCGATTATAGGAAAAACATTTTTTCCTAATTTTTTTAATCGATGCTTACGTGTTTGAGTAATTGATTAACGTGTAGCGATTAAATCGGTTATAGGAAAAAAATTTCCTACAAATTCAAACATTTTTACAAACGATTTTTCCCGAGATTCAAAAAACGTAGGTATATTAAGGATGAGGTTAGCCTTGCCTTAGTTTCCAAACTTACGATTTTTTCTGAAGGACATTGACGAGCAATATTGCATTATAATTTTTTCAATACTTTTTTACATGCATTTTGGTTTAAGTTGAGTTTGTTGTTTTAATTGTACTTGCTCAATTTTATCCCAGGCTTTTCTTAATGATGGATACCTACGTTACAATAATTGTAATACCTAATTATCATTATTGTCTACTGACCATTGTCTATTATAGGCTCCTTGGCGGTAATTATTTAATAAATTACTTGGAAAAAGCGATCAATTAATCGATTATTCAAGTATCGATTATTCAGGTATCGATTAATCGGGGAATCGATTACTATGGATTGAATAATCGTCGATTGCATTAATCGATTAGTCATCGGTCGATTACCCATCCCTACAGGCCAGGATTAGGGTCAAATCTGCTTTCGACCCCCCCTTCCCCAGGAAGGCCGAGGAAAATTGCAAAAAATGTCGAGAATTTGGCTGTTTCCCACAGCCAGCAAGATGCAATTGAGAAACCAGCACTTTGCGGAAAATCCCTGGACTGTAAATTACAAAAATGATCCTTCGAATGGTAAGCGGTTGATTCCGACCTCCAATTAACCAGACATTCGAATTTAACTACCGACATTCGTCAATTCCAGTTGCGGCACGCCATATTGTCCAAAGAGTATCGATTGAGTAAATTTTCAAAAGTTCGTCAATCGAAGCACAAACACGAACTACGCGACACGAATAGCAGAATTGGAAAGTCGATTTTCTTCCGTAGCATCACTCGATGTCGTTCCAGGTGCCGTAGGCTTCGGCGAACACTCGCCTCGAACATTTGCCGTCCCTGGAACGGGGGACGGATAGTCAGAAGAATCCGGGATTCGTATGCTCGATGACGCAACGTTTGCAATACTTCTTCACCGCCTTGTAACCTTCGACGGAAATTTGACAGTCTTGAATGTTCAGCTGTTGCAGGCCCCTGGAAAATGGAACGGGAATTAGTGGAAATTTCGGGTCCGTAAGGCAATTCTGGTTACTAAAGACCCTAAGCAAATTCGCCCAAATGGCTTGATTGGCGTCAGTTGCTCGCCCAGAACTGGCGATCACCATCACTCTTGGTTTTTCGGCGAGTAACCTATTCCGAATTGGATTTTCGTCCCAACAGACCTGCAATAGTACGCGACGCACTGGACGCCGCGGTCCGTCACCAGATCGCACATGCGCAGCGACAGCTTCTTCAGATTGGGACAGGACTGAGCCAGTGCGCGCAAACCGGCGTCAGACACGTCGCATTTGCCGACGTCGAGGGCGCGCAGGCGCGGACACGAGCGGGCGACGACGGCGAGCGAATCGTCCGAAACGGCTTCGCAGCCGCGGGCGTTGAGATAGCGCAATTTGTAGCATCGCCTTGCTATAACTTTTAGCCCGGCGTCACTTACCTGCAATAAAAAAAAATTAAAAAATTAGAAAATTATTATAATTATGTGAAAATTAGGTACCTACAGGGTGTTAACCTGCGGAATATGCCACCGATCGATTCTACAACTATTTTCCAACAAAAGTCATTCCATAACATTTTTGTTTTACTCTCCTCTAGATGCCACTTTTTTCAATTCCAAGATTTTTCCCGTGAATTCAATCTTAATTCACTAAAACGGCCATAACATCCTGAATTTTTCAAGAAAATCAATTTTCGACTATACCGTTGGAAAGAGCGATAATTTTCTGATCACCTTACAGTATCAAAAAACATTTTTGAGAGGTTTCAATTGGTTAAAAATTGGCCGGGAAAGTATTTTTGGGCGAATCTAGAAAATCGTCGCTTTTTTCAGCTCCTTGTGCCTAATAGAATTGCGCTTGTTAAATATAGCCTGCAGTCCTAAAAAATGCGCCAAGATTTCAGCTTTCTAACGGTCTAGTTCAAATTGCAATTGCACCAAAATTTAGTGGAGGAAATTCCGATTGAATGCGAAAAACCGTGGATTTTTCTATAAAAATCGTCGTTATTTGAGAAAAAAAATTTTTTTTGAGCATTTACGAGTGCAAAATGATTATGCAAAAAGAGACTGTTCAAATTTCATCAGGACTCAATTCTGCAGCATTCAATAAACCTAAAATTGCCCATTATTGATAGTGTAAGGTGATTGGAAAATAATCGCTCTTTCAAACGGTAAACAATCAATTTTCTCGATAAATTCAGGATGTTATGGCCGTTTTAGCGAATTAAGATCAAATTCACGGAAAAAATCTTAAAAGTCAAAAAAGTTGAATTTAGAAGCGAGCAAAAAAAATGTTATGGAATGATTTTTGTTGGAAATTATTTTTTAATTCGATCCCCAGCCGGTGGCTTATTCCTCAGGTATTGATGATTTTTGGGCAGAAGTAAAGTAAAAAAAGAAAAGCAAACCGTCGTTCCAGGCGTTGGCTTTGCGCCCGATAGCCGAAGTTGCCCCGGGCGTGCCCTGCCGCCTTCAAGGAGAGGGTCAGAAAAATTGAACGAAAAATACGAAAAATTGAAAAATGATGTGCAATATATTCACCCACGATGGTATCATTCTTAAAAAACCCTTACGGAGGCATCATTTGTCAAAATAAGGTGGACAATGGGAACGTCTGACGGACTAATAAATCTCGCCTAAAGCCGTAAAATGGTAAATTCGCACGAACTATCAATTTTCCCAACTCAAACCACGTGTGGTCCTGCCGGGGCTGTCGCACGTGTTTTTGCATAATCCGCGTCTCTCAAAAATCGCATTATTCACCGCGCTAAGCTCAAAACCGCGTATTAACATAATCCCAAAATATTTAATGCAGTCGGGAAAAATACCTGAATATTTTCTGTACAGCTTTCGACGGAAGAATGAAATATTTTTCGACGTACCTACATTTTACCTCAAAAATAAAATACTTTTGAGCATTTTTTGGAAGCGCGGAATTTTTTGTAAGTACAAGATTTTTTAAAAGCCTCAAATTTTTTATAAAAAAGCGGCTATCGCTTAAAAACGCTAATTTTTCTACGAACCAATTTTTCGTAAACTTACTCGGACACACTTGGCAACCGAAAGGTACCGCAATGTGGCGCCCAATTTTGCCAATTCGTACAGTCCGAAGTCCGTGACCTGCGCGCAATCAGACACGGACAGTTCTCTCAGGCCGGAACAAAAACTCGGTATGAACTTGATTCCAGCATCTGAAAAAAGCGATAGATTTGAGCAATAAAATTAAAAAAAAATTAGATAGTTTACATTTCAAATTACGTCAAATCAAAATAATAAAAATTATTTCCCTTATTTTCGCCGTTATTTATTTGACCAAAAAACTGAAATTTTTCATAATTCCCTAAAAAAACTGGTATTTCAGAATCTGAAAAAGCAAAAAACTGAAAAACCCATCAGAATATGGGGATTCGATTAGCCAAATCGCTACAGCCAACCCGGAATTTTTTTAATTTGATTTTCGAATTTTTTGTAATCGGAAACTTAAACTATCGAATTTTCAGGGGGACTTGGGCGACTTTATCGTCAAAATCACTCGAGCGCTTTCTGCCTGGTGGGCCTCAACAGCGCATTATCATCAATATTATTTTTTTTATTTTACTTTTTTATTTTTATTATTATTTTATTATTATTGTTATCACCTATTTTATATTTATTATTTTATTATTATTTTTTATTACTGTCCTATGTAGTATTATTACAGGTGTTATCCGGAAAAATACCTGTTATTTTGGTACATCGTCTCAGGTACAGGTAAATGAGTTGAGGGCAATTCCGCACGATGACTCTCAGGCTTCCGTCGTCAACAGCAGCGCAATCTGGGCGAGGATAACAATATTTAGCATTAACTAAAGACGAAGAACAAATATAGAGTATTTCCAGTAAATTTGGCTTGCATGGAGATACATAATATGTATTAGGTAGATGGATTTCCACTATAATTAAAAAATTTTCTGCGTTAAAAGGTCTGAACGCAATTTGAAATTAATTTCTCACTTGAGCAAGTTAACTTACCGATATTTTTAATGTATCAAACGCATTTCTAAGGTACTTTTTAAGTATATTACCTGTCAGGTCGAGATATTGAAGGAGTAATCGTCGAGGTGGCTCCGGACCGGGCGTTACGCTAACGCAAGATATTTTCACACAACCTGAAGGAAAAGATTACGTCGCATTATTGTCTTATAATAATATTTTTCCCTGTCTACATCCTCAGCGACAAGACAATAGTAATAATGCGCAGAAAAATTCCGAAGCCCCAAACTTTATATAAATTATTGATAATTTTTATTCGTACTTTGTATTCAGGCTGCTAACAATTTCGTGGCGAGTTGGACGAAATTTATTTATCCGTCGCGTAATTATTGCAGCTTGTAATCGCCATACTAATTGCGAAAATTTATAAATTAAAATTCTAAAGGCAAAACCAAATCGAAGCTTCTCGGAAGGCCGTCGGTCGAATTGAATTGATTTACAACCTACGTACGAGTACGTAAGTCTCTCGAAATGATGGGAAAAATGAGCTGGAAATTTGGCACGGTACGAAACGTCTCTGTACAATTTATTAGCGTTGAAATAGATGATAAATCGGAATTTCAAGCCGCGGGCGTAGGCCGAGCGGAGGAGGCCCTTGTGGGAACCGCAGCGGCCGCTTTCCCATCTGTCAACGTTGGGACGTGTTGATTGGATGAGTGATTCCGACCCATTAAAGGGCAAAGCCGAAATGGAGGGAAAAACGGGTAAAAATTACCCGTCCCGAGGACCCCGTCGATTTTTCGGGGTGGGGAACCCGCGGTCGTGCTCGAGGGGAGCGCCGTAACGAATTCACGCGACGACTCTTCTTAAGCAGAAGAGCACATAATTCATAAATGAAGACGATCATTCTCGACGGGCCCGACTGATCTGCACTCAATCACGAAATGTTCACAGAGCCCGGAGGTGGAGCGGAGGGTTCACACGGGGCGAAAGCAGGCCTCACTCCGCAGCGGTTTGAACCGCGGACCGAAACCGAAAACTTCGTCATGGGCCAATGGGAAGAAAGGTTGGAGATTGGAGAAGATAGGTGGGAAATTTCTTGTCCAAAGTTATTGAAGATACGAGATTTTTGAAGACACGAACCCCCGAAGACTGAATATCAACCATTTTCCAGAGACCCACCAATACCTTTACGGCGACCTTCTCACTAGGTCCGTCTGACCATTGCAGATAGTATCCAATGCTTGCACACCAAAGATATTGAAAGATTACGACGGTTTAACGGAGGTTTTATGGGGTTTTGAAGGTTTCTCTGGGGGTTTTGAGGGGTTAGGAAGGTTTTGGGACAGTTCCTCGGACTTTTTTGAAGTTTTCGGAAGTTATTTAAGGTTTTTTGAAGGTTTTTCAATCGCTTTCATCCAACAGCCTCCCTCCGCAGCGGTTTGAACCCCGGACCAAAAACTAGACAACTTTGTCATTAGTCAATGGGAAGAAAGGTTGGAGATTGGAGAAGATAGGTGGGAAATTTCTTGTCCAAAGTTTTTGAAGATTCGAGATTTTTGAAGACACGAATCCCCCAAGCCTGGATTTCAACCATTTTCCTCAGATCTTTGGTGGCCCACTAATACCTTTACGGTGAACTTCTCACTAGGTCCATCTGACCATTGCAGGTTGCACACCAAAGATATTGAAAGATTACGACGGTTTAACGGAGGTTTTATGGGGTTTTGAGGGGTTAGGAGGGTTTTGGGACAGTTTCTCAGACTTTTTTGAAGTTTTTGGAAGTTATTGCAAGGTTTTAGAAGGTTATCGAAGGCTCTTGGAAAGTTTTGGAGGTTTTTCGATCGCTTTCATCCAACAGCCTCCCTCCGCAGGGGTTTGAACCGCTGACCGAAAACTAGACAACTTTGTCGTGGGCCAATGGGAAGAGAAATTGGAGAAGAGAGCTTGGAAATTTCTTGTCCAAAGTTCTTGAAGATTCGAGATTTTTGAAGATACGAATCCCCCAAGCCTGGATATATCGACCATTTTCCAGAGACCCACCAATACCTTCACGTCGACCTTCTCACTAGGTCCGTCTGACCATTGCAGATAGTATCCAATGCTTGCACACCAAAGACAATGGAAGATATGAAGCAGTATGAAGGTATAACGGAGGTTTTATGGGGTTTTGAAGGTTTCTCTGGGGGTTTTGAGGGGTTAGGGAGGTTTTGGGACAGCTCCTCGGGCTTTTTTGAAGTTTTCGGAAGTTATTGCAAGGTATCGAAGGTTTTTTGAAAGTTTAGGAGGTTTTTCGATCGCTTTCATCCAACAGCCTCCCTCCGCAGGGGTTTGAACCGCTGACCGAAAACTTTGTCGTGGACCAATGGGAAGAGAAATTGGAGAAGAGAGGTTGGAAATTTCTTGTCCAAAGTTCTTGAAGATTCGAGATTTTTGAAGATACAAATCTCCCAAGCCTGGATATCAACCATTTTCCTGAGACCTGCGGTGGCCCCCTAATACCTTTACGACGACCTTCTCACTAAGTCCATCTGACCATTGCAGTCAGTATCCGATGCTTGCACACCAAAGATATTGAAAGACTATGAAGGTTTAACGGAGGTTTTATGGGGTTTTGAAGGTTTCTCTGGGGGTTTTGAGGGATTAGGAAGGTTTTGGGACAGTTCCTCGGACTTTTTTGAAGTTTTCGGAAGTTATTGCAAGGTTTTAGAAGGTTATTGAAGGCTCTTGGAAAGTTTTGGAGGTTTTTCGATCGCTTTCATCCAACAGTCCCCCCAGAGGAGTTTTAACCACGGACCGAAAACTAGACAACTTTGTCGTGGGCCAATGGGAAGAGAGATTGGAGAAGAGAGGTTGGAAATTTTTTGTCTGCAGTTTCCGGAGGTTCGAGATTTTTAAAGACACGAACCCCCCCAAGCCTGGATATCAACTATTTTCAAGAGACCCACCAATACCTTTACGGTGACCTTCTCACTAGGTCCATCTGAGCATTGCAGATAGTATCTAATGCTTGCACACCAAAGATATTGAAAGATTACGACGGTTTAACCGAGGTTTTATGGGGTTTTGAAGGTTTCTCTGGCGGTTTGGAGGGGTTAAGAAGGTTTTGGGACAGTTCCTCGGCCTTTTTTGAAGATTTCGGAAGTTATTGCAGGGTTTTGAAGGTTTCTTGGAGGGCTAGAAGGGTCTTTGGAAAGTTTCTCAGACTTTTTTGAAGTTATTGCAAGGTTTTAGAAGGTTATTGAAGGTTTTTTGAAAGTTTAGGAGGTTTTTCGATCGCTTTCATCCAACAGCCTCCCTCCGCAGGGGTTGAACCGTGGACCGAAAACTTTGTCATGGGCCAATGGGAAGAAAGGTTGGAGATTGGAGAAGAGAGGTGGGAAATTTCTTGTCCAAAGTTCTTGAAGATGCGAGATTTTTGAAGATACGAATCCCCCAAGTCTGGATATCAACCATTTTTCTGAGATCTGGGGTGGCCCACTAATACCTCTAGGCGACTTTCTCACTAGGTCCATCTGACCATTGCAGGTAGTATCCGATGCTTGCACACCAAAGATATTGAAAGATTATGAAGGTTTAACGGAGGTTTTATGGGGTTTTGAAGGTTTCTTTGGGGGTTTTGAGGGGTTAAGAAGGTTTTGGGACAGTTCCTCGGACTTTTTTGAAGTTTTCGGAAGTTATTGCAAGGTATTAGAAGGTTATCGAAGGCTCTTGGAAAGTTTTGGAGGTTTTTCGATCGCTTTCATCCAACAGCCTCCCTCCGCAGGGGTTTGAACCGCTGACCGAAAGCTAGACAACTTTGTCATGGGCCAATGAGAAGAGAAATTGGAGAAGAGAGGTTGGAAATTTTTTGTCTGCAGTTTCCGGAGGTTCGAGATTTTTAAAGATACGAATCCATCCAAGCCCGGATATCAACCATTTTTCTGAGATCTGGGGTGGCCCACTAATACCTCAAGGCGACTTTCTCACTAGGTCCATCTGACCATTGCAGTCAGTATCCGATGCCTGCACACCTAAGATATTGAAAGATTATGACGGTTTAACGGAGGTTTTATGGGGTTTTGAAGGTTCTTTGGGGTTTTTGAAGGTTTCTTAGGGGGTTTTGGGACAGTTCCTCGGACTTTTTTGAAGTTTTTGGAAGTTATTGCAAGGTTTTAGAAGGTTATCGAAGGCTTTTGGAAAGTTTTGGAGGTTTTTCAAAGGTTTTTTTCGATCGCTTTCATCCAACAGTCCCTCCAGAGGAGGTTGAACCATGGACGCCAGTATAGATAACTTTTTCATGGGCCAGCGGGGAGAGAGAGGTTAGAAATTTTTCATGAAATAGAAATGGTTCATTAAACGTTTTTCAAGGTTTTTTTTCAAAAGATTTTCGAAGATTTGTTTAAAAAATGTATTTCACTAACCTACGTTACCTTACAACTGCTTTCTTAAATTTCTGATTAATTTTTTTTTTAATTTTAGGTCGATTACAATTTGCCCATATATTCTGTAAATTGCGGGATGAAAAACCCAACTTATATGTATTGACCTGAGCAACAATGGCTCTTGAGTCCAAAATTGTCGGATTTTGCCGCACCGTGTGAACCCAGAAGGACTGGCCGGCGGGTCCGCATTTTCATTCTTGGAACTCCTATTTATGGACTAATCGTCGGCTTGTCCAACGGCTGATTTGTCTCGCATCGGGTCCGATAAGTTTTCGATTTCGGGCCGCCTATCGATAAATCTAGTTAGGTTACCGTTAGTTTCTGGGAAAACTGTAACGTGGACGCAGTGTTGCCAAAGTGTAAAAGTCGCTGAGGCAACGTAAATAAAAACCCCGATTCCCCCGAATGAGAAAATTTCAGAAAAGTCCCCCTGACATCCGTAAAAAGCCCCCAAAACAATTCCCCCCTAGAATCCACCTCTGAGAATAAAAAAAAATTTGGGCAGAAAACTCCATCATGGCAACACTGATCCGATGATGCAGTATTTTCGTTTGGAGTTTTCAAATTACCCCTAAGCCCGACGTTGCCCCATGTCACTGCTATAGTCAGCAGAGCTCGAAAAAATTTAGGATAACGAGTTTAACCTGGAATATCTGTAGATAAACATTATCGGCAAAATTATCCAAGCCGTAATCCTAGTGAAGAAAAGCCGATTCGAATCACGTCCCGTTGATTTCTTCGTTGCTCACCGGGAGGGGAAAAAAGAGAATCGAAGTAATCTTGACACTCCGAGTGGCGGCTTTAGTTTTCGCACGACGGGTGCCAAACATTGAAAAAAACCGCCGCCTTAAAGAAGGAAATGCTGTCTTCTTACGCCACCGGGTACAATTTACAGTCGACTTGAAATAGGAAAAGTCCGATAGGTCGGCTAGCCAGGGGGAAAAAATCCCGGTTCGTTCGAAGACTTGGGGGAAAAAAATGCGAACTTTCTTTTAATTTATTTCACCGCGACTTCCTTTTTCCGTTGGGAATCCGATGAGCGGAGTAAGGACCAATTAAAGCATAGTTTAGACGTCTTTCAGAAGAAGCGCTTCCAAGAAGAAGCGGATGGAGGAGTATGTGAACTATCTGAGCCCGCAATTTGACGAGACTTGAGAAAACGAGTCGGTCGCCGTAATACAGAAAGAAGTTACAACCTTGCCCACGAAGGTTGATTAATTACCCTGGTTATCCGCTTTTTTCAGGGGGGGGTTCGAAGGTAAATCATCTAATGATCGTTTCTCATCCCCGGCGAACCGAACCGACGGCAGGAATCCGGCGATCAAGCTGAGCCGGGCATGGGGGCTATCAGTACTTCATCAAGCATATAGGCCACTCATGCACAAAGTCATGCGAGATCTGTACCAACTACTCTAGGAAACTTAAAAATGTCTTTTCAGGCTTTTTGTTTGGAATATTGAATAAATTTGCTCCTTTTTTTGCTCATTATATAAAAACTGCGCATCCTACCGAAATGTTGACTACATTCTTTTTTGTACAGCATTCCATTTAGCGCCCAATGACGTTTGAAACATCGAAATCGGCCCAGCCGTTCAGCCGCAGTCGCGCGTCAAAGACGGGTGATATTCCAAGCACGGAGGAATCAACGGGAAATCGAGAAAACCCAAAGATCGACAAACCAGCGTGCTGCAGGTGGTCGGCCTTCTAGTCTAGTACTTGATACATTGAGCTGTCACCCTAGTACCGACAGTTGTCGCCCTAATCCTTCCAGAAGAAGTTTGGAACCGATAATCGCCGTATTCCATGAAAGTCATTTTTAAAACTGAAGATTTTCACCTGTAAGGTCGAGATGGTTGAGGTTCGTCGCACGGGTGACGAGGTCGAATAACGCGGAGTCGGTTACGGTGGAGCAACCATGGAGTTGGACACTGGTCAGTTCCGGACAGCGCCTCGCCAGCATCGAAACGCCCTTGTCGGTCATCCAGGCGCCTTCGCTGAGAGCGACTTTTTTCAAACTTTGAGCGCTGCAAAGCCGTCGAACTATGCACCTGGAAGGTTGAAATCAAAATAGTTTTAAGAAGGGAAACATGAAGGTGTTTCGAGTGGGAAAGCGATCGACCGAGAGGCTCGCACAGGAAGGGTGGCAGGGATGTTCAAAAGAACGGCTGAAAGGCAAGTTATCAGTTTTGGGAGAGAGGGATGCTTGCGAACAAATATGGCGCTCTTTGGAGGCTCTAGGAAATTAGCGTATTTCAGCAATGTAACACCAACGATGCTAAATTCTCACGCTTTCCCAGAGGGACAATCAAGATTCAAGGGCTCAGACAGATGAAAATCAAGATTTGGAACTGAGGGCCGTATGCACAGCACATAGATGCCGATATTCATTTTCCGCATTTTATCGGTTAATACCAAAATAACCAACATTCCGTTACCGTAAAACCCGCATGGTAAGGAGACGATCACAGCATCAGAGGTTTGACAAATCGCAACCACGATTTTTGAGGTCCCAATTCAAATTTGCTCGCTTTTAACCTTATAATTAAAACCTCAAAATCATGGTTGCGATTGACAGTACCTAAGCTACTGATCCTCTCCATACCAATTTGGTTTTTTGAAATTGACCAATAATATGTACAACATTTAATTTGGCGCATCATACGGTTCACACCTCAAAGAACTCAGATAGAGATGCAAATCGAGATCTGGAACAAAATCCTACTATCCCAACCTAATTGAGCATCACTGCCAAAATTTCGAGTCCATCTGACATAAAACATTTGGGGCTCCCCATGAAGAGCAGGGCGAACCAAAATCATGAGAACGTGAGACCTTCTTAGTATTGTGGAGTACCGCCAGATGGCAGGGTCATCCTGGATGAGTTACCTTATAAACATTTCGCCGAGGCAACAATCCCCCCACAGGTATTTGCATCCAGGAAAGCTTTTCCCAACGAATTCACACGAAGAAAAAAATTGTGGAAAAAAGTTTCAACATTGTCTGAAGAAGTCGAGATTTACTAGCAAACATTTGCATTTGCTTTTTTTTAAGTTGGGCACTTAAAACTTTAACATGGTTCCACTCGCATTCCACAAAAAAGCAGACATTTATAGTTTAAAAAAATCCTTCAATTCGAATCCGCCCGGCTTTGCCGCGCCGATGTTGCAAGGCGAACATAAATGTTTTTCCGCTTAAAAGGCTCTCGAAGTCATTTGCCATGGGAACACGTCTAGGTTTTATGCTGAGCTGATAATCTTATCATAAAACCGGGCATACTTCCCTGCAGGAATAAAATAGGGCTTATTTTTATTTTCCTCCTGCGCATCCTCTCGGCGCATCAGCGAAGCCACCGGGCCGTTTAGATATCCCGGCCCCCTTTTTACCCTTATCTGGTTCATTTTCGCTCGCAATTCCGACCCGCTTTAGTGCTTCGTAAGTTATCGCTAAAATGCGCACTCAGCTCACACGATGCAATTGATTTGGTCGCGTTTTATAGCATCGGCAATTTTCCCTTACGGTATTTTCACAATGCGGAGAAGTTGCTCGCTAAAACTGACACGTCTTCGATTGGATCGATAAATTTCATATCATTGAGTCGAGTTATGCGGCTAAATTGTAGGGGCCTTGACGTACTTTAAGCTCTGATATAGGAAGCTTGAAGTCATGAGATTGAAATTTAACATTAATTGTTCCTAATAGGTAAATTTCCTGAGGAAGGACAAACAGCAATTCACAAGTAGTGATGGCAAACTTTTTTCAATATATCGATTTATCGGTTTTCCGATATATTGTTAGCAACATATCGATGGCACCGATATATCGGAGATCATATTTCGATATATCGGGGTTTCGATATATCGGCTGTTAATTTTTCCTGAATCCTGTTAATATGAACTATTTTAATTTAATAAACTTTCCTGAATCCTGCTTGTTAAAATGTTAATTTTTCCTGAATGTTTTTTTTCTTGAATGTTTTTTCAAACTGTTTTATCACCTGAATCCTACTAGTTAAAATGTTATTTTTTCCTGAATCCTGCTAATATTAATTATTTTAATTTAATAAATTTTTCCTGGAATCTAATGTTTTTTGTGGATTCTGGAGGTAGATGTACCGATATATAGGAACAGAAATATCGATTATTGGTCCGATATATCGAAGCTCAAATATCGATATATCGGAGCTCAAATATCGATATATCGAAGCTCAAATATCGATATATCGGAGCTCAAATATCGATATATCGAAGCTCAAATATCGATATATCGGAGCTCAAATATCGATATATCGGAGCTCAAATATCGATATATCGGAGCTCAAATATCGATATATCGAAGCTCAAATATCGATACATCGGAAGCAATATATCGATATTTTGTTGCCATCCCTATTCGCAAGTGCGCGTCTTCGTGCGTTGCGGAAAGGACCGGAAAACACCTTTGAACACCATTTTTACCATGATTTCGATTGAATATTAGCAACTATTGCCCCAATACACGCAATTATCTGCCTTGGTATGGACACATTAATACAAAAAATTCAGTATGAGAGATGACTCTCCAGTGGCCTCAAACCCTGGGTCTTAAGCTCGTATCACGTCAGACCGTTCTCCTCCCCATCCCACAGACCGTCTGTACAGACCGATTCTTTGGTAAATTTAACATGCAAATTCATTTGATTTTCCCGATAAGCAAGGTCCCAATAACAAACAATGATGTGCGTGCACCAAAATGAACATGTCAGGGTCAGCCAATCCAAGAATAGGGTCTGTGTGTCTGTACGGGGGACGGGGAGGGGGACGGTCTGACGTCTGATACGGCCTTCAGACGTCAGACCGTTCCCCTCCCCATCCCACGTACAGACACACAGGCCCTTTTCTCTGGCTGATGCTATGGATGCCTTCACTTTTGTCACCTGCGTCAATGTTTGTTGAAATAACCAAAGTCTCGATCTGTCAGGACGGTCTGTGGGGTGGGGACGGAGGCTTGAGGCGATCTCTAGCGGCATACGTTCCGACTATCTCCCAAAACCGACACTCTTCCTCATGGCACTCGCCAAAACCCCCAAAGTTGTTGCGCCATAGCATTTAATGCTCAGAGATACCTACAAAAAACGAAAAAGTCTCTCACCTGATAGCCTTATCGCCGGAGAGATGTTCCCCGGCCAATGATAACGACGTCCAGAGGCTGGGATCCCAAGCTAACGTCTCCCACCTGCGGCAGACCCGCGCGCACAGGCAAAGTTCGGAACTGTCCAGGAACTGGAAGATTTTCAAAACCGCTGTATCCGGCAGACGGTCGAAATGAGATCTTGAAGATCTGCGAACAAAAACCAACGGAGCAATTGATATAACATAATAGGCACATCAAATTATAGGTACAATGGCTGCGATGAATTTACAAGCAAGTACGGATGACCATCGATAGTATCGAAATATCGATTTTTCCTCCGATATATCGATATTTTATATCGATGATGCAAGGGTCGATAGTATCGGGTATCGATAGTTCGTTGCCGATGTCGTTAAATTGAGTTTCAGCCGATATTTTCTAAACCGATACATCGGCTTTATCCAATACGTTGACTTGATATATTTAGGTCGATACTATTTGTGGTATAATATGTATAATATGTATGTGGTATAATATGTATGTTGTGGTATAATATGTATAATAATTTGTGGTATAGTATATTATACTATCGATAGTTGACCTACGACATTATATCGGCATCGATATTCTGCCACCAATATTATCGAACATCGATGTATCGATTTATTAGGTATCGATGGCCATGGGACTGCGTCATCGATCTACTCCATCGACATTTTTTTTTACCGCAATAATTATTATTGCCAATTTGGTGAAAATAATTGACCCCTCGTGACCCGATGACACTAAATAGCCCAGCTGACACTGGGGTAATTTATTATTACCTGCTCGTATGTTGTCGACGAAAAATAGATACTTGAGGTCAAATGCAAATGGACATGCCCGTAAATCGCAAGGCCAGATAGAGAAAATCAGGTATCAACCTCGGGCTCGAGGCACAATTTTCAAAAAGCTTTCGAGCTTAGTCGTCATGTTCATATCCATTCCAATACTCAATTTTTTGGGTTTATCCTGCGCGCTCGCGTCTTGCACATCCGGGCATGAGTTCGAAAGTTATTACGGTGAAAATTTCATCAGTTACCTCAACTCTACATGGCAAACCCAAAATGGATTCTTGCCCATGAGAATATTGTCATCTCTAAAGGATAGGAGCAAAAATCAATGCGAAAATGACCTCTGGGCGTTCAAAGAAGCGCTGCAGGAGCAAGAGCTTTGGGCCGTTCGAAGTAAGATAATGAAATTATGTTTTTTTCGCTTCCATTCATGGTTTTTCATCGATATTTCGATACTATCGATGGTCATCCCTTATTGGATGGCTCGGTATGTTGTCATCGAACTATCGATACCCGACACTATCGGCCCTTTGCATCATCGATGGCGAAATATCGATATATCGGAAGAAAACATCGATACTATCGATGGTCATCCCTTATTGGAGGCTCGGTATGATGTCATCCAACTATCGATACCCGACACTATCGGCCCTTTGCATCATCGATGGCGAAATATCGATATATCGGAAGAAAACTTCGATATATCGATGGTCATCCCTTATTGGATGGCTCGGTATGTTGTCATCGAACTATCGATACCCGACACTATCGGATCTTTGCATCATCGATGGCGAAATATCGATATATCGGAAGAAAACATCGATATTTCGATACTATCGATGGTCATCACTTATTGGAGGCTCGGTATGTTGTCATCGAACTATCCATACCCGACACTATCGGCCCTTTGCATCATCGATGGCGAAATATCGATATATCGGAAGAAAACATCGATATTTCGATACTATCGATGGTCATCCCTTATTGGTGGCTCGGTATGTTGTCATCGAACTATCGATACCCGACACTATCGGCCCTTTGCATCATCGATGGCGAAATATCGATATATCGGAAGAAAACATCGATATTTCGATACTATCGATGGTCATCCCTTATTGGAGGCTCGGTATGTTGTCATCGAACTATCGATACCCGACACTATCGGCCCTTTGCATCATCGATGGTGAAATATCGATATATCGGAAGAAAACATCGATATATCGATGGTCATCCCTTATTGGAGGCTCGGTATGTTGTCATCGTACTATCGATACCCGACACTATCGGCCCTTTGCATCATCGATGGTGAAATATCGATATATCGGAAGAAAACATCGATATTTCGATACTATCGATGGTCATCCCTTATTGGAGGCTCGGTATGATGTCATCCAACTATCGATACCCAACACTATCGGCCCTTTGCATCATCGATGGCGAAATATCGATATATCGGAAGAAAACATCGATATTTCGATGGTCATCCCTTATTGGAGGCTCGGTAGGTTGTCATCGTACTATCGATACCCGACACTATCGGCCCTTTGCATCATCGATGGCAAAATATCGATAAATCGGAAGAAAACATCGATATTTCGACACTATTGATGGTCATCCCTTATTGGAGGCTCGGTATGTTGTCATCGAACTATCGATACCCGACACTATCGGCCCTTTGCATCATCGATGGTGAAATATCGATATATCGGAAGAAAACATCGATATATCGATGGTCATCCCTTATTGGAGGCTCGGTATGTTGTCATCGAACTATCGATACCCGACACTATCGGCCCTTTGCATCATCGATGGTGAAATATCGATATATCGGAAGAAAACATCGATATTTCGATACTATCGATGGTCATCCCTTATTGGAGGCTCGGTATGATGTCATCCAACTATCGATACCCGACACTATCGGCCCTTTGCATCATCGATGGCGAAATATCGATATATCGGAAGAAAACATCGATATATCGATGGTCATCCCTTATTGGATGGCTCGGTATGTTGTCATCGAACTATCGATACCCGACACTATCGGATCTTTGCATCATCGATGGCGAAATATCGATATATCGGAAGAAAACATCGATATTTCGATACTATCGATGGTCATCACTTATTGGAGGCTCGGTATGTTGTCATCTAACTATCGATACCCGACACTATCGGCCCTTTGCATCATCGATGGCGAAATATCGATATATCGGAAGAAAACATCGATATTTCGATACTATCGATGGTCATCCCTTATTGGAGGCTCGGTATGTTGTCATCGTACTATCGACACCCGACACTATCGGCCCTTTGCATCATCGATGGCGAAATATCGATATATCGGAAGAAAACATCGATATTTCGATACTATCGATGGTCATCCCTTATTGGAGGCTCGGTATGTTGTCATCGAACTATCGATACCCGACACTATCGGCCCTTTGCATCATCGATGGCGAAATATCGATAAATCGGAAGAAAACATCGATATATCGATGGTCATCCCTTATTGGAGGCTCGGTATGTTGTCATCTAACTATCGATACCCGACACTATCGGCCCTTTGCATCATCGATGGCGAAATATCGATATATCGGAAGAAAACATCGATATTTCGATACTATCGATGGTCATCCCTTATTGGAGGCTCGGTATGTTGTCATCGAACTATCGATACCCGACACTATCGGCCCTTTGCATCATCGATGGCGAAATATCGATATATCGGAAGAAAACATCGATATTTCGATACTATCGATGGTCATCCCTTATTGGAGGCTCGGTATGTTGTCATCGAACTATCGATACCCGATACTATCGGCCCTTTGCATCATCGATGGCGAAATATCGATATATCGGAAGAAAACATCGATATTTCGCTACTATCGATGGTCATCCCTTATTGGAGGCTCGGTATGTTGTCATCGAACTATCGATACCCGACACTATTGGCCCTTAGCATCATCGATGGCGAAATATTGATATATCGGAAGAAAACATCGATATTTCGATACTATCGATGGTCATCCCTTATTGGAGGCTTGGTATCTTGTCATCGAACTATCGATACTCGACACCATCGGCCCTTTGCATCATCGAAGGCGAAATATCGATATATCGGAAGAAAACATCGATATTTCGATACTATCGATGGTCATCCCTTATTGGATGGCTCGGTATGTTGTCATCGTAACATACACGTAGAGCAAACGGTCCTCCTGAGAAGGTAGCCACGGTCTGTCAGACCCGAATTCGGAATTACACGGAAAATATGTTGATACAGTTCCGATAATGGTAATTTTAGTTTTTCGACTGACCTAGTTGATTTCAGTGGCTGACTCGTGGGGAGGCCCACAATCTGGCGCCATGTCCGGCAATCTGATCAATCTGGGGAACTGGGACCAATGCAAGTCTTCAGGTGGTAAATTCCGAGGCCGCCACTGCTTACTGTACATAGTCTTGGACAAGGAGAGACCCCAAGACATATCGTATGTGCCTCACAATGTACCAATCATCTATAGCCTCTGCGTCCCTGAGATTTGCGCCGCTTCGGAACTGACGGAACTTCTGTCGAAGGAAATTTCGGTTTTGGGGACGAATTCTTCGACTCTGGTTGTCAAATGCTCGCTTGACGATCCGAGTTGGGGCGTGTGGGAAATCGCAGGAGGGTAAGGCATTATTGGTGGAAAATCTGACATCACAAGGAAAATCATGCTGCACCAATACACGATTTATTTGGTAAAGTGCATGATAGATTCGATCATTTTCAGGTCTGCCTTAACCGTTCTTTCGCTCATTATTGTATCCAGTACAGCCTTAGATGTCTTTTGGACTGACGGATACAAAGGTGAGGGACGCATTGATATAAAGTTGTATTGAAAAGAAGAATGGGGCATAGGTACCCGTGATTTTGGTTTATTACTCAATTCATAAAATCAAGTTTCATTTCACTTATCATTTTCAGATTTTAATTCATATTCCATTTCACTTTCCATTTCAAGTCTCATTTCAAGTTCCATTTCAAATTTCATTCGAGTTTCATTTCCAAATTTCATCATATTTCATTTCATTTCTCATTTCAAAATTCATTTCAGATTCCATCTCAACTTTCATTTCTTACTCCATTTCAAGTTTCATTGCAAACTTCATTTCATATTCCATTTCAAGTTTCATCACAAATTTCATTACAAATTTCATTTTCAAACTTCATTTCATACTCCATTCCAAATTCTATTCCATGTTTCATTTCATATAATCCATTTCGAATTTCATTTCAAACTTCATTTCATATTCCATTTCAAGTTTCATTACAAATTTCATTTCGTCGCTTAAGAAATCAAAATCAATTTCAAGATCAAAGTCAACTTCGAGTTCGAACTCAACTTCGAGTTCAAACTCAACTTCGAGATCAAAATCAACTTCAAGATCAAAGTCAACGTCGAGTTCAAACTCAACTTCGAGTTCAAAGTCAAACTCAACTTCGAGATCAAAGTCAACTTCGAGTTCAAAGTAAACTTCGAGATCAACATCAACTTCGTGATCAAAATCAACTTCAAGATCAAGTTCAACTTCGAGATCAACTCAACTTCGAGTTCAAAGTCAATCTTGGAAATAAAATATGATATGAAACTTGAAATGCAGCATGAAATGAGACATGAATTAGAATATGAAATGGAACTTGAGATGAAATTTCGATATGGAGTATGAATTGAAACTCGACATGGAATATGAAATGAAACTTGAAATTAAACTAGGAATAGAATATGAGATGGAGTATGAAATGAAATTTGGAAATAAAATATGATAAGTATGAAATATGAAACTTTGAATGAGACATGAAATAGAATGTAAAAATGAAACATGCAATGAAAAATGAAATGAAATTTAAAACGAACTGTTACTTCTTGCGTTACATGTTGCAGGGTACAACGGCTTGTTCACCAGTTTTTCCGTGCGGAGAAATTGGGCGATGCTGCCAAAAACCAAAAAGACGCCATTTTCCTGTTTGGATGGTCTGAAGACGTTTCTTCAGTTTTCAGTGATTGCCTACCATACGTGGAGAGACATATTGAGAAATGCGGTCCCTGTTGTTAACAAGTTCAGCCTGAATGAGGTACCTAAATGAATCGTTTTTGAGCCTAAATAAAATTAAGCTGAACGATTGTGCGCACCGAACCAATCCGAAACAGTCCAAAATGGTCTAAAAAGTCCAAAACTGTCCATACCTCCCGAAAACGGTATCAGTCCAAAATAGTCTGAAATGGTCCTAAACAGTCCAAATCAGTCCGAATCAGTTCAAATTGGCCCAAAATAGTTCGGAATGTCCGAAACTGCCCTAAATGGTCCAAGACTGCCCCGAATGGTACAGAACTGTTCGGAACTGTTCAAATGGGCCCGTTTCCAACCAAAATAACCATTCCAAATCGTCCAGAACTGTCCGCAACCATTCGGACAGTCCAGAACAGTCCCGAACGGTCCTCAACAGTTTGAAACAGTCCAATTCGGTCGGAAACGGTATAAAACTGACCAAAATGGTCCAAAACTGTGTACAACGGTTTAGAACAATCTGCAAGTCCAAAACTGTCCTACACAGTGCAAAATGGCCCAGAACAGTTCGGAATGTCCGAAACTGCCCCGAATGGTACGAAACTGTTCCAAATGGTCTGAAACAGACCGAAATTGTTCAAATGTTCGGAATCAACCCAAAATGGTTCGTAACCATTCTAAATTGTCCAAAACTGTCCACAACCATGTGGAGCAGTCCTGAACAGTCCCGAACGGTCCTCAACTGTTTGAAACAGTCCAATTTTGTCTGGAACGGTACTAAACTGTCAAAATTAGTTCTAAACTGTATACAGCAGTCTAAAACAATCTGTAAGCCCGAAACTGTCCTATGCAATGCAAAATGGCCCAAAACAGTTCAGAATGTTCAAAACTGCTTCGAATGGTTCGGAACTGTTCAAAATGGCCCATAACGGGCAAAACAGTCCAAATGGACTGGAACAGTCCGAAATCGTTCAAATAGTCCGAATCAACCCATTATTGTAACTGTTCAAAATCGTCCAGAACTGTCCGCAACCATTCAAAGCAGTCCAGAACAGTCCCGAACGGTCCTGGACTGTTTGAAACAGTCCAATTTTGTCTGAAACGTTACAAAACTGTCAAAATTAGTCCAAAACAGTCTGGAACATTCTGTGAGTTCGAAACTGCTCTATACAGCGCAAAATGGCCCAAAACCGTTCGGAATGTCAGATACTGCCCCGAATGGTACGAAACTGTTCCAAATGGTCTGAAACAGTCCGAAATTGTTCAAATGGTCGGAATCAACCCAAAATTGTTCGTAACCATTCTAAATCGTCTAGAATTGTCCGCAACCATGTGGAGCAGTCCTGAACAGTCCCGAACGGTCCTCGACTGTTTGAAACAGTCCAATTTTGTCCTAAACGGTATAAAACTGTCAAAATTAGTCCAAAACTGTATACAACAGTCAAAAACAATTTGTAAGTCCGAAACTGTCCTATACAGTGCAAAATGGCCCAAAACAGTTCGGAATGTCCGAAACTGCTTCGAATGGTTCGGAACTGTTCAAATGGCCCATAATGGGCAAAACACTCCAAATGGTCTGGAACAGTCCGAAATCGTTCAAACACTCCGAATCAACCCATTATTGTAACTGTTCAAAATCGTCCAGAACTGTCCGCAACCATGTGGAGCAGTCCAGAACAGTCCCGAACGGTCCTGGACTGTTTGAAAATGTCCAATTTTGTCCTAAACAGTGTAAAACTGTCAAAATTAGTCCAAAATTGTATACAACAGTCTGGAACAATCTGTGAGTTCGAAACTGCCCTATACAGTACAAAATGGCCCAAAACAGTTCGGAACTGTTTTTAACAGTCCAATTTTGTCCTAAACGGTATAAAACTGCCAAAATTAGTCCAAAACTGTATGCAACAGTCTGGAACAATCTGTGAGTTCGAAACTGCCCTATAGAGCGCAAAATGGCCCAAAACAGTTCGGAATGTCCAAAACTGCCCCGAATGGTACGAAGCTGTTCCAAATGGTCCAAAACAGTCCAAATCTATTTGAAACAGCCTGAAATTGTTAGAAACAGTCGGAAACAGTCTGAAACAGTTAGAAACTAACCCATCTTCCTTGTTTCCAGTTGTTGAGATCGTACCGCTCGTTCGTCGCTCAAATGCCCATAATGGTCGATTCGTTTTTTGTAATAAGTGGCTGCCTAGTGATGTTTTCCTTACTGTCGAAGAAAGCGGAAAAAACCTCAATTTGGAGAACTCTGATCAACCGAGTGCTGAGGTAAGTAACTACTTATTCCAGCAATCCTAGCCAGTATAACCTTACGAACTAACCTGTAAACTGTAACATATCGAGTGATATGAGTGGAAAAAGGTCCACAGTTTCGATTGCTCCAAACCTGCTGGGGAGGAACGGTCATACGGGCTTGAGGCGGCCTCTAGCGGCATACGTTCCAACTATCCCTCGACCGACACTCCTCCTCACGAATTTTTTTCCAGGGTATACCCAGCATATTTCGTCATATTGCTAGCGGAGACCTCATTGACCGGCTTCATATGTGACGGCCCGCTATGCACAACCATCGTTCGTAAGAAACAGGATAATTGCCGTCAGTATTGGTGGTACAACGTGTTTCTGATTCACAACATTCATCCAGGAATCCAATTTTCGGTTGGTTTCGCAAAATCGTTATTCGAGAAAATCAATGCGGAGATAACACACAATACTTCCACGTTTAATTTTATGCGGTAATTTATTGCAAATGTTCTCTATTTCAGTGTTTACCACCATCATGGTACATCGCGGTTGACATCCAGCTGTTCGTATTATTTGTTCCACTGATCGCGTACGGGATTGGGAAAAATGTTAAAGCTACAATGTGGTTCATTGGTGGCTTGGCGGGCTGTTCAGTGATAGCAGTTTTCATCCAAGTACTTCTGATGAATTTGGGCACGGACACGTTGGCGGTTGAAAAGTAAATTATACCAATCTTCAAAAAAGCAACTTTTTTGAATTACAAGCAAAAATTTTCAAAATGAAATTGAATACTTTTGAAATAAAATTGAGAATTTTCCAAATCAAATTGAAAATTTTCAAAATTAAATATAAATTTTTCAAAATCAAATTGAGAATTTTTGAAATAAAATTGAAAATTTTCATTATAACATTAAAATTTTTATTTTTTTTTCTTCGGCGAAATATAACCAATTTTCCTTTGTTGCAGTATAGAGAATGAGAATCTGTACATGGTTACACTGTATACTCAGGTACACTCCAGACTGTCCAGCTGGGCTATAGGTCTGTTGCTAGGGGCCTTCATGCGGAGACAGGAAAGCAAAAAAATCACGGTAAAAAAGGTAATGAATGGGCATATGGAGGGGGTTGACATTCGTGTGTCAACATGATATGACTTTTTACATGAAGGTCAAAATCCGCTCAAAATTTTCCAATTCACGGACTCCACTTTGAACCGACCGCTGATCCGATTTTGACAAAATAATTCATCACAGACAACACAACTTGAACTCATTTTTGATATTTTTCCTGCGATGGCAGGAATTGGCGATCGCCCTGTGGATCCTCGTGGGGCTGACAGTATCGGGTTTTTTACTACTCAGCGTGCCGATGCAAAAAGAAGATTACGTGTACAATAACGTGATAGCCGCATTTTACAACGCTCTCTGGAGTCCCGTATGGTGCCTGGGCAATTGCTGGATCATATTTGCATGCTGCTCTGGATACTCAGGTAATCTCAAAATACTGTCGACCGCTTGGATAGAATTATAAAATTTCGAAAAACCCACTCCTTTTCCCTTGGGGCGGAGAAAAATTCGGGAAACGTCCACAAAAAAATCAATATTACGTAATTAACAATTTGAAAATTTTTAAAAATCGTTCGAATCCAAATTTAGTTTTTTAGGCACGAATTTTTAGGCATAAATTCAAAAATTTAAGAATCCTACTCTATTTTTGATTTTGAACGGTTTTCTTTGCAGATTGCATCAACCCGATCCTTTCTTCGAAACCGCTCCGAATACTTGGCAAGCTATCGTACTGCGCGTTCATGGTGCACCAATTGGTTGTCAATTTATTGTTTTCGGAGCTTCGAGCACCTATTTACATAACATCACTGCAGCAGGTGAGCTATATTGTTTCAAAAGGCAATAATCCACATTGCAATTCCCGCAATTCGCTACCTACCCATCGCTGCAAGTCTTGTTACAACTGACACAAGTCGAGTTACAACTGACAAAAGTCCAGTTACAACTGACACAAGTCCAGTTACAACCGACACAAGTCCAGTTACAACTGACACAAGTCCAGTTACAACCGACACAAGTCCAGTTACAACCTACACAAGTCCAGTTACAACCGGCACAAGTACCGTTACAACTGACGCAAGTCCAGTTCTAACTGACCCAAGTTTAGTTACAACTGACGCAAGTCCAGTTACAACTGACACAAGTCCAGTTACAACTGACACAAGTCCAGTTACAACTGACGCAAGTTTAGTTACAACTGACACAAGTCCAGTTACAACTGACACAAGTCCAGTTACAACTGACACAAGTCCAGTTACAACTGACACAAGTCCAGTTACAACTGACACAAGTCCAGTTACAACTGACAAAAGTCCAGTTACAACTGACAAAAGTCCAGTTGCAACAGACAAGTGAATTAATCGCCGTAATTATTATGGTAACGTGTTTTGCATTGCCCGACAAGAACATCTTATGTTGACAGGCCACCCTCATATTTGGCGCCATAGTGATAAGCTATCTATTCGCGACCGTATTGTACCTCACAGTTGAGGGCCCGTTCGTGAATGTACAATCCTTCACTCAGGGCATCGGTACGTACTCGGATAAAAACATGCATGTTTTTACAAAAGGTACATGCACCTTTTTACAAATTTTTTTATCGAGACCAAATTATTTAAAAATGTGTTTGAAACGTTAGGCATACGTACGAGACGAAAATCTTTAGTTTTAGCAAACATATTGTAAAAATGCGTCAATGGTCTATTCAGAAAAAAATGTACAAGTACATTAAAGATAGGTCTATCTTTAAATTCTAACGTGAATTGAAAACCGTTTTCAGGAAGATCTAAAGCAAAGGAATCAGCCGCGGTTACAGCAAGGGGTCAGGAATCGTCTCAAAGCTCGATGGGATTGAGTAATTCGACTGTATTAGACAATTTTTACAGTAGCAATGACTAATTAATGTTTCAAAACGGTTTTCTGAATTTACACAGCTTACTATTCATTACGCGTGATCTGTTTTGGAAAATATCTTCAAAAGGGCCACGCGTAGGAATTCCAAGCTGAATTGACTGACTCCAAAAAGACGCCACCATGCTACAGCCACCATAAAACCATCTTTACAGTAATTTCTGGAATAGCAATTTTTTTTTTGTGTGTGCAATAAAAAAAATGTCACCTCGCAACATTTGGACTGTGGAATAAAACAAATTTACCTTGTGTGTTTTGATGTCTTCACTTCGGAGGGCCAGCAGGGGGTTGAGACGAGGGTATGGTAGCCCTGGTCCAGGGACGAGCCGTAATAGTCGGGCGAACTTCGGCCAAGTTTGGCCAAGGGGCAGGCCATTCCCGGGGATCCCCCTCTGCCCAGCATCACCTTGAACAAGTAATTTTTCAATAATTAATTTAATAATACAGATATATTTAATTTATATAGTAATTAGTAATTAATAATTTTTTAATAATTTAATAATTTTTTAATAATTAATTGTTTTATTTATTTTTATTGACAAAGCGTGTATTTAATGACAGCAGACAAAAACAAAGTAAAAACCAGTGGTGCGTAGATAACACACAATACTTCCATATTTCGAAAAGTAAAATTGAGAGACAATTTGATCATATTTTGACTGTTTTTAAGGGTGTTTAGGTCAAAAATGTCAAAAAATTCGCTATGCAAATTTTAAAATTCGCCAAAAAAAAATTTGTTACATTATTGGAATATAAAAAAATACCCACATATTCTGCAAGGTAAAACGAAGATTTTGAGACCAAGAACGCTCAAATCGGTTCATTTTTGTGGCCGGAAAAAAATAAAATAGAAAACACTAAAAATGCAAATATATCGGAAGTACTGTGCGTTATCCAAATTCCGATTAAACAGGGTGTTAGGGCTTTCCGAGACAAACATTTCAGTTCAAGAAATTTGAAAAAAGGTTGAGAAATGAGGGAGTTATGGCCATTTTTGTAAATGACCACAGACGGACAGACGGACAGACGGACACACGGACACACAGACACTTGTTCGGGAAGTGATTCTGAGTAAATGTGTATAAGAAAAAGTTGTTTCTGAAGCTCCGTTCCGATTCTCGATTTTAGGACGATCACAATACTTCCATTTACTCTGTAAATATGGAAGTAAAAAAACAAGAAATAAAACAAAAAAGATGAATAAAAACATTTTTTGAGAATTAATTTTTTATTAAGTAATTTTTTTAAAATAATCAATTAATTTTTCAACAATTAAATAGTAATTTTTTAATAATTGATAAATTTTTTAATAATTAATTAATTTTTTAATAATTAACTATTTTTTAATAATTAATTAATTATTATTGATTAATTTAAACAACCATGCATTATTAGGTATCTACGTCTCATTACACGTACTACTCATACAAGTAATTTGGGACACTATCAATAGGTAGCTATACGTATACTGCCGTCCTAAGTTAAAACGTCCTATCTCAGTTTTTAGCGTTTTGAGAAAAACGCGGTTAAGTGAGATTGTTTGCACCGTCCACGTTTTTAACCCTAGCTATTTGGAATTTTCACGATAGCTCCTTGACATCACCCCCCAACTTTGTCAGTTGTCAACAAACCTCAATATTAAACCAGCAGGTAGAAATTATCAATTGAAGTGCAAGAAGTCGAAGATAAGACTTTGTTGTTGTTGTTCGTTTTCTTGTCGTGTGATTTAGGCCACGTTCGACATTGGTTTTTATACCTAGGATAGGACTTTTTAACCTAGTAGTAGTAGTTTTTGGAACTCAGTATTCGAAGATGAATATCTTGCCCACATCCATGACAGACACAGCTTTGCTACTCACTAGGCCAGAAAGTCCTAACTCCTTTATTTGAGACCTCCTTTATTTGACTTAGGACGATTTATTCTAGCACAAGTTACTGAATTTTTTCAGTTATACAAGGTCAAAGTGTCCTAACTTTCTGCTACTTAGGACTTTTTAGCCTAGGACTACCAAGTTAGGACTTTCTGTTCTTGGATGGAGGCGGAAATTGACAAAAGTGAGATAGGACAAAGCCATTTTTCAGTCCTTTCCAATGAAGATACGACTTTCTAACCTGGCCCATCAGACGCGTCATGTCAAAATCTATACAACCACGTCCTTAACTCAAAAAGCGAAAAAAATGAGATAGGACGTTTTAACTAAGGACGGCAGTATAGCTACCTAGGTAGGTATACGATTTAAGGTTTTCTAACAAAAAATCAAAATTTCTTTATTTTAGTCAAATATTAGGGGTAGGGTCTTCAGAAAAACTCTGTCTCTCTCGCCGAGCTTCAGGGTTATTGATTGTTGAAATAATTGTGTTTTGAGTTTTAAGTGTTTTTTTTTTAATCCAATTTCTTGATGCAACAGACTGACAGATTATACATAATTTCCTCGAAAGAAAAACACGGAAAATTAATTAATAACACTTTTATTTATCTCTTAACCACAGTAATATTTTTAATTCGCAAATTTTTCGAGCTGTCCTTCTTGATGTTAATGACCTCCTGCTAAGCACGTCAGCGCCACAATTCAATTAACTGAGTCATTTCAGCTGAAAGAGATAGCAACAATGCGTTAATCAAACGACTATCTGAACAATGAACACTCCCGACGCCAATTGTCCTACGTGAGTTCAGGAGCCTTAGCAAGAATGTCATATCAGCACGCTAATTCCACTGCGTCTAATACATTTTTTGAATTTTTTCATTTTTTATACTTATTAATAAAAAATAATATACTTAATATGTCGACGGGTGTCACACCTAAGGTGTGCAAACAATTTGTTTTGGCAAAAAGCAGCCCCACCTGAGGCGGTCTCTTGCGACGTTACCACTAACCAAAGAACCGTCACTCATTTCTCGAGATACTGGAAAACCAGGTGCAAAATTTGTTGTTTCAATTAAAGGTAATCGATGGAAAAAAAAGAGAAAAAATCCCTCACGCTTGTACTATTGAAGATAGGTACCTAGATTACAGAGGCTATTGATTGGAAGAACCTTCCTACCTACCTAAAGTACGCAGCTTCTCAATATGCATCTGCAGCACCTGTACTACAAGGTGCTTTCTTGAAGCGCGGATGCACTACGTTGTAAGGCGGGCCGATCTCTCTCTCGCCCTCTTGGCTTTTCGTCAGTCTTTGCTCCATCATTCAATTAATAGGGTAAAGGCACCAATTACTGACACTTTAAGGAATTTTCTTTGGTTTTTCAACCATTTCTCCAGTACCTAGTTTTTGTGTTAATAATTATTGAAATAAATACTTTCGTTCAATGTCCCAAGTGTTCTACTTGTCCTGCAAGGTGAGCCGAAGTACACAATTGAAGGGTAAGGGGAAAGAACAGGAAATATCCATTTTTCCCAAAAACAAGCTTAATAGCGCATTTTGTAGGAATTCAAAGGTACTAACCATATAGTGAAACTCCAAAGGGAAAAAAGTATAAATGTCGCCCAGAGAAGCAACGAAAGATTCGGTGTAAGGGGAAAAAACATAGAATTTAAAATACAAAACCTGCTTTTTCTCTAAAAGTACTTTTTGTGACATTCCTCGTTCCTTCCCCTTACCCTTCAATTATTTCAATTTGTACGCATGAAGTGTTCATGACTCCGCTTTTACAACACGGTCGCCTGTACATTTAAGGGCGATTTTCAAAGAAAATAAATTTCCATCAATGGATTTTGAATGACGTCCGTTTCGGAGATGAATTCACCTCAAGGAATTTCATTCCGACGCGAATCTGGGAAGATCCCGAGGATTTCTCAGGTTGGCATTCCTGAAACTGGAGACCGCCTCAGGCAGCTGTTATGTTGATGAGGGGGCCGAAGGGAAATTTTAACAGCTCCCCGTTATCGGTCGTTATTTTTGGCGACGATTATAATTTCCTGACGGGGCGACCATTTTTCGAGCGACCGGCAGTTCTCGGACGTTCAAGAAGACAAATGGGACCGACCTCAATTATCGGATTCCATTTTGATTGTAACAAGCGGATTTTACGATGATCATGATTTTATTATGGTCGTTTTTTGGGGCTTGAATTTGACATTTCGAGACGTAAATGACAAGAAGGAATAGCTCTCCTTTAGTTTTCAAAAAAATTTGACTGGAAAAAGGGATAAATGCTCGAAATAAAATTAATATGAATTTTTCAATGCAATCATGAAAATTTCCAAAATTGAAAATCGCTTACCGGGAAGTGGTTGAAGTAGTTTTCTTCTTACATGGTTTCAGGAAAGTCTCCCGCTCGACCCCCGTCTGGAACAGAGGAAAATTCATCGATTAGGCATTACGAAAATTTGACTTATTTAAAAATTTAATCATGACAATTTCTTGAATTGAATAATGATGCAAAACCGCATGAAAAATATTGAAATATTGTATACTACCAGTACATCATTTAATGGTGCAAAACAACTTTTTAATGGTGTACTTTTACAGTTTTGAATAATGTTTTGTTTTTTCACCTGTTTTTTTTTACATTTTTGTTTTTTTTACACTTTTAAATGGTGGAAAAACAATTTTTTTACACTTTTAAACGGTGCCAAAACAAATTTTGTTTTTTAATACTTTTAAACGGTGCAAAAACAAATTTTGTTTTTTACACTTTTAAACGGTGCAAAGACAAATTTGTTTTTGTAATAAAGCTAGCCTCACGATTTGATTGAATCCGAGACTCAAAAAAACACGCCGGTATTTTCAGTCCGAATAAATCAGCATCCAAGGCTGGTTTACGTACGAGAAGAACGAGCCCATCATTGGTTAATGCTCCCACGAAAGAACACAAAATCTAGCCAACGGCTTCTGTTGAGTTGTTCGAAAAGCTCAAAAACGATCCCGGGACTCTCCTCTCTTTATCCTGGAAAGCGATAACTTTTCAAAATAACAGGGGAATAACGATGGGGATAACTAACGATCGAGATCCACCGGGAGGGAAAGATTCATTGTCCTTCTCTTTCTCGTTGCCTATAATTACCGAGGGGGGCCTGACTTATCAAATGATGGAAGTTCCGGGTCGATTCTGGCCCATACGGTCTTTATACGGGGGTAACCACTTTTCGACTGACTTACGATCTCAACAGTTCTTCGGACGTTCCCAGCCAATGAATGGTATCGTCTGTCGTTGGAGCACTGCAAAGCTATCATCTAAGACCATTATGGTCGTAAATTTCCCACCAGAGCAAATATTATGGTCGGCGATATTTTCCGATAATTGGGCCGGAAAAAGATCGTTCGGGAGTACTCGGGAAATTAAAAATTTTCCAAAGAGGGGGAGTGATGTGGTGACCTTCTCGCTAGGTCAATTTCACATCAACGTTACCAAATAACATCATCTTCTAACTCGAACCACAAAACTCCGAAATTCAATTTTTCTTAGAGGGGGAGTGATGTGGTGACCTTCTCGCTAGGTAAATTTCACATCAACGTTACCAAATAACATCATCTTCTAACTCGAACCACAAAAACTCCGAAATTCAATTTTGCTAGGAGGGGGAGTGGTGTGGCGACCTTCTCACTAGGTCCATTGCACATCGAAGTTACCACATTACATCATCTTCTAACTCAATCCACAAAAACTCCAAAATTCAATTTTGCTAGGAGGGGGAGTGATGTGGTGACCTTCTCGCTAGGTCCATATCACATCAAAGTTACCACATTACATCATCTTCTAACTCGAACCACAAAAAATTCAATTTTGCTAGGAGGGGGAGTGGTGTGGTGACCTTCTCGCTAGGTCAATTTCACATCAACGTTACCACATAACATCATCTTCTAACTCGAACCACAAAAACTCCAAAATTCAATTTTGCTAGGAGGGGGAGTGGTGTGGTGACCTTCTCGCTAGGTAAATTTCACATCAACGTTACCACATAACATCATCTTCTAACTCAAACCACAAAAACTCCGAAAGTAAATTTTGCTAGGAGGGGGAGTGGTGTGGCGACCTTCTCACTAGGTCCATTGCACATCGAAGTTACCACATTACATCATCTTCTAACTCAATCCACAAAAACTCCCAAATTCAATTTTGCTCGGAGGGGGAGTGATGTGGCGACTCTCTCGGCGTTTATGTCACCGGACCGATTTCCACGCCGATTTTCACCGATTCACCCGAATTGTATTTCACTATAACCGGACCATTGCACATCCCGCACAATTTTCGCACAATTTTTTTGCCAATTCCTAACCAACACCTGCGCTCTCGTTTCAAAAATGAAAGCGAACGGGTGCCTACTCGACTCATACTCTCTACCAGCCATCGAGTCACTCTCGGCCTCCAAAATCCAATTTTTCTTGGAGGGGGAGTGATGTGGCGACGTTTTCACTATCTCCGCTCGACCATCGACAGTTCGACGGTTGATCGATGGTCGATCGATAATGATTCAGCCTAAACCTGTCTTAAAATCCCTTAATTTTTTTTTGCCGATTTCGGCCGTCGGAATACCAATTTTCCACATTTCAGGGTGAGCACTTTCGAAATAATCCTTCGTAAATGTTCGGAAAAATAATCACTACCGTGGGAGATAGAGTTGTTATAATCCAGTCAATCCAACGCCAACATCCTCCATGGATATGAGCAGCGTAAAATTCGTAAATCCTTTCCATTTACGACGGCCGATAGGATCTACGAAACTATCCGTACCGACGTATGGCCGGCGACGGAGGCTTTTCAAATTTTACAGCCGCCTTCCCACGTGGAGCCACGCCTTCGTCGAACGGGTTAACCGACCGAGTTGACATCCGTGGAGATGCGAGGTCCTGCATGCCTCAGGACCCCTTCGAGTTCCTTCGGCAGGACCTCGTTCCATGCAAATGAGTCCGCCCGCCCGGTACACAAAAGGCGACTGACTCGTTCCTAGTACAATAATGGCATTCACAACAACGGCCTCGAAAAAGATGAAGCGATCCTCCGGGCGTTATGTTTGCAGGACTCCGAGACGGAGCATAATATGATATACCCATAGAAATTGAATATGGTGGGAGTGTACGCGACTTTACGGCGACGGAGAGGGCCCTACGACGGAAAGATTTTATGTCCCGCATAAACTCGGATGGGACCGTCATCATACCGAGGAACATGATTCCGTTATTACAGCGCCACGAAATGCAAAAAAGTTTTCATGCGCGCGGCACTTAAAATATCAAGTTCCGGTAGCACTATAATTTAACAGAGGCCAACGTCGGGGCGTAAAACGGCGATAAAACAAAACTCGCAGGAAATCGTATAGGTAGGCTTGAAATCCTAAGGCCGTTTCACCTTTGGACGATCGGCGATTTGCCCAATAATATTACGGCGGATTTCTCCAAAATGCTTCGCTTTTTACGACGTGCGACAATCGGTTGATAAATTCGAAAAATCGCCTCCGCTTGTTCGATCGCTCTCACCGTTCCGGATCGCCTTTCTGCCGCCGGCCCGTGGAAAAAATACGAGAAGAAAGGCGATAAAAAAGCTAGGAAGGACCCGTAAGAGATTCCTCGGCCTTCAGGAACGCGCACGTCCGTCGGCGGATGCGCAGTCCTTTCGGTATGGGCGCCCGGCCGGCGAGTTCTTCGGTGGTCCTAAGCTTCCGAAGGATTTCCGACCGGTCACGGATTCCGGCCCGAAGATATCCTTAAAGGACAGTCGAGGTTAGAGTACGATTCCGCAAAAATTACTTTACGGAAGATTGAAAATGTTCTCGGGTTGTCGAAGGAGTGAAAAAGAAAAGAGCCCAAAAACTGAGGGAAGCTGCGAATATTGTGCCAATTCTTCCGTCAAAAAATGGAGGCCGGAAGACAGGCCATACGAAAACGCCTCGGCGAACTTACAGCAGGACACCATTCAGCAGGACAACAGTTCTTCGGCTAGTTCTCCTCGAATATGGCTGACGATTCCGACGAAAACTACGAAGTAGAAGCTGAAGAAGAAGAAGAAGAAAGAGAAGAAGACGATAAAGAGAAGGAGAAATCTGGCAAAATTATTCGAAAAATTCGCATAATTAATCGATCGAATACGCTGAACGACCACCAATAGCGACAATGAGACAATATCTGCGTTTAGCGTAATTGAAAAATCACATAAATCGACTGCCACGGCAAAGACGTGTCGAAAGAGGAGTCCTCGCATCTCTAGACCCCAGGCAAAGTCACGTTGGACACCGTCCGAGGTCCTGATTAACGGCTCGAACTCGGACTCGGACACAGACAGTTCTCACAGACCGGCACGCACAGTCCCGCACGCAACACGACCGACGGGGGTTGGACATTGGTGAAAAAGCCGAGAAGACAACATCGGTTGAGAAAAATGCCCCGGGTGCTGCCCGAGAGCTGGAAAGTACTGATTTTGGAATGAAGATTTCTCCGATGTTCGGATTTCTTCCCACGGAACGGAACATTTTAACAAATTAAGTGATTCCCCACTCACGCCAACGCTAGTAACGAAAATCAACTATACGAAATTAGATACACTCTTTAGTACTTTTAAAAATCACCTTAGGAATTCCGATGCCCTGGGATTTTTTAGATACCTACCGTATTTTTAATGTTGTGGAACTCCTAACTATTTGGGCCCATCTATCACAGATCAGCGATCACCTATCACCGATCAGCTATCATCTATCACCTATATTTGTTTTACCCACTACTATATTTTTACAGCTTCACCCATTATCGCCGGTTTATTTGCAAAATCCGCCCTAAATTCCAAGCATTCATCTGGCGTATTGGGTTCCTCCCTTATTCCCGGGCCAGGTATACAACTTGTCAACCCCCGGCACAAGAATGTCCCTCGTCCTTCATTTTTGACATGTCTCCCGACCCCGGCTTAGTCATTTCCATTCTACCCCATTCATCTTCGACTTCCTGGGACGGCCCGAATCTGACAGATCTTATACCTAAAGTCGACTGTAAATAATTCCATTCCTAAGGCTGTCAATAAGGTTATCTCCAAAACAAATCCCGAATAATTTTCGGAGGCAGGATTTAGTGAAAACCAAATTCCAAGCACACGAGACCATTGCCACAAACAAAGCACTCTTCTTCTTCTTCTTCTTCTTCTTCTTCTTCTTCTTCTTCTTCTTCTTCTTCTTCTTCTTCTTCTTCTTCTTCTTCTTCTTCTTCTTCTTCTTCTTCTTCTTCTTCTTCTTCTTCTTCTTCTTCTTCTTCTTCTTCTTCTTCTTCTTCTTCTTCTTCTTCTTCTTCTTCTTCTTCTTCTTCTTCTTCTTCTTCTTCTTCTTCTTCTTCTTCTTCTTCTTCTTCTTCTTCTTCTTCTTCTTCTTCTTCTTCTTCTTCTTCTTCTTCTTCTTCTTCTTCTTCTTCTTCTTCTTCTTCTTCTTCTTCTTCGTCTCCTTCTTCTTCTTCTTCTTCTTCTTCTTCTTCTTCTTCTCCTTCTTCTTCTTCTTCTTCTTCTTCTCCTTCTCCTGCTCCTCCTCCTCCTCCTCCTCCGCCTCCTCATCCTCCTCCTCCTCCTCCTCCTCCTCCTCCTCCTCCTCCTCTTTCTTCTCCTCCGCCTCCTTCTCCTTCTTCTCCTTCTCCTCCTCCTCCTCCTCTTTCTTCTCCTTCTTCTCCTCCTCCTCCTCATTCTTCACCTTCTTCTCCTCACCCTTTCCCCTCCTCCCTCGCCTCCTCCTCCTCACCCTCGGCCTGCTCCCCTACTCCTCTTCCTCCTCCTCCTTCTCCTCTTCCAAATCAAATTGAGAGTTTTTGCACCAAAGCCAGCTTGAAAAATTCTCAATTTGATTCAGAAAATTCACAATTCGGATTGAAAAATTATCAATTCGATTCAGAAAATTCTCCATTTACTTTGGAAAATTCAAAATCTGGGTTGGAAAAGTTATTCAGTCGGATTTTTCTCACTTTGACCGCCCTGTATTATTGTTCATAGTCCAACAACCAACCCTCGAGTCGCTCGTCCGATTGTTGTACCCATTGATAACCCCCGGGATACCCTTAGATGTCGAAAAGATAATTTCCCTCGGCATCCAAGATGGACAATCTTCACCTTTGTCACGGTACAGGGCGTATCTGATCGGGTATGCCTCATCTCGGTTTCTCAAGGTGTCCCTCCCTGGAAAATTCGAAAAATGTTCCCTCGAATGTGATCCTTTTGAAAACGTGAAAGACGCGATTAGGTCATGGCAATTACTGATTTGAGTATTTCGAAAGGGGCCATTGAGGAATTCCATTAATGGTCACACCTATCGGACAATTATAGGTAATCGTACTGACGCCCAAAAATGCCGCACGACTCTCTCCTTACATTTATCGCTAATTCCGAAAAAATATGCAATTGTTCAAAAACAAAAGTTGTTTCTCGGAAGTTTTGCATAGAATGAGTCCAAGTGTCAATAATTCAGTAAAAATAATGCGGAAAAAATAATAAAAATAGGGTGGAAAAGAACAAAATTCAAAAATTCTGCATTTTGGAAAAAATCGGCTATTTTCTCAGAGCTGTATCTCCTGAATTATTGTGGCTACAGAGCTCTATTACAGCTCAAATCATAGATAATTTTATGCACTTTTAAATTGGTAATAGCCAGTTTTAGCGAAAAACATCGTCTTCAATGACTTTTTAGCAAAAAACCGAAACAAGTGCTAAAATTTCGTGGTTTTTCGGCTGTAACTTGGCTCAAAATGGCTTATGAAGGTTGCAAATCTAGATTTATGCTAGGTGAACCTTAAAATCAAGTATTTCGTATGTGAGTTTCACTATTTCAATAATTTCCGAATCGAGTCCGATCCCCTTCTCTGGCAGACAATCTCCAAAGTTTAATGGAACGAAGGGGGGCCGGTGGCGATGGCGATCGTTCCCGGACTCTAACGGAACATCATCGCCTCCGGGTTCCGTGAGAGGAGCCCCGTGAGTCTGGCTGGATTTCGGCTGGCGAGGATCCGCCTCTGGGCCTCCGACGGCTGATCCGATCCTACGCTAAAAAACTATGGCCCCTAACCTGGATAACTATTTTTTCCGGAATTCGAAAATTGGTAGCAATTAGGTTCACCTGCACGCCAGGATCAAAACTTACATTCAAAATCCGGCCGAAGAATAGAAAACCCCGCGAAATTATGGCACATTTTTCGGTGTTTTGCGTAAAAGTCATCAAAGCAATGGTTTTTCGCTAAAACTCACTATTACCATTATTAAATAACACAAAATTTGCTACAATTTGAGCTTTAACGGAGCTCTGCAGCCCCAATAGTTTAGAAGATACAGCTTTATAAAAATTGGTATTTTTTCAGAAATGCTGACTTTTCCGTTCTCTGCATAAAAGTCGTCAAAGCAATGGTTTTTCCGAAAACTTTACCATTACCAATAAGGAAGTGTATAAAATTCCCTCCAATTTAAGCGTTAACGGAGCTCTGTAGCTCCAGTAGTTTAGGAGATACAGCTTTGAGAAAATTGGTTATTTTTCCGAAAAGGGGAGTTATCAATTTCCTAATGCTGTATCTTCTGAACTACTTTGGCTACAGAGCTCCGATAAAGCGCAAATTGTAGCAAATTTTACCTACTTTAATAGTAGTAGTAGTGAGTTTCACTAAAAAACCCGCCAGTTAACGTTTTCAGGCAAAAAAAGTGTCTAAATTCTGGAGGATTTTGGTCATCAACTAAAAATAAATAAAAGGAAATAAATGTCCCTACCATTTTCACCCTTCAATCGTCAGTTATCTCGGCATTAAGCCACTCGAAAATCAACCGCATTCTTGGGTATTTATGTAAATGAAATGAACTTGTATTTTATGTATCTCCTTCATCTGCATCCGGTCCCGACTGTCAGTCACCTAACTTACATTCTTCGGGTCTATCGAAATTTTTTTACTTTGTCTATACCTATCCAACTTTTTTTCCTTTTCTCGGATTAAGAAACCTCCGAAAGTGAAGGTGAAACTAATATTACAAAACACTCGAGTCACGTAAGTGGCCGTGTTTTCAGAGTCATCGGCTCCATAGGTAACATCCATTAGAAATGTGTTCCCGTCCCAAGAAAGTGACAATTACTTGAGATGAAGATTAAACGCCGCTATAGTTCCTCGCTTTATATTTATTCCTCGCTTTAAGGACACATTAAACGCTTAAGTGTACGCGTCACTTTTTTGTCGATTGCGTGATCCGAACAGCTTGGGTATAAAACATGGCCATAGCGTAACTCACCCAAAAGAAATATGATGGAGGTTCTAAAATATTTCCGTCATAACTTTTTAGCTCGAGCTGGGTTCATCGATTCAATCAGCATCAAACATAAACCATAAAGGCTAAAATTCTGATTGGAATTTTCCTTTGAAAATTCGATATTTTGAAAATTGAACGATTCTCAACTTTGGCCGAGCTTTTTGTTTCCATAACTTGACGTTAGAAAGCTGCAAATTCTCTTGGGTCATAGGAAATTTAACTGTCTTTCCAACGGTATCCTTATTTTTGCCATTAGTTCAAAATTCGAGATACTTATGGCCATTTTAATGAAACAAGGTCGAAAATACGGAATAAAATCTTTGGACATGAAAAAGTATATTTTTCCGGGGGCTTACGAAAACATTTGTAGAACAAAAATTGTAGCAAATGAGCTGAAGAATCGATCCCTTATAAGAAGACAATCTCAAGTGCGAACACCCAGCATGAAAACACTCTGAAAAAATGGTAACTCGAATTTTACATAAAATATTTCTCAACTTTGGCCCAATTTTCGGCTTTTTAACTTGACGTTAGAAAACTGCAAATACCCTAGGCTTATAGGAAATTTAACGGCCTTTCTAGCAGTATCCTCATTTTTTTAGTTATTTTGAAATTTAAGGAACTTATGGCCTTTTAATTGAGACAAGGTCGAAAATACGAAAAAATCTCTGAAGCCGAAAAAGTGTACTTTCCCGAGTGCTCACCAAAAAATTCGTAGAACAAAAATTGTAGCAAATGAAATGAAGGATCGATCCCTTATATAAAGACAATCTTGAGTGTCCCTGCATAAAATTGACGTACGCTGAAAAAATGGTAACTCGATTTTATATAAAATATTTCTCAACTTTGGCTCAATTTTCGGCTTTTTAACTTGACGTTAGAAAACTGCGAATAATTGAGGATTATAGGAAATTTAACGGCCTTTCCAACGGTATCCTCATTTTTGTAGTTATTTTGAAATTTAAGGAACTTATGGCAATTTTAATGAGACAAGGTCGAAAATACGAAAACAAATCTTTGAACTAGAAAAAGTCTACTTTCTCTTGAGCTCAGAAAAAAATTCGTTGAATGAAAATCGTAGAAAATGAGCTGAAGAATGGACCATTCCAAGATAACCCTCAAGTGTGAACACCCTGTATAAAGATGAAGCAAAAATGGTATTTTCCTTTAATTTAGCACTTCTCAACTTTGGCTCAATTTTTGGCTTTTTTAACTTGACGTTAGACAGCTGCAAATACCTTTAGATTAAAGGAAATTTATTGGAGTTTCGAAGGATATCCTCATTTTTGTAATTACTCCAAAATTCAAGGGACTTATAGCCATTTTAATGAGACAAGGTCGAAAATACGAAATAAAATATTGGAACTAAAAAAAGTGTACTTTCCTCTGAGCTCAGAAAAAAATTCGTAGAACAAAAATCGTTACAAACGAGCTAAAGAATCGACCATTTCAAGGAAGATAACATTCAATTGTATTGAAAGAAAAATAAATGAAAAATATTTAAAAAATCGTATTTTAAGCAAGATTTGGTTGGATTAACGTGGAAGATCGCTTGGAAAAATGCATTTTCACTCGAATCAATCTCAATCCGAGATGAGCCAGATGTGCGGTTCGATCCCGCCCCTTACAAGTTGCAACAACCGAGAAAATAATGGAGGACAAATTGCCACGAGAAATGTTCGCATTCGATAAGGGGCTCGTTGTTCGCCTCGTTAGGCGAGGATCACGACTCGCCGATGGTGAAATAGTGTGACACTACGGCACTACAATGGCTAAAAGGCCAAGGAAAGTCGATAGGGAAACGACGATAGCGATTTTCACGAGTTCGACACATTTTATTCGAAATAGACAACCGAGTTGCAGCCACAGCTGATCCGATTTTGACGATACTAGTCTCAAAAGCTGTGTTTTGCTTTAACTTGACGCATATCCTACGAGTGATCCGATCGGAAAAGGTTAAGGGGTCCAAATCGGCACGGTCATTAAAATGAATCGAAAATTCGATTTTTCAAAACTTAATTTTGAAGGTGATGCCGCGGGTTTAGAATTTTTTTAGTATTTTTCCCGGGTTTCTCGCTCAATTTACCATTAAATAATGTGTTTTTTCCGGAAAATTTTGAAAAATTAGTTTTTTAATCGGTAAGGATAGAATTTCTTGGTGCGATTTCTTCTTTTTCACATTTTTGCCGATTTGAGGGAGTTCTACTGAACCGATTTTGAATTTTTTAAGCTTGTTCGATTCCTTGGAGGTTTCTACCTTTTTCATTCCCTGTTAGTCAAAATTGGTTGGATTTTAGTGGTCGAAGGCTGGTTCAAAGACTAAATTTTGACATGAAAAAATATATTTTTTGTCCCTTAAAAAAAAATTTAAAATTTCAGAACAAAAATTTCCTTCGAAAAACGCCCCCAAAAAAATGTTTTTGGACACATTTCGTAAGCAGTTATTTGTCGGCGTCTGAGGCCCGTGAGCTCGTAAATGGCGTAATTGGCAGAGCGCTTCCGTCGAAGAAGCGATTCTGGTTTTCCCTTATCTAAATTGACTATCTCGCTATCATTTACTTGTTTATAATTTACCGTATATACGAGGCTAGCATTTTCTTGGACCAGTTTCGGCTCGGAGGAGGGACTTTTGACCCGGTTCGTGACCAATTGACTTCGGAAGTTAGCAGCTGGATAGAAAATACTCCAATTTGGCCCAATAGGTAGGTGCAACTTTTTCTATACTGGCGCCATGTACGCGGTCAATTCCAGGAAGAGACTGGTATTTTTCAAAAATTGCAGGATCTGTTTTTCAAGCATCTATTTTTACTTCTTAATTTTTAGTTTTTATCTTTTTAATGTTAAACAGCAATTGTTATTATTTCAAAACCGTCAGTAAGACCCCAAATAGGTGATTAAGTTGATTTGACTAAAATTTCATTTTTCACCAAATAGACAATTTATTCAAAAAAATTATAATTAATAAGGAATATTAAATATGAACTTATTTTTCAAAATATTATTATATCCCAGCAGTTACTTAATTTTTGCTTATAATTTTTCTTTTCAAAATATTGTTTTTTTTTTTTAAATTTTTTTTTTCATTAAACATCAATGTATATTGTTTTTTTAAATCTCAAAAATTAACAAAATCTCAGAAGTTTTTTAAATCTATAATCTAGGTGTTCTATACTTACAGAATTTTCTTTCAGCTAATTTTTTATTCAAAAAATGATTTTAAAACACAAGTTTATTTAAAATCTCTCGAATTTCTAGGATTTTCCAAAAACCTAACATTTCTTAAAATCTCTAGAATTATTAAATAATTAGAATTAAATATTAAATTAAATTAAATTAAATTAAATTAAATATTAAATTAAATATTAAATTAAATATTAAATTAAATATTAAATTAAATATTAAATTAAATATTAAATTAAATATTAAATATTAAATATTAAATAATTAGAATTAAATATTAGAATTATTAATTCAAATTTTGAATTCTAAAACATTGTTAAAATCAATAGAATTTTCGAAAATCTCGAGAATTTTTTGGAATTTTTCGAATAGCCTGAAATCTCACGAATTTTCTTACATCTCCATAACTTCCTAAAATAACTGTCTAAAATTCCTAGAACATCCTGCAATATCTACAATTTTCTGAAATTGGCTAAAGTCTCTGGAATGTTCTAAAAACTCTCAAGCACTCTAAAATCTCTACAATTTTCTAAAAACTGCAAAATTCTCTGAAATCCTTAGAATTTTATAAGAATCTCTAAAACTTTCTTATATTTTTGAAATTGAATGAAATTTTTTGAACTGTCTAAAATTCTAAAACTTCCTGCAATCTCTAAGATTTTCCAAAATCTGAGGAAATTTCTAAAATCTCTCAAATTTTCTGAAATCTTTAAAATGTTCTAAAATCTTTAAAATGTTCTAAAATGTTCTAAAATCTTTAAAATGTTCTAAAATGTTCTAAAATCTCTAAAATTGTCTAAAATTTTTAAAATTTTCTAAAATCGCTAAAATTTTCTAAAATCTCTAAAAAAGTTTAAAATCTTTAAAATTTCCTAATATTTTCAAAAATTTTTTTAAATCTTTTGAACGGCCTAAAATCCCTAGAACTTCCTGCAATCACTAAGATTTTCCAAAATCTCATAAAATCTCTAAAACTTTTTGAAATATTCAAAATTTTTCAAAATCTCTGAAATGTTCTATATATGGGTGATTCCACTAAAAGTGGCGAAATTGGGGTCAGCAAATTCCGTTTTACCAATGATAAAATTTTGCATGTTTTTCGACGAGAAATTGTTCATTTGCCTGCTATTAATGAAAACTATATACCAGCAGTGTAGTTTCATCACCCAGAGAGGGTTTACAGACATGATTAGGTAAAAATCAGTGGTCCAGGGGAATGACAAAATTGAGAGACTTAAAAAAATCTATTTAAACCTCAAATTAAACGCTGCTAACTAGATTAGTGACATGGGTACATTATTTGTCTGGGTATCTCAGAAAATAAAGTTCAAATAATTGGAGTAGGTACGTCGGTTCATCATCATATCATTTGAGGAGTAATGGTCAATGGTGAATTCGATGATGCCAAAATGGTACGTTCTCACACTGATGAATAAATAGGTGTAAAAAGAAAACCAATGGTGCGTAGATAACACACAATACATCCATATTTTGAAACGTAAAATTGAGACACAATTTGATCATATTTTGACTGTTTTTAGGGGTGTTTTGGTCAAAAACTCAAAAAATTCACTATTCAAATTTTAAAATTCACCCAAAATAAAAATACGCCACAATATTGGAATATAAAAAATATCCACATATTCTGCTAGGTAAAAAAAAGATTTTAAGACCAAGAACGCTCAAATCGGTTCATTTTTGTGGCCGGAAAAAAATAAAATAGAAAACACTATAAATTCAAATATATCGGAAGTACTGTGCGTTATCCAAATTTCGATTAAACAGGGTGTTAGGTCTTGCCGAGACAAACATTTCAGTTCAAGAAATTTGAAAAAAGGTTGAGAATTGAGGGAGCAGCGCCCTAGCAGACAAACCTCCATCCAGAACATGCAGGGGAATGACGGCCAGGGGAATGACAAATCGCGGTTTTTCCCATTTCTTTCCTCCTCCTTTCACTACCTAAATTTTGAAAAAAATACGCTGGAAGGTGCACCTCCAGAGTTAAAGAATAGTGGCAGAGGGAAAAATCTACTACTTCAATTTGATAAGATATTGAATACAGGGGAATGACACATAATAAAAATACTCACCATAAATGAGGTTGTTTTTTGCCTCTCAATGGCTTCTCAACAAACACTAGTGTAATCTTGCAGATCAGGCACGTTCTAGAGTTCCAGAGCTACCGAATGCCGTTTTCAAAATTACCGAAACTGTAATAGTTTCCCATTTATGGGGGTGACCAGTTTTGACAGGGGAATGACGCAAAAAGGCGGGGACACGCTGTGCTTTGCTTCTAACATTGAAGCCTATGCATCTAAAATTATGAGAACATAGGAGCTAATACGGGACTATATACTGAGTGCATTCGTTTTAGCAGATTCTGAAAATCTCGATCCGAATAACCAGGGTTGGTTGAAGAAGTAGTGTACCTAGGGGTGGGGACATGCCAGGGGAATGACATTTCGGCTATATTTATATATTTTTCTCCACTTGCTAATAATATTTTTGGACAGTTTACACGTGCGGAGCATGGGGACCAACGATCTAATCACAACGCTTTTTGTTCCATCGCAATACTACGAATAGTTTTCAAGATATGAAGAAAAGACACGATTTCGCCACTTTTAGTGGAATCACCCATATAGAACACATTCTTTAAAATTTTCTAATATTTTTAAAAAAATTTAAAATCTTTTGAACTGCCTAAAATCCTTGGAACTTCTAATAATATCTCGAATCTTTCGATATCTCAAGAAACTTCTAAAATCTCATGAATTGTCAAAAATCTCTAGATTCGCCTGAAATCTCTAGAATAGTCCATAACCTCAAGAATGTTTCAAGATCTCTAGATTGTTCTAAGGCGCTAGAATTATCTGAAATCACAAGAATCGTCTAAAATCTTTAGAGTTGTCAAAAATCTCTATAACTGACTAAAATCTAAAAAGCTCTTGAACTGTCTCAAATCCCTTGAACTTCTTACAATCTCTCGAATTTTTCGAAATATCAAGAAACGTCATAAATCTCATGAATTGTCTAAAATCTCTAAATTCGTCTGAAATCTCTAGAATAGTCCAAAACCTGTAGAATGTTTCAAGATCTCCAAAGTGTTCTAAAGCGATAAAATCGTCTAAAATCACTAGAATCGTCTAAAATCTTCAGCTAAAATCTCTATAACTGACTAAAATCAATAGAATTTCCTCTAATCTCCAGAATATTCCTAAATTTTCACTGCGCCGAATGAAATCCTTCTTGGAGGACGTTCTCGCGACGGCGCGGATGAAAAACAAAAACAACTCTAAAAGCTCGATTCCACTCAGTCCAGTTGAAGTCTGCACCCCCTAGTTAAGTCATTGTAGTGGGCTGAGCCCTCCAAATGATTGGACCATTAGCATAAATCAGACATTCGAGGAAGGTGGATTCGACGCCTTCGGACTCGTAGATTAGGGCCCGTTCTAAAGGATCCATTTCCTAACCTGAAATTCTATTGTTTCGACTAAGTTGAGAAATATTAAAAGATCGTCTTCCTCATCAGATAAGACGCGATTCCAACGGGATTCGAACCGCGGTGCAATTCTTCCATGTTCGGTTATACAAGAGATTGCACAACGGCTCTGTTTATTTTTTCCCCTTTCGGCGTTTCGGATTTTTACGCCCGGCGGGCGATCATTTAAAGTTTAAAAGACCCTCTCATTAATGGAAGATCGCGAAGGTAAAGGTGGGATGTGTATATATCGCGAGATTAAATCGAATATAATGGCCGGGGATCCATTGCATTCCGCCGTCGAGAAGGGCCGAGACGATTATGGCGGCTGTCGATCCACCTACGCCAATCCTGGAGCGAGGATCACACGGGCGGCAGTCGTCTTCCGTTATGAGGCCCAATTTTCAAAAAGTACCTATTTCTATGAGCATTGGCTGAAAATCGAGGCACTCCCTGAAAATACGGTAGGTACGCTGTCTTTTTTTTTTTTTTTTTTTAAATAGTAATAGTAGTTCAGTGGCATTGGTGCATTAATGGAATATTAGGAAAAACGGAAATATCGTAATACGATATTTTGCCTACTTCTACCCATTATTAGCCCGTTTTTTCTAAAATTCCAGCAATGCACTAGAGTCCTAAGAGTCGGACTTGATAAGCACCAACAAACTGTGAAATTTCATCGGAATCTGAAGAACAGAACAGTAGACTTTGTCTTTTTCTTTTTTCTGTTCAGTTTTTTCAGAGGCATTGGCCTTTTTTTCAAGGAAAAACGGTCTAATAATGTTAAGAAGTAGGAAATATTTTAATAGCCTGAATTGATACACCAACAATCAGTCGATCAGACGGTCAGACCATCGTACCAACAGTCCATCAGACAATCACACCTTCAGACTATCAGTAGTCAGACCATCAGCCCTTCAAAGTATCAGTCCATCAGACAATTAGACGATTAGATTGTCAGTCCATTAGACAATCACACCATCAGACAATCAGACTATAAGTCCATCAGACAGTCAGACCATCAGACAACCAGTGCACCAGTCCATCAGATGATCAGTCCATCAGACCACCAAGCAATCAGACCATCGTACCATCAGACAATCAGAACAGGAGACAACCACACCATCAGACAATCCAAGTATCATTTCATCAGACAGTCAGACCACCAGCCCATCTGAGTATCAGTCCTTCAGACAACCGCACCTTCAGACAATCGGACGATTAGATTGTCAGTCCATCAGACAATCACACCTTCAGACCATCGGAATGTGTGTCCGGAAGAGGGGCCTATGTCATGATTTTCTGAATCTTGTTTTTTCATGGAATAAGGGCCTTTGTTATGTCTAGTAACTGTTGGCTTGCTTATTAGTAGCCAAAGAATCCGATAGATGCCAGGAAAATCACAGAAACAAACTGAAAACGATGAAGAAGAAGAAGGGCCTTTGTTATCGGATGCATTATCAATTAATATCATTTTTGGTTCTCGCAATGGAAGAAGGGCCAATGTCATTCATCATTAAATGATTAGGAAATTTTCCTAAATTTATTGGCACCCTCGTTTTTTCGCTTTCCTTCACAATTCAGAAATCATGACATAGGCCCTTCTTCCGGACACCTATTCATCAGAGTATCAGTCCATCAGACAACCACTTATCAGTCCATCAGGTAATCACATAATCAAACAATCAGTCCATCAGACAACCACTTATCAGTCCATCAGGTAATCACATAATCAAACAATCAGACTGTCAGTCCATCAGACAATCAGTCCATCAAACCATCAATCATAAAGTTGAGATACAAGCTGATCCGATTGCAGGATTGTGCTGGCTACCTACGCAGCACATTTAGCTCGGGATTAGATTATTCGAATATTTTCCCCATCATCTCCTCGGTTGCGGTATCTCAAAAGATCGGCACGTACCTAGGCGGTCTCTCCGCAGCTCTTCGCTGCAGAACCACCGGGGCGGATTCCCGGATCCCCAGTGCTGCTCGTGTGATCATTCTCTGTATGAATTATATTCTTCTATACGAAGCAAAAGGACCAAAAGGTGAACCCCTGACCGAGCACGTACCTCGAGGGTCCATTGTTCGTTCGTCAACGATTCGGGGATCTCTTTTGATGCAAAGGTGGTCCCCATTGTTGGTAAAGGTGCGATTTGTTTATCCTTAGCTGAGTTTCAGGTTGGGACGTTTTCTGAATCTAATAATGGGGGAAAGGTCGGATGGAATGCCGCTGCGGTAGGTGGTTTACGACGTGACGCAATTTTTTCAAAAATGGAACTACGGGTAAATTGGGTTGTAAATTTTTGTTCAAATTTAACTAAAAATTGAGGGGTCGATTCTTCAGCTCATTTGCAAAAATTTTTGTTCTGCACAATTTTTTGTGCGCCCGAGGGAAAATAGGTTTTTTCTGCTTCAAAGATTTATTCTCGTTTTCGACCTTGTCTCAGTAAAATAGCCAAAAGTCCCTCGAATCTTGGAGTAATTACAAAAATGAGGATACCGTTGGAAAGGGCGTTAAATTTCCAATAAATTCACGTCATTTGCAGCTTTTTATCCTTGAGTTAAAAAAGCGAAAAATTGTCGAGAAGTCGAAAGTCGTTTAACTTTTATAAACTGAGGTTGTTTCAACCCGCGTTTAGGTATAGAAAAAATTGGAAAAATAGCCTTTTTAGACGAAAAGCTCCCGCGGGTTTGTTTTTTCAAAAAATCGGTTGAAACCAAGCCCGTTTTTTGGAGATTGTTCAGCCCCAGTGAGGCAACACTGAGGGAACATTTGATTGGCAGCACTGCAAGTCCGTCCGTGTGATTCCGTCGGACCTTCGCAATTACGGCTATTATCGTCAAGTGCATCGCCTAACTAATTCATAGGTGTCCGGGGGGCCAACTACATCATTCCGTCGACGCAGACTTGACGGAGAGGGAAAAAAGTTGGAAAGACCCGTTACCAAGTCCCAGAAGACACTTTTCGGAAATGTGAAATAGTTAATTTTCAATTCGTCTTTAACGTCTGGGGGTTTTCCGGGGATTTTTTCCTCATTTGGGGGTTTCGACGTCGTCTCAGGGGTTTTTGACGACCGCGCCTTGGCAACACTGGCAAGTCCGTACGTGTGATTCCGCCGGACCTTGGCAACACTGCTGTTATCGTCAAGTGCATCGCCTAACTAAATGATAGGTGTCCGACTACAGGGGGCCGAACTACTTCCATCTTTCCGACCCGGGTCCACTTTCCGTCGAAAAGAACGCGGACTTGACGGCGAGGGAAAAAAGTCGGAAAGGCCCGTTACCAAGTCCCCAAAGACACAACTCATTCATTTGTAATGATTAATAACTCGAGAGGCTGGCCGAGTCTGACTACTAACCGGCGTGAAAACATTGGGGCGCCTCCTTTTTCACCTGGCGCAGGACTCAGCGGCTACTGGAATTCGACGGGCCTCGCCAGCGCTGGCCATCTGCGACCCGAGTATCCGATCCTCCAGTATTCGATCATGATGGCATTGATTGGAAAAGCCGAAATATTTATCGTTGTTTTGTTGCAAGATTACTTGAAAAATTGTAGTTTTTTGAATTTTCGAGCTCGAGTTTTTTTCTTAATGGGTGAAAATGTTCGTTGGCAGATAAATTATATCCGATCCTCCAGTATTCAAAGTATGGGGTTTAGGCAAAAATTTGATAGAGGAAAAATTGTCCGGCGTTAAATTTTCTATCGGGTAAATTCCATGCAAAACCCTTGTTCACACCTTGTGTATTCACACTCGGGAAGACAAAAAGATCTTTCTAAAAAAATTGAAGTTGCGACGTGTGGCAGACGGGAATCTATCATTGCTTGTAACTGTGTCAGTAGTGCCTATCTCGGAGCTAATTGAGAGAAAACGCGACCGACAGTCATCCATCATTTCCTTAACGTCATACAGACCTGGGTACGTATCGATTTTTTCGATTGAAACCCCATCCATCATGTATGGCAGAGATGAATGGATTTTTCAAGCCAGTTTTCACCATAAAAGGGGCTTTGCGAGAATTGCATTATGCATAGGTACCTACACTAATTATGTTCACAGGTCTGCCACTCAGCTACCTCTAATATTACAGCCCCTTCTTACACAGTATAATCAGGTATTATCATGTTTAAATTTTTGACAATTTTTCGAATTGATTCTAAATTTTCCCTGGCTGATTCGGTTAGAAAAATTCCAAATTAATTTGAAAAATACCTCAGTACTTCCAAAGCTGCTCAAATGTGAGACAAGCCGTTTGACACCTTTGAGAAAGCCTGAGGTCAATGAATTTCTGTCGTAAGAAAAGGTTATAGTCAACTTTTGCGCAAGACGGGGAATTCGCCTATAAAATGTAGGAGTGCCACTAAAAACCGTAACTTCCCCCAACATGATAAAAACGTCGACGAATAAAAATGAACAGAATCCGAATGGACGTCCTGCGGAATTGAAAAACTCCGCGAGGGAACTTGAAAGGAAGCTTAAACGTCACATCCTCCATGGCTTATCCTTTAAAGGGTCCTTACCTCGGGGGGAAAAAATCAAATTGCCCGGGCAATCCTTCGTATTTCCCTCCGATATTAGAGAGTTTTTGCTTCTTTCGTTTTGCAACAAACCAAACACGAAAATGGCAACGGAAACGAACTTCTCGTTGATAACGAAACTTCTTCCTCTTCTTTTTCGCCCTTGGCTCGTGTTCCGAAACAGTTAGCTCCGGTTACGAGCTAAGGACGTTTTTCGTTACGAATCAGCAGCTCGATTTTCGTAACGAACCTAGCACTGTCTCGTAAACGAATCATCTAGCCTAACCTTCTCGGAAGATAAACATGCAGTGTTTTTCGTCTCTTGGCGCCCCGTGGCAGACAACAGGATTCTCCAACTAACTTTTTAGATCGCGTCAAATCCACTTTCTGCCCCGTGGCAGACAACAGGATTCTCCATTTAACTTTTTAGATCGAGTCTAATCCACTTTCTCAGCGGTTCTGAATTTCTGGTTCTGCGTCTTTATTCGTTGTAGTTCGATAAATCTAACATTAAAAACGACTCTGAATAAAGAATTTCGAATATAAGTAATGCAAGACACTACAATTCACTGAACCTCACGAATTGAACTGAAATGTTTGTCTCGGCAAGACCTAACACCCTGTTTAATCGAAATTTGGATAACTCACAGTACTTCCGATATATTTGCATTTTATTATTTTTCGGCCACAAAATTGAACCGATTTGAGCGTTGTTGGTCTTAAAATCTTTGTTATGCCTTGCAGAATATGTGGATATTTTTTATATTCCGATAATGTAGCGTACTTTTATTTTGGGCGAATTTTTAAATTTGCACAGTGAATGTTTCCATATTTTTGACCTAAACACTCATAAAAGCAGTCAAAATATGATCAAATTGTGTCACAATTTTACGATTCAAAATATGGAAGTATTGTGTGGTATCTACGCACCACTGGTTTCGATTGATTGTTTTGTGTAAAACAAAAATTTCAGTTCCCCGAGATTTCCGGGTTCTATCAGAATAAACATATGATTAATTGTTGGTCGAGTTTATAGGTAGAATTTAATTGACCGAATCTCAGGAAAAATTAGTTCCAAATGTGTGTAGCACGGAATTCTGAACGGCCACACACTATCCGTTTGCTTGCTGTTAGAGTAAGGATGAACATGGGAACGTGGCTCGGAAAACCCAATGAAATGTATCACATTCAACGCCGACAACTCGACCAAACACACCAATGGATTTTCTTACCCCCTCCACCAGCAATCAGATGTGTGTGTGGTCGACTTTAGGGTCTGTTCGATGAGGCCAGTCCTGGACTAGTCTGACAACGCCAAGCAAATCCACTCAATCACCTGGCTTGAATTTGTTTTCCGCCAGTAGGTACTCGCCCAGGACTGACCAAGACTGGCCTCATGAAATAGACTCTTGAATGTATTAACAGGCCCTTATTCTGAGAATGTCTAGGGAACTGTAAACTCAAAGCGATATGTCTTTGGAAATCGATATTAAATTGCCATGCCAAATCCAATAACAATATCTGCAATGAATCGACAGCGATTACCAACACATACTGCTTCAAATTCACAGATATAATGCTACCTGTAGAATAAAACAAAATTGTGTGGAAACTAAATATATTTCTGCATTTTCCGTGGTGAATAAGTAACATATGGGAGTGCATAAAGCTCTTCTTAATCTTCTTGCCGGTGGCAAAAATTCCTGCAATGCACACGAAAATAACGGCGGTTTGGCTGCCGTTAAGTATGGAATGTCAATTCGTCAAGATGGTCGCCTTCTCGGTCTTGAAGGAGCAGCTTTTGATTTTTGAAAAATCAATGAAGGCAAATTCACCTGGAAAAAATCAGGAGTGTTGACGCTTTGTACTGGACCTACGGAGAATCGCACCGTACTTGTGGTAAAAAACGCAACCTGATTAGACCGACTCACCTTTTGTGCCCGGAGAAATCGTTTTCTTGATCCACAGATGGCCAGCACATCGGCCGGGCTGTGCCGTCAATAAACCCCCAGCAGTTTTCGAGGGGAGCTCCCTTTCCATGAATGCCCTGTCGAAATTTAGCACTCATTCACAAGTATTCACCAATACAGTAGGTAGGTATCAAAGCTATGAAGTACATCCTGACAATTACATGGCGGAACATACCTTGGCGAAGTACTGCAGTTTTCCTGCATTTAAGTACGTAGGTAAAGAGTCAAGCAGATGGCCAAACCGATCCATTAAAATCTTCGTTAGGTACGGGCATATCGTCGACAACGCTGGCCCTGACAAACCGAAGATCCACTCCAGATTGCTAGTCGGTTAGGATAGGCCAAGCGACGCAACAGGATGCTCAGAGCAGTCTTGCCCGAACACGGTAACCCCTGCCTGTAACAAAAGGAAATCTCAGCCCTCTCCGAGACGACTTGTGCGATCCAGCAATCGTGATCTATAATATAGGTCACTCATACTATAAGCTTTATCAATAGTCGATTACCCAACCAGTGGTGCGTAGATAACACACAATACTTCCATATTTTGAAACGTACATATTTGAAAATTTTTGATCATATTTTGACTGTTTTTAAGGGTGTTTAGGTCAAAAATATCAAAAAATTCACTATGCAAATTTTAAAATTTGCAAAAACAAAAATTCGCTACATTTTTGTAATATATAAAAATTATCCATATATTCTGAAAGGTAAAAACGAAGATTTTGAGACCAAGAACGCTCAAATCGGTCCATTTTTCTGGCCGGAAAAAATAAAATAGAAAACACTAAAAATGCAAATATATCGGAAGTACTATGAGTAATTCAAATTCCGATTAAACAGGATGTTACGTCTTGCCGAGACAAACATTTCAGTTCAAGAAATTTGAAAAAAGGTTGAGAATTGAGGGAGCTATGGCCATTTTTGTCAACGACCACAGACGGACACACAGACACTTGTTCGGGAATGGATTCTGAGTGATTGTGTATAAGAAAAAGTTTTTTCTGAAGCTCCGTTCCGATTCTAGACTTTAGGACGATCACATTATTTCCATTTATTCTTTAAATATGGAAGTAAAAAATCGTAGCTACAAATTTCTCTTGGCTACAAATTTCTCGGAGACACAGCCTATGCGCATCCACCCAAAAATCACCCTGAAATTAGTGGCCTGGTGATTAGCTATGATTTTTTGGATAATCGACTATTGATAAAGCAGCCCTAAGTATAGTAGAATGCAGTAGCTACAGTACAACGCTCACCTGGAATCGAGATTTCGTCGGGAATCAGCAGGGTTTTTTGCAGGACGGCAATGTCCTCCCGGCGAAATCGGAAGTTCAATCGCACATCCTCGTCGGTAAACTTATCGAGGTCGAACTTTCCGTAAAACTCAGCTCGTCGTCGGGACTGTCGCCGGCTAGGCCCAGGCTCGTTCGACTCACCGTCCTCGGCTTCACAATTCGAGGGCTCAGGAGAATTCCTCCACCGATATGAGCCCGCATTCCAACAGGTCCTTCGCTTCTTCCAACGATTCCATCAAATCCACAGTACCCACTCGGAGAAACAAAACTCACAAGTCACGGATGGATGACTGCACTTTGGGTTTAAATACTCCCAAGGTCCGGCAAGCAAAACAATCGGTGAAAGGCTGGATCCCGAATTCCGTTCACAGCCCAATTTAACACAATGGACATCCAGGTAGAAATACCAACACAATTCAAGTGAAGGGCGAAAGTTTGCAAAGTTCGGTCGAACCAAAAAGTTAAAACTACAAAATAAATTCAGCCTCCATTGCAACTACCTATCAACCGTCCCTACAGCTGTGGAAACTTGTTTTCGTTTTGCGTCACTTCAAAACTTCACCGCAGCTAGCGTCACTTCAAATCTTATACGCAGTTTCGTGCCGAAACTTGAAACGAATCTTCCATCCCGAACTTATTTCTTATCACTTGCAGTTGTGTACCGATCGTCTTATCTTAATTAGTTTCGTGTTCTTTTTCGTTTTCACTTTTGCATCACGAAAGAAGCAAAAACTCTCTATTAAGTCATCTCGGCTCCGGACGATTAGAAGGATGGAAAAGGCAGGAAATCCGCTGAATAGTAAAGCAAATATTATTTACAGCTTTTACGGGCAATTATGTTTTTTCCCGACTGCCCGTTCGAAAAGCAGTTAAACCTCGCGAGCACACGGCACGACTTCCTTTGCCTGTCGTTTCGGACTTTTTCGACGAATAAATTGTGAAACTTTGCGAAGAAATCAACATTGTCCAACTCGGCGGAGAAAGCTCCCGGCAGTCGAGGGTTTTTAGAAAAACGCGGCTCACGCATGATCGGCAATGAAATCGGCCTTCTCGTGATCCGAGATCACGTCTTTCATGACTGTAAGTAGTCCATATTTGAGGGGTCAGTGACTGAGCCAGTGACGAATAAAAATTCGTTGTTTAGCTCTTCTGCTTTTGTGCTCTTCTGCTCTTCCCCTTTTTCGCTCTTTTCCTCTTATGCTCTTCCACTCTTTTGCTCTTCCGCTCTTTTGCTCTTCCGTTCTTTTGCTCTTCCACTCTTTTGCTCTTCTACCCTTTTGCTCTTCCCCTCTTTTGCTTTTCCGCTCTTTTGCTCTTCCACTTTTTTGCTCTTCCGCTCTTCTGCTATTTCGCTCTTTTGCTCTTCCGCTCTTTCGCTCTTCCCCTCTTTTGCTCTTCTGCTCTTCCGCTCTTTCGCTCTTCTGCTCTTCCCCTCTTTTGTTCTTCCGCTCTTCCGCTCTTTTGCTCTTCCACTCTTTTGCTCTTTCGCTCTTCCACTCTTTCGCTCTTCCACTCTTTCGCTCTTCCACTCTTTTGCTCATTTGCTCTTCCACTCTTTTGCTCTTCCGCTCTTCCCCTCTTTTGCTCTTCCACTCTTTTGCTCTTCCGCTCTTCTGCTCTTCCACTCTTTCGCTCTTTTGCTCTTCCCCGCTTTTGCTCTTCCACTCTTTTGCTCTTTTCCACTTCCGCTCTTTTGCTCTTCTGCTCTTCCCCTCTTTTGCTCTTCCGCTCTTTTGCTCTTCCACTCTTTTGCTCTTCCACTCTTTTGCTCTTCCACTCTTTTGCTCTTCCACTCTTTTGCTCTTTTGCTCTTCCGCTCTTTTGCTCTTCCACTCTTTTGCTCTTCCGCTCTTCCCCTCTTTTGCTCTTCCACTCTTTTGCTCTTCCGCTCTTCTGCTCTTCCACTCTTTCGCTCTTTTGCTCTTCCCCTCTTTTGCTCTTCCACTCTTTTTCTCTTCTGCTCTTCCGCTCTTTTGCTCTTCTGCTCTTCCCCTCTTTAGTTCTTCCGCTCTTTTGCTCTTCCACTCTTTTGCTCTTTCGCTCTTCCACTATTTCGCTCTTCCACTCTTTTGCTCATTTGCTCTTCCGCTCTTCTGCTCTTCCACTCTTTTGCTCTTCCGCTCTTCTGCTCTTCCCCTCTTTTGCTCTTCCACTCTTTTGCTCATTTGCTCTTCTGCTCTTCCCCTATTTTGCTCATTTGCTCTTCCGCTCTTTTGCTCTTCTGCTCTTCCCCTCTTTTGTTCTTCCGCTCTCTTGCTCTTCCGCTCTTTTGCTCTTCTCCTCTTTCGCTCTTCTCCTCTTTCGCTCTTCCCCTCTTTCGCTCTTCCACTCTTTTGCTCTTTTGCTCTTCCGCTCTGAGTTCTCTCCCTCTTTCGTTCTTCCACTCTTCCCTTGAATCTTGAAAGGTATCGAGCCTGGTTTTATTGTTTCGTATTATCGATCGGGACTGGCTCATAATGGAAGGTTGGTATTCAGGTCGCATAGTCAGTGACAATCCGTAGAATCTCGAGACATTCATCATCCGCTGAATTGGGTGGTCATCCGTGGCTGAGCCACTTCTGAAAAAACCGGCTCATTTTCCTAACGACGTTTTTTTTCATTCGAACTGATTAATCGGCCCCGGCCCAAATGTCATTTGTAAATGTCGCGATCCCCAGTCACCGATAAGTCGATTACGTTTCGATTCTCAAAAGAAACCGGTGAAAAATCCAATCCCGCCGACCATTCGTCTTTGCGATTTTTCAAGCCGTGTTTTTTTCACCTCGCAAAAAGTGTCCGACTCGCAAATTAAGATAAGATCGTGTTTAGTTTCGAAAGTGAAATTAATCTATTTCCAACTCGATTCGATGTGGCGCATTTCTCAATTCGTTTAAAACCTAGTTTACTATTTTTGTAATAATGCATGATTCCAATGCCGAGATTCAATCACTCATCACTTCTCGCTCCTCTTCACCCTTCTCCTCCTCATATCCTCCTCCACAGATAATGCATGAGTCCAATGCGAAAATTCAATCACTCATCACTCGTTCCTCCTCCTCCTGCGCCTCCTCTTCTCTCCTCCGCCCCTCCACCTCCTGCGCCTCCTCCCCTATCCTCCTCACCCTTCATCTCCTCCTCATCCGCTCCTCCACCCCCCTCCTCCTCCTCCTCAAGAATGCATGAGCCCAATTCAGAAATTCAATTACTCATCACTCGTTCCTCTTCCACCTCCTCCTCCACCGACGCCATTTCTCATCCTACTCCTCATCCGCTCCTCCTCCCCCCTCATCATCTTCCTCCTCGAACCCACCTCATAGTCCTCCACCTCATTCTCCTCCTCCACGGATAATGCATTAGACCAATCGGAAATTCAATCACTCATCACTCCTTCCTCCCCTGCCTCTGACGCTTTCCCTCCTCCTCCTCCTCCTCATCTGCTCCTCCTCCCCCTCCTCCTGCTTCCTCCCCCTAGTCCTACGACTCCTCCTCCTTCTGCGACTCCGCCTTCCTCTTCGCCTCATCATCCCCTCCTCATCCTCCTCCTCCGGCGCCTCCGCCTCCTCTTCGCCTCATCATCCCCTCCTTCCTCGTCCCCTCCCTCTAGTCCTACACCTCTCCCTCCTCCTCTTCAGACTCCCCCCCGTCCTGCACCTCCCTCTCCTCATCTTCCTGCCCCTCCTCCACCCCGCAGAGGTATTTTAAGATAGCGTATTTTAAATTAACCATCATCGTTGCCATGGCGTTCGAATTGCTGGAGTCAATAAAACTATTTGATGATACAGATAATATTGAAGAGGCTCATTATTCTTTAACGCTCACCGACGTACGAGCTGTTGCTCGTAAAACGGAGTCAGGGGAAGCCAAATTAAACACATAACTATCATCTTATTACACGCATTTAAAACCAATTACAAAATGTTCACATTCACTTTTTAATTCCGTACATTTCTCGCTCTCCTTGACTGCCTACGCGAACGATAAAGTGCAATAATTGAAGACGCGGCGGGTCCGTCGATGACGCGAGACAATAAAAGAGCGACTTTATTATCGGCCAATAGTCGTCGGAATTTTTATCGAAATACGCCCGGAAAAGACAAGGGTTTTCAGATCGAGAAAATATACGCCACCCATGCGAACCCAGAATCTATATGTCTGCCAAGATGCCATCTGGCCCAGCCATCTGTGCAGCGGTCAAATATATAAAATAAAACCGCGTAATAACCGTTTGTTCTCGTATGTGAATTGCGAGGTGTCGTCTGACATTTTGAACTTGAGGCCGTATAGATCATTGGATAAATATCTAGCGACAATTAAACCGAAAGGTCACCCGAGAGTTGTCCTTGGTCAGCGAGCGCTGTCCAGCGAGCTAAATAATGCGGTTCTGTTAGCGGTTCATCCATAATTCGCATTTTAAAACCGATTGGCATCATACCGGGGATGAAATCAGGTGAATTGAATTTATTTCCTAAAAAATTTTAGGGGGCCTGCACTCTTCGCTCAATTATATCGAGCAAATTATCGATTGAACGGCAAAATTCTTATCAACCGGTCCAAGGATATCGTCTATTTAAATGAATTTAAATTGACTTTGATCTCGAAGTTGAGTTTGATCTTGTAGTTGATTTTGAACTTGAAGTTGACTTTGATTTCGAAGTTGACTTTGATCTCGAAGTTGAGTTTGATCTCGAAGTTGAGTTTGATCTCGATGTTGAGTTTGATCTCGAAGTTGAGTTTGATCTCGAAGTTGAGTTTGATCTCGAAGTTGACTTTGATCTCGAAGTTGAGTTTGATCTCGTAGTTGAGTTTGATCTCGAAGTTGAGTTTGATCTCGAAGTTGACTTTGATCTCGAAATGACTTTGATCTCGAAGTTGACTTTGATCTCGAAGTTGAGTTTGATCTCGAAGTTGATTTTGATCTCGAAGTTGAGTTTGATCTCGAAGTTGAGTTTGATCTCGAAGTTGAGTTTGATCTCGAAGTTGAGTTTGAACTCGAAGTTGAGTTTGATCTCGAAGTTGACTTTGATCTCGAAGTTGATTTTGAACTCGAAGTTGACTTTGATCACGAAGTTGAGTTTGATCTCGAAGTTGAGTTTGATCTCGAAGTTCACTTTGATCTCGAAGTTGATTTTGAACTCGAAGTTGACTTTGATCTCGATGTTGAGTTTGAACTCGAAGTTGAGTTTGATCTCGAAGTTGAGTTTGATCTCGAAGTTGAGTTCGATCACGAAGTTGACTTTGAACTCGAAGTTGACTTTGATCTCGGTTAAGTGCGCACCACTGGTTTTTCAATCGAGTTTTGAAAAATCTGATGAAATCTTTCCACCGGACCATTGTGACCCGGATTTCTCCTGCTATACAGGACCGTATATAAATCAAACTTCTCGGCGTATAATTTAAAATATCACAATCTGACGCAAGCTGAGGCGCCAGGACGAAGAAGTGGACGTCCTTGTACGCCCGATCTGCAAATGTCCGCGCATGCTTCAAGTGATAACTTTATCCGGAGCCCACGACCGTCGAAACGATTAGCATGTTTAGAGGCCTGAGTTATTTGGCGACGAATTAACACGGCGCCATTGTTTGTGTGGTGGTGCATCTCCTTAGTATTGGATAATAACAAATATTCAGCTTAAAAAGGACAATTAGAAGAGTTATTTACAACTTTTGCGTAAGTGATCCAAAATTGAGAATTGAGGGAAATTTGGTTTTTATGTAAAATGGTCGGCTGTAAAATGAAATTTTGGTATCATACTTTTAGTGATGGGCGATACCACAAAATATTCGATACCAGTACTCGATACTAGTATCGAAACAAATATTCGATACTTCTCAGATATCGAAAGAAAATATTCGATACTGAAGAGTATCGAATCATATGAGTAGGGGAGATGTGGGTGTTACCGGTCATTGGGGTATTTCCGGTCAGCTGTGTTTTAATTGATGAAAAGTGATTTCGTGAAAACTGTTGGTGGCTGACTTCTCTTTAGAGGTCCCTGAACTAATTTTAAGAGGTTTCCAAGCCGTCAGGTTATTCAGCTCGGCCTGGCTCAGCACTTTTTCAAAGGTGTGATTTCGCTCTAACGTAGAAGGAACTTCAGACGACGATAAGTGGCGTCAAACCTGATTTTTTCGACATTTTTCGGCACTCTTCAGCAACATTAAGTTTATAGCTTCTCAATTCAACAAGAATTTTTGAAATCGAGCAAAAATTGTGTCCACAGCATTCAAGTTAGAAAATGTTAACAAACGGGGTATTACCGGTCACCTCTTCGGGGTGTTACCGGTCACCATGCAGGGTGTTCCGGTCAGTTCTTCTCGACCGGTAATTCCCTTCTCACTATTTATTTAGGTTTTTCTACTTACTTTTCGGTTTTATTTACTTTTTTCCGGCTCCCTGTGATATTTGTGATCTTTAGACTGATTTAATGGAAAATAAAGTTAGGTAATGTTCAAAATAATTAAAAACAACATGTTCGTAATAATTTTTTCTTCCTTTCATAAAGCAAGACCTTTTGAATGAAAATTTCCGGGGGAAATGTACCCAGGTGAGCAAAAAATGACAGTTTCCCTATAGAAAAGTATTGCAAGTTCACTGACCGGTAATACCCCGCTGACCGGTAATACCCCAGAAAAAAAACAACTTTGGTTTTTTTGGTTTTGTTAATTCCACATTAAAGATATGGGAAAGTCTGACTAATGCCTACTACTAGACATAATTCTCAGAAAGGTACGGTGGAAACTGTAATTTTACGATAAACCAGGTTCAAATGGCATGGTTTCTTCCTAAGGTGACCGGTAACACCCATATCTCCCCTACTTTTTCATTTCACACACCGAATAAAATGTTAATAAAATAGAAATAACAGATTAAATAACACTATTAAGCCCTGACGTTATTTATTTTACGTTATATTACTTTTCAACAAGGTTAACAGGTCATTTCTATGTGTAAAAGTTATTTACTTATAAGATCAAACGAATGTCGAAGAAGTGGTGATGGAGATGGGGAGGAAAACGACATCAACGGTGTCATTCACACTGTCAAGTCCCAGAACTGCTTCCCTACTCCACGCAGGAATGTCAATTTGTCAACCATAGCTGGCGAAAGTCGGTCCCTTTTGTTAATTTTATTAGTTAGTATAAATAAAGTAGGCAGGTAATTTTGAGACTATCCATTTGAGTATTTTTTCTGAAGTCGGGAAAAATACTCGATACCTACACTAGTATCGAAGCAAAATATTCGATACCAAATGTACTTGGTATCGAAAGAAGATATTCGATACCATACTCATATCGATAAGTATCGCCCATCACTACATACTTTATCAAAGGTTGAGTCTCTAGCACGCACAAAACGGGGAAAAGGAAAGTTTTTACTCTTTGCGATACATAATATATCAGTCCGCTGCTGGTTCTGTTCGGCGTGTCTGTACAATCCCCACAAACTCTTCTGTTGGGTAACAAGTTAAACTAACGAGCCTGTGAGAAGCAGAATCATTTCTTTTCCCAGCTGCTGTTTGATTGAGCTTTGTTTTCTCAACATCATCAGTCAGTTGGCAGCGATTTTCTGCTCCAGCTCGAGATAAATCGTCCGAAAATGATCGATTAGCTGTTGTCGACTGAGAAGCTGTCGGCTACGGGGAGAATCTACTTCATACAATTTTGATAACCAAAAAATTGATTTTTATGCAAGAAACTGGTCAGGCGTCACAGAAAACGTCAATCGGGTAATTCGATGCTGAAGTCGAAAGATCAAAAATAGTAAAAGACCTCTGCAACTATTCTTGTCGCTATCATGAACTGCAAGCATCATGAGCAGCATAGGAATAAAAACTCACAACAACCGACGCAGTGGTTTTCAAATCAGCATTTCAACAAACCTGCAACAAAGTAAAAGAAATAAATTACAACAAAAATGTTATAACCGTCTAAGCATTTTTTTGAGTATTTTTACTTCCATATTTACAGAGTAAATGGAAGTATTGTGATCGTCCTAAAATCGAGAATCGGAACGGAGCTTCAGAAAAAACTTTTTCTTATACACATTTACTCAGAATCACTTCCTGAACAAGTGTCTGTGTGTCCGTGTGTCCGTCTGTCCGTGTGTCCGTCTGTGGTCATTTACAAAAATGGCCATAACTCCCTCATTTCTCAACCTTTTTTCAAATTTCTTGAACTGAAATGTTTGTCTCGGCAAGACCTAACACCCTGTTTAATCGGAATTTGGATAACGCACAGTACTTCCGAGATATTTGCATTTTTAGTGTTTTCTATTTTATTTTTTTCCGGCCGCAAAAATGAACCGATTTGAGCGTTCTTGGTCTTAAAATCTTTGTTTTACCTTGCAGAATATGTGGATATTTTTTACATTCCGAAAATGTGGCGTTTTTTCATTTTGGGTGAATTTTGAAATTTGAATACCGAATTTTTTGATATTTTTGACCTAAACACATTCGAAAGCAGTCAAAATATGATCAAATTGTGTCACAATGAGGAACATGCATGAAAAAAAATAAACTGTTTTTTTGCCATAATATTCCTTGTTAGGCTTCGAAAATGGTGTTATGGTGGATGACGGTTCGGAAAAGAGGTACCTAATTAAAAGAGGAGGGAGGCTTAGTGAAAATCGCAGATTTGAAGTCGAGCGGGAAAATGGCCAGCCTCAACGTTACACAGTGTGTGTCATCTTTCGGTGTGTGGATTTCGTTTTTCATGCATGTTCCTCATTGTACGTTCCAAAATATGGAAGTATTGTGTGTTATCTACGCACCACTGGTTTGAATCTTGAGTTTTTTTCAGAAGAGAAATCTAGATTGCATAGAAATCACTAGTCTGATTCAACCTGATGGTTATCCAAGCTTTCGTACGGATAGGAAAAACCCTATAATTCAGAACAGGTACTACGAATAGGTACTGCCGTATCCAGCAAGCTGCCAATGGGTCGACTTGTGGAATAATTTCCGAGACACTTCTTCGAGGTCAGAAGGTGACCGATGCAGACTGAATGCCAACCATGCGCATTTCCTTTGCCGGGGATCAAACGAGTTCTTCGACGGTTGACAATCGATAGATCGGCCGACCCGAGCCGGTGTTCAACCTACATAGCTAGAATTTCCTATGAGACGGCTAATAGTCTTAGGCCGGTGAAGACCAGTGGTGCGTAGATGGCACACAATACTTCCATAACTTGAAACGTAAAAATGTGACACAATTTGATCATATTTCGACTGCTTTTGCGGGAGTTTTGGTCCAAAAGATCAAATAACTCACAAACGTAAAAAAATTCATAATTTCAAAAACAGTTTTTTTTTTGTTTTGGACCCCTTAACATTTTTTGATCGGATTCCCCGGACAATATGCACCAAGTTAGAGCATACCACAACTTTTAGGACCAGCCGCGCCAAAATCGGATCAGAGGTTCGATACGATAACGTGGCCACAAAATTTTGACCGAATTTTGTGGCCACGTCATCGTATCGAACCACTGATCCGATTTTGATAAAACTGTGGTTTGTGGTTTGCTCTAACTTGGTGCATATTGTCTGGGGAATCCGATCAAGAAATGTTAATTTGTCCAGTTTGGCATAATTAGGGTATACCCTAAAAAATATACATATTTTTTGAAAAAACGCAAAAACTCAATTTTGAAGGTGATGCCGTGGGTTTAGAATTTTTCGAGTATTTTTCCCGGCTTTCCCGCTTGATTTACCATAGGATAGGGGTTTTTTACCGAAATTTTTTGAAAATTTTGTTTTTTAATCGGTTTGGCTTGAGATTTCTTACCGCGATTTCTCCTTTTTCGCAATTTGAGGGAGTTCTACTGAACCGATTTTGAATTTTTTGAGCTTGTTGGATTCCTTGAAGGTTTTTACACATTTTTCACTCCCTAGAAGTCAAAATTTGTTGGGTTTTAGTGACCGAAAACTGGTTTAAAGACTAATTTTTAGCCTAAAAAAACGGTGCACGGTGCCGAGACGGAAGTGCAGGTATATCCTGGACGAGGTTCGGGAGGGACGGATGTTGTAAGGGTTGGTTGGGAGGGGGTGCCGGGCGTTGGTGAGGGTTGAATCCCGGGAGGGGTTGGGGCACGCGTATTTTCTCTTTGTACCTATTTATTCATCATTGTGAAAACGTACCATTTAAGCAACATTGAGCTCACCATGGACCATGACTCCACAAAATTTGTGTTCCATTTAATGATATGATGATAAACCGACCTACTCCAACTATTTGAACTTTATTTTCTGAGATACCCCGACAAATAATGTACCCATGTCACTAATCTACTTAGCAGCGTTTTAACAATCAGTAAGTGAGAACGTGACCCCTCAGACGCTGGGCCCACTGTTGCCAACTTCAACAGCCCCATCAGTGGCGGTCTCTAGCGGCGTAAGTTCCAACTACCCTTAGAACTGACTTAGCATAATACACCGAAAACATGGTGTACTGTTCCATAGGCATGGGGTCCGAATCTACATTCGAACAGTCCTGCCCTTTGTTACGGTAGACATCTGGTCGAAACTCCAGCCGAGAAGCGAAACGTTTTAAGGGACGTTTTGATTTACAACTGGAAACCCGCGATCTCCAACATCGGATTTCGTGCGAGCGGAATAAAATATTCCGGTTGGATGTTACAAGAACAGACCTAGAAAGGATGCAGGACCTCCACGATGAGACTATGAAGCAAGAGGTTTCACAGTTGGACAGAACTTTATAGAACGTCCCCTTACCCAGCGTTACGGGTCGTTTTACGAGTAACCTCTTTCAAATATGTGAGCCGGACGCATCTCGGACGCCCCGGCCATTTATGGGACGAGCCAGTGATGGAATGACCCCTGAACGATGGTCTGCGGGGCGCGAATCTTTGCGAACGAGCAGTGAACATCCTTTCGGTCCGTGGTTGATATGATAGCTGCTAAAGCGTATTAACAGTCGTTCTATTTACTCGATCGAACTGATAAAAAACCGCCAAAAAATCACGCTGCTCAAAAAAATGCTTCGAGGGTGCTCAAAAAAATAATGCTGTTCATATCAGCCTGGGGTATCTCAGTTTTCATGGCCCAGCACTCTTCCTACAACGACTCGCGGTCCTCAGCCGCCCAGCGCGATTACCTCTTCACAAACTCATTCCATATTGTAGGGTACTTACCCTTTTTCGACGTTAGGTACGATCTCCTTTTATTTTTCGACGTCTGGACATTTTTCCAATAGGGCACGCCCGGCCGTTTCAGAAAAGGGTTATGGGCGTCTTCGGAATGGAAGCTCGAGATGGAACTTCCGAGAACCGTTTTGAAGAGTCCAACGCCACGGACAAAGGCGTGCGAACATTAACCTCTGACTCACTTATGGATACTCGCTAATGTCAATTTTTTCGGAAAAAACTATTGTACTTCGTGTCGAAGCATTGTAATTTCTACAATACTACCTGCAACATCATCCCAGACTGCAGTCCAACATGTGTGATTTTTTGTGTTCAATATTTGAATTCCGAGCTGGAAAGAACGAATTTCATTTTCTAACACTTAGCACCAACTCGAGGAACCGGCCAATAATACAGGCGGAATAAGTTCCCGCCTGCTGTCGCTCTAAAATGCTGAGGCAAAAAATCGTCGAAGATTTCAGGTTGATTCAACAGTTATCAGAGACATCGTACTTCCTGTATCCGGGCTAAGTTTGGGCCTGGTAAAGAAAGTAATGGCCGATTTTACATGCCAATCATTGGCTACCAACGGCGATTTTTATCTCCAGCGGCACAATATAGGTTTATTTCACCGACGCTTTTACAGTCACGACGTAGCCGGTTTCGCATGAACCGACACCTCGGACCCATAATTGAGGTTTAACCGGCCCTTACGTTGAATACCCTTATAAAATTACCGGCGTCTCGGAACGGTGTCACGAGGTTAACGCCTGACGTCTCCCTCGGCCCGCGACAATGCAGTCCGTTTATTACCGGAGCTCCCGAAAAGGCGGTGGAGAAAGCTTTGGAAACTTGAGCAGTCATTAGGCACTGCAGGACCGTACGTGAAGGGTTTGGCGCCCAACCTGGGGCCATCGGTGCCCTACACTCTGCAGGCGAAGAGGACTTCTTATTGATGTTGTTGGGTTGTTTAGATTGAATGTACTGTTTTTCAGACCTTTTATTAAAAAAAATCGCTTCGTTGTTGTTGTTGTTGTTTTTGTTAATGTTGTTGTTGTTTTTGTTAATGTTGTTGTTGTTTTTGTTAATGTTGTTGTTGTAGTCAAGTTACTGTTGTAGTTCGAGTTCTTATCAAAAACGCCAGTTGTTCGGAACATAAAAAATATCCACATATTCTGCAAGGAAAAACAAAGATTTTAAGAGCAATAACGCTCAAATCGGTTCATTTTTGTAGCCAGAAAAAAATAAAATAGAAAGCACTAAAAAAATGCAAATATATCGGAAGAACTGTGCGTTATCCGAATTCCGATTGAACAGGGTGTTAGGTCTTGCCGAGACGAACATTTCAGTTCAAGAAATTTGAAAAGAAGTTAAGAAATAAGGGAGTTATGGCCATTTTTGTAAATGACCACAGACGGACAGACGGACTAACGGACACACGGACACTAACTGACACACGGACACACAGACACTTGTTCAGGAAGCGATTCTGAGTAAATGTGTATAAGAAAAAGTTTTTTCTGAAGCTCCGTTCCGATTCTCGATTTTAGGACGATTACAATACTTCCATTTACTCTGTAAATATGGAAGTAAAAAAATCACTTCGTTGCTGTTGCTGTTAATGTTGTTGTTGTTTTTGTTAGTGTTGTTGTTGTAGTCAAGTTATTGTTGTAGTTAGAGTGATTTTTACTTGATGTTGTTTTTGTTGTCTTATGCCGAGGGCTATAGATGATGTTTTGTTGTTGTTTAGTTGTTGTTGCTGTTACTTGTTTATTTGTTGTTGTTGCTGTTACTTGTTGAGGTTGTTAATGCTGTTGTTGGATTCAATGTTTTTGTTGTCAAGTTACTATTATACTATGCCAAGGGCTTTAGATGGTGTTGTTGTTACTTGTTATAGTTCTTGTTGTTGATTAATTGTTGTTATTATTGTTGTTACTTGTTTATTGGTTGTTGTTGCTGTTACTTGCTTATTGGTTGTGGTTGCTGTTACTTGTTATTTGTTGTTGTTGTGAACAATGTTGTTGTAGTACTGTTATAGTTATTGTTATTTTTACTTGTTGTTTTTGTTGTCTTATGCCGAGGGCTATAGATGATGGTGTTGTTGTTGCTGCTGCTGTTACTTGTTTTAGTAGCAGTTGTTGTTGATGTTGTTGTTGTCGTCGATGCTGTTACTTGTTTTAGTTGTCGCTGCTGTTACTTGTTGTTGTGATTGCTGTTATAGTTGTATTCAAGTTACTGTTATAGTTATTGTTATTTTTACTTGTTGTTGGTTTCGTTGTCTTATGCCGAGGGCTATAGTTGTTGTTGCTGTTACTTGTTTTAGCTGTCATACCTGGAGCGTTTTGGTCTCTATTGCCACATGATGAGGGCTGTTGTTTCTGATGTTATTTGCTGGGGGTGTTTTTTTTTTAGGCCACATGCTCCCATTTTTTTAAAAAATGGGTAAAAAGGGCTTTTGTTTTTGTTGTAATATGCTGAGGGGTGTTGTTTTTGTGCCGTATACCGAGTGCTATTGATGTCGTTGTTGTTTTTCTTACTTTTTTTTGTGGCCATATGCCTAGGCCTGTTGATGATGCTGTTGTTTTATTTTTGTTGATGTTGCTGTTGTTTTATTGACGTTAATGTTATTGTTATGGTAATTTGCTGTCATATGAGGAGGGCTTTTGGCATATGTGAGGGGTGTTATTAGTGTGGTCATATGCCAAATGCTGTTGGATTTTGGATCTTTGTTGTTGTTGTTGTTGTTGTTGCTGCTACTGCTGTTTTTGTTGTTGTTGTTGTTGTTGTTGTTGTGAGGGTATTATTGTTTATACGCTCAAAATGTTCTTATTTTGGAAAATGCGTTTTTTATTCTTTCTTTACTTCGATCCTGGAAGCCGTCTCTTTCTGTCCGGTTTGCCTGAGGGCTTGGCTCTTGTTGTACAAAAGACACACCCAATGTATTACCTACAACGCCAGTTATCAGTTTGACCTATTGTGTAAAACTCCCGTCGATCCACTTTCCCTTTCGCAAATTGAACATACGGGCGGGGGTGTGGGTAGAAAAAACTCGACGATATTTCTAGAAATTACTTTTACCCTACCTACGTGAATACGAGCAAGGATTATTGAAAGTTAACACATGGAGGGAAACGGAAATAAAAAAAAATTAGAAATTCTCAATCGGAACGGGGTTAGAAATCGATGAAAGATCGATCAGGGATGATAAAATGTAGAAAAACTAAGTGAAAGCACGAAATTCTGAGTGGCAGCCGAGATAGATAATAAATAATCGAAACTCAAATTTCAGACTTGGAAAAATGGGAGAAATATCGACCCTAATCTGAAGATGGGGTTTTTTATATGAGCCGCTTTAAAGGATTTGAATTCATAATGTTTCCGCGGCCTGAATCCTAATGTGTTTCCGGCTTTCGAGAATCGCCCGACAAAACTGGGAATTCGAATTTCTACGGGAAATATCCAATGCTGTCAACGGCAGACATTTGTCCACTTTCGAGAAACAGAAATCGAACTCAATGCGAGGTCCGTGAAGGAATCGGCAATTTTTTTTTTTTTGAAAAAAGGAAAAATTCTGCGGTTTTGAAGAGTTCAAAAAGTCGTAACAAATCGGCTACTGCACCTATCGAGGTGCGGTTGGTCGCATTCGACGCAGAAATGCGCCAAGTATACGGGAAAATTTGGCTGGTATGGCTGCCTATTGTAGGTTTTGCCGAAAACCAAAACACTGCACCAAAATCATCAAAACACTGAACTAGAATCCTTTAAATCGACGAAAAATCACGGTTTTTGGTAGTTTTCCTGCATTTTAGACCTAGTTGTATATCAAGGACATTTTTTAACTATTACTAATTTCCTACTAGAGGCAAAACGAACACAAAATCGCTACCAAAATAAGGTCAACTTTTTTTTTTGAGTGACCGATTTCTCTACTGAGGCACTCGGAAGAATCAGTCCACAATAAATTGCGCAAGGATTAGCGCACAAGGTTGTTTTAACTACAAGTCATCCGAGCTTCCTACTTGTTGGACCAGGAGTTGGTCTACTTTGTAGGCTTGTCTCGTACCATTTTCTTATACCCGTTACTAAGCCGTCGAAACAAATTGCCGGTCGAAAAGGTCACCGCGTCTTCCAGCACTTGACGCCCCTGCTGCGCATTTAATAGTGTTAATTCGCGTTGATAAAACGGTCACTTTCAAATAGGAGGTTCCGTAACAGCTTAATAAACGAACGCGTATTCGAAATGGCGAATGAACTCAGCCAATCAGAGACGTGATCGCCCATCGACGGTTCAAACCCCCGCATTCGATTGTCGAATTCGGCGGACTTGCCGTGACCGCGGGCGGCTACAGGTTCAGCCGCTCGTCTCATAGACGGATAATTAGCTCGGAAATTCGGTATTTCGACCATTGAACAGATTTTAGGCTACTGTTAATAAAATAACCCGATTCACAATATTTTGTAGATGGGCGTGAAATAATGTTGAATTTTGATTAACTACTTTTTTTGGTCCTGGTATAATATACCGTTATAATATAACGGTATATATTATATAATATATCAACGTGAAACGCACACCACCTTGGCAAAAAGGTATTACGTCAACGTTCTCGTATCATTAACCTCGGCGCCAACTCCGAAATCGACAATATGCATCATTATGAAGCGAACAGCAACTTTTAAGTTCGATTTCATCAAAATCGGACCAGTGTTTCTATACAAAGAGATCAAAAAATAAAAAATGCTATTAAAATCATAATTTTTTGACATTAGATTGTTTTTTGAAAATTTTGAAATTAATTTGGCTAATTCTCCTGTTCAAGGTGCACTTCACGAAATGTGTAGCTACATGCTCGGTAAGTACATTTTATTTTTTATATGTATGTACCTATTGTTAATGCACTTTTCCTTGGGCACAAAATTTCACTCAAGTCACAAACGTAGCATTGAAATTCTGACAGGATTGAGCCGCAATAAACTAGCTTTACCTATTTTACTTGCAAAAACTTGCAAATATCGCACAGCGCCAAAGGAACCGCGCCAAGGGCCGCCCGATGGACTTAACGTGTAACCTGTCAGCCGGTTGAAGTAAATTCTCGACTGTTAATTTCCAAGTTACGCGCGGACACTTGACAAAATGTCGGCTGCAACTTCGCACGCTTATCTGCACGCGGAATTGAGTTGCAGTGTTGCCATATTCATGAGATGGCATTCAGTCGCTATTCATTCGATTCCGTTAAAAATGCAAAAGGAGGGTTATTGATGTTGTTGGGTTGTTTAGATTGAATGTACTGTTTTTCAGACCTTTAGTTAAAAAAAATCGCTTCGTTGTTGTTGCTGCTGTTAATGTTGTTGTTGTTTTTGATAATGTTGTTGTAGTCAAGTTACTGTTGTAGTTAGTGTTATTTTTACTTGATGTTTTTTTTTTGTTGTCTTATGCCGAGGGCTATAGATGATGTTTTGTTGTTGCTGTTACTTGTTATAGTTGTTGTTGTTTAGTTGTTGTTGCTGTTACTTGTTTATTTGTTGTTGTTGTTGCTGTTACTTGTTGATGTTGTAATGTTGTTGTTGTAAACAGTGTTGTTGTAGTCAAGTTACTGTTATAGTTATTGTTATTTTTACTTGTTGTTTTTGTTGTCTCATGCCGAGGGCTTTAGATGGTGTTGTTGTTACTTGTTTTAGTTCTAGTTGTTGTTTAATTGTTGTTGCTGTTACTTGCTTATTGGTTGTTGTTGCTGTTACTTGTTATTTGTTGTTGTTGTGAACAATGTTGTTGTAGTACTGTTATAGTTATTGTTATTTTTGTTGTCTTATGCCGAGGGCTATAGATGGTGATGTTGTGTGCTATTCAGTCGCTATTCCGTTAAAAATGCAAAAGATTAAACGGCGAATTAGCGGGGATTTTAAATTTCGAAAATTCCCCTTCAGAAATGTTAAGCGAGCCAATATTTCTAGCAATAAAAATATTTATCGCCGGGTTTCCGTCATCAATTGTTTTATTTGTTGATCAAGGCGGCCTTGAAGCGACTAATTCGCTGCACCGAGGTAACGGGTGTGTAGCGCTGCGTCTACGCGGCCGTGCGTCGAACAAATAGTCCACGGCAAAGCGTCGAAAAATTCTCATCAGTCCTTGCGCTTTGGTGGATTTTTTCGACGCGCTAAAACATCAATTGTTCACGATTCGAATTATTGAAAAAAATAAATCGACGTAAATTTCCCATTGTTTTATCGAGATGTATCAAAAAATGAACTTTATAGTTCAAATTACGTAACCCCTCGATAAAAATTCGATTTTCACGTTCACCTACTCGACTTCTTCGCTTCGAAAGTGGTGGAAAAAATTGATGAAATTCTCCTCAACGGCTCGCGGGTCATATTTCACCATGCAGGTACCTATCTTGGCGGAAAAAATGCAATTTCTACGATTTACTGCGTCAGGCCATAAATAGGGAACACAAATGTCCTTCTCCATCGCTCGTAAATTTCAAACGACAGCGTCGACTTTTTTATGGCGACAGGGATCAACGACCAGTCGCATCTTGGGCCTAGGTTGGTATTTTCAGGTATACATTCGAAAAAATGCAGGTCGTCAGAAGGGCATTTTGGAAAACCAGGTAGCAAAAACGGTTCATCGGGGGAAATCGGTCAGTTAGCGAAGTTTAGAGTCCAAGATTACCAATTCCAGCTTAAAAACGTCAAAAATTAGCGTGAAATTAATGTGTTTCTACTATCTCCAGCTGACCAATGTTTCCTCAATATGCTGATAGAAGGTAAATGACTGTATATTACATGGATATGATTATATATCTTACATCCGGGTTAATTAATATCATTTTACTACTTCGCACTTCCAGCTTCGAAATGCTCGGCTTGTTACCGACATATCTACTCCGTGTTGACCTGCATATAAATAACAGCCATCAAATGCATATAACCGTAAATAATCGGCTCCTCGCCGGCGTAAAAATTCGCACTAAACACTGACCCGGTTCGGACTCGAAGAAATGCACTTCGGAGGCGAGTCGGTTAAAAAAGCAACAGCAAAAAGGTTCGGAAGATGTCGGGAGGAGCGGCCCGAGACTCGCATACCTGCGAGCTGTGTATGCAAATTATGAAATCATCGAACGGTACCCAACAGCAACCGCCGCCCTTAAAAATCGGATCATCTCTTCCTTCCGCAGAAAAATTTCGCCGCTCCAAAAAAAAAAATTCCTTAAAATCGTAATATTCTCATATTGGATGGAGCCTTTCGGGGAATTTTTTTCACCGAAAGACTCAGTCTGACTTGGATATTCAGGCGAACGAAAACCATTTCGAAAATGCGGCGATTTTTAAGTTGATTATGGAGAAAGAATCGAAAAAGAGCGGGGGATACGGTGTGACGTAGAATACAGCCGACCGATCGCCTCGTAGGGCAAAGATTACCCCGGTGCAGCGAATTATGGCTTCAAGGCCACCTTGATCGATAAAACAATTGATAAAAACCCCGAAAATCACGGGCTGTTTCAAACTTGAAATTAAAAATCCCAACGATTATTCAAACATCTGTAATTTTACTTCAATAATTGTATTAAAAATTGAGGCGAAAATGAATTTTTTCAAGAATAATTCTCGAAGTTATTTACTGCCTTTGAAATTATTTGATTTGGGATTATTCGCTTGAAATTATAAATAATAAATGAAATTATAAATGAACTAATTTATTCAAATTCTTGTAAATTACTGACTGCAACACTGTAGCGAAGTAGACATCGGAGACTTCAACGATTGGAACTTCGGTGAGGAGACTTCAACGATTGTGCATGATGCACTTCATTTTCGTCATCCCTACCAATAATAATCATGCTCATTTTCAGAATTTCAAATATGAGCCAATACATTGAATTTTATATTTGCTCGACTCCTTTTTAAAAAATAATTATACTTGCCCCCGGTAAATTTTTGAAAAACTTCCTCAAGCAAAAAACCTCGACATTTTTGGACATTTTCGCACTTAATTGCTTATATCTCTGAAATTCTTTGAATTTTAGGGAAATATGTCATCAGCATTTTCAAAGATTACTAAATTGGTGACAAATTAAGCCAAACCGCAGGTTTCCAGTACAAATAGTTCGTGAGATAAGGCTTGTCAAAAAATGGTAATTTTTTCACAAAAAAAAAAAAATTGTTTTTTATGAATTAATATGAATATTTAAATGAAGAAAACCTGGCATCCCTCACCATGAAGGTGGTTGCAAATCTTATCACTCTCAATTCAAGACTAAAAAGGGGTTTGTAGCCCTAATGCATCCAGACTTTTACTAAAAAACGAACGAAAAACCTCGACATTTTTGGACATTTTCACACTTAATTGCCCATATCTCTGAAATTATTTGAATTTTAGGGAAACATGTTATTAGCATTATTAAAGATGACTAAATTTGTGACAATTTAAGCCAAACCGCAGGTTTCTAGTACAAATAGTTCGTGAGATAGAGCTTGTTAAAAAATGGTAATTTTTCCACAAAAAAAAATTGTTTTTTATGAATTAATATGAATATTTAAATGAAGAAAACCTGGCATCCCTCACCATGAAGGTGGTTGCAAATCTTATCACTCTCAATTCAAGACTAAAAAGGGGTTTGTAGCCCTAATGCATCCAGACTTTTACTAAAAAACGAACGAAAAACCTCGACATTTTTGGACATTTTCACACTTAATTGCCCATATCTCTGAAATTATTTGAATTTTAGGGAAACATGTTATTAGCATTATTAAAGATGACTAAATTTGTGACAATTTAAGCCAAACCGCAGGTTTCTAGTACAAATAGTTCGTGAGATAGAGCTTGTTAAAAAATGGTAATTTTTCCACAAAAAAAAAATTGTTTTTTATGAATTAATATGAATATTTAAATGTAGAAAACCTGGTACCCCACACCATAAAAGTAGTTGCAAATCTTATTACACCCAATTTAAGACCAAAAAGGGTAGCCCTAATCAGATAATAACGATTTCTAATAACACCCCAATAAAGAGAGAGAAAATAGGTGAGGGATCGAGAAAATAAATCAATTTAAACAAAATATTGATCCAATTATGGATGAAATAATAATGCAGGTACCTGTTGGATAAGGATCAAGCAGAAGGATTCCATGTCAGCGTTCGCATTCTTGAGAGCCAACAGCCGTAAACACTTGGGGTGGACAACTTCCGCAAAATCGGCGCACTCCGCAAATCGTTGCGCGAAATCGGCGAGCACAAATCGAACCAATCGCGCACCAAACGGAACCGAAAACGAGAATGGAAATAATGGCAGGTGTATCCCGTTCCGAAACCGACTCGACTCGAGTTTGTTCTGTAACAGAAGGTTCAGATTGAACCTGAGGAACTTGACCTGAGTCCTCCCTGAAATCCAGGAGCAGGACGAGTGGGGAGTCCTCCCCCACTCCGGGGCCCTGTCCTGCTGCGGGAAGCGAAGATTGTCGGGCCGCGAGCGAGAAAATGGGAAATTTCGAAAAAGTCGAGTAATTCAAATTTCGATGTATTCTAGCACTCATTTTGGACATATTTTTGATTACTGTTATAAAGGAAAACGCTCGAAAAAATCATCGCAGACGTAGGTACTTGGATAATGATCAAGATTTGAATAAATAGATAAACTTTTTAGAGATAATTTTTTGGAGTTCAGAATGTTGGAATCCACGAGAAAGCTAAGCAACGCACAGACACATTTTCAAAAATGTTACCTACCCATCTGTGCACTCAGTATGTTGCTGCCATTCTGTTACTTTGACATCGTCACGCCAAAAATAATTTTTCCCCCTTGAGCAATTACCATCTTTTATCATTCAATATACCAAAAGGTGCAAGCAAACGCATTTTTCAAAGCAATTTATTTCGCACCCACCCCCACCCCACCACACCCCCACCCTACCCCTCACCAGCCAGGCAAATCCGGTAAACAGGTAGATAAGAAACACTCCGCTCTCTTTCTCTGGTAGGTATACCTACAAAAAAATTGAAAATCGACAAAAATTGACTATTGACGAGAGAAAGAGAGGCCGCTAAATTCACTTTAAAGTAGGTACTCGGAAACATTCAAATGTCAAAAAAGTCAAACTGTTTTCTTGAGATTTAGGTAGACCCCTTAAAATTTTTTGATCGGATTCCCCAGACAATATGCATTAAGTTGGAGGAAAACACATGTTTTAGGACCAACCGCGCCAAAATCGGATCAGCGGTTCGACACGATTTTGATTAAACTATTCCCAAAAGTTGTGGTTTGCTCCAACTTGGTGCATATCCTTCGGGCAATCCGATCGGAAAAGGTTAAGGGGTCCAATTCGGCATAGTTAGGGTATATTAGTGAAAAAACGCAAAACCTCTATTTTGAAGTTGATACCGAAGGCTTGGAATTTTTGGAGTATTATCCCTGGGTTTCTCGCTCAATTTACCATAGAAAAGGGTTTTTTTGAAAAATTTTCAAAAAATTGTTTTTGAATCGGTTTGGCTCGAATTTCTACCTGAATAATTGGAAACAGAGGGGAATGGTGTGCAGAACGCATTATGGTGTGGAGTGAGCATCATGGTGTCGAGTACCCATCATGGTGTGGAGTATCCATCTTGGTGTGGATTTTTTACGTAACATGTAGGTAGGTACTGCAAATCCCTTCTTTTCGTAAATTTCGAATCAAATTCAAAATTCCTATCACCTTTGGGGCGTCGTTATTTCGGAATCCATCCGTTCTTTCCGACTTGACTGTACCACAAAACGGTTTACCGATTTCTCCACTTATCTCAAACTACGAGGGTTGTCCCAAAACTAATGTTCCCAGAGATTTTTCTCCAATAGGGAATTTTCGTTTTTCAAATTTGGCACCACTGGCCAAAAGAAAAGATTTATTACTTGGAAAGTAATGACATATTGACGAAAATATTGACAATTGAACAGAACGAAGTTACTCAAGGAATCGTCGAATATACAAGAGAATGTGGGAAGGTCCAGAAGAATCGAGATCGCGTCAAAGTTCAGTGGCGCACCCTAGCAGCGGCGTCTTGAACTATCCAAACGCAGGTACATGGCGCGCTTTTTCAAAAAATCGTCACCTTTGCAGGCAAAACGCTCCAGAAAACTTCGCCCGCACTCCACTCCCTGGCGTTGGTGGTCTTCAGTGAGTTTTGGGACGCAGCGAGCACAGATCTTCCGATAACCCAACTTATCGACGAGGATGCAATAAGAAGAGGTTTTTTGAAAAGCCGGTGGATTTCAGGAGGAACCTCTTTTTCCGCATTCAGGAACCTGATGACCTGCGCAACTCGCAGGTGGCGGGAGTGAGGCATGAGGTACTCATGCTCAAATTCAGAAGCAAACTATTGGTCGTATCGCAACGCTGGACCCAGCAAAATAACCGTTAGACGGACACGCCAGTGGTGCCAAATTTGAAAAACGAAAATTCCCTCTCGGAGAAAAATCTCCGGGAACCTTAATTTTGGGACAACTCTCGTATATTAGATTTTTCGAAACAAAAACTCGCGTTACCCACCCCACCCCAATGTTTGTCCCCCCTAGCTGCCGTTGGAAGGTAGCCCGGCCGCCAGGCGAGTCCGGTACACTCCCAACACAGGAAGATACGGCCGTCCCTTTCCAGTCCCTCGGGCTGTACACTCCGCTCTCTTTCGCTCGTCGATTGTCAATTTTTGACTTGACCATTATCATCCGATGAAAGCTGATAAGAAGGGGGAAGTGCAGCAGGAATGCGCCTCTTGATAACTCAGGAGGAATATTTGAGTCGACGGTTTCTTGAAAATACGCCATAGCGTCTATGCGACAATTATTGTTGCATTATAGTTTTTCAAACTATTATAGTTTTTTTTTAATTTTTCGGTTTGCACAAGTTTTAGCCCTTAGCGCACAACCTGGTGAGTAATTGTAAACTATTAGCGAAGGTAATTTTTTTTAAATTTTTGTTTTTACTTCCATATTACCAGAGTAAATGGAAGTATTGTAATCTTCCTAAAATCGGAACGGAGCTTCAGAAAAAACTCAGTATCTTTCACAATATTTTTTAATGTTCCATACTGCACCCGGAATCCAGACCGCAAACCTTGCAGACCAAAGCACCACTCTCAATTCCAGATGGGAGAGCTCCTGCTTCCTGGTCCCACCTCAACTCTACCAGCCGCAATTCTGGGACCAAGGTCCTCAAAACTGCTAATGTATGGGTCAGCACTTTTTCAGTGAAGAGTTGTTTGGAGATTTTAGCCTGATGTTATTGTTGCATCAGGTTCTTGGTGGTCCTGGTTCTTGGTTCTTTCGCCTGATGTCAATTCTATCGCCTGATGTTGCTGTTGTTGCATCTGGTTCTTGGTTCTTCCGCCTGATGTCAATTCTACTGCCTGATGTTGTTGTTGCATCAGGTTCTTGGTGGTTCTGGTTCTTGGTTCTTTCGCTTAATGTCAATTTTATCGCCTGATGTTGTGGTTGTTGTTGTTTTTGTGGCTGTTGTTGTTGCATCTGGTTCTTGGTTCTTTCGCCTGATGTCAATTCTATCGCCTGATGTTATTGTTGTTGTTACATCTGGTTCTTGGTGATTCTGGTTTCTTTCGCCTGATGTCAATTCTATCGCCTGATGTTGTTGTTGTTGTTGTTGCATCTGGTTCTTGGTTCTTTCGTCTGATGTCAATTCTACCGCCTGATGTTGTTGTTGTTATTGTCGTTGCATCTGTTGGTTCTGGTTCTTCCGCCTGATGTCAATTCATCGCCTGATGTTGTTGTTGTTGTTGTTGTTGTAGCATCTGGTTCTTGGTGGTTCTGGTTCTTGGTTCTCTCGCCTAATGTCAATTTTATCGCCTGATGTGGTTGTTGTTGTTGTTGTTGTGGCTGTTGTTGTTTTTGTTGTTGTTGTTGTTGTTGTACATCTGGTTCTTGGTGGTTCTGGTTCTTCCGCCTGATGTCAATTCTATCGCCTGATGTTGTTGTTGTTGTTGCATCTGGTTCTTGGTGATTCTGGTTCTTGGTTCTTCCGCCTGATGTCAATTCTACTGCCTGATGTTGTTGTTGTTGTTGTTGCATCCGGTAGTTCTGGTTCTTTCGCCTAATGTCAATTCTATTGCCAGATGTTGTTGTTGTTGTTTTGTTGTTGTTGCATCCGGTAGTTGTGGTTCTTCCGCCTGATGTCAATTCTATCGCCTGATGTTGTTGTTATTGTAGCATCTGGTTTTTGGTGGTTCTGGTTCTTGGTTCTTTCGCCTAATGTCAATTTTATCGCCTGATGTTGTTGTGGTTGTTGTTGTTGTTGTGGCTGTTGTTGTTGTTGTTGTTGTTGTTGTTGTTGTTGTTGTTGTGCATCTGGTTCTTGGTGGTTCTGGTTCTTGGTTCTTATTCCTGATGTAATTCTATTGCCTGATGTTGTCGTTGCATCTGTTGGTTCTGGTTCTTCCGCTTGATGTCAATTCTATCGCCTGATGTTGTTGTTGTTGTTGTAGCATTTGGTTTTTGGTGGTTCTGGTTCTTGGTTCTTTCGCCTAATGTCAATTTTATCGCCTGATGTTGTTGTGGTTGTTGTTGTGGTTGTTGTTGTTGTGGCTGTTGTTGTGGTTGTTGTTGTTGTAGTAGTAGTAGTTGTTGTAGTAGTAGTAGTTGTTGTTGTTGTTGTTGTTGTTGTTGTGCATCTGGTTCTTGGTGGTTCTGGTTCTTGGTTCTTTTGCCTGATGTAATTCTATTGCCTGATGTTGTTGTTGCATCCGGTGGTTCTGGTTCTTCCGCCTGATGTCAATTTTATCGCCTGATGTTGTGGTTGTTGTTGTTTTTGTGGCTGTTGTTGTTGTTGCTGCTGTGCATCTCGTTCTTGGTGGTTCTGGTTCTTGGTTCTTTCGTCTGATGTCAATTCTAACGCCTGATGTTGTTCTGCATCTGGTTCTCTGTGGTTCTTCTTTCGCCTGATGTCAATTCTATCGCCTGATTAACAGGTGATAGCGTCGCTCGCCGACTTCGCGCCGTATTTTCGATTTTATTGCCCCGTTGCATGACTGGCCCGGTTTTTTTTCCGTTGTGGCCGATAAATTACAGTCGGAGTGTGAGACTGAAAACATTTGGACAACAAACCGGAGGACCTGTACTCATTTCCGGTTCCGCCGGCTCCCGGAAACCAGGGATTCTACGCATTTCGAATCCTCGGGCATCCGGCGTTGAATAATCGTCCTCGTAAAACGATGTTCGTCCATCTTGATCTTTCCTCGCATTTCGTCCTTATTGGAATTAATTTACCCGCTAACTTTGAAGAAAACGCCGAGAAACGTGAGGTATTTTGATATGGATCATTCCTGTGGGAAATCACGTTAATTGCGGGGTTAAAAGGGGGCCCAACGGTACAAATGTTCGATTACCGGCCCCACTTTTTTTTTTGACTAGACGGCTACCTAATTGCTTCGAATGTTTCTCGGTTTGCGGAGAGCAAAAACAACTAGAAGAACGATTGCTCAGGTAGGATGCGGGCATCAATGAATGGTAGGTACGCCTATAAATCAGAAGAGAAGGCATTTGGGATAGGAAAGATATCGGCCGAACAACTGAAACGGAAACGTTGCCGTTACTGTTGTAATTCGATCGAAGTTCACGATGAATTACTCGGGGAGGCGGTTTTTGAAAGTATCAATTCCATGATGATACCGCCAGGTAGTATTGGGAGAAAGCAGAACTTGAATTGGGAATACACGTGGTAAGTATTGAACTTTCATGTTTTCAGAATTTGAGACTATCGATCTTTCAAACTTTCGAACCATCGAAGTATCGAACAAAAAAAAAGTTTCAAAGTGTCAAACTTTCATGTTTTCAAAATTCGAGACTATCGAACTTTGAAACCTTCAGACTATCAAAGTATCGAACAAAAAAAAATTTCGAAGTATTAAACTTTCATGTTTTCAAAATTTGAGACTGTCAAACGTTCAAACCATCGAAGTATCGAACAAAAAAACTTGCTAAGTGCCAAACTTTCATGTTTTCAAAATTTGAGACTATCAAACTTTGAAACCTTCAGACTATCAAAGTATCAAACAAAAAAAAATTTCGAAGTATTAAACTTTCATGTTTGAAATCATCTTAAATTTTCATTCATTTTCAATTTTCAGTCAACTTAAATTTTCATGTTTTCAAAATTTGAGACTCGAACTTTCAAACTTTCGAACCATCGAAGCGTCAAACTACAAAAACTTTTAAGCTTTCGGATTGTTAAACTTCCATGTTTTCAAATTTGAGCCTATCGAACTTTCAAACTTTCGAACCATCGAAATATCCAACTATGAAAACGTTTAAACATTCAAAGTATTAAACATTCATGTTTTCAAAATTTGAGACTATCGAACTTTCAAACTTTCGAACCATCGAAATATCCAACTATGAAAACGTTTAAACATTCAAAGTATTAAACATTCATGTTTTCAAAATTTGAGACTATCGAACTTTCAAACTTTCGAACCATCGAAATATCCAACTATAACCAGTGGTGCGTAGATAACACACAATACTTCCATATTTTGAAACGTAAAATTGTGACACAATTTGATCATATTTTGACTGCTTTTAAGGGTGTTTAGGCCAAAAATATCGAAAAATTCACTATTAAAATTTTAAAATTCGCCCAAAATGAAAAACGCTACATTTTCGAAATGTAAAAAATATCCACATATTCTGCAAGGTAAAACGAAGATTTTGAGACCAAGAACGCTCAAATCGGTTCATTTTTGTGGCCGGAAAAAAATAAAATAGAAAACACTAAAAATGCAAATATCTCGGAAGTACTGTGCGTTATCCAAATTCCGATTAAACAGGGTGTTAGGTCTTGCCGAGACAAACATTTTAGTTCAAGAAATTTGAAAAAAGGTTAAGAAATGAGGGAGTTATGGCCATTTTTGTAAATGACCACAGACGGACAGACGGACTAACGGACTAACGGACTAACGGACTAACGGACACACGGACACACAGACACTTGTTCAGGAAGTGATTCTGAGTAAATGTGTATAAGAAAAAGTTTTTTCTGAAGCTCCGTTCCGATTCTCGATTTTAGGACGATCACAATACTTCCATTTACTCTGTAAATATGGAAGTAAAAACGTTTAAACATTCAAAGTATTAAACATTCATGTTTTCAAAATTTGAGACTATCGAACTTTCAAACTTCCGAACGATCGAAGTATCAAACAATGAAAACGTTTAAACATTAAAAGTATTAAACTTTCATGTTTTCAACATTTGAGACTATCGAACTCTCAAACTTTCGAACCATCGAAGTATCAAACAATAAAAACTTTCAAAGTGTTAAACTTGCGTTAAACTTTCATGTTTTCAAAATTATAGACTATCGAACTTTTTAACCTTCAAACTATCAAAGTATCAAACAATAAAAACTTTCAAAGTGTTAAACTTGCGTTAAACTTTCATGTTTTCAAAATTATAGACTATCGAACTTTTTAACCTTCAAACTATCAAAGTATCAAACAATAAAAACTTTCAAAGTGTTGAACTTTCATGTTTTCGAAATTTGAGAGTATCGAACTTTTAAACTTTCGAATCATCGAAGCGTCAAACCATAAAAACTTTTAAACATTCAAAGTGTTGAACTTTCATGTTTTCAAAATTTTGAGACTATCAAACTATCTAACATTCGAACTTTCAGACTGTCGAATTGTCAAACATTTGAAGTATCACTTTGAAAGTTTTGTAGTGTGATAGTCTGAAAGTTTGATACTTCGAAAGTTCGAGAGATCAAAAGTTTCGAGTTCAAAAGTTTCGAAGTTTGTTAGAGAAGGTTGATAGTTTGATATTTTATGAGTTCCATAGTTTGATAGTCTCAAAGTTTGAAAATATGAAAATTTGATGCTTCGAAACTTTGATAGTTCTATGGCGTCAAAGTTTGATAGCTTGAAAGTTTGACAGAATGAAAGTTCGATACTTCGAAGTTTGATGGTTCAAAAGTTTGGTAGTTTGATACTTTGATGGTTCGTAAGTTCAAAAGTTGAAGTGATACCTCGAAAGTTCGAGAGATCAAAAGTTTCGAGTTCAGAAGTTTAAAAACGTCTGTTCAAAAGTCTGTAAGTTTTTATAGTTTGATACGTTTATGGTTCGAAAATTTGAAAGTTCGATAGTCTCAAATATTGAAAACATGAAAGTTCGATAGTCTCAAATATTGAAAACATAAAAGTTCAAGTTCAACTTTGAAAGTTTTTATAGTTTGATACTTTGAAAGTTCGATGGAAACATGAAAGTTCAATACTTTGAAAGTTTGATTGTTCGATGGTCTCAAAGTTCAATGGTTTGAATGTTTGTAAGTTTTTCATAGTTCGAACATGACTTCGAAACTCTGATAGTTTGATAATTTGGTATTTGAAAGTTTGATACTTTGGAAGTTCGATAGTCTCAAAGTATGAAAGTTTGTTACTTTGATGGTTTGAAAGTTACCATAGTTTGATTGGTGATTTGAGTTTGAATGTTTGATGGTTCGACGTTCGATAGTTCGATACTTCGAAATTTTGAGAATTAGGTTTTCTGATAGTTGGTAAAAGTGATTGTTCGAAAGTTTAATAGTTCGATAGGTTCAAGAGTATGATGAAGAAGAAGAGTATGATGAAGAAGAGTATGATGAAAGTTTGATACTTTGGTGGTTTGAAAGTGTCTGGAAGTGTAGTTGAATTTTGATACTTAATGATTTTGTTGTTGTGGTTGTTGTTGTTATTGTTGCATCAGGTTCTTGGTGGTCCTGGTTCTTAGTTCTTCCGCCTGATGTCAATTCTATCGCCTGATGATGTTGTTGTTGTTGTTGTTGTTGTTGCATCTGGTTCTTGGTGGTTCTGGTTCTTTCGTCTAATGTCAATTCTATTGCCTGATGTTGTTTGGTTTTAATGTTTTTGAGCGAATGAAAGTTCGAATGGATGAAATATTCGATAGTTTGAAAGTGTGATGTTTTGAAAGTCTGAGAGTTTGGTAGCATGTTGTATGTTGGAGTGATAGTTAGAAATCTTGGTAGATCGAATGTTTGGCACTTTTGATGATTTGATTGTCTGAAGTTCGGTAGGTTAAAGTGCATATTGGTTCTCTATTGACAATTTTTGAAATTGTCAATTTTTACTGCGATTGTTCGAGATTTCGACATTTTTATAACGTGACGTTGATTTTGATCAATCAGACTAACAAATATCAAACCTCCAAACTCCCACAAATATGTTGGTGAAAAAAAGCCCTGAAAAAATCGTTTCTCCCAATATTCCCCCCAATGTTCTGGTGTAAAAGGGAACGTCAGAAATTTCAAAACTCAAAAACTTTGACAATGCGTAGGTTCCGCGGGAACCCCAAGAGACGGGTACCGTTTGACTCCAATTCTTCGAACGGCCCTCCGAACTGGTTTTTATCGAATGATCCGGAAGACATTTTGAAATTTTTGGTCATTGGGTCAAAAACATATAATCCTCTTCTCCGAGGAAATACGGCGGAGGCGGTTTCGAATTTTGATGGTTCGAGTCCGGTTTGGGACGAGAGAATTAAAAATTAAAATTCGGCGACGACAGGACGTGACTCGAACCGTTCGCAGGCCATTAGAAAACGTCTAGATTGAAATTCGGTATTTGGGTTGATCGCTTTGGGACTCTGAGCAGTTTTTTCGTTGTATCATACGTACGATAATTTTCACTAGTTTTTTAATAATTGATTTTTTTTTTTACTTTTTGCAGCGCAGAAATGCTGGATTGGAAAAAATAAAAACGTAGGTACCTACTACTAACATTTAAAAATAATAAAATATATCAGTAAACGCTAAAAGTTTTGTTATTTCGGATGTGCTGCGCTGAAAGGAATTTATATTTCGATGGGTGAAGTTCCTCAACTCTCAATATTATTTACATCAAACGAGTGCAGGCCTGAAGAGAAAGTTAAAAATGGTTTTCGTCGATTTTTTGCTATCTTCCGAGTCTCGGATGAAATCAAATGAAGCAGTTGCTTGAAAAAACATGCAAGTCCAGTGTCGGGGCCATCGGTTTCCAAGAACGTGCCCCTACACGTACCCGGCATAACGAACCAATTAGAAATGTACACGTCTAGACAGTTGGCTCAACGATTTCTCTCGGTAAGTAAGTCATCTTTTTCTGATGTGAAGCCATAGGTACAACCAACAGGCCTAATGAAATTTTCCGTTTTTACTTCCATTTTTGCCAACAGAAATGGTAGCGCAATCAAAATTAAAAATTAAAAAATCGGAAAAATGGGGAATTTGGGAATTCGTGAAGATTTTCAGGACTGGATTGTCAGGACTGAGCGATACGTCATCAATTGTTCAGTTGATCAAGATGGCCTTGAAGCGTCCTTGTCCTTATCCTTGTGCTTGATTCTTATCAATCGTTTCATTAGTTGATCAAGTCGGCCTTGAAGCGTCCATATCCTTATCAATTGTTTAATTTGTTGATCAAGGTGGCCTTGAAGCGTCCTTATCCTTATCATTGAGCTTGATCCTTATCAATCGTTTAATTAGTTGATCAAGTCGGCCTTGAGGCGTCCATATCCTTATCAATTGTTTAATTCGTTGATCAGGACGGCCTCGAAGCGTCCTTATCCTTATCAATTGTTTAATTTGTTTATCAAGGTGGCCTTGAAGCGTCCTTGTCCTTATCCTTGATCCTTATCAATCGTTTCATTAGTTGATCAAGTCGGCTTTGAAGCGTCCATATCCTTATCAATTGTTTAATTAGTTGATCAAGGTGGACATGAAGCGTTCATTGCTGCACCGAGGTGACCGCATAATATGCGTATTATGTGCGCCGTTGCACCACGACTGGCTTTCGACGTCACAAAATGGCCGACTCTTTTTCGACCGACCTAAAAATCCCCGCGTTTTGGGAGCAGTTTCGTCCGTCGAAATATCAATTTTCCAAATCTTGTTTTAACCTTGAATTATACATATTTTTTATTCCGACAACTGAGCGTACTCCGATTTTCACATTCTGAATTTCGCTACCTCCAAAATTTTTGCGCCGAAACGTATTGCCATGATGGACATATCAAGTTTCCCACTCGGCCGGCCCATTTCCCGATTTATCCGAAGTCCATCTCGATCCACCGGACTGCCAGGTCAGTGACGGACGGAAATTTTTTATTTTCAAGTTTTATGAAATGGGCCGGCCCCTCGGTCGCTCCGTCTCACTTTATCGCTCCGACTCTCTCCGTCTCTCCGCCGAGCGTTGGGAAGGCCGCCTTCGGACTGTGGCGCGCTAGGCATCCAGAACAGCCCCGGGGCGCCTTCTCTTTCACGTGCTCCCTCTCTTTCCGACTCGGAGGCCGACGTATGGCCTCTCTCTCGCACGTCCTCCTTTCCTGAACTCTCGGCTCTTCCTATCCCGGCCGTTCGAGATTCGCTCTTGTTTTTATTATACTCAATGCCGGCCATCGACCATAATATCATAGAAGTCGAGAACCAGAGCCCTACAATCTCGAACCTTGCGCACATATCACATACGGACTTGATCTTTTTCTCTTTCGATTTTTTCACCCTTTTTTCTCCAACGTTTTGATCTTCCAAGTTTACTGGATAACTTTTCTCGTCCGATCTCGTCCTTTTTCCGTTTCTTATCGCCGTCGTCGGATCTGAACGGGTTCAGCCGGCCACAAAATGAGCTGGTCAATCAGTACCGAAGCTCAAGGTGTACACGTCCGAAGAAATACGCCGGTCCGACCGTAGCTATACGGCTAGGAGTTTGTTTGAAAAGTCTATTAAATTGTCGGTTAATGAGTTTATTTATTTATTTTACATGATGCGTCCAGCTGTACGGAGGAAACGAGCTCCCGTCCGTGGTCAACATGCTGGAACGGAGCAAGGATGTCATGCTGGAATATACTCTAGTGAGGACACAGAAGGAATTTTTCATCCGAAGGTAATTTGGAGTATTATAACTGGTATACCCATATACATATGATATCATGGAATTTTTTCGGATTTTTGATGCCAATAGACTAGAAATCAGCCCAAACCTAATTTTGGAAGTATTGTGTTTTCTTTATGCAAAGGCGGTCAAATTAGGTTGATAGATGGAGATGGGGCAAGGAGATGGGGTGAGGAGTATGAAGTAAGGAGTATGGGGTACGGAGATGGGGTAAGGAGTATGGGGTATGGAGATGGGGTAAGGAGTATGGGGTAAGGAGTCTGGGGTAAGGAGATGGGGTAAGGGGTAAGGAGCATGGGTTAAGGAGCATGGGGTAAGAAGTGTGAGGTAAGAAGTGTGGGGTAAGGAGTATGGGGTAAGGAGATTGAGTACAGAGATGGGGAACAGAGATGGGGTAAGGAGTATGGGGTACGGAGATGGGGGAAGGAGTATGGGGTAAGGAGATGGGGTGAGGAGTATGGGGTAAGGAGCATGGGGCAATGAGTACTGGGTGAGGAGATGGGGCAATGAGTATGGGGCAAGAAGATGGGGTAAGGAGTATGGGTTAAGGAGTCTGGGGCAATGAGTATGGGCCAGGAGATGGGGTAAGAAGATGGGGTGAGGAGATGGGGCAATGAGTATGGGGTAAGGAGATTGAGTACAGAGATGGGGTAAGGAGTATGGGGTACGGAGTATGGTGATGGGGTAAGGGAGATGGGGTGAGGAGTATGGGGCAAGGAGATGGAGCAAGGATATGGGGTAAGGAGTATGGGTTAAGGAGTCTGGGGCAATGAGTATTGGTCAATGAGTATGGGCCAGGAGATGGGGTAAGAAGATGGGTTGAGAAGATGGGGCAATCAGTATGGGGTAAGTAGATGGGGTAAGGAGTATGGGGTAAGGAGATTGAGTGCAGAGATGGGGAACGGAGATGGGGTAAGGAGTATGGGGTACGGAGTATGGAGTACGGAGACGGAGTAAGGAGATGAATGAAGCGAATATAAGGATGCCAAAATCGGTTGATATACTTCAGATCGACTAGATCATCTCGATTTCCGCATCTACCGATCAATACAAATACGGCTGTCGCTAATTGGGTCGATAGCACTTGGAATTTCTACCTAATGAACGCTACTAATTGGTGATTAATCGATACGAATATATCTCGACGGAAAAAGTGGGCAGAATGAGGCAAGACCACACGCGAGATGGTCGTGGTATCCTGTCTGAATAACCCGAAGGTATTTCAGCTCCAGAAGGAAAAGTGAGGATTTCGGACATTTGGAAATTTAAATAAATTTTTCTCATTTTTTATAGTTATATTTATTCCCTCCAAAATACGGAAAATTAATATTCCAACGCTCAAAAATGCAGGGATTTTTAAATTGGTAGCAAAACCGAAAAAGAGCGGGAGGCGACCATGTTGTGACGTATAATGTAGCCGACCGAATATATTCGGTTCCCAGGTGCAGCGAATTAAAATGCTCCAAGGTGAGCTAGACCGGTCATCGCTGTAAATTTCCAAAAAAAAATTTTGTTTGCCGTCGGAACAATCTATTACATTCCTGGTCCCAAACTAAAAATTATTCCACACAGTTAAGTACCTAATCGACCGGGTAGAATTTTAGATAAGTAGTTGTGTCTGCCATCATTCTAGGATACCTAGCAACCTTAGGTAGCGGGATGTTAGAGTCAGATATTCATAGGACTAAACTCCCGAAATTGCCCGACTCCGAATTAATTTCTAATATTTCTCGTCCGCCATTTGTAAGCCTTAATCGTAATCGGACAAACTGACCTAAACGATGGTGACAAATTTCCGTTCTAAATTTATGGTTCATGACGCAACTGCCATTTCTAGAAAAGCCGCTGCGGGAGAGGCGAATCTTATTTTGACTTTTGGTTTTCTTTTTTGAAGAAGAAAACGAACGGACAAATATTCACAAAACGAGATGGACCTACGAGAGGTTTCGTCGAGATAAGATTTGAACAGGCTCCCGTGAGCTTCGGGAAATGACTTTTCGAACGAGTGGGACAGAGAAGGCGAATAAGAGCCCGAGAAAAAGATATATTATTCCTACATAAACATATATATTGTGCTCGTATGCGAGGATGAAACGTCCGTCCTGGGGAAGAGCATACTTCGCCGGTTGACGTATTAGAACCGACGATGTCGCATGATCAAGATGGTGCCTGAGACACGACACACGACACAGGCCCTAAACTCCTTTCAAAGGCGGAAGAATTAAATATTATCTTTTCGTTCCTGAATGTTCCAACTTGTCCACCGAACCTGCCCTATCGGCTAGAATACAAGTGGTGTCACTCAGGGGGAGGATGAGGCACCCCGCACTTAGTACAGCAGCGGTCGCAAGGTTCGCTGCGCTGCCTGATAAATTTTTTCCTTATTCGAAAGGTGAACAATTTTTTTGGGGTTATGTATGTAGATAGATCACTATCAGCAAAAATGTCTGAAGGCTGCCAGTGGGGTGTATCCTGTATGATACCTTATCAATTGTTATATTAGTCGAACGAGACGGCCATGAAGCGACCTTATCCTTATCAATTGTTTAATTAGTTGATCAAGTCGGCCTTGAAGCGTTCTTATCCTTATCCTTGCCCGCGATCCTTATCAATAGTTTAATTAGTTGATCAGGACGGCCTTGGAGCGTTTTCATCCTTGTCCTTGTCCCAGATCCTTATCAATTGTTTTACTAGATGATCAAAACGGCCATGAAGCGTCCTTATCCTTATCAATTGTTTATTAGTTGAGCAAGATGGCCTTGAAGCGTCCTTATCCTTGATCCTTATCAATTGCTTAATTAGTTAATCAATACGGCCATGAACCATCCTTTTCCTTGATCCTTATGAATTGTTTATTAGTTGATCAAGACGGCCTTGAAGCGTACTTATGCTTATCCTTGTCCTTGATCCTTATCAATTGTTTAATGATTAAGTTTAATTGAATGATTTAGTCTTGAACCGTTCTGATTAGCCGCACCGAGGTAACCTTAACACTGG